>FR990086.1:13688652-14906356 GCA_905404285.2 Erannis defoliaria
TTTCTTCTAGGCAAGCGTGCTGTATCGCAGACTGCATCTCCGTTTAACCTCAGATGAGATGGCAGTCAAACACAAGCCGAATTTTATTAAAAATTAAAATTAATTAATATTTAAATTGTAAGTGATTATATTGTACAATGAGCTCCCGAAAAAAATATCAAAACAAAATCAGCTGTTCCATATAAAAAGTTCTTTGACCTGGACAAAATGTATGGAATAGCTGATATATTTTTTTCGCAATTTCAGGGTTGGCCCCATAGTAAAAGTTGTTCGTAATGATGAGTACATTATACATACCCTTCAGTATTGTTGAATCTTTTTGTTACATGTTGTGTATATATTTAATTTAAAAAACACTTATAATTTGTTTTGTCAAAATCCGCATTGAATCATATAAGTGTGCCTTTTTGTTTTTTTAAGTGACGAAAGAGGAATGGGCTGCTTAGTCATCTATATTACCTACTTATAAATATTTTTCAACCATAATTTTATGTCGTTTCTTCAAACAGCACCTGCTAAGCCGCAGCGGTACGTTAGACGAGCAGATCAAGTGGGAAGCGATCGCAACCGCCCGGGGCCTGTGTACACTGACTGCTACGTGCACGTGCGGCGACTGTCGGGGCGGCCGCGCGCCCACAGCGGTCACGGACGGAGACGCGGGCATCGGCGCCGCGCCCCTACTCGGTGCCGTTACCGTGGGCTGCGCCCTCATGTGAAGGAAACTCGACTCTGTAGAGCAGAAATAACAGAATAGCCTTGAACATCAACACAGGGTTGATTGTTTACTGGTTTTTATCTGAATTTCGGAAAGTGTGTTCAGAAATTGCACAATTTGATCCCATCTACATTTTTATTATCGAGTGACTTAAGAAACGGCGATCAAAGCGCCATCCAAACATGGTGGATATTATCACGTCACATATGTACAACTAGTAAGCGTTACGTGAACAGAGATGATGTGAAACTCTTTTCTAGTCTGCGTTTCCCGTTATACACACAGGTCAGCCAGCTAACCTATTCAGAATGGCGTTGGAAACTTCTGAGTCGAATTTCGCTTCTTCCGTCTTTGTCATCCTAAATGTAGATGAGTGGGACGGATAGTGGCGATCCGTACGGAAACCTTGCCGATGGAGTTGTGAATAGGGGTGCTGGGCCCTGATTCAGCTAACCAAAGCCGAACCACTCCTGCTGCGTTTCCTCTACTCTTCCTCTCTGACAGCAGCCGACTAACGGTCGTGGTCCAGCCAAGCATACTTAAAGTTTTATAAACGTGCGATATCTATATCGATGAGCAGATTGTCTATGGTTTCGATGAACTTTAGGTACGCTTGGCCGGACCATGATCGTTAGTCGGCCGTTGTCCGACAGGAAAAGTAGCGGAAACGCATGGGAAGCGGTTCGGCTTTGGTTAACTGAATTGGCCTGCTGATGTCTTAAAATTCAAAGGAAACAGTATTCATCTAGGTAATCTTTAGCATTTTAGACAGCATGGTATATTAGGATATAGTAACAAAAAAAAACAAAAATATTATTAATATTAACGCAAACCTATTTAGTAGAATAACATATTTATTACACGCAAATTAACTTAGGTACTACCTACTATTGACGCGGGTATGTCCTAAAACTGCATCCAGAACCACCGGAGGACAGGCAGCAGCGTCCTCTTGGCTAACGGCGGTGAGCATTCTGCGATCCCCAAGCGGCCTGCCAAGCGTGGGGATTATGGCAAACCTAGGGGGGTTTGCAATATTGTTTAGGGAGGTTTCGAAACCAACCAGAAACTATAAACTAGATTAAAGTGTCATTAAGATCTTAGATTGGGAATTTTATTGCACATTGTCATTGTAATAGGTAATCAAATCAATCCTAAACGAATTATCTACAAATACTACTCACTTATTAACTCTTAGGTTGAGCACAATGTGTCTAACTATAAGTGGAATTATATATATATATGCAGACACTTATACTTACTGACACAACAGTAAAAGTTTCTCATAATATAGCAAAAAAGAACATAACATTCACTTGCATTACTTTGTAACGTTTATATACACACACGTATATAGATATATATATATTTATGTGTGTACGGACACGTATATATATATATATATACAACGTTATTATTAGTATAGAGAAACGCCGAAACACCCCAAAGAGTTTATATTTCAACAAAAAAATATATAAAAAATTAGTCAAAAGTATTTAAAGCTCGCAAAGTTACGCTATTGCTATGTTGGCCTGTTGTTCCCACAAAATCATGGTCACAGTAACGCAAGCTGTTTGTTTACGCACGGCGGGGATGCGCCGGCGCCGCATCAAAGGGTTGCCGCCGCAGCGGCTATCTATCTATTGATTTGCGTTGCTAATAACTGTGCCCAAATTGCACTGTCTTTTAAACATTTTTGGGACAAAATGTAACGTGGTGTAAAAACAATACCAATCGATTCTCCTAGTGATTCTGAACAAACTACTTTCAGGTTTGCACTATACTAAAAATAGCGTTGTATATATATGTATGTGTGTATAAACTTTACAAAGTGATAATGTTATGTTATTTTTTGCTATATTATGAGAAACTTTTACTGTCGTGTCAGTAAGTATAAGTGTCATTCATAACTTAACTATTATGTCTCTAGTATATTGCCACACAATTATCTTATCGAGTTACACACGCATCATCAGCCGGAAGACGTTTACTGCTTGACGAAGGCCTCCCCGTTATTAGGGAGGGCTTGCCATAATCCCCGCGATTGGCAGGTGGCTTGGGGATCATGTTGTGGGTCGGGTCATATCGAGTACTAATAGGCAACCGGGACGAAATATTAATATTCACTTCGGCTGACGATGTAACCACATCCTGGAACAAAAAATAATTACACCTGAGCTTAAACTGAATGAAACCTAAAACAAACAATCAGTTTAACTTAAAAAAAAAAATAGTATTAACCTGAAACATATAATTATGAATAATATTTACAGGTAAAATATTTTTTTGTAAAGATATCTGTAGCACGACTTTTAAAGCTAGCAAGAAAAAATATCTGCTGTTACATGCACACATTTTGCCTTTTGAATATTTTCTGTTTGTTTTTATGTAATTTTTTAAACCAAAAGTTGATTTTTATGCAGTAAAAAAGTTAGTCTTAAGAAGTTATTAGCTATTTGCCAATGACTCTATATTAAAATAAGCAATTATGATATAATAATTAGGTTAACTGTATTTTTCTGAGTAGCATAACATTATGTTTCTTGTGTCGGCTAAATCAAATTGGGCGAGGAGAGACAAAGTCCTAGTAACCGATGAAAAATAAACTTTTTTGTACTTTGCGTAAATTGCTACAAAGAAAACTCAAATAACTAATCGTAGTAATTAGTTACTAAAAACATTATATTAGGTACTAGAAATAAGAGATACGTTTACTTAGTTGTATTATTTGTCTGTGTATTTACTATTTAATCATGTCCAGTATAATTCAAAACCAAAGTCATATCTCAAATTTCATAATATAAAAATAATAACTTATTAAAATAAATTTGTGTAATGTAAAACAATATGATAGATATGTAACTGAATAAAAACACTGTATACACGTACACTTATATTAAAGAAACCAATCAAAAACTAAAATCAATCATGAACTGTTCGTATTTGCAGTGGGATTTGATCCCAATTCCCAAAACACTTTAGTTATCTTTTCAATTTGTTTCTTTAACATAGGTACTGGTATGTGTAAATTATATTTATATTAAAAACTAGAAATGTTTCGATAAATCTAGTCAAATTATTTAGTCAATTTAGATTTACATGACATGTTTATTGTATCTACACTAATATATATAGAAGTAAAGTTTTTAACTTTGGATTAGGAGAACATTTTAGCACTTTTTACACAACAAAGTGGTAAAATTTTACCAGACAACAATTTTACCAGAAATTGGGTAACTCAAGGTATATCTAACCTTAAGTTACCCAATTTATGGAACTGCTACAATATTACTAGCAATATTATGCTAGCTGCGCCCTATTGTTTCACTTGCGGCGACTGCCACAGGAACACTTTGTTTTTCTGATATACAGTGCTACCCGTATTAATATTACTAATCCGAAAGGTGTTTATTGTACTCACTGTAAACAACTTTTACTCTAGGGACAACCCTGAATACGCGAACAAAAGCAGATTTTCCATAGAAAAAATTCACTCGCCCTCGAAAGCTGAATGACTTTGTTTGTGGGCTGTTTTTTTAAACACTTTTTCAGGGTTAGCACCTACTATTGTAAAAATGGCTCATGATGAGTACAATGACCTCCCTTTGGTTTAATGATGTCCATACATTTACAATAACTATGTAATTATGTAATTTTTCAATAACGATGCCAAAAATCACGTTAAAACAATCAACCTAACAAATATTCTCATTTATAATAGTAACTAAGTATGAGAGTACTCATTTAACAGCTAGTATGATACACAAATCCAAAATGACAAAAGCTCCGTTTTAGCCAATGCAATGAAAGCCACGGGCTAAAGCTAGTACACTATAAAACATACTCTTTGTACAATTGATACTGATTACTTTTGTACAACTGATTACTGATTACCTTTGTACAATTGATTACTGATAATATTTTATTCACTGATAATAAGTATAAGTCTGTCTTGTCTTATAGATAAAGACTATCTTCGTGGTGATCATAAAAGAGACACGCGAGAGCACATTTATCTCCTATCTGTAAATAAAGAAGGACAAATGAATAAATACAATTACCACCAGAATAAACTTGAAGATCGTTCTTTTTCATAATACCACTTTGTTTACCACGAACTTAGTCGCTATCTGTGTGTATAGTATGGTAGTAAATAGCGTAGGGATTTTCTAACTTTTGTAGTCAATGTTCTTAAGTACGCCTCTACCCTGTAAGACTGATGAATAGTAAGCTGTGACCAGAGAGATCTCATTGAGAATGAATTTTTTTACGAATTTTATAAATGTAAACCTTTCCTAACATTTTGATCTTTTATATCCATACATTTTCACAATTTTCGATAACCTGCCTTATTGTGATTGTTTTTGTAATAATTATAGCTTATCGTAAGTTTGTAAGTATCAATGATGAATATCAATAGGAAATATGCATGTTTTTTTGTTTACTCACAAAAAGTTGCCTCGCAACAAAATAAATCATCTAAAATAAAATTTAAATATGTGCACAAATAAAGAGGTTATAAACATTTTAGTTTCATGTTAGACATGGAGGGTACTATACTAGCAAATGACGTCAAAGTCCACGATTCCAAACAAATTCTATGCTAGCACGTATTGCAGATGACTCCCTCCCAAATACTTTGAACGCGTATATTTCAGAACTTTACCAGCTGATTTCAATAATTATTCGATGAAAACACCAGATTCACCAGATTAAACTCACCACTCCTATTATTTTTAGTAATAGAATCTACACATGCATATTCCCTATTCTTGATTTGAAATTCATGTATTTTTCTTATAAATATTTATAATGTACAAGCTATTCATATATTTTACTCTTAAACTTGTATTGAAGTCATTGATAATCTGAATGCGCGGTTGTGACGTGATCTGAAGTCAAATTGAAGGCAAAGTGCCCTCAAAAATGGCGTCGATTTATAGTCAACTTCAGTCAAATTACTTGAAAATGTAGTAATAATAACAGGCGGCTTAACAAAAACTGTAATCTGCTTGAAGTTGAGCTGTTGTAAGGGCTTGTCCAGTATACGTGAATAAACTTAATACTTCTGACTAAATATCAGGTTAGAGACACAAAAGGTGGCACGTAAGGGCCTTCTGCTTCTATATGTCTGTGAGTTTACTTGTTCTTAGTTAGTATAACTTAGCAATAAAGTCTGGAACACAAAGCTTGGCAAAAAAGTCTCCTAGCAATACTGTGTATAATCACGTCAGTGAGTGAATTTATAAGAAGTGAATTTATCATTTCTTTTTACAGAATTGCTAGAACCCATTGCGACAGTGGCGCCTATGATAATTTGTACTATTTTTGACAAGCTACACCTAATATTCCAATGTGCAATTATTTATAAATTATTTTAAATTTTACTTGGGTATGATAAAGTCAAGAAAGAAAAGCATGTCGATGAAACGTGATCCAATGTATCATAATTCGGTTTACTGTAATTTTGGAAAATCGACTATTTATCCTAGTAAACATTTAAAATATCTTTAGTGAAAATATATAATGGTAAATACATAGGTACGCGGTACGGTACTACTAAGCTGAGTAGTCATTGTAGTCATCATCGTAAACAACATTTACTATGGGTCCAACCCTGAAATTCCCGCTCCGGCCGCGAAGTTAGATCGCGTAGTTCGATCAAGCGGTTCGATTTAATAATCGAATTGTGCAGAGTTTGCTGTTTGATGTCCAAACGGTTCGATCAAGCGAACCACGAGGATTTTTAGATCCTTGCGGTTCGATTGAATGATCGAGTTTTCGCTGTTCCATACATTTTGTCCAGTAAATACCTTTTTTGTGGCACAGCTGTTTTTTTTTCTACACAATGACATTTGGCTTATTAACACCATCTTTGAGCACCATAGTTTCGAGTAACCTCGGAAACATTTATTCTTGATTTAATTATTTTTTTCTAAAGTAGGTATTACCTAACTAAATTAAGGTGATATTAAAAACAATTTTGTGTTGTAAAAATCGATGTGTGTAAACGAAATAAATCTTAAATAAAACCCGTGTTATTTTTTCATAAAAGGAGGAGGTTCTCAATACGGATGTATTTTTTTGATGTTTGTTACCTCAGAAGTTCGTCTTATAAGAAACGGATTTGGACAAATCTTTTTATTTAAAAATATAAATATATATCTTGTTTCAGATTGGCCCCATAGACATTTCTTCAAAATCGGTTCAGTATGGGTGTGTTTTATCTTGGATTATGAGCCTAAAACCGATGCAATAAGATCAAAGTTACAAGCAAATGAGATGAAATTATATAATCCAATATTACATAACTGCGCCGCCTGCCACTAGCTTCATAGCAGAGTAGCCTACCTGTCGTGTTATGATTGTTTAATCAGGCACCGCTTTTGTGTTCGTTTCAAAAATACAAAACTAAATCAGCTGTAAAAAAAAATAAAAAAAAATTTTGGTATAAATTACACCACATAATCATCATTTCTTCATAATTTGAAGTGACTTCTATCCGCAGACAGTAATCTGGGGAAATACGAGAAGGAGATGAGATCTTGGAGGATTTATCCACAGATTTATCTCGCTCTCTCTCAAAGGCTGAGATATACACTCCCCGAAACTTGTTTATTTATTGTGCGAGTGAGAAAGCATTTAGATGCACGCTGGCTTGGGAAACAGTCTGTGCGCGTGAGTGTAAGGGACCGCTTTGACGCGTATCATGTCTAAAGTAAGTGTTACATTAAATTTTATGCCTTACTGTCCAAGGACGAATATTTTACAAAACAATTAAGTACAGTTTTTTTTGTGATATTTTTTTGCTTTTGTCTTTCGTCCCCATTTTATACCATAGAACCTTACCTATGCTCAATTCATTAATCGCCATCAAAAAGAAGGAGGTTCTCAAATCGCTTGTATTTTTTTATGTTTGTTACGTCTGCACTAAGTTATTTATAATCCTATTTAGTTTTATTTTAAATTTGAAAGTATATACTTTCAGATTGGACCCATTGAAATTTCATCGAAATCGGTTCAGTCTTATAGGAATCAATAACAGGAAAAATATATCATACAAGGAAACGAATTTTCGTAAGTATTTCGCAGAATGCTCACTCTATCGCTATTATATCCTTTGAAATAAAATAAAAACAATTTTTCGAAACGGTTTTTAAATGTCAGAATTCTGATGTAACAAACCTAAAAAATACAATCGAATTCAGAACTTCCTCCTCTTTTGAAGTCGGTTAAAACCAGGGCTCACTTGAGCTACAGCCTTCGAAGGGCGATTGGACTTTATCCACCAAGCTGGCCCAGTTACGGGCTGGTAGATTCACATATACGCCATTGAATTTCTTCTCCAGAGCCAAACGTAGAGAATACATATAATATAGGTTTCCTCACGATGTTTTTCTTCGTGGAAAAGCCGAGTTGACGGAGACGTCACATCACGTCATTAGCCAGAAGACGGAGAGTTGCCATAATCCCCGCGATTGGCAGGCGACTTGAGGATCGCAGAATGCTCACCACCGTTAACCGAGAGGACGCTGCTGCCTGCCCGTCCTCCGGTGGTCTTGGATGTAGTTTTAGGACATACCTATACCCAGATCCAGTTGACGGACAAGCAGATCATATGTTTTTAGATCATAATTTATCTTAAATTTTTTTCGTGAGTTCCACAGTTTCTTTGAACGTGATAAGAACGGTAAATATAAATATTATCTTTGCAGTAGAGAATTAAACGTTATGACCTTTGACAGTTTGGCATAATAAGATAGATGCAGATAAATAATAAAGTTATTTGTTTTGATTATTGTTATGAGAACATGTAAAACGAAAAATAAATGTAGTGATCCTTATCACGATGGATACAACGGGGTGCTAAAAGTTTTTAACGTGTTTTTAACCAGTATCAATGCGTATATTTTTCTTCTTTCTTCCTAAGAGGATTAAGGGGGACGCGTTGCACTTTGTGCATTTGCCAGTCATCATCATCAGCACGGAGACGTTCACTGCTGAACGAGGGAGGCCTTCGTTAGACCGCCACACTGTACGTAAACCTGCCATTTGCATCCACCGGTTGCCCGCGATTTTTACAATGTCATCGGTCCACCTAGTGGGAGGCCTTCCTACACTGCGTCTTCCGGTTCGCGGTCGCCACTCAAGAACCTTTCTTCCCCATCGGTTGTCAGTTCTTCGAGCGATATGTCCTGCCCATTGCCTCTTCAACTTGCAAACCCTGCGAGCTATGTCGGTGACTTTGGTTCTTTGGCGAATGTACACGTTCCGAATTTTATCGCGCAAAGTAACTCCGAGCATAGCTCTCTCCATTGCCCGTTGTGTAATTCTGAGTTTCTCCAAAAGGCCAGCAGTTAAAGACCACGCTTCAGTTCCATATGTCATCACACTGGTTGAAGACCCTTGCCTTCAGACACTGCGGGATTTTGGACGAGAAGATATTACTCAATTTCCCGAACGCTGCCCATCCGAGTTGGATTCTTTGGGCGACCTCTTTGTCGAAATTGGACCTACCTAACTGAACAATCTGTCCAAGGTAGTTGTAGTGGTCAACAATTTCGAGTGTATCGTTCCCAACAACAACCGGTACATCATGATCAAAGATCATGTCCAATGTCCATGTTTTACACGGGTACAATGATGATCTTTGTCTTGTCCATGTTCATTTTAAGACCCACCTGTTGGGAAACGTTACTGAGGTCGCTGAGCATAGTATTCAGGTCCTTCAGCGACTCTGCCATGATGACTATATCGGCAAAGCGAAGGTGAGTGATGTATTCGAATCCGTTCCAGCCAATGCATTCGTTCCATGCCGAAGCATTTGCCAGTATCAAGTAGGTATTTATATATATATATTTTTTGATGAATTTCTAGTCGAATCTGCCTAACCTCTATATATGTGACCTGGGTAGTATAGTAGGTATATGTCCTAAAACTGCATCCAGAACCACCGGAGGACGGGCAGCAGCGTCCTCTCGGTTAGCGGTGGTGAGCATTCTGCGATCCGCAAGGCGCCTGCCAAGCGTGGGGATTATGGCAACCCCTCCCTATTAAGGGGGAGGTCTTTGTCCAGCAATGGACCTGTTCTGGCTGATGATGATGATGACCATTTATGTGATTGTGCAGCTTATGTATATCTGTGTATGTACACTTGTCATTATGTATTGTGGATTCCAGGTAAACATTCCCACGCTTAAGCTAAACAATGGAGCAGATATACCAGCGCTCGGCTATGGGACGTGGCTGGGCATGAACGATAGAGTAAGTCACATACCTACACTATTATCACAGAAAACGTAATAGTACCTACAACGTTCAGAAGATTTACTCCCAAAGAAAACGCGGCCGGGTATTTCACGTTTCAAGCACATTTTTTTATGAGTTCAATAATTAGTCTAAAGCTGTATCAGTTAGGGTCACATTTAGCGGAGCAAAAATATGGCGGTTACGCAGATTCGTGCGTGTCAAACTTCGATTTTTGAAGATTTTCTCAGATTACTTGAAAAGTATAGAATTTAATAACTTTTGAATCTCAGCATGCTCTCCAAAATACTATTAACTTATAATACATATTTTTTTAATGTGTCTATGTGCTGTAATTAGGACATAAAACTGAAAATGGTTTAAAAATAGACACTGCTTCGGTATTTTTTTCTATCGAGCGAGTTGTTACCAATCATGTTTCTAAATTCACAATTGTCTAAATAATATGTTCATCTATGATATTACACTAACTCCGTATTTTTTTTCAAATTAGAAGTATGCGAACTTATGTATCTAAAGTTGCAAAAACCTAAATAAGCCCGTCTTAATACAAAAACACAATAAGTAGGTATGCTTACACTAAAATCGTGTCATAATCTCATGTTCGGTGCAAGCTATGGGCGTATATTATAACGTGTAACAAAAAGGGTATGTATAATTGTATATACTCATCATTATGAACAACTTTCACTATGGGGCCAAAACTGAAAACGGGTTAAAAAAGGTCAAGGAACTTTTTGTATGGAACAGCTGTTTTTATTTCTCGATTGGAGGGTTGGCCCCATAGTAAAAGTTGTTCATAATGGTGAGTATATACATACCCTTTCGTATTGTTGAACTTAGGGGGTCTCAGCCCCCCCCCGTCCCCCCTTAGCGCCCGACGAAAATAATAAAATGAGTGTTGTTCTATGACACACGGTGGGAACGAAGTGCCATTAGCTATTCGACAAATAGAATAAACATTGTCTTTGTGCTACCACCTTGCATTGTTTACACCCAACCCCTAATGCGGAGGCCACACATTGGCTGTTTTGCCGAATAAAAAGGGACGCATGTATACAGGCTACATAGATGCGTCCCTTTTTATTCGGTAAATATAGCCAATGTGTGGCCGCGGCATTAGAATAGTCTACCTTTGTACATTTTTGGACTTTCGGATTCCCCACATGTGAAAGCTATAGCTTAGCCCCTGGTGCAAGCTAATTTGTAGCTGTGTTCCTTTTTTGTACATAAACAATGGAGTTTATGGAGTGACGATACGAGCGAGACATTCACCAGGGTCCTGTTTTACAAAGCTACAAGTACAAGTTTACAATAGGCTAGATGACTGATGTTTAAATCGTTGAAACCAATAGCTTTGATGAAGAATTTAAGTGAATATAGTATAGTAATTGAAAACATTATTTAAATCGGTTAATAATGTTCTGATATATGGGCGTTTAAAGTTTTTGTTAGAGACAACTCTGTCCCTTTCCCACAAAACAAAAAATGACGTCTCGCCTTACTTGTCAGAATATAATTTATATGGCGTACAGAGAAGTGACGTCACGATTTGCTGTTTCGCCTCTCTGTCTAGCATGATATTAAAATGCTTGTAAGTTGCTTATTTTTGATCAGATTTTAATTTTCTTTTCATTAATCAGCTATATTTATGGGCCACATTTGAATAGGACAATAAAAAAAAAACCAGTCGTCTAGCCTATTGTACTAGCTTCTTGTACCAGTAACTACAAGTTACCAGTTACAGGTAGATGGTTTGTCTTTAACTTATATACAAGTGCTTGTACTTGTAGTTTGTACACTGGTTGTCATGTAGCTTTAGAAAACGCCGTACTCGATATTTTTTGCGGTGTTGCTAGTTTTTCATTACAAGTACAAGACTTGCAGCTTTATAAAACTGGGCCAGCCCATAACAGTAGCAGTACACGAGTACCAACATCCGGATTCCGGACAGATGAAAGCAAATCTTGCCTGTTGCAAATACTTCGCCCGGTCACTAATTAATACGGGCAAAGCCGCGGGAAAAAATAATAGTTCAATTTACTTTTCAGTCACCGAGCAGTGGCAAAGAAACATATTCAGTAAGTTTTTTATTTGATATGGTATAGCTTGGCAAAGAAGAATAGAAAATAACCCTCCTGATCAGAAGGTCATAGGGGCGCCACTATCACAAATAGTTATAAATACTAGCAACTCTGTAATACGTCTGAGGAAGATGAAGATGATGTTTAGTTACGTATTGGCATTTTCAACCGACTTCAAAAAAGGAGGTTCTCAATTCAAATTTTTTTTTTTTTTGTGAATGTTACGCGGTTACGCAGCCAATTATGAACTGATTTTGATGATTCTTTTTTTGTTTGGTAGGTAATACTTCAGAGGTGGTCCCATATAAATTTAATCGAAATCGGTTCAGTAGTTTGGTTTATAAATCAAAATTACTAGAAAATATGAAGATGTCATCCAGGTATACGAAGTTGAAGTCGGTTGTATTAAAAAAAAAGCGTATTATTAGTTGACAAGCTTGGCGTTTGACCACAGCTTACCTGTCGTTAAGTGACCTTCTAGCCAGGCTTGCTTCAATATAGTTTTAGAAATCTTCCCTTAATTAAGTAGTGTCAGGTCATAATCAGGTCTCTTTATGCTGTTATCATATTTAATAATGATTGTGATTTGTATTGTGTGCTTATAAAATAAAATAAAGTTTCATAATAGTACATTATGATACGAGTGTGCTATGTTGGTCATTACACTAGAGGCGGTATTATGCGCGCGAGCCGCAGGCGAGCGCGATAAGGAAGCCAAGAGCGTAATGACTAATAGCACAAGAGCTCCATACGACTGTTTTCGTCACACTTGCGAGGAAAAAACATTTTTTTTGATAATAATCAACCACACAGCGAAAACGTCAACAAACATTTGCGGAAAATGGCGCCCAAATCAGAAATGCGCGCGCAGATTGACATTTACTTTAGCGGCATAAGAACTCTTTGTTGGTATTACAAAAAAACTGTAAGTATTACCCGGCTATATTAAGAGTGCTTCGTATATGTACGTCTAATTGCAGTCACGTACAAACTTGACTTTACCGGGTTATACCTATTATAGCACCATGTGCCGTAATGTAAAGTAAAAAGCACACGTGCGTAATAGCTTGGATTATGAGCCTAAAACCGATGCAATAAGATCCACTTTACGAGCAAGTGTGATGAAAACAAATGTTATCAATCCTCAGTTAGATTTTGACATCACTGACCTGCCGAAGATGGTGGACGCCCTGTCGTACGCGATCAACGTCGGCTACCGGCATGTCGACACGGCACACTTTTACCGCATCGAGCCTGAAATCGGAGAGGTCATCAACAGCAAGATACGCGAAGGAGTCGTTAAGAGAGATGACCTCTTTGTTACCACTAAGGTAAGTTGTAGCGACATCTATCCTACAACGCCGGAACTACTAGCAGCAAGGTAGAACATGCAACGGTTATTAGCCAATCAGCTATGCAGGCCTGCATCGTGCAAACGAAGTTTTCACAGAGAGTTGAGTTGAATGTCTACTTAATGACCACCAGCACCCTTATCATGGACGTTCGTGATTCTGATTGCGAGTGTGCGCGAGCAGGAGGGCGCATGGCGCGAGTGGGTTGGTACGAGCAGGATGGCATGCTATCGCAATCGGAATCACGAACGTCCATGATAAGGGTGCTGTTACTACTAAGTTAATATGTCCCAAAACAAGTGCGCAACAATTAAAATGTATACCTATACTAGCTGCGCCCCGCGGTTTTATCCGCAGTTGTTGGGATAAAAAGTAGCTTATGTATGCCATAAGTTATAAGCTACCTCTATACCAAATTGCATCCGAATCCGCCGTTTCAGCTTGAGTAACAAACACAAACACACAAAAACACACACGCACACACAGTGACAAACTTTCGCATTTATTAATATTATAGTATGATTTAGATGAAAATATTAAAGCCAGTTTTGATTTTATAAAGTCAACATATAGTCACTATTGGTTCCCAGGTGTGGCAGCACTTCCATCGTCCAGCTGATGTGGAGGTTTCCCTTAGGGCTTCCTTGAGGAGGCTCAAACTGGATTACGTAGACCTGGTGCTAATGCACTGGCCCATGTCTATTTCGGTAAGTTTTGTCGGTCGTCAGTCGGTGACCTAAAATGGAGTTGGCCGTAACCTCGAATGCTATTTCTCCCAACCAGCGCTGTTTCTTTCCAGTTATCTACTTGGAGTCTGAATCTGACTGCACAGCGTCAATTGATTCCATATCTACATATTTATATTATACCCATTACGGAGATTGTGCCTTGGAGCACATCCTGAATCCTCTTGCCCCTTTCTATTATCATTCTATCTATATATTATATTAAAACACCATACGTACATGGTGGACATTCCCCACGGTACGTACGCACGAAGCGTTTCGATTCCTATCACAGCGATGTGTTGAAACTCTCTACCCGAGTCTGTGTTCCCCGTAACGTACAATACAAACGCCACAAACAAACATACAATGCCCAGACCGCAGCTTAACAAAACGCAAACCTATTTTGAATAAATAAAATCTGGGCCATCTGACGTGTTGGCGACCACTAGCAAATCCAAGAAACCCTTCTTCATTCCACTATTCGCCATATATATTAGAATATAAATATACATATAAAGCAGATGGTCCGCCAACCGAAGTATCTAAACCTTAGCCAGGATGTTAGCCTTAAGAAGAAGACTTGCTTGATTTTCTTCTTTCCTCATTACAGGATTATGGCATCGTAGTCTGTGCATTTGCCAGTGTCAAGTATTTATATACATCAAGTTTGTGATGAATTTCAAGTCAAATGAGTCTTAGTCACGGTCAAAGTCACACACAGTAAGTCATAGTCAAGTCCAGTCATGGCTTAGTAATGTTGTGGCAACTTTACTACAAGCTTTTTCGGAGTTTTGGAAACAACACGAAAAGACATGTATCACTACATTATATCACTGGCCCACACTCGTGCGCGTAAATCAGCACTTAATGAATAAAACGCCACTATTCACTCGACAAGCACAAGTTTTGGAAAATAATTCAATACAATGACATGATTTTTTTAGCGTTCCCGCCAAAATCCCAATCGTTGACTAACACTGACGTAATTTTTAGGATTCCGTAAATTAAAAGGAATAAAGGAATGATGTTTCACGAAAGAATTAAGTATTTACAAGTAGAATCACTTTGTCGGTCTGTCTGTCAAGACCCCATTTTCTCAGGAATACGACGAGATTTCAAGTTGGAATCAATAATCAGCTATACAGGGTTAGTTCAAATCAGTTAACATCCTCTCAGGGGCATATTCTGTACATCAAAACAAACTACTTTACTATCGGGCTAACATTGAAATCGCGAAAAAAAAATTAGCTGTTACATACAAAAATGTCATCGACCTTGGGCAAAATGTATTTAAACCTGTATAAATCGTCACTTTGGTGTGACGAGAGCTTTATAAGTGCAATACAATGATTAACACTAACACCCTTTGATTATATATCCAGAAAGCTAGATCCTCCAAGACTAACACCAGTTAGATTACATTCTTTTTATGTTTTTATTTTTATATTTTAAAGATTTAACTTAACTAATAAACAAGACTCATATATTTTGCTATGCGACACCAATCTTATTAAAATTTTACTTAAGGTTTGGAAGTAATTGTTTTTTTAAATATAAATAACCGCTCTACTTAATTGCTCTATATCTCGAAACTTGTAATGTGTGAGTTGACTCTCTTCACCACCAAAGCGACGATATAAGCCTTTGGTCCCATACAGCTGTAGAAAAATCAAGCTTCTAACTCAACGCAAACAAAAAAATACAGGCAAACACTCCTGAGTAAATCAAAAGTCATTGTATTGGCCTAATACTTACTACCAAAAATTCAACTAATACAAATATAACTAAAATGCGTACTGCCAAAAACTTGAAAAAATTAATATACCTGCTTGACAACGACGAAATGCACAAAATGAGATGTCAAAAATGAAGAAAAAAATATCTAATTTGTTTTTCTTTCCTTTTCCCCAAAGCAAGAAGGCGTGGACGAAAAGATCGACTACCTAGACACGTGGCGCGGATTCGAAGCAGTGTTGGCCAAGGGTTTGACCAAGGCTATAGGAGTGTCCAACTTCAACGTGGAGCAGATGACTAGGCTCCTGGCCAACTGTAAGGTACCGCCAGCTACCAACCAAGTCGAGGTGAGTAAATTGTATAATAATATACTCGTAGTGAGGTGGTATAATAATATACTCCGCCAGGTATGACACTCCCGAGTGACAAAGGTCACGTGGGTGACACAAGCCTATACGTCTTTGTTTTGTTTTTAATAGTTCCTGGCCATGGATACTAGTCCTTCAGCCGAATACATTTTTCTTCATCGATCCTTCTTTCTCCAGTTAAATGAGTCGTAGTCACAGTCCAAGTCACACGCAGTAAGTCACAGTCAAGTCCAATCATACCCTAATAAAGTCGTGGCAACTTTATTACAAGCTTCTTCGGAGTTTTGGAAATTAACACGAAAAGACACGTTTCACTACATTTTATCACTTGCCCCGACTCTTGCTCGTAAATCAGCACTTAATGAATAAAACGCCACCATTTTTATGCATTAACACTCGAAAAAACACAAGTTTTGGAAAATAATACAATGCAGCGACATGATTTTCTCGCGTTCCCGCCAAAAACCAAGCCTACGTCTTCAACGTGAAATGACCAGTAGCGTGAAATCATAACTCCCCGTTCTCCTTATATTACCTGTGGGAATCCAATTAGACTATGTGATTTTGGTTGAAACTATGTTTATTCGTGTTTAACTTGAATAATTTCGCTTGAGCGGACACGAAATGACAATTGAAATGATTTGTGTATTTTATAATTAATAAATTATTAACAGATTTGATTCCAATTTTGTTGCCATAAAGTGGCAACTAGTGTGACGTAAGCTAGTGTCACTCCCGGAGTAGCAGACCTTGTTTTATTGGATCATGAGTAAATTGACGTTGGAGATTTAGCAGGAATGAAAAAATAATGTCGTCGCTCTGTATTAATCATCAAATTCTTATTTTTTTTAATTTGTATGACTAGATGAGCGCGACTTTCGCCTGGTGGTAAGCGTCACGCCTTAACGCAGAAGAAGTGCCAGATTTGTGAACTTGCAAACAAAACCTGCGCCGCACTGCACTGCACTCGTCATCCTGAGATATTATAAGATGTGAAATCTCTTTATGCCCAGGAACTTCTTGGTAACGTTGCCACTCTATACGTAGATACAGACCTACAACTGTAGTAAACAACCTTGATAGTAAAAAACCTTTGTTTATAAAAATCTATTTATACCTCTTTTCAGATAAACTTGAACCTGGGTCAAAGTGATTTGGTAGACCTCTGCCAATCGCACAACATAGTGGTAGTGGCATACTCTCCCTTCGGGACTATGATCCCTTCCCGAGCAGCCCCGAACAGCCCGGAGCCGAAACTGGATAATCCAGCAATGGTGGCCATTGCCAAAAAGCATAAAAAAACTGTGTCGCAAATCGCTTTGAGGCATTTGGTACGAATTTTACTAAAATGTTTTTTTACAGTGAGTGACGAGACGAGCGAGACGTTTGCCTGGTGGTAAGCGTCACGCCTGCCCATAACAGTAGCAGTGCCAGAATTGTGAACAAACTCCTGCGCCGCACTGCGCTCGTCACGCTGAGATATTAGATGTAAAATTGTACTCTCATCATGCCCAGTATTTTCCATGGCAACATTGCCCTTCAAACCTAACAGAGTTAATGCTTACACACTATTGCTTATAATCAGCCAGAAGAAGGCTTCCCCCTTGATAAGGTTGGCACAATCCCCACGCTCGGCAGGCGGCTTGGGGATCGCAGAATGCTCACCACCGTTAACCGAGAGGACGCTGCTGCCCGTCCTCCGGTGGGTCTGGATGCAGTTTTAGAACACACCCAGGCCTAGCTACTACACTAATGCTTTACATCCCCAGGCGTACTCTTCAATCTTTTTGTATACCACAACTACTAAATATATAACTTCATCTTTTTTTTTTCTTGATTGGTCTTATTACAGCGACGTGTATAAAATAAGTGGCCGGGCCCAATACTTAAGCACATCGCTCAAAATTTACAAGCCATCACAGTAAGGTATATACTTCAACACCTAGCTATAGGTATGCATAGTTCATTTGCTAGAAAAATCTCTGCGGTTAACAATTTTATGATAAACACATTGATTGAATGATTCCCTATCGATTTAGCACACAAGCTTAGGCCAGGGGCCAGGGCAGTTGCACTTTGTAATTAATTTGAAATTTTATCGTCCCCTCTAACATAAACAGAGACCTGGATATTTATTTATTTATTTATTGAGAATAAAAACGAATCTAGGTCCAATTATATTTTCCTCACGAAATAATTATTAAATTTATAATTTACTAAGATGTCAAGATTACAAAATTATTAAATAGAAAATAGATAGGTAGATATGTCCTAAAACTGCACCCAGAACCACCGGAGGACGGGCAGCAGCGTCCTCTCGGTTTACGATGGTGAGCATTCTGCGATCTCCAAGCCGTCTGTCAAGCGTGGGGATTATGGCAGCCCCGCCCTATTAAGAGGTAAACCCTTCGTCCAGCAGTGGACGTCTTCTAGCTGTTGACTAACATAAACAGTGGAGATGTTAGGAATTATTTCTAAACCCCACACAGGAATGAATGAACCCTAATTTTCCAGTATCAACGCGGCATCGTGAGCATACCAAAAACGGTGACCAAATCGCGTGTTTTGGAGAACGCGTCCATTTTCGACTTCAATTTGGACGCGGAAGACGTTGGCAAGATTTCTGCATTTGATATAGGTAAGTAAATACATTTTTGAGCAGATGGTGCTATTACACCTAATTTTTTATGTGGGCATTCCAAAATCGAAATAACGAAAACTCCTTCCGCTAAAACGGTGTCCATGACGTTTTAGATGTCTACAAAATGTAAAAAAGAGGGTCAACAATACTGAAGGGTATGTATGTACCTACTCATTATGAACAACTATTACTAAGGGGCCAACCTTGAAATCGCGAAAAAAAAACAGCTGTTCCATATATAAAATTCATTGACCTTGGACAAAATGTATGGAATCGCTATATATTTTTTTCGTGATTTCAGGTTTACAAAGGGTTTTTAAAGGGTTTTCAGGGGTTTGGGTTTGGTCCCATAGTAAAAGTTGTTCGTAATGATGAGTACATGCCCTTCAGTATTGTTGAACCTTTTTGTTACATGTTGTATATATGGATTAGACATTAGACGATACTTTATTTAATATATATTTTATAAAGAAGCCAGAAAGCCATGTGATTTGAACGTACTGGTGGGGTGATTTTTGAATTATAGTAAATGCGAACTCGCACTCCCACGCCAAGGCCTTTAAATTTTGAACGTACTCTGATCAGTGGGCTACGCCGTCCATTTGGATAAATCCTGTGTCCGCGTCCGTTTGAATGCCTCGTGAATGGCCGCCTTTTAATTGAAACTTTTTTGTTACCTACCATTAAAATATATTTAATTTAGGTTAGGAGCCTTAAGCTTATTGTTATCGTATAAAGGTTATATCATAGAAGAAATAATGTTATATCTTATATCACGGGTTTTATGGAAAAATTATAATTAAAACATTAACTTTTTTTTCAGGTTTCCGTACGGTCCGGCCGATTTTCTGGCAACACTACATGAACTATCCTTTCGATATAGTCAAGGAGAAGATGGACGAGATTCCCCTGGCGCACAGGAAGTGGAAAAATGGTGCCAATTTGGACATGGATTAACTTTTAGCAAATAAGAATAAACGATCCGAAATAATTTTTATCCGAGTTAACAAATATTAAGATAACACCTATTGTAGAGTTTTCCGGGAAACTGCGCTCTATATCTCTGATAAAAAATACTCTGTGACGCTAATGATAAATGAAATCTACAACAACACTGAGTAACCTAATCTCTATGAGGCTGCAAAAATAAATACTTCAATACAGGAAAGTCCATATCGATTCATAAATACGAAAGTGCCAAGTCACGTCATGCTCAACATACACATCAACAGCCGTAAGACGTCCACTGCTGGACGAAGGCCTCCCCTTTAACAGGGAGGGATTGCCATAATCCCCACGCTTAGCAGGCCGCCTGCAGGACCCGAACTATCATTTTTATTTTATTTTTTTATAGGCTTGCGTTTGACTGCCATCTCGTTTGATGATAAACGAAGATACAGTCTATATAAGTTGAAGCACGCTTGCCTAGAAGAAACCGATTCACTCGCGACTTGAAGACACTCAGATTATAATTATCGGGAAACACCCACTCGGGTAGCGCTACCCACTGTTCAGCAGTTCGAATAAAGAAAGTGGAATCAAACCGTTTCGTACGTTTTGGTATAATTAACCATGAAACGGTGTCGCTATCGGTGTATTTAGCCGCTCCAGGCAAAAAAAATACTTAGGAGAAACCAATAAGAAAATTAAAAGACAAGAAGACAGCAATTTAAAATGTATGTTGGTCTGCACAAGGATTTACAGCCGCCTAAGTAGCTGTTAAGTACTGTTATAAAGAAAATCCTTATAAAATATTTTTTTGTCGGGCTGCTTTACTCTTTACCGTGCGGTAAAGAGTAAAGACTTAGGACATTTCCCTTACGCTTGTGACCTAGTGGTACAATTTTCCTATACCTCCATGTACCAACCATGTACCAACTAGGCGAAAATGTAATTTGCCTTTGTATGTAAGATTTTTCTCTCCTAGAGAGAAAATTGAGGACTCCTGCAACCGCCCTGCGCTGTGCGCGGCGCCTCCGGCAATTTTGCCGCCTCTAATTTTTGTCGCTCTGCGGGCATTTGTCCGGTTAAGAATAATGCATTAAGAATATTCTGTATTTTTTCACAAAGTAAATGTAATATTCTTTGTGAAAATAATAATCTTAAACCATTATAATAAGGGTCAGTGACAAACTTAAATAACCTTTGTATGTGTTGTGTGTGTTTGCTTAAGCGTGCGTCCATATGTACAAGGAATCAGTTTTATTAGTGTGAAATTTTACTTGAAAGTGTGCCATGCATTGTTATGCTTGCTTGAACTTGGCTAGAAGCGTTGCCGTCACAAAATGTTGACTTCTCACTTTTTCACCGATTATGTACGTATTCGACAATCAGGTATCGCTTTTTACAATCGAGTAATCGATAACAAGATTATGTGTTTACCTAGCGCAAGTCATTTCGATAATCAAGATGTGACCCACTTATTAATACATTTGAGTGAGAGCGCTAATATCGCATTTTTGTAATAAACCTGACAGCAGTCTGTTGGAAACTTTAGTTCCTTAATTTAACCACTTTTATAGATAGCTTGTGAGTTATACAAGATAATAATAATGTACATAATTCATTTATGGAACTTTTTTACAACATTATACCGGGTGTACGGGACACTCTCCCAAAATGAAGGCAGGTACTAGTTTTTTTTTATACAATCAAGTGACGAGGCGAGCAAGACGTTCGCCTGGTAGGAAGCGTCACGCCTGCCACTAATAGTAGCAGTGCCAGAATTGTGAATTTGTGAACACAATCCTGCGCCGCACTGCACTGCGCTCGTCACCCTGAGATATTAGATGTTAAATCTCTTCATACCCAGTAATTTCTCTGATTTCGATTGCTCATCATCAGTCAAAGGAAGTCCACTGATGGACGAAGGCCTCCCCCTTAATAAAAGGGGTTGCCATAATCCCCACGCTTGTATAAAAACAATAAACATAAGAAGTAATAGTTTATAATGTAAAAACTATATCGACGCGTAGTTTTTGACCGTTCCGATAATATAAAGTGGCGCCATCTCTGGACTACAAAATAGACGTACACATGTAGTGTAATCCTGAGTGACTGCTTTGCGTGGCGGACGTTAGTGGACTGACCAAATTAGCGTGACGTCACTGCAAGATCTGAACTAGGGACGTATGTTGCTCATGATGACTCTTTTCTCCACGGTTTATCACCAGTACTATCACCTGTGTTTTAAAGAGCGGTTCCCTTACACCCTGTATAACAAAAAGCCAAATTACAAATAATTTTATGACTTTTCTACTCCAACAAGATTACATTTTACGTTAAACGTTGAGTTGCAATTTCGGAAAACAATTTTGTTGACGTGTATTTCCTGATACTGGATTATTTGTAATTTAAAATAATCAATCACTTGAGCTGTCAATTCTGCCGCTGCGCTGGTTAGGTACAGACTGCTATCGTTAGTGGAATGAGGCATAACTTTGATCTTGACTTTGTTTGTAAGTTTTTTTTTGACTGGACTACTACTTTTAAACAGAGTTCAAAAAAGCATTTTATTTTTGTTTTTTATTTATAGGCTTGCGTTTGACTGTCATCTCGTCTGATGATAAACGAAGATGCAGTCTACGTTGGAGCCCGCTTGCCTAGAATAAACCGATTCACTCGCGACTTGAAGACACCCAGATTATAATTATCGGGAAACACCCACTCGGGCAGCGCTACCCACTGTTTAGCAGTTCGAATAAAGAAACTGGAATCAAACCGTTTCGTACGAGTTTTTAGTATATTAATCATAAAACGGTGTCGCTTTTTGGCCGTCCGATAAAATAATGGGCAGGGGGGAATAAGATCATGCAAATCCGAAGCACACTCTCCGAAATGTATCCGATAAAATACCGATAGGCTAGCTACTTTTCTACGATGATCGAGGCTTTCTAGCTTGGTCCGAACTAGACAGGCATTGCCAATGATTCTCCTGGCACGTTTCTCGATTGACTCCAACGTCTCAAGCTGGTACTTAGCCGATCCATCCCAAAGGTGCGAGCAATATTCCATGCACGACAGAACTTGTGCCGGCGTGAAATACCGACGCACCTTCGAGAGGACACCCAGCTTTTTGGCAGCCAGTTGAGCCTTTTACTCAATATAAGAGCCAAAGTTGACGGTTGGAGTCAGAGAAACGCCCAAGAGATCAAGATGGTCGGTTATTGGCACGGTTATAACTCGAAAAGTAGGAGCCAGATCGAATGGCCTCCTTTTTTTGCGGAGAACAGGCACGCCTGGGTCTTAGCTGCATTGACCACTTGAAGTTGGCATCGCCCCAGTCCGAGACTGCCTTAAGGGACAAGTTCAAGCAATCGACCATGACCTCTCTTAGTGAGAGAGTTCCGCTAGGTGGAGCATCGTCGATGGGGACCCATAGTCAACTGTCAATCTCATACATTTTTGTGTTTTTTGTTTTGTTTTTGCAGAGAAGATTTTAAAGATTCGGATTACCAGGGAGAATCTTATTATACTGGTATGTACATCAATCCTTTGCCTTGCTAATTATAGCTCTACCGCGTAAAATATAAACAGCTATCTAACTTAAAAATTTACTTTCAGGCCGTCAACAGCTCCATAGATTCTTAAAACAAGGCACAGTACCCAGTATTTTTTCTTGGACTAGACTATCGCGACAACGCGCTCATCAAGAGCAGATAGATAGGCAACGATTAACAAGAAAACTTGATTTTGCCATCCATAACCGTAAACCATCCATTCAATCAATCGCCTTGATTGATTCATAATATAAATCTACCCATTATTCATGAAAAAAATAAGTAGGCATTAGGGCGAGCGAAAATATTTCTGAAAAAATAAAAAATATAATAATTTTCGCCTCATTCTTTATCATCAAAATACCCAAAACATGCTTATCAGCAACTTGAATTCCATCGATAACATACACTGAGTCGACGGTTTCTTTAGCGTAGTTTACAATATCATAGAAGTTGAATGAATAATCAGTGCAGAAGAGACATTTGGACAAAATTTACCTACGTTGTTTGAGGTATACTTGTTAGTATAAAGTTTGTGCAGAAGTCGTCATCAGCCAGAAGACGTCCAATGCTGGACGAAGGTCTCCCTCTTAATATTTGCCATAATCCCCACGCTCGGCAGACGGCTTCGGGATCGCAGAATGCTCACCACCGCTAACGAGAGGACGCTGTCCTCCGGTGGTTCTGGATACAGTTTTAGGTCCCCTCCCAATAATAAAACACATAAGTACAAATAAAAGAATAAATAGGTAAATTTCCTTTAGGTGCGCTCGTCAGTCCCTTCTGTACAATAAAGAATAATAATCACGATGACTGAGGTAAACAGTTCGATTATAATATAAATCAAATTATGTTGGCAGATAAGCCAGTGTGTTGGTAAGTGTGTCGCGATCCACTGGTTATTCTCGAGTGTTACGACAGAAGAACAGACAGTTATCATGGCTGAACAGGTAAGAAAAATATATAAGAAAAAGAAGAATAATGAATAGCGATGACTAGCTATGTCCCGCGGATTCACCCGCGTGATGATGAAAAATTGTGATGACGATGATGATAATAAAAGTTAGTCAAAAGGTGTAGGTGGTTAAAGGTGTACTTAGTTGTTAAGGTTAGTAAAGTTAGTAGCAATGCTTATACCTAGTTAATTAATAATTTTGAATTTGATGTTTTGGTGTGTTTCGCTTCAATTGAGAGCCAATTCCCGTTCCAGTGTGTGTTACCTTTTTACACCACACCTTCATTTCAAATCAGGTGAATTCTAGTCAAGATCTAGCCTACATTAAACATAAAACACTTAGGTACATAGACATTACTTACCCACCCTAAGATCTCTTGTAGGAGATATATACCTACTCTTATTTTTTTTTCTAAAGTCCGCGTACTTACGAGCACAAACCCGGGTGTTGATAATCGATGGTCTGGTCGAAGATGAAGCATGTACACTTTGTGTTATTTAATTTGTATCTATAGCATAGCATAATCATAATAATACATAATTATGTAATATGGAAACCAGATAGCTGATAGAATACGTTTTTTTATAAATACATACTACACCCTAACGTCTATGTTCGTCACATAAATGTTTGTCCTGGGCGGGGATCGAACCCACGCCCTACAGCTCTGAAGGCAGAGCTACAAGGCAGTTCTAAATAGGTTGATGATGATGAACTAGGTTGTTAATAGTCCACTGTTGGAGACAGGCCTACCCTCAAAAGGTGATTGGATCATATCCACCACGCTGGCCCATTTACAGGTTGGTGATTTCACAAACGCCATTGAATTTCTTCTCCGGACGTACGCAGGCAGGGACCGCGGAACTACTTATTACATGATGGGAAGGCAAACTTCTTTGGTATTTCTCCGGACCCGGCTTCCTCCGGTCAATTTACTGCAGTTGCAGTAAACTTGCAACTATAAGACGAACAGAGATGACTAGGTCAATCAAATTCAGGCAAATCTCTCCGACAAGATTTCTTACGTACGCTCACTTTTTCATTTATAAAAGACAAAGCTCTGTGAAATTGAAGGAGACGCGCCCAGGTCCCCCGTTAGGTTTTAGGGGGGCATTTGGCCCCCTCGGCCCCTATTCCGCGGCCGCTGTATGCAACTTTCTTCACGATGTTTTCTCTCACCGAAAAGCCAGTGGAATGATTTTATTTGGTCAATTCCTATCAAACTTATATTATTTGTGTTCTTCACGCTGAAACGGCTGAATGGATTTGGATGAAATTCTGTACAGACCTTACACTACAGAATAAATAATAGTACTACGTACTTATACTACGGAATAAATACCGAGAAGCCGGTGTACTTTACCAACCAGCTAGTCACTTAAATATATAAACTCTATAGAGTACATTCGCCCAAGAACAAGCCAACCTCACGGTTCAGCGTCTTCTCCCAATGGGCTACCACGACTCCTTCCCGTGTAATGTAACCCTTAATTAATCAGCTTACCTTGAATTATGAATTAATCTTATGTTATCGCCTTATAACGGTATTGCTGATAAGCAATATCTAAGATTATAATAATAACTAGCTATAACAGGCCACGGTTACTGTGTTACTGTGGTTCATAATATTCTTTTCATCACGCTCGTAAAGTGGATCTTATTGCATCGGTTTTAGGCTCATAATCCAAGCTATTATGCACGCGTGCTTTTTACTTTACATTACGGCACATGGTGCTATAATAGGTATAACCCGGTAAAGTCAAGTTTGTACGTTACTGCAATTAGACGTACGTATACGAAGCACTCTTAATATAGCCGGGTAATACTTACAGATTTTTTGTAATACCAACAAAGAGTTCTTATGCCGCTGAAGTAAATGTCAACCTGCGCGCGCATTACTGATTTGGGCGCCATTTTCCGCAAATGTTTGTTAACGTTTTCTCTATGTGGTTGATTATTATCAAAAATAGTTTGTTTTTTCCTCGCAAGTGTGACGAAAACAGTCGTGTGAAACTCTTGTGCTATGTTTCAATACACTCTCCGGCTTCCTTATCGCATAATACCGCCTCTAGTGTAATGACCAACATAGCACACTAGTATCATAATGTACTATATTTTAATCTTTATTATCTTGATACGTGTGTCAAATAAATACCTATTTGATTATATTTATATGAATAGTATCGCGCCATGCAGTTTAGTTTTGGCGCCTTACAGTATCCATAACTATTATTACTGTGTGTTTGGCACACTAGAGATGAAGTGGCGCCATCTCTGGTCAGGGCTCGATCTAAGGGAGGGCGAGCCGGGCGAATGCCCAGAGCGGCAAAAATAAAGGGCGGCAAAATTGAGGACGCGTTCGAAGTCCTAATTTTTTTCTCTACTGCTAGGGCTTCACCTGCGTGACGCTTTACGTCCAGTTATCGGAATACTTAACGTGCAATAAACAATGCGCTACATGGGCGGCCACACTATCATTTACCTTTGAATATCGCCTAGGTCTTACGACATTAATAATGCCAGTAGCCCATTAGCGTGCTAACACCCGGCCGTATCTGCGTACTGTATCAAATACCGCGCTTAATAATGGCATTACACACAGGTGAAGCCCTAGCATAAGAGAGAAAAATCTTATAAAAAAATCCATGCTTAGCAGTTTTTTGCCAGGGTTGACCTAAAGGGATGTAAATTGGGAGGAAAAGATAAGTGTATAACCCAGCGGTATGAAACATACTTATTTGGGAGCAAAGCGAATTTCATCTGTACGCGGACGAAGTAACGGGGCGACCTCTAGTGAATAATATGGTGTAGTGTAAAGGGCGGCGAATATTATTTTTGCCCGGAGCGGCTAAATGGCTAGATCGGGCCCTGTCTGGCTGGTGTAACGCTGGCAACGATAGTCGCAGGTCACACCGAAATGGCGTCGGGCGCGGACATGGCACGGGTTGCATTCAAATTGCATACTAAATACAATGAAATAAGGCACAATATAGGACACCTAACGACGTTCATCGGGCGTGAATCGTTCGCGGACGCGCCCGATCAACGTCATTTGGTGTGTGCCTTATGTTAAAGTATTTAGTATGAAATTTGAATGGAATGGCAAGCCACCCGTGCCATGTCCGTGCCCGACGACATTTCTGTGTGGCCTGCGCTTTAGTAGCTGTAGCCTACAACACATGATCATACAACATTGTTGATGGCCAGAATACAAACCAGCGACGTGAATAGTTTCTGTGAAAGCTCGTCGACATTAATAAGCTGAAAGTAGGTTATTAGGTTATCTCGTAGGTACTCGTCGATGTAAACGACTTTTAAAATGCTGCCAACCCTGTAATCGCGGAAATAATCAGCTGTTCCATAGAAAAATTACATTAATCTTCGAAAAAAATATGGTACAGCAATTTTTTTTGCGAATTCAGGGTTGGCCCCTAAATAAAAGTTGTACAATAATGAGTAGAAAGACCTCCTTTCATCTTAGTAATACCAATACGTATAACCCTGTCTAATATAAGCGTAGATGTAGGCAGATAGCGTAAATGTAGATCTTAGTTTGTTGATTCCAATAATTCTTAGTAAAATTCGTGTTATCTTTAACGACAGTGAAAACCTCTTATTGGGTTTTTGGTACAATAATAAAATATCTAATAATACCGGGTGTAAGGGAACTCTCGGAAACGAAGACTGTTGATAACTTGATAAGTACAATAGAAGAGATGATTTATGTAGATACCAATGTCATCGCTCGTGGCTAAAAAAAGCCTGTTCGGAAGCTACCAGGTAGGGTAAAACCCGGACAGTTGCCACACTTTTTGATATTACTTTATATCTCTCAGTACAAAAAGCAAAATGTTTTACTTGTATAAATGGCCGGTACTTTGTTTTTTTATCTACCATTTTATGAAAAGTAAAAATCATTATCTTTGATATTTCCAGAGTATTAGCGATTCTTGCGCACCTTTACATTTTGTGGCATCTATCCCATGTCGGGGATAATTGTCTAATCCATATAAATTACGTTTGGGATACACCAAGAAACAATAGACATATATCCCGCAAACACTTTGATCGCACTTTGCCTTCCAATGCAATGACACGGAGACATGCGACACGGTCACCTTAGTGATAGTAGGAGAATCTCTCTTTAGATATAAATAAAATAGTATGCGAGTCATCCGGGATACCAGAGTAATTAATTACAATTGGGGCAACTATAACCCCTAAGGGTTTTACCCTAATTATGCAGTCACATTTATTGCAGATGGATTGTGACGAGAGTGACAGCTGATTGTCAGGGCGTAGGGCATAGGTGTATTTTCACCCGTTTGTGAGCTAATGCATTTCCAGGCTTTACCGTGGACACACATGCCGACAAATGAAAGTACTAATACGACTCAATTTATAAAACAAGCGTAAAAATAAATCATATTATTACTTAATTTTGCATTTGTGTCACAATTACCACAAATACAGCTTTCAGGCTTACTTGCAAAATAAATAAAAAACCAACAAAAATAAATGTATTCTCATGTTTCTCATTCACACCAAACGAACAATTACCAACCAATGTTAGAAATAAACGAACGACTATCGTTTATCTTTGATTATACCCAGCCAGAGAGCTAGATCCTCCAAGTCGTTTATTGACCTCTAGTATTTTTTTTTGTATTAAAATCGTATTAATCACCAATGCTATTATCTGTCTTCGACGAAAGCTAAATGTACCCTTACACCCTGTATATAAATTCAGTATATTAAAATAAAACATTGCTGCGTATATTATGTAATTAAAAATTAAGTAGAGTTAAAAAAAATTGACTTATGGCGGTCAATTTAAAATCTATTAATCCCCCTTGTATCAGTAGTCCGATTATTGAGTCTAACCATATTGGTTACGTATAGCGTCGACTAGACAAAGATCTTAGAATAATGAAGTACTATTTAGTGCCATTACATTGCAGTTGGTAAACAGTTTATATTTGAACTTGCAGGTGAACGTCCCAACGTTTAAGCTCAACAACGGGCGAGAGATCCCCGCTGTGGGGTACGGCACGTGGCTTGGAGTCAGCGACAAGGCAGAGAAGAAGGACTCTTCTGAACCTTTCTCTGTAAGTAAGAAAACGTGGGAAAAGGCCAAAGACCAGAGGAGAGGCCTTCGATCAGCAGTGAACGACTTCTGGCTGCTGGTGATGAAGAAAACGTGGACACTCGCAGTAGGATCGGCCCACATGTTCTAATTAGTCACATATCTTTTTCGTATGAGTTTGAGTTGCGGATATGGGTTGACTGGACCGGATTGTAGAATTGTTCAAAAGTTTTTCAATTGCCCTGGTATGAAGACCTCAAAAATGCATTTCCGAGTTTATCTTTAAGAGGCTGATAACAGTTGATCCTCCGCGCGTCAGTGGTTTCTGTAATAGATAAAAAAGAGAAGCGAGATGTCGTCGGTGCGCTTGCGCCACGTTTCGTACCATTGTTTCGTACCTAGATTATTTATTGGAAAATAATGAATTGCAATAAGTTATTACGTAAGAAATCAATAGGAAGATAATTTATATTACAGCCGTAGTAAACTTCCCCTTTTTTACACCTCCAACCAACAATCCCTAAGACATACCCAGGTTGAACTCTAGATGATGGAACTTTCGAATGTTTTCCAGTTCGAGTTCGACGCGACAGATCTCCCTCGCATGGTGGAAGCTCTCTCGTACGCCATCGACATCGGGTACCGCCACGTGGACACGGCGCACGTGTACCGCGTCGAGCCAGAAGTAGGCACTATCGTCAACGAGAAGATCAGCAAGGGCATTATCAAGAGAGAAGACATCTTTGTTACTACTAAGGTAAGGCTGACATTAGACACAAATAAATTAAAGAATACTACAAAGTATTATAATTTTATCAACATTAATGGCGAATACATCACTCACCTTCGCTTTGCCGATGATATAGTCATCATGGCAGAGTCGCTGAGCGACTTCAATACTATGCTCAGCGACCTCAGTAACGTTTCCCAACAGGTGGGTCTTAAAATGAACATGGACAAAACAAAGATCATGTCCAATGTCCATGTTGTGCCCGTACCCGGGCAATTGGGAACGATACTCTCGAAGTCGTTGACTACTACAACTACCTTGGACAGATTGTTCAGTTAGGTAGGTCCATCTTCGACAAAGAGGTCGCCCGAAGAATCCAACTCGGATGGGCAGCGTTCGGGAAATTGCGTAATATCTTCTCGTCCAAAATCCCGCAGTGTCTCAATACAAGGGTATACGATCAGTGTGTGTTGCCAGTGATGACATAATATGGAACTGAAACGTGGTCTTTAACTGCTGGCCTATTTGAGAGCAATGGAGAGAGCTATGCTTGGTGTTACTTTGCGCGATAGAATCCGAAACGAGGATATTCGCCAAAGAACCAAAGTCACCGACATAGCTCACAGGGTTTGCAAGTTGAAGTGGCAATGGGCAGGCCACATCGCTCGAAGAACTGACAACCGATGGGGAAGTAAGGTTCTTGAGTGGCGACCGCGAACCGGAAGAAGTAGCGTAGGAAGGCCTCCCACTAGGTGGACCGACGACATTGTGAATGTTGCGGGCAACCGGTGGATGGTAATGGCAGGTTGTCTCCAGGCTGATGATGAACAGTTTCTCGGTAGGTCCAACTTCAACAAAAGAATCCAACTCGGATGGGCAGCGTTATACTGATGATTACACTTTTATGAATGCTTTTTTTCCAGGTGTGGCAGCACTTCCACCGTTCAGACGACGTGGAGGTCTCTCTCCGAGGGTCACTCCGTCGGCTCAAGCTGGACTATGTAGACCTGGCATTGCTGCACTGGCCCATGTCTGTCTCGGTAAGTAGCTAAATACGAACGAAACGATTTGATTCCACTTTTATTGTGCGAACTGCTACGCACTAGAATGCGCTTCCCGAGTGGATCTTTCTCGAGAGATCATCCATCATGAGCCAGAAGACGTCCATAGCTGGACGAAGGGATATCTTGAGAGCTATAATGGGTATCTTCAAGTCGCGAGTGAATCGGTTTCTTCTAGGCAATCCTATAATCAAATTAAATAAACACTAGACTTTCGGAAACTGTGGCGATGACAGCACAGTGGCTAGCACGTTGGAATCACACGCCGAAGGGTGTGGGTTCAAATCTCAACAATGAGATTGAGCTGTCGATGAAGTAAAACATCTTGAGGAATGACTGCGCATGAAGATAGGGATTTGACATCTAATATCCCAGAATGACGAGCGCAGTGCAGTGCGGCGCAGGATATTTTGTGCGCAAGTTCACAATTCTGGCACTGCTACTGTTGGGCAGGCGTCTTACCACCAAGCGAACGTCTCGCTCGTCTCACCATTTTTTTTCCTGAGTATCATTGTAGTTACTTAGAGATATTATATTGTGGTCAATTTTAAAGGGTTTAGTTGACGGATCTAAACTAATTAAAATATCGCTGTCACTTTTTTATCATAGACATGTTAGATATGGACAGCAATACTTTAGTTTAGTTTAATTCTGTCAACTAAAACTGTTCTAAAACTTCAAAACCGACCTCAATGTGGATCAACTATGTTTAGACGGGTTTTCTATGAGGGTGAGTCTTCTGTGCGAAGTACTTAAGTTTTCTGTGATAAAATACTAAAAGGACCAAGTAAATGCTGGCTTTGCAGTTTTTCACTAAACTCTGCAATTCCAGCAAGAAGGCGTGGACGAGAAGATCGACTATATCGACACGTGGCGCGGCTTCGAGACCGTGCTCGCCAAGGGGCTCACGAAGGGCATCGGAGTCTCAAACCTCAACCTGGAGCAGCTCAAAAGGCTCATCGCCAACTGCAAGGTCAAGCCTGCCGTCAACCAGATTGAGGTAAGAATTTAAAATAAATCCTAATTCCTACAAATATTATAAATGCGAAAGTATTTGTCTGTGTATGTTTGTTACTCCTTCACGCTGAAACGGCAGAACCGGATTTGGATGTTTGGTATCGAGGTAGCTTATACCTTAGATTAAAACAAAGGCTACTTTTTATCCCAACAATCTCGGGTAAAATCGCGGGATGCGGGTGTAGTAAACCAATAGGAAAATATTGACATTCCACACAGCGCCATCTAGCCGCGTGCGAGGACTAATGGGCGCGACGAGCAGAACACTCCCCTGATTGTGAGTCAGTCAAGGCGGTGAGGCCACACCGCCTTCATTGCAGACCTTTGAGTAATAAAACACAAACCACGGCACCACTGTATCGCATTGAAAATTTTGGTCGAAGTAATTCAATAGACAATAGTTTATTTGTGGCAATAATTAAAACAAAATAACAATTAGAGGCAACATGGAAAAGTAAAAAAGAAATAAATAAAAAAATATACCTTTTGCCACAAACCGGCCCCAACTCAGCATGATGCCAGTTGTGAACAACCGGCGCTGGTCTTCTGTTGGGCCCAGAAGGTGACGGCACGCACGCGCACATCGCATGATGTGCATACTAGGCACGATTACATTTACAGCAATGGTAACATTGATTACACACACAGAACCAATCTCACATAACATACACGTTAGAGATGTGACAAAAAGTTAATAAAAATAACTGTTAGAAACTAAAAGTTAAAATAATATTCGTTATTCATAATTTCAGATCAACCTAAACCTGGGACAAACGGAGCTAGTAGACTACTGCAAGTCCGAAGGCATCCTGGTGGTCGCGTACTCCCCCCTAGGGACCATGATCCCGAACCGAGCGGCTCCAAACACACCAGAACCCAAGTTAAACAACCCGACCCTTGTGGCCATCGCTAAAAAATACGGCAAGACAGTAACACAAGTCACTTTTAGGTATTTGGTGAGTATCTTATAAAACAATATGCTTGTTTTTTTATACGTAGCGTTTCCACACTTTGGATTTCCGGAGCTTAATTGGCAAAGCAGTTGGGACGGAAACCCAGAGATTGCTCGTATGCAGGTTCAAGTCCTGCCAGACGTCATAATTTTTCTAACTGTGTATGCTTTAAAAACATAACAATATCCTTCGTGGCAAAGGTGTGGTACTTTCCCAGGCGGACTCTGCAGTAGAGTCCTACCGCTACTACACCAAGCAGTAGTGTGCATGCATTACTGTGTTTCGGTTTGAAGGGAAATTGTACCAGTGAAATTACTGGGTATGAAGAGATTTAACATCTAATATCTCAGGGTGACGAGCGCAGTGCAGTGCGGCGCAGGATTGTATCCGTAAGTTCACAATTCAGGCACTGCTACTGTTATGTTATGTTAGGCGGACCTGGGTCTGCAACCAGACCCACTGGAGGACGGGCAGCAGCGTCCTCTTGGTTAACCGTGGTGACAATTCGCGATCCCCAAGCCACCTGCCAAGCGTGGGGATTATGGCAACACCCCTCTATTGGGAGGCTTTCGTCCAGCAGTGGACGTCTTATAGCTGACGACGACGACTGTTATGGGCAGGCGTGACTCTTACCACCATGCTAACGTCCTCGCTAGTCTCGTTACTCGATTGTATTAAAATATATATAGGTATATATATATTGATACAACTCCGAACAATACAGTGCGAATCAATATTTTGCGATCATCTTTTTCTACGCCACAACGCTACAAACTAGATAATCTTCACTTGAATACCACTTCACTTTTCACATTCACTTTGATATCAGCTGTGTTGACGGTCAAACGCAAGCCACATTAATCAATAAAAAAGTACTATCTATATGCTTACCAAACACTAGCCAAACACTGTTTTATCTATTATTGTTTTCTTTTTTCTAATTAATTTTGGTTTTTTTTTCAGTACCAACGAGGTCTTGTCATCATCCCCAAAACGGTGACCAAAACTCGAGTCCTAGAAAATGCTAGCATCTTCGACTTTAATCTAGAAAAAGCTGACGTGGAAGAGATCGCTAAATTCGACATAGGGTTCCGCACATTAAGGCCTATTTTCTATCAGGAGTACACAAACTACCCCTTTGACAAAGTCGAAGGAAAAATGGATGTTCCCCTCTCACTTAGAAAGTGGAAGAATGGAGCTAATTTTGATATTGAATAAGGTTTTAAATTAATTACAGTTTCTTTTATACAACGGATAATAATAGCTACTAAGATTCACCATCTAATATAGACATAACAGTTACACGTAACATAATCTAGTACATAAATGTTATAAGATGTTATTAATAGCGACTATAATAATATGTATTAAGTTATTCAGTATTAGTCAAAAGTAACATAATATAAGCAGACGTTGTAAATATCATGCTATTATGCTATTAGCAAAGACTATTATTGTGGTATTCAGTATTTGGTTAATAACGAATTCACGGTAACGCACAGCAAAAGGTTCTCACAAACAAATAGCGCTTCACTGCTCACTGCTACGCGAGAACAGTTTCTAGAACAGTCCTATACTTAAACTGTTATTTGACTGTGTCGAGCTTGGAGGATTTAGCTCTCTCGTACTTAATCACTGGTGTTGAGTAACAGTTTAATTAGGTATCCTGTTATCCGTTAAGCGTGATAATAGGAAATTGAATCGACCCCACTTTATCACCTAGCGCCTACAGTGATGTGTTTAGTTACGTCTATGGTTTAGTTACTGTTCTGGATACCGCTGCTGTGGTCAAGGCGTTATCACATTACCAGCAGAAGAACATGTTTTTCTCATCTGCATTTTACCTTAAAACATACAATTCAGTAGCTACCAAATAAACGAATTTCTGTGCTGGCCAAGGAGAGATAACGGAAAGAGTATATTTGCCTCTCTATTACTCTTGGCGATTCGTCATAGTGTCCGTACAACGTACTCCCGAAATACATAGATAAAAAAAGAAACGTTTTATTAAAAAAAAAAGAGAATCTAAATCAATTTGGTACTTATAATTATTTTATGCTAATGTAGTACTTATTTACTTATCAGCAGAACTTGAGTGTTTATTTTTGTATTTTTAATTTAATTAGTGCCTAAGAAAAATTAAAGAAATATAATTTGTCAAAAAACTTTGTATCATTTCATTCTCAATGAATATTACAAACATTAGGTTAATTTTTATGCTACCTAGAATCCGGATAGTGTGACCGTTATGAGACTGGTGACAGTATGACATAAGCCAGATGGCGACGTAAATAACACCTTTTCATAACTAACTTGTCTTTAACTTCTAGACTATAGGTACCTATATTATGTAAGTTTTGGTAGTGGTAGGACTCTACTGCAGAGTCCGCCTGGGGAAGAACCACACCATTGCCAGTTATTCAACCGCCAAGCAGTAGTGTGCAAGTATTACTGTGTTCCGGTTTGAAGGGCAATGTTACCAGATAAATTACTGGGTACGAAGAGATTTAACATTCTAATATCTCAGGGTGACGAGCGCTGTGCAGTGCGGTGCAGGATTGTGTTCGCAAGTTCACAATTCTGGCACTGCTACTGTTGGTGGCAGGCGTGACGCTTACAACCAGGCGAACGTCATGCTCGTCTCGTCACTTGATTGCTTAAAATTTTTTTTTATTAAAATTCATTTATTTCAAGTAACATGACTCATGTACAGCACAATAGATAATTTCAATAGGTAGGTACATCAATAAAATAAAAGATAGTCACAAATTAAATACAATATCACTTCAATTACAATAAATATGTCAACAACAAAATACATAATAATTAAAATGTCAGTGGTATTCAAATTATGTCAGTAAGTATAAATAAGTATTAAAGATGCAAATGTCAATCCTAACTCCTTCTTTTCGGCATGGGTGCCGGTAAGTGCCTGTCGCAGCCATGCCGAATGAAAGAGCAGTCTAGTCTGGCGGCAATCATCGCCAAGACGGTGTTGGAGCTGGTCCTTACTCTGCGCACTAAGGATGCGGCCCGCTTGCGCATGGTTGCGTGAAAACAATCAGTTCGCGCTTCCGCGAACATGCCCGAAGCGCTGCAGTACCGGGGCAGCCCCATCACCGCCCTGAACGCGTTGTTGTATTGGACGCGGAGGGCACTGTAATATTTTTCTGCGTAATTAGCCCACAGGCAGCACGTGTAGAGCCAGGGCCGTCTTAAGTCTATTCTGCGCCGGGGTGCGGGACTCAGCCTGCGCCCTCGTTTTTTTTTACACTGCAGCGTGGCACGCGACCGACGACACACTGCAGTATGAAAGGGGGCCTACACTGGGAAAAATACACAGCTTTCGAACACGGCTCCAGTTTCTGTAGCCATGTAAACGACTGTGCCAGCCAGGTTTGGCAGCCGTGTGAAGAGCCGTGTACGCGGTTAGAGATTTTACACGGCTGTGTAAGCCAATTATAATGCTGCGTTAGCCGGTAAAGACGGCTACGCTTACTGTATTAAATAATTTTACAGCCGTGTCACAACCGTAGCCGTGCGGCTACATTCTAACACGGTTAGCGTATTGGTGTAGGCAAAGCTCGTCGGGCCGTGTGTTAAACGAAAACGGTTTGCGGAGCCGTCCTAAACACGGCACGACTGGCCGTGTGCCAAACTAAATCTGGTTGCGATAGCCGTGTCAGAAACGCGTGTCACCGTAGCCGTGTTAGCGACACACGACAAACTTTACCGTGTTGACACGACTGCAACTACAGTACCGGGTTTATACGGCTCTGCCAAGCCGATAAATCGGCCCTTTTTTTTCCCAGTGTAGTCAACCAAGAAAACACAATACACGTAATTTTGATTATTTATTTATTTATTACTCTAAAAAACAAAATTAACTTAAAACTTCGATTACTAAATATCTATTTATTACATGTACATACACATACATCAAACAAACTCAATTTTTCTTGCTTTTGAGTTGGCAAAGATTTTAATTAAATCATTTATTTTTATAACAATTTTGGATTCTATACTTATAATAGCTAAGTTTGTCAGTCTGTCTTGGGTCATGGTTGAACGAAGATAATTTTTTATTAATTTTAATTTTGAAAAGGATCTTTCACCTTCTGCTACTGTTACAGGCAGTGTTAAATATATACGCAGAGCTGTTGAGATATTGGGAAATGAGGAAATTAAATTATTAGAATTTATATAGCTTAAAATATCAGTGGGAGTACTTGTTGATGCATTGGGAAAAAATATTGGCAATAATTCTAATTCATTATATAAATCCTCCCCGACAATATCAAATCTATTTTTAAATGTTAGTTTTTCTTGGAGCCGATAACACTGAGATTTTTTTTCTTGCATCTCTAATTTATTCCAGCATTCAATGTTTTGGAAGAGTGAAAAAACTGAATTGTGTTCCGTCAGCAAATCGAATCTCTCAATTAATTTCGAGAAAGCAGTGTCCAGTAGAAAAAAATAAAAACATATACTTTAAATTTGTTGGTTGGGTCTAAAATGGGCTCATCTCGTAAATCGTAATCAAAATGTCTTTTTCGGGGACGTGGACGAGCAGTTTCTTTAAATTCTGTTTCACATTCTAATTCTTCAGCAATTCATTTTCAATTACTTAAAAGAAGAAATCAGATCAATCACTGACCGACACTTACATAGGCGCCGCGCGCCGCACTGTAAATTCAAATGAACTTACACCTAATTGTAGTGGTTTAGAGATCATTTCTCTTTAAGTGCGAGCGCCCGGGCGGCTATGTCAAAGGACGCAACAGACGTACAGGTGCCGCGCCGCGCGCCCATTTCAAATGAACTTACACTCTATTGACTTAAAGATCATTTCTCTTTAAGTGCGAGCGCCCGGACGGCTATGTCAAAGGACGCAACAGAAGTACCAGTGCCGCGCCGCGCGCCCATTTCAAATGAACTTACACTCTATTGACTTAAAGATCATTTCTCTTTAAGTGCGAGCGCCCGGACGGCTATGTCAAAGGACGCAACAGAAGTACCAGTGCCGCGCCGCGCGCCCATTTCAAATGAACTTACACTCTATTGACTTAGAGATTATTTTGCATGCTTTAAGTGCGGGCAACTGAGCGGCAACGTGTCAAACGTACATACATACACTCTCTTTGGATTAGAGATTTTGCCACGCGCGTGTTGTATTAAATAAAATTGTTATTTGTGTATGTTATGTAGTAATGCGGCATGACAAGCGCCGAAAGCGTAATAAAAGTAATTTTTTTTTTATTGTTGATGACTTTTTTTTTTTTGCTTGCGCATACATATTTGTCGTAAGTAACAAGTATTTAAAACTGTGCAATGGCGTTAAGTTCAATGAAATACCAAAAATTCAGCGCTCGACAGGCGCCCCCGGGCGCTCCGCGCCCGGGTGCACCGCACCCCTTGCACCCCCTGGTAAAGACGGCCCTGTGTAGAGCGATGTGCAGTACGCTCTAAAGAGCGTAACTTATACCTCTTTTGAACATCGTGCAAACCTGCGAGCTATCATGTTGGCTCTTATAGACAGAGCCCTCCGCTCCCGCTCCATATCTACATGATCCTTGAGTCCAGCCGTGAGCATATGCCCTAGGTATTTGAATTGTTCTACCCATTCAAGAGGAACACGATTAATCCTCACTGGTGGTATGTCCTGAGGGCATTTTACGCGGCTGGACACAAAGACCATGCACTGACTTTTCGTTACATTATATTTTCTGCTTAGAAAACCTATTTTATGTACAAACTTAAACGAAATACTAGCAAATAATATTTTAAATACTTCAAGGCAAAGAGCATAAACGAAACAACAATCGACGAAATTATTTATTTATTGATACTTATACAGGGTTAGTCCTAATCAGTTAGCATCCTTTTAAGAGTAAAGAAGCCGGTCACTTCTCCATAGAAACGGGGAACGGGGTTACTCCACAATGTAATGTTGTAGGTCCAAGACTAAGTATTATCACAGAATAAATAATAGTACTACGTACAGAAACTTCACTCCCCAAAGGAATTGAAATAAATAAGGACTCTATCAACTAGGCAATAAAGTAGCAATTCCACTCGCACAGCGCTGGATACCGCTCGCTATAGGCCGGGCGCATACGACGAGAAAAACTGTAAGAAAAACCGTCCGGTTTCGCCCGAAGGCGCTCCGTGCATACATTTTGTACTAGGTCCCGCACACCGTAAGAAATTTCTCGAGACGTCCGTCTCGCTCGCACCAGTTAATTGTGCGCAGTGTGTTACCGTCGTACGGCGCCGGACCGGTGCCTGACGGAAGCCGTGCCGAATGCGTGTGCGGACAGGCATATTCACCTAGATATACCACTCTCTTTCTATCACGTATGCTTAGTTACGTGCGACGAGGCTAGCGTGCGGGCGGCCACTGACCTCAGCCGTGCAATGTCCTCTCGGCGCGGAGCGCCGTCCGAACATACCTAAACTGCAGAGTGACACCCCCCTGGTATTATATCGATTTGTCTCTTCATTATCTAGGATTGTAAATTGACAAGAAAGTAAAAAGTTAATAAACATTGAAGTTATGTGCCAGGAAACATCTTGCATTTTAGCTCAATCTTAACGCTACTAACGCTACGTAAATAAATAACATAAGGAGTACGAAATCTCTAAAATAATGAGATTTAGCGGCATAGTTTAGTCCATCAAACTTTCAAATAACTTTAGTTGAAATAAATTAGTTCAGTTGTTTATTCATCACAACCTTGTAGCCAAAGGTCGACATGATAAAATTTGCGCGCTCATTTCTCTTTCTTTCTCCCTTTCGCACACTTTATTTGATGAAGAGAGCATGCTTTTTAGCCACGCCCACCGATGATTTCGAGCCGTTGTTCTGTACATCAAAACAAACAGCTTTTACTATGGGGCCAACATTGAAATAGCGAAAAAATATCAATTGTTACATACAAAAAGTTCATCGACCTTGGACAAAATTTATGGAACAGCTGTTTTTTTGCGATTTCAATGTGGGCCCGTTAATAAAAGTTGTCTGTTTTGATGTACAGAATATTTCCCCAAAAGGGTGCTGATTGATTAGAACTTACCCTGTATATCTTTATTGTAAAGGTTTTTTTCTTTAGTGTTTATTGTTATGCCTTTACAATAAATTTATAATCAGGTATTTTTGGAGACGGTACCAGCGAAGCAGCTGCACGCCGCTGCGCCGCCGCGCCGACCCGCCGCTGTGCCGTTCGAAAGTTCGAAGAAAGCATTGCAACAGCAACAGCAATGCTTTCTTCGCTTAGGATACCAAAATGACCAGCGAAAGAAATATCCGGTTTGTAAGTAGGCAAAAAAGTCTTGATAAGAAAACTTTTTCTTTGCTAGCAATACTACACAGAAATCACGAAAAAAAACAGCCATTCCATACATTTTGTCCAAGGACAATGAACTTTTAGTATGGGACTGCTGATAATTTTTTTACGATTTCAATGTTGGCCCCATAGTAAAAGTTTTTTGTTTTGATGTACAGAATATTACAGCCCTTATGCTCAAATTTATCGCGATTTAAAAGTCGTTCATAATGGTGAGTACATATTATTACACTATGCATAAAATACCCTTCGGTATTTTTGTAACTTTTTGTTACACATTGTATATAAAAATGTCATGTAAACAAAAAATATATTATTATTTTAATATCCTTATTCATTTCGTATACAAAAAAACTGAATCGACTCTGGGCTTCCTAAGCGGGCTCTTTACCTCCTAACATATTTTTTCTGTGAACTAGTCGCGCCTTAAGTACCAGTAAAATCTAGTACCGTTATTAAAAATCCAATAAAAATATTCCATTCGAATGTGAGTGAACCGGCTGGTTTACCTTGGAACGTAGGAAGTAGCCAAGCGTCGAATAGGCACAGGTAGCGCGGCTACTGAGGATAGAGTGCTTAGAGTTATTAAGCTATTTTCAACCGACTTCAAAAAAGGTTCTCAATTCGACTGTATGTTTTTTTATGTTTGTTACACGATTAGTCCGCCAATTATGAACTGATTTTGATGATTCTTTTTTTGCTTGGTAGGTGATACTTCAGAGGTAGTTCCATATACAATCTATTGAAATCAGTCCAGTAGTTTGGTTTTTAAATCAAAATTACTGGAATAAATCAAAATATCTGGAAAATATGAAGATCATATAGATCATCTAGGTAGTCGAAATTGAAGTCGGTTTTTTTAAAGCGTATTATTTCAACATTATGGAGGACATTAAGGATATGGTCAAATTTCCTTTCGAAAGGTCTATGTCCAGCAGTCGACTATTAAAATAAACTTGCTTATTGTCTATGAATGATGTAAGTAAATTGTGTTAATGTGTGTGTCTCTTTTAAACTAATAATTATATTTTTGTAGTGGTGGGCCTCTATTGCAGAATCAATTACCGCTGTTTCGGTTTGAAGGGTAAATACCTGAAAAATTATACTGGGAATTTTGAAGATTTGACATCTAATATCTCAGGATGACGAGCGCAGTGCAGTGCGGCGCAGTTTTTCGTTCGCAAGTTCACAATTCTGCTACTGTTGCAGGCGTGACGCTTACCACCAGGCGAACGTCTTGCTAGTCTCGTCACTCCATTGAAAAAAAATTACGTGCACCTAGATACCTAGCGACGACTTTGAAGTAGTCCCTCTACACAGCATCCAAACAAAGGACTGACAACGTTTTGGTAACATAAACCTTATAACAAAACGTATAAGTTACAATTTAGAATAATACGAAGTTGCTGGTATGATCGGATACTGTGTAAAACTATTATTAAGTTCAATCTAAGTTAGTCTCTCTTACGATGAAGTTGTGTGGACTTGTGTTTTCGATTTTGGTAGCAACTACTGCCGCTGTAAGTATTTTATATTTTCTACTAGTTTCTGGCCAGTATTTTTAAAATAAATATTTATAAAAACTTCTTCATAGTTTTAACCTTATATTGGTTCATAGCTTTGATTATATACCCAGAGAGTCCTAGGCCCTCCAAGGTTCATAGTCATTTATTAATACCAGAAGGTGTTACATTAGAATTTATATTATAAGTACATTTACCAACTCTTACTAAAAAACAATAATAATAATTATGGGTGTCTTAAAATCCAGAGTAAATAGGTTCCTTCTAGGTAAGCGTGCTCCATCCTAGACCGTATCAAGCCTATATCGAATAAAAAAAATTAAGATTGTCACTCTGTAGTCCTAACCACTGGCAGCTTGAGTCCTGCCCAGCTACTGGTGGCACCCTAATTTTTAGGTTTTTTATTAATAATACAGGGTGTTAGCTTGAACACCGTTATCCTTCTAGGATATCGTTGTACTCATCATTATGAACAACTTTTACTCTGGGGCCTACCTTGAAATTACGAAAAAAAACAGCTGTTCCATACAAAAAGGTTCATCGATCTTGGACAAAATGTATAGAACAGCCGTTTTTTTTTTTTAAATATAAAATGTTTACCCATAATGTATATGTGTAAAATTATGTATAATCAAATAAAGTCAATGTTTCCAGAAAAAATACTGGGCATAAAGAGATTTGACAAATAAGTGATAACTCAAGGTGACGAGCGCAGTGAAGTGCGGCGCAGGATTTTGTTTGCAAGTTTACAATAGGGTAGATGACTGGATTTTTATTTATTGTCCTATTAAAATGTGGCCCATAAATATAGCTGATTAATGAAAAGAAAACGAAAATCTGATCAAAAATAAGCAACTTATAAGCATTTTAATATTATGCTAGACAGAGAGCCGAAACAGCAAATCGTGACGTCACTTCTCTGTACGCCATATAAATTCTATTCTGACAAGTAAGGCGTGACGTAATTTTTTGTTTTGTGTAAAAGGGACAGAGTTGTCTCTAACAAAAACTTTAAACGCTCATATATCAGAGCATTATTAACTGATTTATATTGTTTATTCAATAAACATACTATATTTACTTAAATTCTTGATCAAAGCTATTGGTTTTAACGATATAAATATCAGTCATCTACCCTATTCTAGCACTGCTACTGTTATAGGCAGGCGTGACTCTTACCACCAGGCGAACGTCTCGCTCGTCACGGCACTCCATTGCATAAAAAAGTTAGATAGATAGATAGATTAATTATTTATTACTCACACCAAAGAAACATACATACAAAGGATTAAATAAATTAAATAATAGTGCACAAATGGCGGCCTTATCGCTAAAAGTGATCTCTTCCAGGCAACCTTAGGATGGAGAAAAATTATGAACACGAAAAGACGGGGTGTGCTGTAAAGAAGAAATTCCTACAAATTATAATAATACATTATGATACAAGTGTGCTATGTTGGTCATTACACTAGAGGCGGTATTATGCGCGAGCCGCAGGCGAGCGCGATAAGGAAGCCGAGAGTGTATTGAAACATAGCACAAGAGTTTCATACGATTGTTTTCGTCACACTTGCGAGGAAAAAACATTTTTTTTAATATTAATTAACCACACAGCGAAAACGTCAACAAACATTTGCGGAAAATGGCGCCCAAGTCAGTAATGCGCGCGCAGGTTGACATTTACTTCAGCGGCATTTACTCTTTGTTGGTATTACAAAAAAACTGTAAGTATTACCCGGCTATATTAAGAGTGCTTCGTATACGTACGTCTAATTGCAGTAACGTACAAACTTGACTTTATCGGGTTATACCTATTATAGCACCATGTGCCGTAATGTAAAGTTAAAATCACGCGTGCGTAATAGCTTGGATTATGAGCCTAAAACCGATGCAATAAGATCCACTTTACGAGCAAGTGTGATGAAAACATACTTACAATCTAATACTAATACATAATATTATAATATAAAAAGCTTAATAGGATATAAATAGAGGGATGTTTGAATTGGCGCTATCTTTAATTCCGAGGTAATTTGGTTCATTACAGTTTTGCGAGCATAATAGCGGAAAAGCACCTCGGCTTCCGTTAAATGACGGGAACTCCATCCCAGCGCTAGGGCTGGGAACTTTCCTAGGATTCGATGAGGTAATTATTATTTTTATTACTCTACAATTGGATCCACATTAGTTAGAGGTGTAATATCAGGGTCGCTTTATTCCTAATAGGCCTATTAAAGTCCTATTAAAATATTGCCTATAAATATAGCTGAATGAAAAGAAAATGAAAATCTGATCAAAAATAAGCAACTTATAAGCATTTTAATATCATGCTAGACAGAGAGAAGAAACAGCAAATCGTGACGTCACTTCTCTGTACGCCATATACATTCTATTCTGACAAGTAAGGCGTGACGTAATTATTTGTTTTGTGGGAAAGGGACAGAGTTGTCTCTAACAAAAACTTTCTCATATATATAAACGCTCATATATCAGAACATTATTAACCGATTTAAATTATTTTTTCAATAAACATACTATATTTACTTAAATTCTTCATCAAAGCTATTGATTTCAACTTTATAAACATCAGTCATCTACCCTATTATTGAATATATCGCTTTACGGATAACAGGATATCTAATCTGTTACTCGGAACCAATGATATTATATTATATATCTCAATGCTCGGAACAGTCAATTAACATTACTTTAGTGCGTAAAATGTCTGCACGAGTTCAAGCTGCTGTGGCTAAAACATGGTGAAGACATCGTCCTGCATACCTCCGGAGAAAAAGTTGATGAAATAGGTGGCGTATATCCACCAACCAGCAATACTGGGCCAGCGTGGTCGATATGGCCCAATCGGTCTTTTTTTTGTTTTTTTCTTTGTTATTGGCATCGCACGTTGTGCATTCTGCCAGAGTCAAGTATGTATGAATGTTCAAAATTATGTAGTATTAGCCAGTCAAATATGGAGAGTTTTGGCGGGAACACGGAAAAATCATGTCGTTGCATTCTATTATTTTCTTAAACTTGTGCTATTTCGCGAATTAATGATTAAAAATGATGGTGTTTTATTCATTGAGTGTTGAATTACATGCACGAATGTGGGCAAGTGATATAATGTGGTGAATCGTGTCTTTTCGTGTTGTTTTCACAACTCCGTAGAAGCTCATAGAAATGTCGCCACAACCACACACACACACACACAGCCATGACTTGGACTCGACTTTGACTAATTTCGTGTGACTAACTGTGATTTATGACATATTTGACTTGATTTTAATATAAAAACTTGAAAATTCATTAACTTGCCCCTGGGAGAATGCACAAAAAAAATGCACGATGCAAATAACTAATTTTAATAAAAGTACGAAAATCCGTACTTAACTCCAAAAGGTGCATTCGGATAGCTTATGGTGCCATTATTAGCATTGTCAAAATTGGCGTTGACGTAAAGCGTTCAGTTTCAGAACTTTTTTTTTTTTTTTTTTTTCTTAGTTTTTGGCATCGCACGTTGTGCATTCTGCCAGTGTCAAGTTTATGAATTTTGCCGTTTATTTGTTATCATCAAGTCATATAAGTCATGAAATCACAGTAAGTCACATGGAATTAGTCATAGTCGAGTCCAAGTCATACCCCAGTAAAGTTGTGGTGACTTTACTATGAGCTTCTACGGAGTTTTGAAAACAACACGAAAAGACATGTTTCACCACATTATATCACTTGCCCACACTCGTGCATGTAATTCAACACTCAATGAATAAAACACCACCATTTTTAATCATTAATTCGCGAAAAAACACAAGTTTAAGAAAATAATAGATTGCAACGACATGATTTTTCCGTGTTCCCGCCAAAACTCCAGTTTCAGAACTTTGACATGTTTGCCACTTTTTTTTTTTTTTTTTCTTAGTTCTTGGCATCGCACGTTGTGCATTCTGCCAGTGTCAAGTTTAGGATTTTTTCAAGTATTTATATTAATATCAAGTCAAATATGTCATGATATCACAGTCAGCCACACGAAATTAGTCATAGTCGAGTCCAAGTCTTGCCCTAGTAAAGTTGTGGTGACTTTACTATGAGCTTCTACGGAGTTTTGAAAACCACACAAAAAGGCATGTTTCACCACATTATATCACTTGCCCACACTCGTGCATGTAATTCAATACTCAATGAATAAAACACCACCATTCTTAATCATTAATTCGCGAATAAACACAAGTTTAAGAAAATAATAGAATGCAACGACATGATTTTTCCGTGTTCCCGCCAAAACTCCCGTTTGCCACTTTTGTCCTCTACCTAAAACTTGCCCAAAACCAGAGAAAAACGAACGGTACAGTCACTAGGGTCTAGCGGTGATGTCAAACAAATGTCACAGGGACAGCACTTGACAAACAAAACTCCCGAAACACCGCGAAAACCAAACGTCAAAACCTTAATGTCAAAAAACGATCACAACGATCCAGAGAATCCCATGTCGCGAGGTGGGTCAAAAGTGGCAGATTACGATGGCATTTTTAGCTGTTAATGACCTATCCGAACGGTGAGCGAAAACAGATAATAATGCAACTTTTGCACACACATTCCCAAAACGAACGATACATGTAATCATTATTGGCGTTTGTAACAGTTATTTTTGATACCAAGGGGCTATCCGAACGCACCTAAAGAGTTCCGATACGGGCCCGGGATTTGAATGACCCCAGGATTCCGAATCTTAAGGCCTTCTCATTAGGCTACAAGTAGACCATAGTAAAATTAATGACTTGTACCTAAATCGAAAGGAAAATATGATAGGCCTATAGGAAAAATTATAAGGTTTTTTTTTACAATTAGTTTACAAACATTATACCGCTTATCTACTTTGATAAAAATTTTACTTTTGGATACTCATACATTCGTTTTGCTTTCCTTTGTTTATAATCTATTCAAATGAATAGGTACCTAAATAAAGGAGCTATTCCGCGAACTGTTTTTCCTCGTACAATTGGCAGTTTGGGAATTGAATCTCATATTGTTGTAGGTACCAGCTATTAGCCTATATGATAAGTTATCATATAGGGATTTCGTTCGTTCTTATAATTCTAGAGAGTGATGAGATTTCATTAGTACCTTTTATTGTAGAGACTGATTTAAATTGGATTTAAATGTGTATTTTGCCGTTCATCGTAGCAATGCCGCCAGCATGCTAGGCATTTTGAATTGTCTCTAGACTTTCGTCGGTTTTAAATCTGGATACATTTATTTTTGTGTAGTAGGTTAAGTAGATTAGGTAGTTTGTTTTGTTCTATAGTTAGTAATTTACATATAGGTAGGCACAGCGACAATGATAAAATGAATGGACGGGAAATAAGCGCACGGATTTTGAAGACTTTATGTTGAGCACCAGCTCTCCACTTGCGTCAGTCATACTCTGCCTTTGCGACATGCGAGCCGTACGATACGACAATACTCGTACAAACTTGTAATACATGTACATGTGTTCTCTTTTTGTCATGCAGTAATTAGATTCGCTATCTCTATTTTCCGGCAAATGTAAAATGCATACCTACATAAAATGTATGTAGGTATGCTTAATTGTGTTGTCTTGTTTATTTTGATTGATTTGAAAGCGCTGGGCCCGTCCATTCCATTATCACTGTCGCTGGATAGGCACTACTTCTTTGTCTTTTATCAAGATCAACTCAAACGTAAACCTAAATATTGGCACCTCTAAATTATTTTACCCGGTTACCCGGTATAGGTTAATTCTATTTTAATCACCTAGCATCTAGAGGATAGAGGTCTATAATATAAGTGATCATTCGGGCAGGTCAGACAATGAAAAGGTATATCAGACGGAAAATGTATTATACTCCGTACAAGGTTGCCTGATGTTAAGTGACTACCGTTGCTTCGTGGATATCTGGAACGCCAGCTAGCTTAGAAGATATTCTTCCACTCTTTTCATGACATTGATACAAAAGTATAAGGACCAATGAAAGTTTATAGACAATCCACCTACCAGTCAGCAGTGTACCCAGAATGCTGGCGGCATTGCCACGTTGAATAGCAATGCTTATGAGTTGGGCCAAATAAACGCCATCATTTTGATCACGTGTCGCGTCGACCAGGCGCTCGGATATATTTTGGAAAAGAAAATATATCCGAGCGCCTGGTTTGACGGACCCAATGTCTCAACACCTTACGGCTCGAATGTGTAACCTCTGCCGAGGTTAACATATTAGCGTCGCTTGTGCTGCTCCGCCGAATTTGCCGCCGCACCAGCCCTACTCTGTGTCTCAGGAAGATGTCGTCAATTCAAACTAATTTGTTATTTTTCAGGGTGGACAAAAAGAAGTACTCGATCGAGAAGTAGAAGATCCGGTAACCTGGGCACTAGATGCTGGATACAGGTCAGCTGAAAACACCTGGAATTACCCCTTCATCCACACTCGTAACTAAAAATTCTTAAGTAGCTACAAAGATTTCTAAGTAGGATGTCTATGAGTAGCTACGAAAAAGTAATTTACTTCGCTGTTTCAACAAATTTATAAAACAAGACTCTTTATTTCCGTTTTCATGATCCTGACCGGCTACGAACAAAGACTGAATTTACTTATCTTAGCTAGTTATGAATTTTTTGTAACGAATGTGGATGAAGGGGGATTTAACATTTGCTGTTATAGAAAAGGCAAACTACTGGAACAATAAATAGGCTAATGATGATGATAGTTTGCAAACGCTACTTCTGCCAGACTATCGTGGCCACTTTAGACCTTCCAAAGGTTATCGGTTGGCAGAAAGAGAGACGCACTACAGGGCTAGTATACAGAACTTTGCGATTGTAGCGTCGCTATTAATTCTACTGATTATTGCCAAGCTTAACTTTTTACGCGTTACGGGATTGTTAGTTAGTTATAGTTATTACCTTACTGATACTATAAAATAAATTCTTCCTTTATTCCTATCTTCCTTTCTTCATTTCTTCCTTTCTTCCCTTCTTCCTTTCTTTCTTCCATTTTCTCTTATTTCTTTCTTTCTTCCTTTTGCCCTAATTATTTTTTTCTCTTCTTCCTTTCTTACTTCTTTTTAAACTTATTTATTTGAATAAGAATATACAATTTATAAATTGAATCAAATGTCTAAAATGTCAAATGTCTATGTATGTCCTAAAATTGCATCCAAAACCACCGGAGGACGTGCAGCAGCGTCCTCTCGGTTAACTGTGGTGACCATTCCGTTCCCCAAGCCGCCAGCCAAGCTTGGGGATTATGGAAACCCAATAGGGATATTAAGGAGGCTTCGTCCAACATTGGACGTCTTCTGGCTGTTGATGGTAAAGGGCGATGGCAGATAATGAGATGTGGCGGACGGTGATGACGTAATTCTATCTCCCAGGTTGATCGACACGGCATCTACGTACCATAATGAGGAGCAAGTCGGGCGAGCGGTGATCAAGTCCTCGGTACCAAGAGAGGACGTGTTTGTTGTTACTAAGGTTAGTCGACTTCAGAGAGGACGTGTTTGTTGTTACTAAGGTTAGTCATCTTCAGAGAGGACGTGTTTGTTGTTACTAAGGTTAGTCGACTTCAGAGAGGACGTGTTTGTTGTTACTAAGGTTAGTCGACTTCAGAGAGGACGTGTTTGTTGTTACTAAGGTTAGTCATCTTCAGAGAGGACGTGTTTGTTGTTACTAAGGTTAGTCGACTTCAGAGAGGACGTGTTTGTTGTTACTAAGGTTAGTCCAGGTTATCGAAATTGAAGTCAGTTGTATTTTATAAAAAGCGTATTATTATTATTATATTACTTTTTTGCAATTAAGTAACGATACGGGTGATATGTTCGCCTGATGGTAAGCGTCACACCTGCCCATAACAATAGCGGTTCCGTAATTGTGATCTTGCGAACACAATCCTGCGCTGCACTGCACTGCGCTTCTCACTCTGAGATATTAAGATCTCTTCAAGCAATTTCTCTGGTAACACTTCCCTTCAAACCGGAACACAGTAATGCTTGTACACTACTGCTTGGCGGTTTTATAACTGGCAAATGTTTGGTATTTCCCCAGGCAGAGTGCAATAGAGTCCTATCACTACAAAAAATAATATTTAAATCATTCATCGCATTAATTTTGTAATCGGTTGTTGCAACTCGAGTTATTAGTTATTCTCGTTCATCATCCTGGAGACGTCCACTATTGGACAAAGGTCTCTTCTTTAATTGGGAGGTGTTGCCATAATCCCCACGCTTGGCAGGCGGCTTGGGGATCGCAGAATGCTCACCACCGTTAACCGAGAGGACGCTGCTGCCCGTCCTCCAGTGGTACTAGATGCAGTTTTAGGACTTGCCTAGGTCCTTATTCTCGTTATTCAAGTATTATTATTTTGTATTTTTGTCTGTCTCCAGTTGGGATTAAACGAGCCGCGCGACGTGGTTGGAGCGTTGAACAAGTCCCTGGCTCGGCTCAACCTCACATATGTTGATCTCTACTTGATACACTTCCCCATAGCTTTCACTGTGAGTACTACTATTACACAATTTACATTATCGACGGTGACTCTATTAATGGGGGATTTTCCGGCAAGAAAATAGAAGGCCGTTGTAGATGGATCTGACCAGACTTGTCTGTCGTTGTCATGTTTTTTTTCCACATGCCAAATACAATAATGGTGTTTTTGACTGGCATGTATAGTCAGCGCCATCTATCGAGTTGATGATAAAAAAATTTTTTTACATTAGTTAATCGCATGGTGACAAGATGAGAAGCTCCATTGTATTTTTTTAGTGGCGTCACGGAACCCTTTGTTAGCAAGTTCGACACATAACTTGTCCGGTTTTTTTTGCGGTATCACTGAAAGACACCGTCGCGCTGATAACCAAGTATTTTTATATTTCTTTTTCTTTCTTCTTTGGCCACAGCACGTTTGTGCATTGCCAAAAAAAAAAGAAAAGTTTTTATTTCGGACAATAAAATCCATTACAAAATTATAAAATTACAATTATTTACTTACTAACAAGCCAAATACTACCTAAAACTAAAAACCTTAAATAAATATGCATTTTGTTTTATTTTAAACATTTTGCGCAGACGATGTCAAATGCATTGTGCAAATCCAGAAGTGTTATGACTTATTTTACCAAACTCAATTCGTAATTCGAAAGAAATTGACAAAACACTTATTAACTAAAATAGGTTTTAGGTTAATACTTTTGATTTGTTAAGCAATGATGCGATCGAGGATGGAGCACGCTTACATAGAAGGAACCACTCACAGGAACACTGATAAGAAGGCCTGTTTACAATGGATATACGGGGGCTAATATCTTTTGTGCCTACGACGCCGGCAGGCAAGGTAATCATACATTTTCAAAATCGATAGGTACGCACTAACGAGCCAAAATCACTGCAAAAGCTATATCGTTAATTAGTATAATCCGATTACAGCCATTAGCAGATTGCGGTAACTCTTTATCTTTACTGGCAGTCATTCGGCACTAGGTTCACCCGCGGTGTTATCAACCATTGTAGAGTCATTTCTATTCGTAATATCTTAAAAATGTTTTTATCCTTAGCAATGATATTATATATAAGGAGAGATATGTCATATCGCGCCCTCAAATGGCCCCGTGAAAACGGCCCCAGCGACTGTCTCGCCTGTCTGCGCTCACTAAGCGAGACGAGCGCTATCCCCTTTGCTTTCATAAAAGTGCTATCTTCTATCGCACTCCGGCGCAACTCGTAAACAGACAGCACGGGAGTAATTTTCAGACGTTGTTTTATTACGCGATAGCGCATCTATCGTAATATTTGATCCTAAGTTAAACAAGATTGTCTCGTGACGGTAAGTTCACAATAGATCTACGTTCGACCACTAACTTGCGTGGCAAGCGACGTGCCCAAAAGTGGAACACGTCTATCTAGAAGTTTATTCACTCTAGCCTTGAAGAGGCCCAGATGCAGGCAAGGATCCACCGTAGTGGGCATGGTGGGCACGCCCACAACCCTAATTGAGGTAGTTATGCTCACTGTTACATCTAAAACCTTAACCATATTGAAAATAATAAGGTCTGAAATTTGGGACACCCATAACACAAATACCTACTTAGTGAGCGAGCGAGCTTCTTTGTAGAAATTCCCAGATGAGGAGTGCTGGACCCTGAGATGACCCTGAGATGACGTGGCATCATCGGGAAAAATTCCCGATGATGCCACGTCAACGGGCAAATGAATCTCTGAGTACGTGAGAACTTACTGATTACTAAACTTATTTATACAAAAAGAGGCCCAATCAGACACACACATATACAGGGTTGGTTCTAATCAGTTAGCATCCTTTTAAGGACATATTCTGTACATCAAAACAAACAACTTTTACTATGGGGCCAACATTAAAAACGCGAAAAAAATATCAGCTGTTCCTTACAAAAAGTTCATCGACCTTGGGCAAAATGTATGGAACAGTTGTATTTTTTTTCGCCATTTCAATGTTGGCCCCATAGTAAAAGTTTGTTTTGATGTACAGAATATGATAAAAAGGATGCTAACTGATTAGAATTAACCCTGTATAGATAATATGCAGACAATCATATTCGCATAAATAACATTACTGATAACGGTCACGTTTGTAAAAATCGTAGGTACATTGTTTAACATTCTTAGATTTGTGCGTTTTGGTAGATAACAGCTTTTGCTAATAATTTCAATTAAATTATTGATGTCGCATCGAAATTGACTGATACAGTTCTGAAGTAACAGCGTCAAAAGTTTTATAGAGGCAATGATATCTCCCTTTACAGCGGAAGACAACTATTATTATAGTTTATAGAGTTTGTTTAGACTCGTGCGACATCTGACGATATAAATAAGTTCTCAACAGTAAATATGCTTTAAAGCATGAAACTGTAATAAAGACTTTAAACGAAATAAGGAATAAGGATTTTAAATACTTTAAACGAAGTCTTTTTGAGGTTTTCTTACATTAATTAATTTATTTTACATTTTTAGGGAAACTAACAGCCTAAATAAATGATTATTAAAACAAGCTTACAAAAGCAAGCAAAAAGTAATAGTTAGCAAATAAAAACTGCGCTGTTTCATAGAAAATGTTATTCACAGTCGACGAAATGTTGATTAAACGATGATGGTTAAATTCGCGATCTCAAAAAAAAAACTCAAAAGTATAAATTCTTCATAATGATGAGTAAAATAGTTATGGATTAATTCCGTCGTCTAGAAATACATTCTGTATAGGTCGTCGTCAGCCATAAAACGTCCACTGCTGGACGAAGGTACTGGTTACTGGGTACTGGTTCTGTATAGGTATTTAGGCCCAATTTAGGGTTTATTTGACAGGTCTAACCTTACTTAAAATCAGATTAAAATTTCAGTTAATTATTAATTAAATTAATAATTAACTGCAATTTAATTAATTTATTGCAGTCCTTATCTAATAGACTGCAATGAAAATTCTGCTTTAGTAAACGTATCTAGTGTTTATATTATATTACAAAAGATAAAAGATAGTAAAGATAAAGATAGTTGTAAGTTGTGATTAAATAAATAAATAAAAATAAATATTGCTCAACATCAGGCAGGATGTGGGCAAACGCAAGCCAATTAGGAAAAAAATATATAAATAAAAATTGGCTATAATAAATATATATTTATAATTATCTCACAGCCAAACCACTCGGCATTCGACATCATAGACTACGTAGACACATGGAGAGACATGGAGCGAGCCAAGACCCTCGGCCTAGCGAAGTCTATAGGCGTATCCAACTTCAACGTGAGCCAGATGGAGAGACTGGTCGCCCACTGTGAGATCAAACCAGCTGTTCTGCAAGTTGAGGTGAGTAGATAAGTACCTACATGACATGGCATGCACACACGGCGTGGCATGGAGCCAAGACCCTTGGTCTGGGGATGTCTATAGTCGTATCCAACTTCAACGTGAGCCAGATGGAGAGACTGGTCGCCCACTGTGAGATCAAACCAGCTGTTCTGCAAGTTGAGGTGAGTAGATAAGTACCTACATGACATGGCATGCACACACGGCGTGGCATGGAGCCAAGACCCTTGGTCTGGTGAGGTCTATAGGCGTATCCAACTTCAACGTGAGCCAGATGGAGAGACTGGTCGCCCACTGTGAGATCAAACCAGCTGTTCTGCAAGTTGAGGTGAGTAGATAAGTACCTACATGACATGGCATGCACACACGGCGTGGCATGGAGCCAAGACCCTTGGTCTGGTGAGGTCTATAGGCGTATCCAACTTCAACGTGAGCCAGATGGAGAGACTGGTCGCCCACTGTGAGATCAAACCAGCTGTTCTGCAAGTTGAGGTGAGTAGATAAGTACCTACATGACATGGCATGCACACACGGCGTGGCATGGAGCCAAGACCCTCAGTCTGGCGAGGTCTATAGGCGTATCCATCTTTAACAATTTTTGCAACTACAAAATTATGTATTTATTTGACAGCGCGATGTGATTGGTGCCGAGACAAACCACGGTGGTTTTTCGGTACTACTTATGATGTAATAATGTATGTACAAATATGTGTTGAATGAATAAATAAAAATAAAATAAAAACGTGAGCCAGATGTAGAGACTGCTCGCCCACTGTGAGGTGAGTAGGTAACTGCATAATATGGCAGCAGTGGCGGATTTACCATCATGCTGAGTAGGCTGGAGCCTAGGGCGGCAGCTTTCAGGGGCGGCAAATATGGGGCCAATATTCTTTTGTGTTACAACAATTGTATGATTCATCTTTGTGTAACTAAATGTTATTAGGCCCAGAGACAATGATAAAATGAATGGACGGGAAATAGGCGCACGGATTTTGAAGACTATAATATGTTGAGCGCCGGCTCTCTCTCGCGTCAGTCCATACTCTGTCTTTGCGACATGCGAGCCGTACGATACGACAATACAAACTTCTAATACATGTAGGTACATGTGTGTTCTCTTTTTGTCATGCAGTAATTAGATTCGCTATCTCTATTTTTTGGCAAATGTAATATGCATAACTGCATGACGTGGTTTTGACACATTTTTGTTTTATTTATACGGGAATACTCACGTTTAATTAAATCGGATACTCTGACTATAGGTTTGATCACATCCGGTGACCTTTTTTTTCAAAGAGTGAAAACAGAGTCCGACGCGCGTGCAGCTGCGTCCTGCTGCGGGCCGCTGCGCGTCGCGCGCGTGTTGACAGCGGTTGCGGAGTATCCGATTTAATTAAACGTGGGTATTCCCGTATAAATAAAACAAAAATGTAATATGCATACTTTTAGCTAGGTATGCTTGATTGTGTTGACTTGTTAATTTTGAACGATTTGCAAGCGCTGGGCTCGTCCATTCCATTATCACTGTCGCTGATTAGGCCCACAAAAACAATTCAACGCATATGAACGGCCTTACTTAAAAAAACTTATCAACCGTTAGTCACTGCTTAAGATGCTCTGCATCTTCTCTCTGACGTGAAGTTGCACGTGCTAGAAAAGGACAGAGAAGTTTAAGCAGTGACTAAGAGAATCGAGATTATTTTAGGTAAGGCCGTACATGTTTAAAAAAAATTAAAACGCATACTTAGTCGCATTTGGCTGCGGCGCGGGAGCGAGTGAGATGGCTGTTCTCTTAGTTTGTTGTACCTACCTACGCTAAATTGTAGAGGTCGGTAAGGGCGGCAAAATTTGAATAGCGTACTGGCGGCAAATGTGAAATCCGCCCCTGATATGGCATGCACACATACATTGCGTGGCTGGAGCGAGCCAAGACCCTCGGCCTGCGAGGTCTATAGGCGTATCCAACTTCAACGCGAGCCAGATCGAGGTCTTCAGCAGATCATCAACTCTCTTGGAGTAGCTAGCCAGCCGACTACTAACTATGGTATGGTATCCTCACGATGTTTTTTTTCACCTGCAGTTTAAGCAAATTGTTGATTCATGAACGAACCCGCACCGCGCTAACTTTATGCAGTTAAATTTTAGTAATCTATCATACAAAAGCTTAAAAAAAATAACGATAGAAAATATTACGAAAACTGGGACAGCAGCGCCCCAATTGGTTGGTAATGGGAACGAAATGTTCATATTTTTTTCTATCTACAACCCCAGAATAAATAATAGTACTACCTACAACTATGATCTACAACGTAATTTTCGCGACGTTTCGTGTTAGCTAGAGCCACAGAGCCTATGTTACAAACTGTAATTTTACTAGGTAAGTAATTAAGTACCTATACAAGTTTTGGTTTTTGTGTTGTCTTGTTCTGTCCTTTCATTTATTTATTTTTTTCTCAGGTAAACCTGAATCTAGCCCAAAACAAACTGCTCGACTTCTGCAAGACCAACGGCATCCTGGTAATGGCGTACACTCCGTTTGGTTCACTATTTAGCAGCGAGGCGGCGCCACCTCCGCCCCGGGTCAACGACCCCAAGCTAAAGGAGATCGCTGAAAAATATGGGAAAACGGTCCCTCAAATCGTTTTGAGATATTTGGTAAGTTCGTGAATTGCAAACAAAAATAAAGTTCTAACATCTTGTAAATTAGATCACACATTTGGTTGTGCATTTGTCAGTCAAAGAAAGTTTTTTCGCGTTTTTGTGTTTTTTTGCAAGAACGGTTTTTTTTAATGCAATTGGGTGACGGGAACGCTTACATAAAATGAATCTGATTATTCTAGATTTGTAGAAACCCATTTTATACGGCTTATTGTACCTACCTAAACTTGTTTTTTGGGGAACACAGACTTCGGCAGACAATTATAATAATTAGACCTAACCGTTTTTTTTCTTCCGGTTAGATCCAAAGAGGAGTGGTTCCTATACCTAAATCTGTAAGAAAAGAACGCATCGAGGAAAACATCAGCATCTTTGACTTTGAACTGACGACAGAGGAAGTGGATGATCTAGGTAAGATCGGAACCAGAATCTTATGAAACATTAAAAAAAATATAAGTATTCAGCTATCTGGTTTCCATATCAAGCTTTGCTTAGTTTGGGGCTAGATAGATGGCGCTGTGTAAAAATGTATAGGCTGTGGTGGCTGTAGTGGTAATGTGTTTTCTTTTTGGTTTTCCGGAATTTTTATCCTAAACAAAAGGTCCGTCCGTAATTTCATTTTAATCAAATTAAAACCAGTATTACTACCAGTAGTACCACGGGTAAAAAATATCCCATAATACCTACTACCAAGCGATCCAGTAGTACCACGGGGAGTTTTTTTTACCCGTGTTACACTCTTACGGCCTTACCTAAAAAAACTTTTCAACCGTTAGTCACTGCTTAAGATGCTCTGCCATCTTCTCTCTGATGTGAAGTTGCACGTGCTAGAAAAGGACAGAGAAGTTTAAGCAGTGACTAAGAGAATCGAGATTATTTTAGGTAAGGCTGTAAGTCGACATTTCATAGATGACACCTTGACACTTGTCACTTTGACACTTGTCACTTTGACACTTGTCACTTTGACACTTGTCACTTTGACACTTGTCACTTTAACACTTGTCACTTTGACTTTTGCCTTCCGTATTCATGATGAAATTCTTTACTACGCTAGCGCCATTCTGGAGGGTAAAAACAGGCAATGATAATTATTTTAGTTGCCTAAGTATGTCAGTATTAGGGCATGAATCCCGGAATATCGAAATCTCGCAATACCGGAATCTCGGAATGCGAGCTCCGGTATTACAATTCCGGTATTGAGTGATCTAATATCGTAACATCGTAATCAGTTTTTTTTTCCATCAGAGTTGAAATAAAGCTTTTAAACGCGCCCGTGATAAGTACCTAGTAAGTAGTAGATATGTGATTTCTTTAAAATTGATTTACAGGTAAATTCAACAAGGACTATCGAGTGGTGCATCCGAGTTTTTGGCAGGATCATCCCTACTATCCGTTCGAGAGGAAGGATGTACCGGACCCTGATCTTTTCGCGCCTAAAACTAAATAAGAAAAAGAATAAATTAAAAGTTACCTACAATAAAATTTCTGCGTACCAGATAGCCTTTGAGCCTTTGTAGTCAAAGGCTTCCGGTCTACCCTAACAGCTAACTTATTTTTATGGCTATGATTAGAACGTGCGAAACCAAATACAAAAAGGTTTAGTAATGGCGAAAGTACTTTGATTAGAGCTAGATCTTCCAAGCGAAAGTATGCTATAAATATCTTAATAATGCGACATTATGTTTGAAAGTTTGTCGTGTATTTTTAGTTTATCAAGTATTGGGATACTCAATTATTTTTTATCATAACCGTCTCAAGCAAATTAACGGCCTAACCTAAAATAATCTCGATTCTCTTAGTCACTGCTTAAACTTCTCTGTCCTTTTCTAGCACGTGCAACTTCACGTCAGAGAAAAGATGGCAGAGCATCTTAAGCAGTGACTAACGGTTGAGAAGTTTTTTTAAGTAAGGCCGTTAATTATTAAAATGGCTAATGGTTAATTGTTATTTTTTTAAAACACAATGATTGGCGCCAAAAATATTGGTTATAGTTTTTCATAATAATATTATTATCTATGGCAAGACCGGAGATGATGAAAAAAAATTGTTTAGACGGGAACGCGAAAAATCATGTCGCCGCAAATTATTATCTTCCAAAACATAGAGGTGCCTCTATGTTCCAAACTTTGTATCCTTTTTTGTATCTAATAAAATAGGCGTTTTATTCATGTGCCAATTTACGCGCATGAGTGTGGGTAGTATAACATAATTATTTATCTTATCGTGTTGTTTTCAAAACTCCGAAAAAGCGTGTAGTAAAGTTGCCACGACTTTCATCATCATCAGCCCGGAGACGTCCACGGACGACTTTACTAGGTCATGATTGGACTTAAACGTGACTGTGTGTGACTTTGACTGTGACTCATTTGGCTAGAATCCATCAAACAACTTTTTATGGATTGAGGCTAAGTGACAATAATGTTCATGCCCATGAACATTTAAAAAAATACAGATAAAAAAATATTCAGCAGGGCCGTAATCAGAAGAATTGGGTTAATGATGTTTTCGTATATGATGTTTTCGTTTGTAAGGTCATTTCTGAATAAAACAATTTATAAAATAACTACATAGACTTACTTTATTGAATACTACATAACTATACATTTTAAATTACGCCTATGATTACAGTAATGAGAAAAATTAAAAAGCACAGTTAATGCAGTATATTTATTACAAATCGACAATTTAGGGGCACATTAAACTACACATTTTTATCTATAAGGTACGTGCGTGATGGCATTTTCTAAAATTACAGTAATTACCACAAATTACTAAAATAAACAGTATAATTCTATTGTTAAATACAATGGTTTTATATTTTACGAAATCTATCTTAATATTCGACAAAAACGCCATTTTCATTAATAAAAACTAAATATAAACTGACATTAGATGTGAATAATTTTTCGTGATTTCGTACATCTTCTATTCTATAGTTTTAATTCGTACATTGTTATTATTTCGTAGTAGGTAACATAATGAGAGTAAGAATTAATATTTTTAGAATTAGGTAATACTCCTAAATGTCGATAGGATATTTTAAATTGAACTGGTAGACTTTTGGGCCCTATTCTTTTTATTACATTCTTTTGTATACTAAATAGGATTGTATCTGATTCTATTGAAACTGTACATAAAATATCACACGATGATTTTATTTATAAAATATATAAACTTGATTTATAGGTGTTTGCTAAGCCGAAGCAAGAACGATATACTACAAGGCGGAAGTCTGCCAGCCCAATTTGTTTTGCATAAAACAATAATCAATAAATTTTAAAATCTACAAGTACCTGTAAAATATTTTACAAGTCTACAAATACTTGTATCTTTTTTTACTAGGTTAGGAATATAGGTACGTGTTTTATTCGTAAACCATGAATTCGCCATTGAGCTCGTCAGAAATTTGCACTGAACAGCGCACGTTGGCTTCGTGGTCACATTGCATGGTTGACTCGTTGAAGAAGAGGCCATCGGAGCAGAGTGCTGTCTGAGGAATTCCCGCGACACACTTCCAGTATCGCTGGCAGTCACCCCTGGGACAAAATCGGTGATTATTTATCGTGACACAAACTGTGAGATGTGAAGAGTACTTTCAACATCATCGGTTATTAAAGGTTGCCTGGAAGAAATCGCTTAAGGTGATAAGGCCGCCACTTGTATTGCCAAATAATGTATCGTGATTAGTTGTAAGTTGTTCTATATTTTTGGTGTGCAATAAAGTTGTATTGTATTGAATTGTATTGTATTATAATTCTGTAGTGATAGGACTCTATTGCAGAGTCCGCCATTGAGCATATAACTGAGTCCGCCTGGGGAGGTACCACACCTTTTGCTAGTCAACCGCCAAACATTGTATGCAGGCAAGGGTGGATCCAGGTGGGGGGTTTGGGTCATGGTGGTCATGACTTAAGATGGGTGTAGGTCGACTACTGATAGCTTTTCTAGTTGTAATGGAATTGGAGCCTGACTGCTAATAGACCTCGACTCAACTATATGACCTCCCCTGACTTAAAAGCTGGATCCGCCCTTGTGTGCAAGAGTTATAAGTGTTTCGGTTTGAAGGGCAATGTTACTAGAGAAATTATTGGGCATGAAGAGATTTATCATCTAATATCTCAGGGTGTCGAGCTCAGTGCAGTGCGGCGCAGGAATTTGTTTGCAAGTTCACAATTCTGGCACAGCTACTGTTATGGACAGGTGACGCTGACCACCCGGCGAACGTCTCTATACTCACGTCACTCAATTGAAAAAAAAATAAGTTTGTACTTTATAGGGGACAAAACTTCTGATAGAAGTTGTCTTTGCGATCATTGAATCTTATTTTTTTGGGCTTTGATTCCATCTTTTCATCGATTTCATCTTTGGTTCTTTGCTTTAGTCTTAGATTGTTTTTTTTCTTTTGTTGCCAAAAGATAGCCGACTACGTTGCGATGCAGACTGGCTATATAGGATCGTCAAGGATCATTGCCTCGGAATTTGACCCAATCGTCTAACTAAACTCCTAAGGCAATGGCCAAAACTACGAGACCGTTAGCCGTAACACCCACCGCCTAGACATGCGGCGATTGAGGTCAAGGCCACAAACTTTTTGTTTTTTTATTATTAGAATATTAGAAATAATTTAGCGCTCGTGACTTGACTCGGTGATTCTGAAAGATCACCGATGTTAAGCAATGGACGATCGGATAATCAGTTTTCGGATGGGTGACCGTAAGTGGCAATTACATCTCAGCATTACCGTAGGTCGGATGACACTTTAAATAGTTGGTCCCGGTTGTTTGTTCTATATTTCTATAACAACAACCGCCAAGCAATGTCAGAGGCCTCCGGGTGGCATATTATCTCAGACGCTAGCCACTCAGCCTATACGAACTTACTTACTATTAGAAAGAATCTGCTTAAACTAGCTCTGAAGATTCTCTTATTGGACTTGTACGTCCAGACTATTATATCATACTTACTTGTAGGCTACTTGTTTCGTTGCGTAATGAGGATGGTCGCAGTTAAGACCGGCCGCATTATTCGCCTGGCGCGCACTTAGGGCAGCTACGGGGCGGACTGTGCCACTCGCTTCTGCTGTCAGGTCACCTTAGAGGGGGAGAGGAGTTATTATTATTTTTATTTCAAGTAATCCATCTGGGTGGTAGATATTAAAATTTTAGGTAGAAGGCAATCATAACTTTTTTATAACGTCCATGTTTTTATTTCTATTGTTCATTATTAACTTTTAAATTATGTCGTTATGTGTTGGATCTGGGAATGTAGTAAAACTGCATCCAGTACCACCAGAGGACGGGCAGTAGCATCCTCTCGGTTGAAGGTGGTGAGCATTCTGCAATCCCCAAGGCACCTGCCAAGCGTGGAGATTATAGCAATCCTCCCTATTAAGGGGGAGGCCTTAGTAGGGAGGATTGCTGCCAGCAGTGGACGTCTTCTGACTGATGACGTTTTGAAATAAATCTCTTATTTATTTATAACGAAAACTTATTGACTGTTTTCGGATCTGCAAGATCTGCTGCCTTTTAAGATAAATTGAATGGTAGTTGAATTTCGATATTTTGGGTCTAGTGCAGGTTAACCTTTGTGAATTTATGAAGCCAGACCTAACTTTAACGAATGAAGGTAGTGACAATTATGCGATCAGGATTACTGATTGCATAATTTATTATGACTATCAAGAAAGTTACTAATTAGCACTGCTAGTTTTCTACGCTATTGAAAGATCACGACAATGTTACTCAAACTTTTTGTGTTCCGACCTCATTTTTATTTGAGCTATAGTGTCCTGCTATTATTTGTTTGCTTATCTGATATTAAAATGGTAATGAAAGACAAAGGATTAGGACATTTCCCTTGCGCAGATATCACATGCCTTTACCAGCTTTACTTTACTAAGTTTATAATCTTTACGAACATACTACTTTTTCATTAAAGTTACTTTGGGAATTTTCTCTTTGAGACAAATTGCAATCCCTTTGTTAGTTAACTTAAATTCTTAAAACTTAGTAATAGTCACAAACATGTCTAGAAGTCACAAACATCAGGTTGAGAAACGACAGATTAAAACATTCACCATGCAGATTAATATAATTTATTGATGCTTATTAATACATAATACTGGAATCGTTACATAATACTGAAACAGGTAGCCGGGGGTCTGAGACTGGTTTACGTAGTTAAATAGCCTTTCATTTACCAATAGGGCCATTTTCGATCTCATCGCCAAAGACGGCGAATGATTCTTCAACGCCAGAGCCTTCATCGTAATCTGCACTGGTCATACAAGGCTCAGCCCAACTCCAGGCGCAAACCTATAAATAAAAAAGTCAAAATAAATACTTGGTACATTTTCTTTTATCGAACGGGATGGCGCAACATAGGAAGGCCTCCCAGTAGGTAGACCGACCACATTGTGAAAGTCGCGGGCAATCGGTGGATGCAATGCCACACCGCAAGATGCTCACAACCGTTAACCGAGAGACGCTGTTAACTGTCCTCCTGTGGTTCTGGATGTAGGTAGGTTTAGAACATTCCCTACTCTGGTTCAATCCGATCTGAGAATATAATTTATTAATTATGCTTACCTGCATTTCAAAGGAGAAGACCAGACCTCCAGGGGCACACTCTTTCTCCACTAGGTTTCCGTTGTCGCATTGTAAGAATTGGCTGCAGTTCTCGGGGTGAGGCAAAAGGAGATGTATCTGAAGAAAAAATATTTAATGTTAATAAACTTATTCTATTACAATACAATTGCGGTGTGATTATTTTAAGAATGCACTAAACTAGACCAAAAAGCGGTTCATAAACGTCAGCCATATTCCACGATCCTCTGTAATGTATAGATCTCCTCTAACGCGCTATCATTCCTGATCCTGGGCCACTGCACTGCAAACTGCATCCCTGCCGCTTTAAGTCGTCTGGTCTGACCAGCAACACAAGATGGTGGTCTGTGACTATTTTGGGCACCATTCTGTGACTATTTTGGTACACCGTCAGTCTTTTCTCCTTCGTTAGGGACTACTATCGCAGTCTCTCTTTCTCCTTTTCGGGTCTTTTTTAACTATTAGGTCTTGGACAACAAAGAGAAGAAGAAGAGAAGAAAGATGGCTTGCATACCTAGCTAGTTCCATCGATCTATCGCTAATTAGATACTAATTTTAGATCCAAATGTTTGATTAGAACATTCACTAAAATCGAAGTTTATTGACTCAACTATAATTTTTGTAATGTAAGATGACTTGCCCTGAATAAAAAATAGGAGTACAATAAGATTTCTTACTTGTCCAAGGGGATCACAGGATAGTGTGTTGGGGTTAATTCCTTCGTACGGCCGTTCGTCTACCCATGTCCTAGCCGCCACCGCTGCGTAAGCTACGGCCACCAACGCGAGGAACGAGATAATTTTAGCTGCGAAGAAAAATATATTATATTGAAATAATATTCAGAAGAGAAAACCAACCTAGAAAATCAGAAACACATTATAATTATAGTCATACAAATGAAATAAACGTTATAATCAGTACGGAAGTCGTTAGCCAATTGATCCCAAACTGGAGAGATTTACTAGTAGTCCTTAGAAGTAATACTATCCCTCACTGTAACACCTCCCGACTTCAAAATCAGACCATCGCATCGTCGTTAAGTGTAATTTTGGAAGCTAACTAAATGAGCTCAAGCCTGAGAAGTTTACCAATACTCATTGACAGAGAACATACAGATCCATCAACAGTTGGGTCTGCTCGGTTTCTGGGTCGTAGTTGGGGATTTATTTATTTACGACGTCACAATTACGTATCCTAGACAAATTACTATTTTGCGACTCATTGAAACCCCATCTTCTAACATCAATATAATTAGCTTGCTCTTACACCAATTTCCTTTTAGTTTACACCAAAAAACACTCAAATAAAGGCAATATCTAAAAATCTAGTCAGCATGATGTAGATTTTATCATTAAATGAATAAAATCATCGCTCAGTATTATATCGATAAAATCGGTTATTTTGCTTTATCTATAAATTGGTTTATTGATTATCTGATCGTGCAAGTCAATAATTTGAAATGCTATCAAAATTTCCACATTCTTTTACTTAACTTATGGAAACTATGTACAAGTAGATAAGTATTTCGTTCAATAGAGTATAGAGGTAGGTACTTAATACCCCCAGTTTTATTCTGATGTGGTCCCTGAAAATCGTTATTTTTTTTATCGTTTTGGCTTCGTTCACTACGATTTTCCTGTGGGGCTAATAAAATTAAGCAACGTGCAACGGCTTTACGAGCAATTCCATGGATCCATGTGCCGCAAGAGCCTTAGAAAAGTAATCAACAGAAAGCGACTCGGCCAAATGCGAAAACTAAAAACTATCAAAAGAAAGCTGACAGCTTTGTTCCGAATAATTCGATAGTGGCTCCCTCATTCAACTCACGATTAGAGGTATTACATAATTCGTACTGCATCTGCAATCACTGCTAGCTATTATTTAAATATGCAGTGATAAAGATCTGCCTAAATGGATTACGACGACTTTCGCCCTATCATTCGTATTAATCAAAGATTTTGCGTGGAACTGCGTGCAATCCATGTGCAATCAGTCAATTCGAATTTATTTTTCCTGATTGCGACAAATAATATAGGTAGGTAGTAAGTAGGTATTTAAAGTTCGACTTACTGGGTGGAATAAGAATAAAATGACTTTTGAAAATGTTTCTACACCGACCGAGGTCAATGAAATTCGCGCTGTTTTTTTTTATGTTTTGGCCCTCCAACCTTTTATCCGAAAAATTGTGTACTAAAAGTTGTATCACTATCAGTCTTATCAAAAGCGTACATATACTATCCATACTACAAAATAATATCAACTGATTTACATAGGTACGGGGTGTAGACGGAGGTCGTAGGTAGCCAAAATTTTGCTTTGTTTGTTGATTCAACTTATTTTAGCACATTGGGCGTCATAGACACTATTAACATATTTCGGACCAAAACGTAAACATCAGCCACGGCGCCGCCGGTTTGTTTGTTTCTATTGTCAGATTTGTCAGTGTCACTGTCAATTTCGTGCTACAGTCTACATGCTGCGTTCCGTAATGCGCTAAAAGTGATAATATTGCGAATCCGACCAAAGTCAGAAGTATTACTCAATCAAATCAAAGCCCTTATATTTTGTGACTATTCAATTTGGTCGGATTCGCGATATTATCACTTTTAGCGCATTACGGAACGCAGCAAATACAATTCGCCCGATCCCCATCCGGTTGTTTGTGAAACTGCGATTTGGTTTTTTAGCTGATTTAATTTGAATGTTTTACTTTTATCTATTTTTTCTGGGAGACATTTAATGATGTCGTCAGATTCTGAAGACGATTGTTACGGCAACATAGCCCAGAAGCTGCAGTCAATCAAAAATAAATACGAAGAAGACAAAATAAAAACAACGAACCTACTAAATAGTTCACAGCCAGAGCCCTCCAAAACAGTTGGTAAAATAATTGAAATTACAGATTACAGTCCCTGTAACGTTTTAGAAGTTATAAAAGATGACTCGGACTGCGAAGAGGTATCTCTAGACACTATAATAGCTCAAAACACAAAGAAAAGACCAACCCTTAAAACCAAACGTAACTTCGATAATGCCGATATTTCAAAGGATAATATTATACCTACCCGGGGCAGGAAGAGGTCTAAAGTCTCGAAAACGAACTCTAGTGCTTCTGTTGATCTAGATCGTTCTCAAAACACGAGTGATGGTAGTGTACCTGACATACCAAATGATTCTGTGAATTCAAGTGTAAATATGACTAGAGGAAGAGGGCGAGGCAGGCAAAAAGGTCGCAAAAGCAAGAACACTTCCTCTACAAGGAATATAAATAATACAACAAATGCCACTGTCAATACTACGACTTCCGCTGTTAATACTACAACTTCTACAATAACTAACACAACTACAAATTCTAGAACATCTGCAGTAAACACAAGTTGTAGCATAAGCACAAATAACACTAGAGGCACGCCACGAGGGCGTAGTCGTAGAGGGAGAGGTTCAAGTTCTCGGAGACATGGTCAAATATCTCTTCCAGATTTTCTATCAGCTATGTTCGGCTTTGGCAGCAATTCCCACCCCACTTATAGCGTTGGCAACACCGATGAGTACCCAGATGACAGTTATAACCAACCTCTTTTTACAAATCAACCTAAAAATTATGAGGTTGTAGTAGTAGAAGATAATCAAGCCGAATTAAATGACTCTTTAGATGAAAATGAAGAGCTCTCTGTAAAGGTATATTGGCAGAGTCGGGAATGTATCAAATTTACAATACGGCGTTTTCAGAAACTTCAACCTATATTTGACTTCTTCGCTAAGAGAGAAAACGTCGGTTATGATAAGTTATTTTTTACGTACAATGACAAAATCTTAAAAATGGACGATACACCTGACTCAATAACTTATAGTATTGCTAAATTCATTGATGGGGGCATTACGAATCAGAGTGTGTCAAAAATAGTACAGAAAAACCATCCTATGGCAAAAGATGGGATAAAGCTCAAGTTCCAATGTCAAAATGTGAAGAAACCTTACGAGATTTATGTACGGCCAGAGGATAAGTTGGCATCAGCAATGATGAGATTTTCCGAGCATCTGGAGAAGCCGTTGGAGAAATTGAAGTTCCTTTTTGATGGGGATATTATTTCAGGTAATATACTTTTTTCCACCAGTTCGAACACATACAATGGGCAGGCATTATCTTTTATCATCAGGAGATTTTCTCTTTTGAGAGATTTGATCTTTATAATATATATAATTATAATTCTTCCATATGTCATTGAATTCCTGCTAAACAAAGTTGGCAAGGAGGCAGTGTGAATATAAAGGATAGACATTGAATATGTTTCCCTTAAAAAATGTGGGCATCTTGGTAATCTAATATTAGCTACTGATTGTTCCAATAAATGTGAATTCACTGTGACTTAGGCGGGTAGGCCTAACGCGAAGGGCGATTGGGTCATACCCACCACGCTGGCCCAGTTGCAGGTTGGGGGGATCAACATAGCTCATGATTCTTTTTTTTTTCATCAATCCGTACATAAACTACAAACAGCTCATTGGCTTGGGTTTGAACCCATGACCACACGATTGTTAACTCAATGCTAACTTAAAATAGCTGTACTTACTATGATAATATTTTTGTTTCAGGAAAAAGCACACCTAAAGAGCTGGACCTTGAAGGCGGTGAATGTATTGATGTTAAGATAATTAGTTGATAAATATTTACTTAATTTGTACATAAATACTGATAATTATACTTGTATTATACATAGAAAAGCTCTTTGTTATTCAAGATAATTGAATTTAATGAAAATGTGATAATATGCATGATTAGGAAATGTAGAAATATCAAAGAACCAAACTGACAGCTCTCAGGGTTTGCAAGTTGAAGTGGCAATGGGCAGGCCACATTGCTCGAAGGACTGATGACGGAAGAAAGGTTCTTGAGTGGCGACCGCGAACCGGAAGACGCAGTTTAGGAAGGCCTCCCACTAGGTGGACCGACGACATTGTCAAAGTCGCGGACAACCGGTGGATGCAAATGGCAGGTTGTCGTACAACCTCTGGCTTCATTAAGCCTACGGCATGCATTATCTATGGCGTCATCCATTAATGTGTCTACTTAACCCAGGACAAGTTCAAAGACCAATAGAATACACCCCAAGCAGGACGTCAGTGCAGGACTCACCACCCCCAATTCAGAAGCCCAATAGAAGTTAGTGTTCGAACATGTTGTCAACAGTTAATGGTATTTTCATGACGGCGTGCCCTTATTAAAAGTTGGTCAAAATTATAACCTCCTTTACAGCTGTAGGTGCGATAATGTTTAACTAAGATTATAACATCAATTAATCGTACTTAGTTAATTAATAGAATCCTCAATAAATCTAAATCTAGGAAAATCCCCTAGATTTATCTATTGATAATAAGAATGACGTATAGATAGGTAATTTGTTTATTGTTTGTGACCCACAATAATCTATCGCAATCATTGTAATGCGAATGTTTGTTTGCTTGTCAGATACTGTGTTTCTCTATAACTACGCAACACAAAAAGGAGGGCGTCGTTCCAGTTGAAAGAACTCAATCCTTTAAAGACATACTTAATTCAATGAACCCATTCATAAATTCATACATAAAAGCATTTAAACTGGGTGATAAGTAGTCATAAAAATAAAATTTACAAGTCCTATCGTTTAGTAGTAATCGATATTTTTAATCTGGCTTGGATTAGAAATGTCTAAAACGGTGATAAACGCATGGAATTTCGATTTATGCTACATTTTAAATACCTACGTTTTCTTAAGGTCGTCAACACGGTTCCTTAACACATTTTTTTTATTGGAAACTAAGTAGGTTGTAAACAAAAAATGCTTACCTATAAGTACCTGGACCGACATAATAAAGGTTTAAATTGTCTTTAAGTATCTTTATAAGTACGTACGTGTCATACACGGTTATAAATATTGTATGTATATTATACCCATAGTTAGTAGGTACCTATGGCCTATGGCCCCATTGAAAATTTTATTCGCGGAAAAACAGCTGTACCAAAGACAAAATGTATTCATCCTCGACAAAATTATGTAGCCTATGATGATTTTTACGGCTTTCTAGGCCTTTGACAAAAAAAATTGAGCTGCCTTAGCTTAGTTATCAAAATGAAAAATTGATGTTTTTTCAACTATGAAAAACCTTTCTAGGTAGGTATGTTTTACCTATAGGTACAATATCAAAATAATTTTCCAAATTACCGCGCTAATTCAGATAGGCAGGTATGATACTTAAAGCTTTTCCAAATTCCCCATAATAAAACTAGATTAATCAAAAAAGTGTTAGTCTGGAACCGATTTTCCTTTTCTTCAATAAACCTCTTCTAGTTATGAAAATCGAGGTAAGTACATATATTTTCCTAATTCTACCTATTGTTTCCTAGATCATCCTTGTAACCCTTGACGAAAAAAACCGTTCCGATTGGTTTGTAAAAATCTGAATCCAATGAATTTGAATTGTGATTGACTGTTCCCGAATTTACCCGCGTCCAGCGTAGGTACAATAAGGTACATCCCAAGCTAAAGCCCAATTGCATTTCCGGACCTATTTTCATGTTTTTAGTTAACCTCCTTTCTTCCGTTGCTTGGAAAAAGGCTTCTCCTGAATAACCCTAACCCAAGAAAAAAAAGGAAGTTAAAGTGAGAGTGAGTTATAAATTGAGCTACGCTAATTAAATCTCTAAGACAAAATAAATAAAAAATAAAACATTTTTAACTGACTTCAAAAATAAGGAACTTTTAAATTAGTGATCTGTTTTATTAAACTACCCGGGATCGTCAAGCCATCGGTATCGTGTCGGAGAGCGACCTTAGGGTCGACTGTTCCAGATTATTTCCGTATAGGAGTACCAAAAGTACTATTACTTAAGCACTACAATAATCATGAGACTATTTACTACAAAAATCCATAGTTAAAAATCCCAACTTACCAATCATGTTTGTAAGTTAGAAGTTTTGTTGAAGAGAAAAGGAAGAAATGCACTGAGCACTAAACTGTTTATCACTGAACACCCTTGGACGTTACTACACAGGCAAGCTGTTTAAACCGTCTGAAGATTCCATTTTGAAAACGCTATTATATACTAATTCGCGAAAACTCTGCAAAAGAACCTCCATTTTCTATTCAAGAACTTTCTTTCAAGTCATTTTGGTCTTTATGCCGTTGGAATAAAGAAGACGTTGGTTGTTCCAAAATTGCGGTCTCATATCTTTGAGGAAGGAGTATTTACTTAGATTAATTGGTTTATCGGATGATAACGGTACAATAGTAATTTGATTAATGCCGTCGTCATAATTTTGTACTTTTACGCTTAATTTGAGTGTCAATTTAAGGGGATGCAGGATAAAAAAATATTAGTTTTTCTTAATATAGGTAGATGTAGTTATTAAAAAAAAAAACAAATACTTCAACGAATCATCGAATATATAATTATATAGGTACTTTTATATTTCGGACATATTGTTTAATTGAAGTCATTCAGTTAAAGTATAAAATATAAGAAAAAACTAAACTAGTAATTTTTTACTAGGTATTTAACTATACAGTGTTAAAAGTTAAAACTATTTTTTATTTTATCAGTACCAATAAAGAATAGGCGGATTATAATAAGCGTTTTATATTAACTATTATTATTCAGCATATTTTAATAACTTCTACAGGAAAATCGTAATGACATTAGAAAATCTACCTGCTACGCTTGGAGAAGTCAGCTTGCTACAAGATGGCGTAGCGCTACGCCGCGCGCCGTAGCATTATATTAGACAAATATGCTTTTAAAAATAAAATACAACCGACTTCAACTTCGAACCCGGATGTGACATCTTCATTTATTATCTATTAATTTTGATTTAAAAACCAAACTACTGAACCGATTTCGATTAAATTTATATGGGACCACACCTAAGTATTACCTACCAAACAAAAAAAAAACATTAAAATCAGTTCTTAATTTGGCGGAGTAATCGCGCATACAAAAAAAAAAATTTAATTCAACTGTATGTTTTTGAGATATGAGAACCTCCTTTTTTGAAGTCGGTGGAAAATCGATAGAAAATGCTACGTAGTCTACAAATAAAGATCCTTAGACCGATAAAATACGTAATTATTATAGTAAAGAAAGAAAAAAAAGTAAAACGTATAAAACGTATTGACATCATTTTATTGGACCAGCCGATGATGGTTTTAACCAACCTAACTAAATCAAAGTTACTTACTAAACTTGAAAATTACTTGATTAAAATAGAAAATAAGTGAAATCAAAGCAATATTGGAGCATGTTGAATTGAGCATGCAAGATTGGACATGGAAATATTGGTGTTGTGGTGGCTCTTTTCGGCAAGTAGTTAATCTCGAGAATAATTATACCTATCATTAGAGGGTTTTTAAATGATTTAATGTAGGTACTAGTGACGGGACGAGCGAGTCTTTCTCCTAGTGGTAAGCGTCACGCCGGCCCATAACAGTAGCAGTGCCAGATTGTGAATTTGCGAACACCATCCTGCGCCGCACTGCACTGCGCTCTGATATATCAGATGTCAAATCTCTTCATGCCCAGTAATTTACATGGTATAACGTTGCCCTTCAAACCGAAGCACAGTAATGCTTGCACACTACTGCTTGGCACTTGAATAACTGACAAAGCCTATGCCAAAAGATATCATGGTCATTTACCTTATACCTATGTACCCTTTGTGCGTGTTGTGAGTTTGTTTTAGTGTGTGTTCACACGAACAGGAATGTTTTATTAGTGTGTAAGTTTACTTGAGAGTGTGTCATGCGTATTTACCACATCCTCTGCAAAAAGTGGCAGAACATTATGTAGGTAGATTAACGGCGATGGCTTCTCCAATGGTATTATGCTCGAAGGTGTTTAACTAAAGACGTGTGGCATAGTGAGACTAACCCAAGTTGACATACCTGCTGATCATTAGCGCCTATTTAAAATAAATGCCGATGACCCGATGAATCACCGAGCCTCGGCAAGATCGGTAAACGCAGATATACAGGGTTAGTTCTAATCAGTTAGCATCCTTTTGGGCATATTTTGCTCCTCTTCCCCCTGGACCGCTGAGGTAGTCAGACGTTAAAGCGAAGACTCCATGTTAATTTAAATAGCGAAAATTAAATAAAATCGATTCAGTAAATCCGATAACAAAAATAGGAGCGCATATACGGCGAAGAGCTCGGAATACCGCCTATCGTCGCAACATACCGTGGACAAGTGAGTCATTAGTGTTATTACATTAGCTAATGAGACGCGGGAGTGCACGCAACACCCGACTGGCTAGCGTCCTGCTCACTCTTGCATACACCGCTCACTGATAGTGGGTGGAGCTTCTAATGAGCGCCGTGCTTACTCCTCGTGGCTTCTGATTGCCTAGTACTTTTGCTGAATATCGGTACGCTGGCTTTTGCGTGTGATTTTGGTCTGCTTGTTGCTTTGAAGCATTTTTGAACCTCTCTGTGGTTCATAACAGCCTAGTACAATGGAAGGTAAAATGGACAGATCGTACTCGGATCCAGACGTAAGTCAGACAAATTACATCGATAAAACTCCTACGGGTTTCGGTATGTCTCGCTGTAAGAGAAAGAGGCGTGATGAAGATTTTTCTGAATTTAATAATTTTAAGGAAGAAATAAGAGCCATGATGCTCAGTCTGGAACAAAAACAACAAAATCAAAATAAAATCCTGAAAGATATTCAACTGGGAAATCACAACATACAATCATCTATAGATCTTCTGACATCACAAAATGAAGAGTTTAAAAAGAAGATACGCGAACTAGAGAATGTCACACAAGAAGATAAAAAATATATAGTATTATTAGAGGATAAAATTGAAGATATGCAGATGGCGAGTCGTAAAACAAATTTTGAGCTAAAAAACGTGCCAAAAAAGCAGTCTGAAACAAAAGAAGACTTGTTGGATATGGTGGCTTCTTTATCGAAAAATGTTGGCGGAAACTTGAGCAAAAATGACATCAAAGATATATATCGGGTGCGCACTAAGAAAACAGAGGTCAAAAATACCCCAATTGTTGTGGAAACTACCTCCACTCTGCTAAAGACTGACTTACTAAAGATGTGTAAAACCTTTAATGTCAAACACAAGATGAAGCTGCGTGCTCTTCATTTAGGCCTGCGGACGTCCGAAGATACCCCTATTTATATTTCAGAGCAATTGACAGCAAGGGGCTCTCGACTGCATTTTCTAGCACGAGATCTGGCAAAGTCAAAGAAATATAAATTCTGCTGGACTGCTTATGGTAAGGTCTATATAAGAAAGGATGAAAACTCGCCCATAATTGCTATAAAAACTCAAACTCAAGTACAACAGCTGTTACAAGAACAATGACTAGGTTGTATCGAACTTTTGAAGAAAATATTGTCACTACTTTTTCTTTTCTACTTTATGTTCAATAACTGTCTTAATTTGAGTTATTTACTTACGAGATTGCCTACTACCTACACTACAAATGCTACATTTTACACACAATTCCACTTACACATTGAAATACTACACACAATCAGAATTCAAAAAACTATGTTCATATTATCTGAAAATCATGACTTACCTCCAAATACACAGTTAACTAGCCAGTGCAAATTAAATTTATTGGTTTGCACAAAGCACAAGATAAACACTCGCAGTTTCTTTATATTTTGTTATGGATAGCTCTCTTTCCACATTAAATGAAATAGACGAGATTGAAGTTGCACTAAGCTTTCAATGTGATATTGAAGATCTCTCCCGGAAAGTACCTATTACAGACAATGGCCTTAATGTTTTCTGTCAAAATATTAGAAGCGTTTATAGGAATATAGATGATTTATTTATAACTTTAAGTACAACCGATATAGTTCCAGATATAATTATTTTGACCGAATGTAGAATAAAAACGGATAAACCAATTCCTTCTATAACAAATTACACATCCTTTGAAACTAGTCATCATCTAAATCAAAATGACGGAGTTGTGGTGTATATAAAAAACGGAACTGTAACTACTAACATTAAAGAGGTAAAATTAAATCATGCATCATGTGTGCAAATAGATACCTATAACAGTTCGATTTTGGGTATATACCGATCTCCTTCGAACACTAATGCTGATATTTTCATTGACTCTCTTAACTTACACTTAGAATCATTAAAACATTATAAAAATATAATAATAGCGGGAGATATTAACATAAATCTAATTTCAAGGGATGCTGAACAAGGTTTTGAAAGGACAAATAGACTAAGTTACTTAAATATGCTATCTTTGCATAGTATAATGCCAGGACATGTACTTCCAACAAGAGAAAGTAACTGTTTAGATCACATTATGTTAAAGATCGAGAAAAACAATGCGTCTGCTAGAATCGCTGTTTTAAACACTACTGTCACTGATCATTCCATGTTATTCTTAAATTTATCTGGTCAATCCACTACTAACCAATGTAGCAAAACAAAAACAGTTACTGATTTTAATGCAGCTTTGATAAGCTTAACAAAAAAGAATCTAGCAGAACTTATATATTGTGATGACCCCAATTCTTTGATAGAACAATTAGTAGATAAAATCATGGAATCTTTGCGAGAAAATACCAATACGGTACAAATTTCAAAAAACAAACGTATTATAAAGCCCTGGATAACTACTGGAATTTTACGATGTATTAAAAACAGAAACAAACTACAACAAAAGGTACGATTAGAGCCTCAAAATGAAATTCTAAAGATTACTTATAAAAGGTATCGAAATTTCTGTAATAATTTGATAAAAAAACTAAAAATAAATTATGAACGCACGCAATTAGCAAAATCAACGAAAAACTCTAAAACTCTTTGGAAAAACATTAGATCTATAACACATTTAAATAAAACTAAAACAGATAATACAAAGTTATTAAATATAAAATCTTCTCCAATTGAGTCTGTTAATTATGTAAATCACTATTTTGCAAATATTGGAAAAAAGCTAGCTGAAGATATGTTAAAATATCATAACATATCAAAATTTTCAGGTGACATTCATAACGCTCAATCTAATTCATTTGTTCTCTTAGAAACTGACTTCGAAGAAGTGCATAATGTGCTCATGACCCTCAAATCAGATAGTGCTGTTGGTTGGGATAACATCCCAACTAGTTTCCTCAAGCTGGCTAAATATGAAGTAATCCCAATTATTTGCCATTTGTCTAATCTTTGCTTTACACATGGAATCTTTCCACTATTGTTAAAAAAATCTATTATAACTCCAGTGCACAAGAGTGGTGACTTAGACGATGAGAATAACTATAGACCTATATCGGTGTTACCTTGCATTTCAAAAATATTAGAAAAATTAATAAATAACAGACTAACAAAATACCTTAACAAATACAATCTAATATCTGACTCACAATATGGCTTTCAAAGTGGAAAATCCACAGAGGACGCTGTAACAGCTTTGACTTCTTTTATTGTAGACCAAGTAGATCAAGGTCAAAAATGTGTGGCTGTATATTTAGACCTCAAAAAGGCCTTCGACACCGTCTATGTCCCCGTTCTTTTGCAAAAATTAAATCACATTGGGATTCGAGGTACACCTTTAGCACTTTTTCAAGATTATTTGAGTCATAGGAAACAAAAAGTCAAAATAGGTGAATACACCAGTGACGACGCAGATATCACCTTCGGCGTTCCTCAGGGAAGTGTCTTAGGACCTACTTTATTTTTAATATACATAAACAATTTGTGTAATCTTAAACTTGCAAATGCAAAAATATTCTCCTACGCTGATGATACTGCTGTAGTTTTTTCAAATGCTACCTGGGACAAGGTACGAGAACAAGTAGAAAAAGGTCTTGTTGAAATTTCTCATTGGCTTAGACACAATCTTCTTACCCTAAATGCTCTTAAGACCAACTACATGTGTTACACTATATATAACAGAACCCAACCCAAAACTGAGTTTAATATTAAGCTCCATAATTCGGACACCATACACAATAATGACTGCAACTGCACTATCTTAAATAAAGTAATTACAACTAAGTATCTGGGCGTTCAGATTGACCAAAGATTATCTTGGTTTCCTCAAATAGACGTCATTAGCTCCAGAATAAGAAAATTAATATGGATTTTTAAAACGTTACGACATGTGGCACCAGAAATGCTACTAAACAAAATATACATCGCCTTAGCTCAATCTATTATAAGTTACTGTTTGCCAATTTGGGGCGGTGCCGCTAAAACCAAATTTATAGAGGTAGAAAGAGCTCAACGAATTTTATTGAAGGTTATGTATTTCAAACCCTATAGATTTCCTACTACTAAATTATATTCATTATGTCAGTTACTAACCGTGAGAAAACTTTATATCATACATTCAGTCCTAAAGGTTCACAAGAATCTACCATTCGACACAGACATTCTCAATAAAAGAAGAAAAGATAAGGCAGTTATGATCAAATCAACTAAGACTTCATATGCTAGTAATCAATTTGTTAATAAGTCAACGCGTTTATATAATGTTATAAATAAGAGTTTAGATATTTATCCAAAGAATTATCATGATTGCAAAAAACTTATAACTAGCTGGATCATTCATAAAAACTATGACGAAACAGAAGCACTGCTAGGAATATATACTTGAATAAGCTACAACATACTGTAAACAATCTACGCTAGACATCTTTATTTATGTTTTACATGTATAACATATGAACATACATGAACACGAATCACCCACCCGCCCACAACCACACCCACACACACACACACACACACACACACAAACACACACAGACACGTACACACAAACACCACTTTCAGGCAAATTGCATAAGTTGAAGATTTACTTTAATATATAAGAAAACTTAAATAAACAAATACTTAAATATATTAAATGTTAGTAGGTATATGTAGGTATACTAACTATTTACTTGTTTAATGTCTGTAATCATAAAATGAATGTAATGGTTATGGAAGAGTGGGACTTTCTGTTACAAGTATTTTATACTTACTAGAAGATCCCAACCTACTTTTTGAAGCGTAATCTTGGTTACAGAAATAAAAACATTTTCATTTTCATTTTTTTTTCATATTTTGTCATCAAAACAAACAACTTTTAATATGGGGCCAACATTGAACTCGCGAAAAAAATATCAGCTGTTCCATACAAAAAGTTCATCGACCTTAAGCTAAAAGTATGGAACAGCTGTTTTTTTACGCGATTTTAATGTTGGTCCAATAGTAAAAGTTTTTGTTTCGATGTACAGAAAGGATGCTAACTGATTAGAACTAACCCTGTATAGTAGATACTGTTAGAACAATTATGAAAAACGTTCGTAACGAAAATATTATTATACAAAAGCAGGATGGATCGATTTTGAGAGGGGGTTGCCTAATTTATAGTTGGTGTGCAAGTGATGCTATAGAGACACTGCAGATTTTTAAAAGTAGTGTGCAACTCACACCTGTCATAAGGGGATAATAAGAACAAGGACAGTATAATAATATAAACAAGAAGGAGAAGAACAAAGGTATAGAAGGGGATAATAAGGGTTTTTTGTATATTTTTTTTAATTATTAATAAGTAATAGGCTTGCGTTTGACTGCCAACTATTCTGATGATAAACGAAGATGCAGTCTACGATGGAGCACGCTTGCCTAGAAGAAACCGATTCACTCGCGACTTGAAGACACCCAGATTATAAGATAAGGGGTATATGGGATAGTAATTTTAAGTCAAAAATAAATAAATTGTTATACGATCAAACCACTGGAATTACATTAGTTTTTATTCTTGGATTTTTGTAGATAAGTATTGTTATCGTAAATTCTATCGTTTTACATCCCCAATTTATGAAAGGAAATGGATCGTAATTCGGTATCATAAGCAAAGTCACGTGTCTGCCTATGTCATTGTTATTTTGCTTTTATTTATAGGTACTTTAGTACTTAAAAAGTTTTTAGTACTTACGGCCGTACCTACTTAATTTTAAAAGGCACTGAGTCCTTAATTTAAGTATTGCGCAGAAGTTATTTATTTATTTGTGGCAAAGAATAAAGGAAGGAAGGAGGAGGAAGGAACTTATTATGTTCGATGATCCCCTAATAATTATAGGAAACTATACAGAGTGCATGTGCAAAATTCTAGCACTGCTACTATTATGGGCTGGCGTGATTGCCTACCATCAGGTGAAAGTCTTGCTCCCAATTTCATTAAAAAAAGTTATTAACTATGAAAATTGTATTTACTTAGAAATAAATTAATTAAAAAAAATAAACAACTTACAAATATAAAAATAGATTTATTGGACATAAATAAGTAGGTACAAAATTTGATTTGAACCCAGTTGCTCTAAACTAGTATTTAATGTATTTCAGAGCCATTGGCCTCTCCTATATTAGGTCACATAGTACAATTTAGGCCAATATACAAATTATATTTTTAAAAAATGACAAAAAAATAGTTTTAGATCTATTTAGAACAAAGTTACCAACTAACAACTTCTGCAGAAAAACAAATCTATCCATGATACGCGAAATCTTTTAACACTGTACCAAGAAATCTTTATCTTATAATTCTAATTCATAAACTTTGTAGTTATTATCGCAAATATCTAATACCTTTTATCTTAAGTTAATCCGGCGTAAATGCTGTAATCTATATTTCTATTAAACTATTGTGACGTCACCTTGTCTATTGCGCTATCTTCGCGTGATTTTAATTGCGTAGGATTCTATCAATATCATTATTTTATTGTATTATTAGTAAGTTTATTGTATTATTGTAGTATATAGTATTATTAGTAAACGTGTTACTGCTTTAGTAAATAGGTATGTCTGCTATAAATTCTCGCCGTCAAGGTAGGCTTTAGCGAAGAACCTCGACCAACATCCAGTGATCCTTGACACGGCACGCATTGTCAGGAGGTTCCTCACTCTGCAGCCCTAACCGCCGGCAGCTAGAGTCCTGCTCCGCTTTCGGTGGCACCCTAGTTTATATTTTAGGTACTTAGGCAGGTACCAATAGGCCTATCTATTTTCAACCGACTTAAAAAAAGGAGGTTCTCAATTCGACTATATGTTTTTTTTTGTACGTAGGTATGTTACCTACGCGATTACTTCGCCAATTATGAACTGAAATTTGATGATTCTTTGTTTGGTTTTTAAATCATAATTCTAATAATCAAACTACAAAATATGAAGACGTCATCCAGGTATTCGAAGTTGAAGTCGGTTGTATTTTTTTTAAAGTGTATTTTTGATATATTTACTTAAATAACTGAGAAAAAATATGAATAATTTAATGACAATACGATTAGGTACTTATAATAAATTATTATCGTATGTGAGACCCTGTGAACAAGGACCATATGAGATGCCATTGGCGATAATCTGCCTACTTAAGAGGGAATCCGGTCTGCGATTCTCCATTCAAATTATTCCCTTATTTTGTTCCTGCCCGCCTAGCACGCGAGCCGTGATACATGTCTATCCAGTATCCACTCTTTTTTCCCTGCGAAAACGAGACAGACGTATCTATATTCTAGCTGTATCACGTTCCCGCCCAGGGAAATACCATTTAGTCCTCGGCGCGTGCTAAGGGGGCTGGATTAATGCCTCTCCTCTATATAATACATAGAATAAAAAAAAACGCATGCATACATGAACCCTGAAAACGTTATTTGGGCATTCGTGTAATAAAACTGTTAGGTGCCTAGGCACCTACTGCGTAATATTGCAGATTTCACAAAATTCACGGAATTTATTTATCCTTTATAGATTTGATTTCGTTTTCACCGAGTAAGTACTTAAGAGTAATTCGCATGTTTATTAATTTATTGTTTAAGAGTCGACATTAATTATAATTAGGTACTTCTAAATTATTTAATTCAGTAACAAATATTAATTTAATTATTTCTTGATATTAATTAAATAAATATTTGGAAAACTAAATAATTTCGATATAATTAGTGTCTGACAAGAACCTAGTTTGCAGGTATGTTAAATGAAGCCGAATTCCTTATACTTAGCGACAATAAGAAAAAAAATGTGAGTGCCTTCTTTATTCATAAATAAAAAAAAATTACAATAATCTTATTTTTATTATATCTTTCAACAATATTCCTGTTTTATCCCTGTTTCATCCCAACAAGGATTTATAAGTCCTCTTAAGTAGGATTCATAAGTATGGCTAAAATATATGCATCCCCTTAAAAAAATATGTCAATTTCGACACCTCTGTCCTTACACACATCACTTAAGAATTGTAACCATTTTATTACACTATTCAATGGAGTGTTCCGATAAATAGTTATAAACGAACAATTAAAATTATCAATAGTTTATTGGAATTAAAAAGCCGAAAATCAGTTGTTAATTGCATTTAATAGCTATTTTATTAGGCGTTTATGCCGCGTGTCGCGTTCTTATAATAATAATTTATTTTAAAACTGGTACGTTTTAGATAGTGTCTATCATGCAAGTATTTTCGGGATTTTTTTAAAACATCATCATCAGCCCACTTTAGCCCGCTGCCGGACATAGGCATCTCCCAGCAGCCGCGGAAGTGGGAAGCAGAGGGGGCCAAATGCCACCTAAAATCGTGTTTTTTTTTTACCATTAGCTGCGTCTTGGCATTTCACTCGCGTGATGATGATGATGATAAAAAGTAGCCAATATGTTATTCCGGGAAATAAGCTATCTCCATTCCAAGTTTCAACTAAATCCTTTTAGCTGTTTCAGCATGCAGGAGACAAATTTCCGCAGCTATAATATTGGTGTGAAATTTTATCAAAATCGGTTCAGAAGTTTAGTTTTTAAATTAAAATAACTGGAAAAAAAATATTATGTCATCCAAGTACCTACCTACACGAAATAGAAGTTACCTGTTTTTTTTAGAGTACTTGTTATTACCTATTTTATTGTTTAAAATTTTTATTTGGTCGAGAGTGTTCTTATATCCACAACTAATGATAACCTGGGGCCGTACCGTGAACTGCTTATAGCGGGACCGAATACGCTCAGCTGCCGACGCTGTGCGACTGTGAATTTTATCGCCTCGCAGTAAGGTTCGCGGTCGCGTAGCGTCGGCAGCTGAACCTATTCGGTCCCGCTATAAGCAGTTCACAGTACGGCCCCTGGGGTTCTTAAAACTTTTAACTTTCTCTTGTCTACCAAATGTTTCCGTCCGCTGATTTCCTGAACACATGGAAACACTAATCGCGGTGAAAACCTGTTATCAACGAATTGCACCATAATGTACTGATTAAGTATTTTCAATTGTTTCCGTGTAGGTATTGATTTCTCGATAAACTTTATAGACGCGGCGCTGTAAACTTAATTTGATGCTAACAGCCTTCTTGTGGATGACTATGTATAATAAGATTAGTACCTATATACGTACATGTTTCTAAAATACCCTTTTTTCTATACCTCTTCTCTTCTTCTTTGTCGGCATCTTCATTTTTTTTTATACAGTCAAGTGACGAGACGAGCAAGTCTTTCACCTGATGGTAAGCGTCACGCCTGCCACTAACAGTAGCAGTGCCAGAATTGTGAACTTGCGAACATAATCCTGCACTGCGCTCGTCACCTTGAGATATTAGATGTTAAATCTCTTCATACCCAGTAATTTCTCCAGTAACATTGCCCTTCAAAACGGAACACGGTAATGCTTGCACACTACTGCTTGGCGGTTGAATAACTGGCAAAGGTGTGGTACTTCCCCTGGCGGACTCTGCAGTAGAGTCCTACCACTACAAAATCATTGCTGAAGGTCGTGTCTAGTTTGAAGTGTTGGTCACTCGGTGCACTATGCTCTTACACTTGTTTCTGTCCTCAGCAGTCTTAATAGCTCTTTATGAGGTCTGACCAACGGGTAGGTGAGCGACCGCGCGGTCTTTTCCCGTCGACCTGACCAACTACCATCAGCTTTTCCAGGATGTCAGGGTCTCTACGAGCAACGTGTCCAAAACATAACAACAACAACAAACAAACAATTCCTGTTCCCCGTCAATTCCATTCAATTTCTTATTTTTCCTAATTTCCTTTGTTTGTGTGCTATGTTTTTTGTCGCAAATAAACTACTGTCTATCTACAAAATAGTTTAAAATCCGCTGGAAGCAGATAGTGGACAATCTTGTGGTTCTCCTTAAGAATGGACACGTTGGTTCGGCGTGCGAACCACGGTTGGTTTTCTATACCTATACCCATAGAGTAAGTAAATACTACGTAATACTTACCTATACCCACCAACGATCTTCGGCCTTACCTAAAATAATCTCGATTCTCTTAGTCACTGCTTAAACTACTCTGTCCTTTTCTAGCACGTGCAACTTCACGTCAGAGAGAAGATGGTAGAGCATCTTAAGCAGTGACTAACGGTTGAAAAGTTTTTTTAAGTAAGGCCGCTTATGTGTAACATATAAGATCGTTGATACCCACAGAGAATCGAAAGCCCTACTTCTTAGGTAGAACGGCTGTCAAAACAATGTTGTAAAGCGACGTATGGAAAACCGCTGTCACCAGTTTCATACTTTTTAAATTATTTGCATCGCACGATGTGCATTCTGCCAGTGTCATGTTTATGCATTTTCAAGTTTTAGTGTTCTTTTATTAAAATAAAGTCAAATATGTAATTAAAACACAGTCAGTCACACGAAACCAGTCATAGTCGAGTCCAAGTCATGCCCTAATAAAGTTGTGGTGACTTTACTATGAGCTTCTACGGAGTTTTGAAAAAAACACGAAAAGACATGTTTCACCACATTATATCACTTGCCCACACTCGTGCATGTAATTAAACACTCAATGAATAAAACACCACCATTTTTAATAATGAATTCGCGAAAAAACATAAGTTTAAGAAAATAATAGAATGCAACGACATGATTTTTCCGTGTTCCCGCCAAAACTCCCAAAACAATGTTATAAAATGTAAAGCGACGTATGCAAAACCGCTGTCACCAGTTTCACACTTTTTTTTTAAATTATTGTCATCGCACGATGTGCATTCTGCCAGTGTCATGTTTATGAATTTTCAAGTTTTGTGTTCTTTTATTAAAATAAAGTCAAATATGTTATTAAAACACAGTCAGTCACACAAAACCAGTCATAGTCGAGTCCAAGTCATGTCCTAGTAAAGTTGTGGTGAGTTTACTATGAGCTTCTGCGGAGTTTTGAAAACAACACGATGCGATTTATATCACTTGCCCACACTCGTGCATGTAATTCAACACTCAATGAATAAAACACCACCATTTTTAATCATTAATTCGCGAAAAAACACATGTTTAAGAAAAAAAATTGAATGCAACGACATGATTTTTCCGTGTTCCCGCCAAAACTCTCAGTTTCCAACTCATTTGTATAGAAACTACGACGAAAAAATGACAATCATTGGTCGCGCATTTGAAGTAAAACGCCAAAATGCCATTTTGCAACAAATTAAAATTGATCTAATTACGATGCAACGTGGGTTGGTTTCCTACGCGTCTATTTAAATTGTCTTTTTGAGTATTTTCAGTTTAATAAACATGTATATTGGTAGAATTGTCATCAAGCGCATATGCACTTAATGCCGGCTAGCGCAGCCCGTCACATTTCCGTTCTATACACTTCTCTTTCTTGCCTATGCCTATCAGAGTCGCAGGTCAATCAGCCGATCTTCCCGCCTCCAACTACTAACAGCTGTCCTGTCCTACGTATATTGTCACTCCATCGAGTCTCAGGGCGTCCTACGCTACGTTTGCCAGTTCGTGGTCTCCGTTTAGGCCACCTAATCGATAACCGCTGGGGTAGAGGACTCTAGTCCTCTCTACCGGTCTTATCGGTTCTTCGACAGATATGACACTCAACTTCAGTTTACCTACTAATACGCTGAGCTACTTACGTTGGTGACATACCTAATTTAGTAATCAGTTTTCAATATACTTACTTCATACTGGCAAATGCACAAAGCGCTACGCCTTTTTGGCTACGCCATATATGATTCTCATAAGAAAAAAGCAGTAAATAACTTATTATGAAGTACAATAATAAGTAAACATTGATAGGACATTTTACATTATTACCTTGGACTTACGTACCTATGTCCTAAAACAGCATCCAGAACCACCAGAGGACGGGCAGCAGCGTCCTCTCGGCCATCAGTGAGCATTCTGCGGAGCCGCCTGCCAAGCGAGGGGGTTATGGCAACACCCTACTTATTAAGGGGGAGGCCTTCGTCCAGCATTGGACGTATTCTGGCAAAAGATGATGAAGTAAGATAAATAGTTGGCAAACAAGTCTTGAAACAGAAATATTTTGTCTCCTAAAAATACTGTTGATAGTCACGTCAGTGGGTGAATTCCTCTTCCTATAGAACAGGGTTGCTAGTATTGGAGCTTTTTGCAATGCAAGGGGGTAGCACGAAGACGATATCTATATTTGTCAATAGCTAATCCCATCGTGTTTCATAGAATAACATCCATATTTATATTTTCGTTGGATGCTAAGGGAGGAGTATCCCCCCCCCCCCCACCCCCCCCCCCCCACCCCCACCCCCCCTATATACGCCCATGGATCTATGGAATGAGAAACGGCACCTGCCAATGTTGTCTCATTATCAAAATATTAAGGCTGGTGATGACTCGCCATCCAATAAATGGGCCCCCCATAAAGGCTTCCTTTTACTTATTATTATGTATACGCAGGTGGCCTAGGGGTACACATTTCCCATATCTCTTGTATGAACTAGGGCAAAATGTCATGCCTTTATACTGTCCATTATGGTAATCGGTTTTTGACAGGACCTCATACAAAGTTATCTAATAATTTATATAAGTTCACCAACACTGTGTAGACCAATACATTTTTAAAACGTTTTAAAACTAATAGTATAAAGCCAAATGTCACAATAATTATAGGTGAAGACAGCATGCAATAACAATATTTTCGAGTAAAATTAAATAAAAAAGTCAAAATAAAAATGTCAATTAAAACTACGACAGTACGATTAGTTGACGACATATCCTTGTAAAGCGTCTAGCTAATCTCATATAAATTACTTCGTTTGATCTAGCATAAGTATAATTTTCTAGATTTATACTATGATTTTTTGTATGGTGTCAAATAGCGTTTTCGTAATATAATGGACAGTGTTATGTATTAAAATAAAACAAAACTCTTCATCATATACTTTTAATAGATTAAACAATGATTACACCTTAATCTACAGTTAAATTCTGAACATTTGATCGCTACTCTAACTTAAACTACGATTTACGTCTTAAACTATAGTTTATTTAAAATGTTCACTTAACTATGTTAAAAGTCAATTTAGAGCTTATACATGACAATTTTATTAATTCATCGCAAAATAATAAATGCTTTGCTTAAAAACTTAATTTAACTTTAAGCAGCGCGTTTAAGTAAGACCCTTATGTTTAAATTTTGTTTTATCTACCTACAAATAAATAATAAATAACATTGTATGCATTTTAGATTCTAGTACGTACACAATGCCTACTTTTTTGGTTTAAAAATAATACAGAATTTAAAAATTAAACGTCATGTATAAACTAAGAATATAGCCAAATAAATTAACACAAATGTCGTCAATATTAAAAACGCGCAGCTACGATTTCTTCTAATAGCGGTGGCGTAATTTAGTGGACGCTATACAGCGTTGAATGACGTCACTGAAACTTTGGCTATGAAAACAATATGACGTGGCTTCCTAGCAGCGTTTTCCGACACCTAACGTCAGAAACGGCCTATTTGCATGGCGGCCCTACTTTACGGTGTTGAAGTCTTCAACCGGGTTTTCACTAGCGGTGTAGATAGCAGTCGTCTTTTCACGGTCGTCATATTATTGCGTTCGCTAAATGACGCCACCGCTATTAAACGAATCCAAAGCTTTACGCAGAGTGTAGTATAAAAAGTCAACATAATTATATTTTTCCTACCATGTATTTGTGTACCATTATTGGAGTGTTATTGTTTAGCAATTTCATAAATGTTTACTATATTTATTTATTTGGGACAACAAACAGTTAATAGTTAGTTAAACCTATAGTTACAATGAAACTTAAAATAATTATTTCATAATTATGCCTCCCATAGTAGGTATTACCTACCCTATAAATACTAATACACAAAATGATTCTTTGTTGGGGGTAGTACTCAGTAACAACAAAATTCTCGAGGATAAGTATTTAAGGCCAAAATAGCTTTTCTTAAAAAAAAACAGAAATATAATATATCACGGTTGTTCATTAAAGCAAAGAAATTCTAAACGATTCAGCCCATTTAGAGTAATTTTATTAAAACTAGTGTGATAAGTGTAAGTGTGTAAATCAACCTCGTCATGTGGCTGAACTGATTTGTATAAAACTTGGCATTACGAAAATATGTTAAACTATACTTGATGTAACACTAGAGGTCGCCCGCGACTTCGTCCGCGTACGTAAATTTAATCGCGTAATTTTGAAGAAATTCAAAATTACGCGATTAAAGAGGTCGTAGTACTCATTATTAAAAAAAACTTTCACAATGGAACCAATTTTGAAATTGCGAAAAAAGAGCTGGTTCATATTAAAATACTTAATTTTTGTAGTAATACTGCAGAGTCCGCCTGGGGAAGTACCACACCTTTGCCAGTTAATCAACCGCCAAGCAGTAGTGTGCAAGCATTACAGTGTCCCGGTTTGAAGGGCAATGTTACAGAGAAATTACTAGGTATGAAGAAATTTAACATCTAATATCTCAGGGTGACGTGCGCAGTGCAGTGCGGTGCAGGATTGTGTTCACAAGTTCACAATTCTGACACTCCTACTGTTAGTGGCAGGCGTGACGCTTACCACCAGGCGAACGTCTTGATCATCTCTTGACTGTAAAAAAAAAAAAAACATTCACACTCGAAAACACACGGTTTGTTTGTGAAAAGCCGGTTTATTTTTCGCAGTTTCGTTGTTGGCCACCTAATAGTAAAACGTTCACAACTATGAGGCCAGTAACGTCCTTCGGCCCATTACTACCTTTCCACTCCCCGTACATGTTTTAACGTTTGTTTTTCATAGTAATTAATGGAGGGTTATATTTTCTTTAGCAATTAGCAACAAAATAATACGCTTTTAAAAAAAATACAACCGTCAGCCGTCTTCAACTTCGAATACCTGGATGACATCTTCATATTTTCTAGGAATTTTGATTTAAAAACCATACTATTGAACCGATTTCGATAATAATTATATGGGACCACATCTGAAGTATTGCCTACCAAACAAAAAAAAAACATCAAAATCAGTTCCTAATTGGCGGAGTAATAGCGTAACATAAACAAATAAATAAAACACTCGAATTGAGAACCTCCTTTTTTGAAGTCGGTTGAAAAAGGAAATGACAGAGACATGTCTGCAATAGACATCGAATTAAAAAAAATTGCTCTAGAGCTAGAGGCATTCTCCAGGAAGAAAATGGGAGACACGTTTATATGGAGAATCGCAGCCCGGATTCCTTCCTAAATGTGTAAAATTTGTGTAGGTGAAATAAGGTCCTGGACCTGGGTATGTCCTAAAACTGCATCCAGACCCACCGGAGGACGGGCAGCAGCGTCCTCTCGGTTAACGGTGGTAACCATTCTGCGATCCCCAAGCCGCCTGCCAAGCGTGGGGACTATGGCAATCCCTATATTAACGGACAGCAGTGTACATTTTTTGGCTGATGATGTAATAAGGTCTCAACATACATTGTTTTTTAAATCTCAAGTAAAATAAAAATATTGCTATGAATACAAATCATTGTATATCTTTAGTTAACTGATTTACAATTATTAGTAATTTAATTACATCAATAAGGATAACGATAGGCCATTAGACGTTTCGCCACATTTTATGTCGGAATCATTTTTATTGGTACCATAAGGGTTGGCGTAGACGGTTGACTTGCCCGTTGGAGTTGTTGTTGCATTCTAATGGGAGATTTTAAAACATGTTTAAAAAAAAGTCACCAAGTCGGCAGACGGCGCTGACTATACTTGCCAGAGTGGTAATGCCAGTCAAAAACAGCATAATCTAATAGACTAAAAAACTTGTCAACGACCGACAAGTCTGGTTAGCGCTGTCTGATGATGGCAGCCTTATAGCTCAGTTGGTAGCATGTATGCCTTCAGAGCTGTAGGGCGTGGGTTCGATCCCCACCCAGGGCAAACATTTATGTGACGAACATAGATGTTTGTTCTGTCTGGGTGTAGTATGTATTTACGAAAAAAAATAGTATATAAGTATTCTATCAGCTATCTGGTTTCCATGATACAAGCTTTGCTTAGTTTGGGGCCAGATGGCGCTGTGTGTAAAATGTCCACCAATATTTATTTTATTTATTTATCTACAATGAGATCCTTTTTAAAGCAAAATCCCCCATTGTACCCCCTTGACGATGCCGAAGTCAGTTTTAACGTGAGTGCGGCTATGTAAAACTAAAAATATATTTCACCATTTTCGTTTTATCGTATTTTTTTTACAAATACGCGTATTATTGTGGCATTGGGCTGGTCATATTTGTCGCAGAGCCGATGAGCGACGCAGTAGACGGACAAAAAGTACGCTCTAGTCCATCGTCTGCGCAAAACCTTGATAAATGAATTTTATCTACAAAGCGTATGATAAAATTAGCGCTTGTTAATAATTACTCTTTGCAATAAATGATTCATACTAAGAATAGATAAAACTGCGATGTTTACATATAAAAACGAAAACAACTTTCATGTTTATATCATTACTTGACAATCTGTTCAGTTGTTATTGTGGGGCTTTTATTTTTATAAACCGACTCCAAAAACGAAGGTTCTCAATTCGACCGTGCTTTTTTTTGGATGCGATTACTCCGTGATTTTGATGAGTCTTTTTATTGTTAGGTTGTTTGGTTTCCTTTTTTCTTCAGAGGTGGTCCCATATAATTTTTATCGAAGTCGGTTAAGTAGTTTGGTTTTTAAATCAAAATTACTTGAACAAATCAAAATTCGCTGTAGTGGTAGGACTCAACTGCAGAGTCCGCCTGGGGAAGTACCACACCTTTGCCAGTTATTCAACTGCCAAGCAGTAGTGTGCAAGCATTACTGTGTTCCGATTTGAAGGGCAATGTTACCAGAGAAATTACTGGGTATGAAGAGATTTAACAACTAATATCACAGGGTGACGAGCGCAGTGCAGTGCGGCGCAGGATTGTGTTCGCAAGTTCACAATTCTGGCACTGCTACTGTTAGAGGTAGGACGCTTACCATCAGGTGAAAGTCTTGCTCATCTCGTCACTTGACAGTATACAAAAATAAAAAATAATAACTAACTGGAAAATATGAAGATGTCATCCAACAAGTCGAAATTGATGTCGGTTTTTTTAAAGCGTATTATTATGCACACTAGTTGGCGCCACTAGCGAGTAGTTTTAAAGTATACCTGATTATAGCTATTATCGACGTTTAAAAATATTTTTGTAAATAGTAAACACACAGGGACCAGGGACATTATCACATACTAACCTCTGAATTAGCTGTTCTTTCAGCTGCTTTATTTTGCACCTCTCTTTTAACCGACTTCCGAAAAAGGAGGAGGTTCTCAATACGACTGTATGTTTTTTTACTCGACTCCAAAATATCTGATTGTAAATTGGTAAAGAAACGTATATAAGTATCAATAATTTCGTCGATTGTCCTTTAATGCTTTTTGCTTGAAGTAAATAAAATATAATTTTCTACTTTTTAATTTAAGTTTATACATAATATAGGTATAGTCTAGAAGACGGTTTTTTTTCTAAAAATGATTTTTTGATACTCATTCTCGGAAAGTAGGTTTGAAGATGCCTGAGGAGCGGATTGAAAGTAATACATTTCAGCCCTAGGGAGAATCACTTTCAACTGACAATGACAGACACAAATTATTTAAAAAAAACTAGTTATATTTTCACATAAATTTGTATTGAACCATGTTCCAACTTTTTTTTTTTCTTCAGAGGTTTATAGTCCCGTACTTCTCGTGCATTTCCCAGTGTCAGTTCATGTTTTTGTTTTTTTAGTTTCCTTGTATTCGTAATAAAAAGCACAGTGTTTACCTCGCGGTTAAAGACTTATTTAGTCCCTCGAACTAAGTTACTTTCACCCCTAGGATAACAATGTACTATTCTTATCTCTGTTTTTTGTTTTTATATATTCATAATTAAACCCGTGATAAAGACGCGTTGCAAAATATTCCTATTAAACTTGCATAAAAGCCGGCAAATAAACAATGACGGTATCTGATTTAGGAGATAGGAGACCTCACTCTACACCAGCGCCTCTAGCGGCGATATTAACTGCGATAGCTCTCAGTCGGCAACGTTCAGTTGTCGTTCGAGTCGTGACAACCAGTCAAATTGCATTTTTCGCCTTATCTTCTTAGAGTTGTTATTTGTATGAGCGGCTAAAATGTGCCACTATTTAAGCATTTCAATTACGACGTGCGATATCCTGTTTTATGCATTTATTACAAAAAAAAAAGTACATACAAAAATGTGCTTTGCTTAGTTTGGAGCTAGATGGCGCTGTGTGAAATATCCACCGATATTTAATTATTACTAGCTGATACCCGCTACTTCGTAAGCGTAGAGCTCGGCCTTCGGCCTCGCTGCTATGATCCGCTCCAGGAACGCAAAATTTCATCCAAATCGGTCCAGCCGTTTACTCATCGTTTAAACCTTTCCTGGGCTACGACACAAAATCAGCTAAATCGGTTCAGCCGTTCTCGAGTTTTAGCGAGACAAACGAACAGCAATTGATTTTTATATTTAAAGAAGATTAAAGTTATGTTGAACCATTTTCATACAAATTAATACAAATCTAATCCATCATGATTGTTTACACAAAACACAAGTACAATACATAAACTTAGTTCTACATTATAGTAAAAGTAAAAAATATAGCACCTACTTCTTAAAAATAACGTAAAAAATATAATATATAAAAACTCGTTTGAGATTTAAGAATAAATCATATAATTATCACTGTTCACTAAGTTATCGCTTTTTGACAGGTCATAGAAAATTTACGTCTCAACTTTATAAAGCGTCTAGCAAATTATATCCCGTACAGAAAAATACGCAACAAATAAGCTCTACCTCTTCACAAGGTTATGTCACCAGTTGACGTAGCCATGTGAAGAAGTAATGCTAGATCAACCGAATTTACGTGCCTGCGGGCACTGCTTACTGCTTACGGGCTAAAGTGGCTACTTTAGCCCCGCTACGCGGAGCGAAAGGAACCACTTCCTCTCCACGCACGTAAAATCGTACAACACGGGAGCAAGTAAAGAAGCCTCAGCTCTCATGTTTGTCTCGGGAGACAATATCTACATGAGATCTGAGGCATTCTTTACTTTTGCTCCCTACATGAGTAATCTACTATTATTTGTATGGGATATATTTTATGTGATTGATTTAGGCGTTATTTTGCGGAAGAACCTTTATTTTTTTAAATTTACTTTTATAATGGGGTAGATGACTGATGTATAAATCGTTGAAACCAACAGCTTTGATGAAGAATTTAAGTAAATATAGTATGTTTATTGAAAAAAATATTTAAATCGGTTAATAATGTTCTGATATATGAGCGTTTAAAGTTTTTGTTAGAGACAACTCTGTCCCTTTCCCACAAAACAAAAAATGACGTCATGCCTTACTTGTCAGAATAGAATTTATATGGCGTACAGAGAAGTGACGTCACAATGTCGTATATCTTTTGAAAACAATGGCATCATTTTAAAGCTTACACATTACTTTTTAAAATAATACATAATTTTATGTACATTACTTCAGTCCTTTAAAAAAATACATTTTGTCGGAGCGAGTCGATTTAGCTGCACGCGAGTGTATTTTGCTAGACGCTTTACAAAGTTATGTCGTCAAATTTGTGTGAGCTGTCAAAAGGCGTCTAACATAACGGACAGAATATAATATTAAGTAATAACATCATCATCATCATTCGTCAAGTTTGAAGGTTAGTAGGGAAAAGTAGCGATCCCATGCTGTGTCTTGTACGAGGGCTGCACTAAAAGTATCGGGAATGGAATATTTCCACTGTTTCTGTTATATTAAAATCTTTTTAATTGAAAACTCCTTGGTTTTAAAAATCGAATACCATTTATTTATATGAAAAAAGATTTTGAATATTTTTGTATGAAGTGATTCCACACTTATGGTATTTCTATGTTTTTTTTAAAGCTTAAACAGGAAGAAAAATTATGACCTCCGGCAGGACTCTAAATTTGGCATCTAAGGCAGAGACTTCTGTAGCTTAATTGGCAAAGCAGTTGGGACGGAAACCCATAGCGACTGCTCGTATGCAGGTTCGAGTCCTGCCGGAGGTCATAATTTTTCTTCCTGTTTAAGCTTTAAAAAAAACATAAAAAAAGATTCTCGGTCTTGTCACAAGGTTTTGTCAAACTTGTTTAGTCGTTGAGAAAATGGAATTGACTCGAGAAATTTCAAGAGCGATGATTTATTATGACTTTCGAAGTGGTTTAACACAAAAACAGTGTGTTGACCGGATGATTTCTGCATTTGGTGATGAAACCCCATCCAAAACCACAATTTATCGCTGGTTTGCTGAATTTCAACGTGGACGTGTCAAGCTCAGTGATGATCCCCGTCAAGGTCGTCCAAAAACTGCAGTCACCCAAGAAAACGTTGATGCTGTGCGTAAGCTGATTGAGGAAGATCGACATGTGACATACCGCGAAATTCAGGCAACTTTAGACATTGGCATGAGTCAAATGCAAATAATCTTGCATGAACAATTAGGTGTAAAAAAGTTGTTTTCCCGATGGATACCGCATTCGCTCTGTGAAGAGCAAAAAGCGGCTCGCGTTACTTGGTGCGTCAGAACTCTCGAAAGATTCCACGCAGGATCTTCAAATGCTGTATACAACATCGTATTAGGTGACGAATCCTGGATACACGCGTACGAACCCGAAACAAAAAACCAGTCACGAGTTTGGGTGTTCGAAAATTAGTTAAAGCCAACAAAAATTGTTCGTTCACGGAGTGTTGCAAAAAAAAATGGTGGCCACGTTTGTCTCCAAAACCGGCCATGTTACGACTATTCCTCTTGAGGGACAAAGAACGGTTAATGCAGAATGGTATGCTAGCATTTGTTTGCCACAGGTCGTTTCTGAACTCCGTAAAGAGAACTGCAACCGCCGCATCATCCTCCATCACGATAATGCGAGTTCTCACACCGCGCACAGAACAAAAGAGTTTTTAGAGCAAGAAAACATAGAATTATTAGACCATCCGCCGTACAGCCCCGACCTAAGCCCTAATGATTTCTATACTTTCCCTAAAATAAAGAATAAATTGCTTGGACAGAGATTTTCATCACCTGAAGAAGCTGTGGACGCCTACAAAACGGCCATTTTGGAGACCCCAACTTCCGAATGGAATGGTTGCTTCAATGATTGGTTCCATCGTATGGCAAAATGTGTCAAATTTCGCGGAGAATACTTCGAAAAGCAATAAATATATTTTTAAATAGTAATGTTGTGTCACTTCCTTGATTCCCGAAATTTTCAGTGCCGCCCTCGTAATAGGGTAGATGACTGATGTTTATATCGTTGAAATCAATAGCTTTGATGACGAATTTAAGTAACTATAGTATGTTTATAGAAAAAATAATTTAAATCGGTTATTAATGTTCTGATATATAAGCGTTTAAAGGTTTTGGTAGAACCAACTCTGTCCCTTTCCCACAAAACAAACGACGTCACGCCTTACTTGTAAGAATATAATTTATATGGCGTACAGAGAAGTGACGTCACGATTTGCTGTTTCGCCTCTCTGTCTAGCATGATATTAAAATGCTTATAAGTTGCTTATTTTTGATCAGATTTTCATTTTGTTTCATTAATCAGCTATATTTATGGGCCACATTTTAATAGGACAATAAAAATAACCAGTCACGTGTCAGTGATATCAAAATCGATACATAAACTCCAAAGAGATCACTGGTACCCGGGATTTGAACCTACGACCTCTATGAGTTTAAGTCGAAAGTTCTCCGGAATTACACTACTAGGGCCCTGTTTTATAAAGCTACAAGTCTTTACTTGTAGTGAAAAACTGGCAACACCGCTAAAAATATCGAGTACGGCGTTATCTAAAGCTACAAGACAACCAGTGTACCAACTACAAGTACAAGCACTTGTATATAAGTTAAAGACAAACCATCCACCTGTAACTGGTAACTTGTAGTTACTGGTACAAGAAGCTAGTACAATAGGCATTATGACTACAAAATATTTATTACCTCGTAAAAAAGCTGATCATCAATAGAGCCTATCAACGAAAACAAAATTTAAAATAATTCAAAAATAAATAAGTTTTAAGAATTTTAATTTCAAGCTAGACAGAGAGCGCGCTATACTGAGCTATGACGTCAAGCCTCAGGCGCGGCATACAAATGCTATACTAACACGTGCTTTCCGAGAAAGGGATAGAGCATCCCCTCTCTATCCCCACCTAAACCTTTAAACGCTCATATCTCAGAGATTTATCAGCCAATACAGTTTATTTTTTCAGTATGTGTAATGTATTTAGTTATATTCATCACTAAGCCTGTTATTTGTCACAAATTAAACATTAGGCCACACGCCTATTGTAAGCTTGTACTTGTAGCTTTATAAAACAGGACCCAGGGCTACCAACAATAATAAGTTAATCCCGACAATAACCGGGCGCAAAAAAGCTTACTATGGTAAGTATGCTGGGTTACGCAAAAAGGATATGCGGAGCCGAAAGGGGCTTGTTTAACTCGTTCTTTTGTTATTTTTTTGTATAAGAACAACTGAAGTCGAGGAAACAAAAATATAAATGGCAATAAGGTTTTTTCCATTGTAGGAACCACACCTTTTTAACAGACTTAAAAAAAGAACTTTCTTTATTCCATCATAACTTCTGAATGCCTGAACAAATTTGGATGTATGGGGTGTGTCGTTAGAATCTTTACATCATCCCGAGTGACACTGGCTTTCTGGCAGGACAGTCAGTTTTTTTTAAATTTAGGCATGTATTTTTTGTTGCGAGTGAATCGGTTTCTTCTAGGCAAGCATGCTCCATCATAGGCTGCATCTTCGTTTAACATCAGACGAGTTGGCAGTCAAACGCAAAAAAAATTAAAAATAGCACTCTTTCAACCCGACACGGTTGTTCATAATTTAATTACGAAAAGCCTTAACCAGCTAAGAGAAAAAAAAACTCTGTTTCATAACCAGTTATTAATCGGAACTTTTTTTCATTTATCCCGTAAATAAGTAATATATTAAGTAAAACTTTGATAATATTTTATTGTGATTATATATTTTGTAATGTACGGATGTTATTAATAATTATTCCGTATTATTAAATAAAAGCATAAATAAAGCCTTACACTGGAAATTATTATAATATTATAATATACTATATTGAGAATCTTTTGTAAAAAAAAACATTTTAGAAAAAAATCACAGGTTTAAAAAAATCCAATTAGGTACGTATTTAACGAAATATAAAATGAATTATAATCTATATTATATTAAGAACACAATTATATTATATTAATTTAATATAATTCAATTATATTTCCAAAATAAACTGTAGTGTATACAGGGTCTTACAGAACGGTAGAATTAAGCCGAAAGGAGCTCTTACATCATTGTAAGTAATATATATTATATTGTAGGCCCAAATCTGAATTGAAGATACTATAAAATCAGCTGTTCCATACGTATGTTTAAATAAAACATAAATATTCTACCAGATTTTTTTCTTAATTGTTGACAATGAACTTGTGTAGTATGAATACACGTTTTTTTGACACGTCTTTGTTTTATTTATACGGGAATACTCACGTTTACTTAAATCGGATACTCCGACTATAGTTTCGATCACATCCGGTGACCTTTTTCAAAGAGTGAAAACAGAGACTGACGCGCGTGCAGCTGCGCTCTGCTTAACTATAGTCGGAGTATCCGATTTAATTAAACGTGAGTATTCCCGTATAAATAAAACAACTTGTATAGTACAGAAAAAAAAAATGTTAAAAACACATCGGTGTATTTTTTTTGTACGGTTGGCTGTTTTTTTTTTAATGTGTTGGAGTGACGAGACGAGTGAGATGTTCGCCTGATTTTCTGCCAGTGTCAAGTATAACATTATATTAGACGTGTAACTTTGGTGTTATCAATTGCTGCCTTATAGCTCAGTTGGTAGCATGTCTGCCTTCAGAGCTGTAGGGCGTGGGTTCGATCCCCACTCAGGGCAAACATTTATGTGACGAACATAGATGTTTGTTCTGTGTCTGGGTATAGTATGTATTTACAAAAAAATAAGTAAGTAGGTATTATAAGTATTCTATATAAGTAGGCTTAGATGGCGCTGTGTGAAAAATTCCACCGATATTTATTATTATTATTACCAATAAACTATAGTATATGAATTTTCACGTTTCTAATAGTATCACGTCAAATCACACTAATATTTAATAATAGTATTTAATAGTATTTGGGTGTGTGTGAGTTCGTTATCTTTTCGGCCAAAAGCTTATTTCCCGGATTAAAATAATTATAGGCTATTGTTTTATCATCATCATCATCATCACCGTTTTTCTTCGTAACTCTAGCGAAACCGCAGGGCGCAGCTAATAAACAAATATAAATCATCTATTCCATACGGTATTTACAAAAATATATTATATATAAGTATTCTTTCAGCTATCTGGTTCCCATAGTACAAGCTTTGCTTAGTTTGGGGCTAGATGGCGCTGTATAAAATGTCCAACAATATTTATTGCAAAATGTCAATAGGCCATAAAAAGGTCCGGAGCAGCAGATTTTAACGATTTCATATTTGGCCCAATATTTAAAAAAAATGTTCACAATGATGACTAAAATAACCTCCTTACGGAATAGCACTACCTTTCCGCGTATAGCAAATTCAAAATGAATTTAAAAATATAATTTTCCCACCTTACACCAGGTGAACAGTGGTCGAACGCCTAGCCTGGCCCTAATAAAAGATAATGTTACTATACAAGCTGTTGTTTTGCATTCCCACCAAATTTACAGAAGTAGATGTACTCATCGTAATGAACAACTTTTACTATGGGCCAACACTGCAATAGCGAAAAAAACCAGCTTTTCAATACAAGAGGTTCATTGCCCTTGGAAAAAATGCACGGAACAGCTGATTTTTATTTCGCTCTTTCAGGGTTGGCCCCATTGTAAAAGTTGTTCATAACGATGATGCACAGAAAAGCGAAAGCCCTACTTCTTAGTGTTGGATATAGCAAAAATCAATCTGTCTCACTTTGACCTGTATGAAGTAATGCTCTCTCTTTCATATGTTTTATTTACAATTATTAACAAGAGACCTTTGTTCTTAAGGCCTTGGTTTCGTGAGCTCATAAAGCTAGTAGTTGCCCTATGGTGTCCCTGCGACCCGGTACAGTAGAGAGCACTCACACCTCTCCTGCTATTAATTCGAGTTAATAAACGAGTATGTTATGAAATCGTTAATGCGTCTTTCATTGGCTTCCATACATAACTCTAATACTTAGGTAGTATATCTAGCTCTGTAAATATAGCGGGAATGCAAAACAACAGCTTGTATTTCGTATTTTTATACCTACTTAATCCTAACCTACTAGATTGCCGTTTTATATTTTAAAATGTTGATTATTTCGGTGTAAATTTAATATTAATAATCGTGTATAATGCAAAAGGTTAAGCGGAACGGTATCACTAATTCGAAAGGATGCCATTACGCTGAAAGTAAGTTCAAATGCCTCCTATGGGGGTTGGCGGACGGCACAATAACACTGACACTGTAAAATAAAAAATGGGGATAAAAATAGATTTTTTCACTATGGGACGAACTGTGATATCGCAAGAAAAATCTGCTGTTTCAGAACACCTGTTTTTTTTTTCGTGATTTTAGATTAACATGCCCATTATTTATTCACAATGATAAGCATTTAATGAGCTCCTTTGCTTAGTAGTACCTTTCCGCGTACCCAATATACTATCTTCGTTTATAAAATAGATTCATGGACAGGAAAAAATTCATTCGTGCACAAGCGATGATCGAAAAAATAAATTAAATGACAATAAATAAGTCGCAAGATTTCACGTAAATTTCTTATATAACTTACCAATAAAAAAATATAGATAGAAATAATAATTGTAAATAGAAATAATAATTTTACAAGCCTTTTCAATAGCCTTTTGTGTCTAAGTTGATTTCTGTGATACTCGGATATGATCGGATAGTGCATTATTATTAATTCATAGTAAATAATAATTTGTATACTTAGTCCGGGGGTAGATAGCTGAAGAGCTTGTATTTTTCTCGAATGTACGGACGCACGTCGTCTTTCTGTGAACAAAAAAAAAACAATTTAAAAAAAAAGGTTAAAAAAAAATGTTTTTTTTCTGCATATGGCCCTTGCAGCATCCAGTCCAGCTCACCATAATAATGCATTTATTGTTCTAGTTTATGCAGGAATAAATAAAAAAAACATACATACATAAAAACACAACATCAGCCAGAAGACGTCCATTGTTGGACCCACTGAAGAGAGAAGTGAATAGAACGGAAACGTGACGGGCCGCGCTAGCCGGCATTAAGTGCAAATGCGCTTGATGACAATTCTATCAATATACATGTTTTTAAACTGAGAATACTCGAAAAGACAATTTAAATAGACGCGTAGGAAACCAAACCACATTGGATCGTAATTAGATCCAATTTTAATCTGTTGCAAAATGGCATTTCGAGCGTTTTACTTCAAATGCGCGACCAACGATTGGCATTTTTTCGTCGTAATTTCTATGCAAATAAGTGTGAAACTGGCGACATCGGTTTTCCATACAATTGCTTTACAACATTGTTTTGACAGCCGTTCTATCTAAGAAGTAGGGCTTTCGCTTTTCTGTGGTTGGAACAAGGCAAAATCCCTAAATAGGGAGCGGTTGTCATAATCCCCACGCTCGGCAGGCAGCGCGGGGATCGCAGAATGCTCGCGACCGTAAACCGAGAGGAGCTGCTAGTAATATCTAGATTGTAAGAAAGAAGGGAATCTTGTCAGCGATTGCTAAAGAAAACATAACTTTCCAAAAATCACTATGTTTTTTTTAAAGGGATATTATACATCTTTGCGTTAATTTCCGTTGCTGAAAAAAGTAAACGACAGAGACTTGAATCAGAGAACACTCACAGAGGAGAGGTGTTCCAGGAACGGCAGCAGCTTGAGGAGCTCGTTGTCCCCGCGGTCCACGAACCAGCTGTCTATCGGGATGCCGTTCTCCAGCTGATAGCCGAACGCCTGGAAACATTGCGAATAGTTCATTCAAGTCGCTAGTGAATTACGTTTCTTTGAGCAAGCGTGCTCTATCGTATACCGCAACTACGCTTACCATCAGTTGAGTAATGGTCAAACACAAGCCAAGATTTAAATAAATATGAATAATTATCGAAATGACTACGGTTCAAAAAAGCCCACCCCTCTTTTCGTTTTCTAAAAGTACCATTCTAATAATTTCTAGATTTCGAAACAATGTATATTTAATATAATAACGTTATATCTTATAATTCTTTCCATTGCCTTATAGCTCAGTTGGTAGCATGTCTGCCTTAAGAGCTGTAGGGCGTGGGCTCGATCCCCACCCAGGACAAACTTTTCAGTGATGAACAGAGATGTTTATTGTGTCTGGGTGTAGTATCTATTATAAGTATGAATTTACAAATAAAAAAGTACTTGTATTCTATCAGCTATCTGGTTTCCATAGTACAAGCTTTGCTTAGTTTGGGCTAGATGGCGCTGTATGAAATGTCCACCCATTTTTTTTACAAAACAGTCCACTTCTCATAATGATCAGTTTTCAAAGTAAAGGCTAAATGGCATTTCGAGCGTTTTACTTCAAATGCGCGACCAATGATTGGCATTTTTTCGTCGTAGTTTCTATACAACTATGCGTGAAACTGGCGACAGCGGTTTTCCATACAATTGCTTTACAACGTTGTTTTGACAGCCGTTCTACCTAAGAAGGGTTAGGCTTTTCTGTGCTCTATACCTGTGGGCTGTTGTCGACGATGACAGTCTTCCTCAGGTCCCGTCCCAGTATGGAGAGGTCCTTCACGTAGTTGCCGTTCACTAGCAGGCAGTGCTCGCGGAATAGCCTGTAACAACATACATACATACGTGCTTCAATTATATCGAAAGGGGTCCCGAGCAATTTTTTTTGGCATGAATGAAAAAAAAGAACACATATGTTTAAATAAAAAAATGTTTTTAAAACTTGTGTTTTTTCGAGTGTTAATGTATAATCAGTAGTATGGAGTATCACATACGAAGCAAAAAAAGGATCATCAAAAAAATTTTTTATTCATTAAGGGCCCACTTGTGGGCAACTGAAATAACGTAAATGAATTTATTTATTATATATATATATTTAATTTATTGTTGTCATAAAAGCTTGTAGTAATGTTGCCCCGAATAGGACGTGATTGGACTTGATCGTGACTGTGTGTGAGTAAGACTCATTCGACTTTCATTTCTGCAAATACTTGAGAAAAAAAGCAAAAACTGGCAAATGCACAAGGTGCGACGCCATAATCCCCTAAGGAGGAAAAAAGAAAATGTAGAAAGGGGGTGTGCATTTGTTTTCCATTAGTGTTCGTGAAAGTTTCAAGGCATGTTTCACTGAATTTTCTACTGGGCAACCAATCTTTTAAATATCGTTATTATAATAACCTATTGTCTATTGTCTATTGTTTTATTTACCTGTATTTGATCCATCGCCGCTGCGGGTCGAGCAAGTTGAGAAGCCGATCTGCGTACACCCGCTTAGAAGCCGTGAAAAGAATCACCTAAAATAAACAGTAACATAAGAGTTTTATGGCGGGAACGCGAACAAAACATGTCGCCGCATTGTATTATTTAACATTACATTAAATAGTAGCGTTGTATTAAGTGCCGACTGACGTGCACGAGTGTGGGCAAGTGATATAACGTGGTGAAATATGTCTCCCGTGCTGTTTTATAACTCCGAAGAAGCTTGTAGTAAAGTTGCCATGACTTTACTAGGGCATGATTGGACTTGACGGTGACTTAATGCGTGTGAGTTGGACTGTGACTACGACTCATTTAACCGGAGAAAGAAGGATCGATGAAGAAATATGTATTCGGCTGAAGGGCTAGTATCCATGGCCATGAACAATTTAAAAACAAACAGACATATTATCAGCGTTTTGATCGTCCACCGGAAATAGGCCTACACTCAATGGGTTGATTTGGGCCATATCCACCTCGCTGGCCCAGTTGAGTATTCCACTGTAGCGCTGAGGCGCGCGCGCAGCGCCCGCGTGACGTCTACGAGCCAACGCTACAAAGCGCTACAGTAGAAAATCGACAACTGCCTCATACAAATAAAGAACATATCCGTCTTATTTTTTTTTCTGAAAATGACATTGTGTAGCTATCTACAATGATACATTTACATCCGTTTTCTATGGAAGTGAATCTGGTAATAGTTACCTCGTATCGGCGTGACACCCGGGACAGAAACTCTGCGAAATGCGGCCGCGTGCGGACAAACACCTGACGAAGAAAAAATTAAACGTTACTTAAAGATTTAAAAAAAAACAATAAATAAACGGCAAACAAGCGACGGGTCCCCTGATAGTAAGTGGTCACCGTAGCCTATGGGCACGTACAATCTACAATACTCGGAGCATTGTCAATGCCTACCTGTAAGGATTCTATTCACCCTTTGTTTGAAGAGGTTAGGCCGGCCGCACATTATTACGGACAGGCGCCACCGGAACGACCACGCACAATAACAGGTGCGAGCGAGACGGCCGTCACAAGAAATTGCTTACGGTGTGCGGGACCGAGAACACAATGTATGCACGGAGCGCCTTCGGACGCGACCGTACGGTTTTTCTTATAATGTGCGTCCGGCCTTAAAATTATACAGTTCGGTGGGAAAACCGAACCGTCCTGTCCTTATGACTTCACAGAAAAAAAAAATGATCGACAGAGCTGTTTTTTTATATACTTGTGATAAGCTTGCGTTTGCCCACATCCTGCCTAACATTTATTAATTAATTAATTTGTTTATCTGTTTGTTCGTAAACAGATAAAAGACAGACATTTACTTTTAAATTTATAATATTTGCTATTTGCAGCGAATTGTGACCTTTGGACACATCCAATGGCCCTTGATTCTCCCTTTTTTAGGCGACTGGTTCCATACAAAATACCCCATTATCCTTTCTAAGCTTTTTCATAAAGATCGGATCGACGGTTCGCAGTCGGACAAACATACAAACAAACAAACGCCGATTTGTCCCCTTAGGCCGTTGTCCACAGCACGTCCGTCATCCTAGCGCCGTGACGGACGTGCAGTGGCCACGCGGCTATGTTAATCTGTGTACCGCTACTTCGGCGACGTCATCTCGTCCTCGTTGACGTCTCAGTGACGGCGGCTGTGGACAAACGGCCTTAGACTCGGAGACCTTCCCTTCGCTTGGTCAACCAGCTGCTTGGTGCTTGATTTACCTTAACGAGGTTAAGTAGGTGCTAGTTACCAAAACCTATATTGTAGTAAACGTATTTGAGAATAAAAAAAAAAATATGTCGTAACCATGTCAGTTTTCATGGTAAAATAGTTATATGAATTGCTTCCACACTTTGGGGTTTTTGTTACCCATAGATTGCCAGTAAGCAGGTTCAAGTCCCGCCAGAGGTCTTACATGTTTTTCCTAACTGTAAGCTTTATAAAACATATCAAAATAGTTATGTTGTTCGTTTACCGTGTATCTGCAATCTTGGAACAGCACGGGGAAGTGGAAGCTCGCGTCTGGCAACTCTTGCAGGGAGCAGTGCACCAGGGTCTCGTCCAAGTCCAGGACCTGGTAGGACAAATATGATTTAATAGAGTAGTTCGCAGCAAACCGAGACCTCCGTATCTTCCAAGCCAATTGACTAATTTGGCGCATATTTGAACATGATAATAGGCTAGATGAATGTTTTTTTTTATTGTCCTATTAAAATGTGGCCCATAAAAATAGCTGATTAATGAAAACAAAATGAAAATCTGATAAAAATTAAGCAATTTAATATCATGCTAGATAGAGAGGCGAAACAGCAAATTGTGACGTCACTTCTCTGTACGCCATATAAATTCTATTCTGACAAGTAAGGCGTGACGTATTTTTTTGTTTTGTGAACAAAAACTTGAAACGCTTATATATCAGAACATTATTAACCGATGTAATTTTCTTTTTTAATAAACATGCTATATTTACTTAAATTCTTCATCAATGCTATTGGTTTCAACGATATAAACATCAATCATCTATCCATTTGTAGTATTTACAAAATGTCATAAAGATCAGCGGTCATCAATATGGGGGGGGGGGGGGGGGGGGGGGGTTGGGGGGTATACATGTTTACTCCGCCAATTATGAATTGATTTTGATGATTCTTTTATTAGGGACCTGGGTATGTCCTTAAACTGCATCCAGAACCGTCGTCATCAGCCATAAAACGTCTACTGGTGGACGAAGGCCTCTCCCTTAATAGAGGGGTGTTGCCATAATCCCCACGCTTGGCAGGCGGCTTGGGGATCGCAGAATGCTCACCACTGCTAACCGAGAGGACGCTGCTGCCCGTCCTCCGGTGGTCCTCCAGTTTTAGAACCAAATTGTGTACTCTGACGTTATTAGCCACTAAAGTGCCTATTTATATTATATATTCTATGATTTGTTTTTTTTTTTTTTTGCATATTTCATATTCATCATCATCATCAGCCCGGTGACGTCCACAGCTGAACGAAAGCCTCCCCCTTAGACCGTCACACTGTACGACAACCTGCCATTTGCATCCACCGGTTGCCCGCGACTAGTACAATGTCGTCGGTCCACCTATATATATATATATATAGGTAAATATGTGTGTGTAATATTATATATATATATATACACACACAAGAACCGTCCTACGCAGCGTAAATATATATATATATATATATACGCTGCGTAGGACGGTTCTTGTCTATTTCATATTATTATAATTAATTATTATACGACACTCACGAGGCTGAAGTCTGGACTGGTCCTAGTTTTGAGCGGCAGGGCGGGGTACCGCGCGCGTAGGGCTCCGGTGGCCACCGTCTCCAACGGAGGCAGCTGTTGGCCAACAAAGTTTCATCACATGCAACATTTCACAAATATATACGAACCGACGAAACAAATACAAATATAGAGGTTTTGCAGAAAAAACCCTCAAACACAAAAAATACAAAATTCAAGATTCAAGTCGTCGGGCGGTGCATCCTTAGGGGGCATCCATAAAGTACGTCACACGAATTTCATGATTTTTAGACCCCTCCCCCCTCCTTGTCACAGGTGGTCACATTTGTGAGACCCCCCCCTCCCTGGTGTGACGTCACAAATTTGCAATATTACATCTAAAAATCCACCACCAGCAGTTCCACAATCAGTTTCATTTCCATTCAAATTACTTTTTTTTGTGAAATCAACATCAAATATTTGAAAAAATAACAAATTAATAAACTATTAATTGAAGAAAAAGAAAGGAACTAGGTTGTCTTCAGTCCATGGACTCTGAATCCATTCCTATAAATTATTTATAATTGGCATAGAAGTCAGTTCGTTCTCATTGGAGTTGTTAACGTCAGCAACATTTGTGGTGTCTACATCTTCTTCATCCAACCATATGGCATCATCATTTATATCATCCAAACAAAGAATTTCTCTGGCACGTCTAGCTTAATAATTTAAATAATTTAATATTTCAAATTTCGCGATTCAATTTATTAAATTTGAAATGTGATTTCACAAAGGACCCCCGCCCACCCCTTGTCACACCATGTCACATTTCGTCGACCCCCTCCCCCCCCCTTTACATGTGACGTACTTTATGGATGGCCCCTTATTGGAATGGCTTCATAATTCTATTTGCTTAGATCTTTTGTACCCATTAACAGGCAAATAAATGATTTGATTTTTATGTATATAGTTTTTTAAATACCTGTTTAATGAAGAGATAGGGGTCGAAAGCGTCGACCCATGACATCTGGTCGCATTCGGGCCGGTTACTGCACGAAGATATCACCTCTCCAGCTTCCTCCTGAAACAAAGTGGAATTGTAGGAATAGGCTAGATGACTGGCTTTTTAAATTGTCTTATTAAAATGTGGCCCATAAATATAGCTGATTAATGAAAAGAGAATAAAAATCTGATCAAAAATAAGCAACTTATAAGCATTTTAATATCATGCTAGACAGAGAGGCGAAACAGGAAATCGTGACGTCACTTCTCTGTACGCCATATAAATTCTATTCTGACAAGTAAGGCGTGACGTAATTTTTTGTTTTGTGGGAAAGGGACAGAGTTGGCCCTACCTAAAACTTTAAACGCTCATATATCAGAACATTATTAACCCATTTAAATTATTTTTTCAATAAACATACTATATTTACTTAAATTCTTCATCAAAGCTATTGGTTTCAACGATATAAACATCAGTCATCTACCCTATTGTAGTGATGATTGCTCAGTGTGTTGAATTCATTATTTTGTGCATTTACTTAATAGTATCTATCACAATAATATAAAAAAAAAAAAAAATACAATGTGTAACAAAAAGGTTCAACAATACTGAAGGGTATGTATGTACTTGTCATTATAAACAACCGTTATTACGGGGCCAACCCCGAAATCGCGAAAAAAATATCAGGTGCTCCGTACAAAAAGTTCATTGACCTTGGACAAAATGTATGGAACAGCTGTTTTTTTCGCGATTTCGGTGTTGGCCCCATGATAAAAGTTGTTCATAACGATGAGTACATACATACTCTTTTATGTGTAACAAAAAGGTTCAACAATACTGAAGGGTATGTATGTACTCATCATTATGAAAAACTTATACTAATACTCGTATCTCCAATAAAATAAATATTCTATACATATTTGTTTAAGTCCTTACCTCTAGCTCCACAGGTGCCGGTTCCTCATGACAGTTTAAAGACTCATCCGCAGATAGGTCAGAGCCATTCTGTAATAAAATACATGACTATTAAAAAAATACACTTAAAATATTTACTATTATTTATAAAAAATCAATAGGAGTCCAGCCTTTATGAAGGAACTTATAAGACATGATAAGTCATCATCCAATATGTCACAGTCTCACAGTTAACCAAAGCAAGAATGTCAAGTCCAAGTCATGCATTCATGCAGTCATGTGAAGACTACATAATGCTTCTATCTTTAAAGAAGAGGGTAACAACACGAAAAAGATTCGATTATTATGATACATCATTACACCATCATTAAATTAAACTTTTCTATATACATATAAAAGTTTGGAAATTTTATATATAAATAGTTTTTGGATAAAACTTGGAAGCAACCATTTTGGCGTGAAGCAAACAAACACACACACATACAGACAAATACTATGATTCTATGATAAAGCCATACATCTGTTCTGTACGAGTCTTTGAATTGTAGTCAAAAGTCAAGACCTAGTCCAGACCCAGACCCACTTATGACTGTTCAAAAATTTCAAGTACTCACCCAACCAGCTGCCTCTGCAGCTAAACTCTGGCTGATCTCAGCAAGGAAGCCGCTGCTAGGGCTCCGAGCTGACAATGCTTCTAAATTCTCTATAGCTGTGCCTTGGTCGCATGTGGACGATATCTCGCATTCAGAGTCACGCACGTAGCTGTCCTGCTCCAGCATCGAGGATATATCGCCCTGGAGAGGGAGACAGATATAAATAATATAAATACAATTTTGGATTTAATTAATAAAACTATGTTCTAAAGTAGTTTTTTAACCCCCGAAGCATACAGAAGGTTGTTATAAGATTTAAAGGAATTTGCCCAATGTTCCATACCATGACCGAGCTATGATCGTAGAAGGCACCGAAAGTAATATGACATGCCCTACTATGCCCACTGAAATGGATCGACATATTCTTATAGACAATTTGTAGACGCTCCGTGTATGTACGTGACGGACGTGTACAGGCTCGGTTGACGGAACAGTCAATTGGGAAGTGTAATTTTTCAATACAAAGATATTTTTTTTACCTGACATGATCCTAGCACGGTTATGGTGTGGTATGTCATAGTGGGCCGAATACTTTACCTGCTGCATCGTCACTCCCAAATGGATGAATCAATTTAGATTAAGGTTTTTTAACATCATTAGCTATGATTCAAAAAAGTTTATGTTTTTAAATTTGTAATTTATAAACAAAACAATTCAAACCGGAAGACGCAGCGTAGGAAGGCCTCCCGCTAGGTGGACCGACGACATTGTAAAAGCCGCAGGCAACCGGTGGATGCAAATGGCAGGTTGTCGTACAGTGTGGCAGTCTAAGGGGGAGGCCTTCGTTCAGAAGCGGCCGTCTCTGGGCTGATGATGATGGTGATGAAACAAAACAATTTGTTCGGATTTTGTGGGATCCTTACCTGCACATACTTATCGCCCCCGGCCAAGAAATCTGCACAAGCATCTAAATCATCCGTAGTAGACGTTGGCTGATACATTTCTAAATCATTGCTCGACTTACGTCTCTTTGCCAGTCTTTTATCAACAGAAGCCCTGGACATCCCCTCACGGTCTGTGGTCATTACTCTAGCCGCCTTATCGGCTAGGAAGTTTATATCTTCATCACCATTCGGTAAGTCCGGTAATGGAATGAACTCATTTAAGCAGTCATTTGGAAGACATAGTTCTGATGACTCGACTTGACCATCCGAGTCCGATTCTTCAGACTTAGATGTTGGAAGGTCAAAAGTTGTTGTATGTGGTTCGTACATTGTTATATCATCTTCTGGTTGTTCCAAACCAGACCATGTTGGGCTGGGCTCATCATCGGGTGATTTCTTAGCCTTCTTTTTAGGACTTTCATTTGAGGAACTCACGGTTGGTTTTGTTACACCAATTTGACGGACCTTACGTATAGGAGAACTGTTTAAAGAAGCTGCCTTATCAGTTTTGTCTAAACGACGCGTTTTCCGAGGGGAGTTCATGGCTGACGTCACTTCTGATTTCTTAATGTCACGGTTCAAAGAGCTGTGACGGATTGGAAGTTTGCGGATTTCCTTTGATTTTGTTGTAGTTTTATCAGACTTTTTGATTGATGTAGTGGAAGATACGGAATCCTTTGTTGAGCTGCGTACAACTGTTTGGAAGATTGGCTTTTTTGTGCGGTCATTGCTTTTTTTCGGTTTGTGGGCTTCTACAGACTTCTCCATCGTAATTTTAGTTCTGACTGGTCGAGTTTTTAATTTTAGTTTCTGTGATCTCGTGATGCAGAATTGGGTGTCTGATAATACATTTTTGATATCTCTCTTGACAAGTTTTTTCCAAGTTGTCGGAGTGCGAGATAGCGGCTTGGCTGGGGATTTAGCGATCTTTGCGACTTTCGAGGTTCTCTTCGAGAGGGCAGGCTCCCTCTTTCTACTTCTTAACCGCATTGCAAGTTTAGGGTAAGACAGAGCCTGGAAAGAAAAGATTTTTTTTTGTTGTCTATGCCCTAAATAATGTTGTACAGCTGAGTGAAAGATGTATAAATAAACTTGTTTGAATTAATAATATTAAAAATGTGTAAAAGCCTGTAATTATAAAGTCATTACAATTCTGAGAATTTGTGGCTAAGGAAATAGATCCAATTTCTTTCGCCTGAATGGTCAATTCTGTAATTTTATTGTAGGCATCTTCCTCCTATCCTTGGAGAATTTTGGCAGACGGCCAGACAGGATTGGGTGTTAATTCTGAATTGCTACTTCGTATGTACTTAACGTAAGATATACAGTATGGACAATTCTGGTTGACTTGACTGTTTAATATTCACAGGTTTTTTTTAAAGTTTTTTATTTACAGAAATTAGTTTAAAATGCAATTCAACAGTAACACTTATTACAAAGATATAAGGTTGAGTGTTATTTGCTTTGTGATAAATACTTTTGTTTAAACACAGAAAATTATGCTTGTTTGTTTTGTACACCACCTGATTTGAATTGGAATATTGGACAGATTTTAGTTTTTTTTTTTTGTTTCTATTTCTACCGTATCATAAAAAAATGTTAGTAAATAAAGGTATGCAAGTACTTACATGAACTCAATAAGTGAATTAGAAAGTTTGATAATTACTCCATCTGGCTTAGCGTTACATACGCGGAAACCCAAATAAATCAACTACCGCGTAAAGCGGGCATAACGCAAACAAATTGTTTCTTTGTCTCGCGCAACTTCGTTTTATTTTCAATCACAAAATTTTATCGCCGAAACACCGATTCGCGCCTTTTTTAAACACCATTTTTTACAGGGACCAGTCACTTACACTTTACGAGAACTGGTGTAAACACTCTAAATATAATTTACTGGGCACTAAAACAGACTACAACACATAGATATCTAAAATAACGCAGAAACTTGCGTCCCGAATAGAAAAGAGCGGCACTAACACATTATTGATTTTTCAGCTGCGTTAAGAGTGCAATGCTCGCTGATAACTTGAAAGTAGCTTTTCCGACATCTTGGCGAAGGGGTTGAATCGCGGAAAAACGAAGAATAAGCACTCGTTTGGTAAAATTACATGATAATTTTTATTGTGGAACACAAAAGCCAAACAAACGTTAAAATGGCGGCGCTTGTTTAGTTCAAGAAAGTTCATTGCAGAGGTCGCTCTCGCTGCGCTGCATGCAGTTGGCGCGCATGCGTTTTGTTTGCGATACGATTTATAAGTGCTGCGTTCCGTAATGCGCTAAAAGTGATAATATCGCGAATCCGACCAAAGTCAGAAGTAAAACTCAATCATATCAAAGCCCTTGTATTTTGTGACTATTAAATTTGGTCGGATTCGCGATATTATCACTTTTAGCGCATTACGGAACGCAGCAAAGATAGATAAATATCCGCTATCCGCTTCAGCGCCTCCACTGCAATACAATGGCAGTATGAATTTTTGTTTGAATCTCACAAAGATTTAAATAATATCATTGACAAAGCATTTGTGAATCAAAATATTATTACAATCAGGATTTTGAAGCTCCGGCGTTGGTGACTCCACCAATGGAGGCGCAGCCTAAAAAGTCCAATGAAAACAATATTTCCCGAAAAAGGAAAATAATATTATATTATGGGGCTGATAAAACCTCATATCTTCTACACTTCTTTATCAGATAAATATCCTTTAAGGTTTTAATATACCAAGGCGGCTTTGATGGCGCGCTACCAGCAGAGCTCAAGCCGCCAACGTCGAAAACAACGTTTTGACGTTTTCGAGTATTCATTATTTTAACATGCATGACCCTATATCTGGCAATACATTGGGTTCCCAAAGCATGACGATAGATGACGCAAATGCAAAGTATTTGAGCGGCACCTATCGACAATATTTAAAAAGTATAAACATGGGACATGATTTACCATTTTTTGCTATTCCACAATAGACAGCGCTTCAGAGCTATTTATTTAGTATATTTATTACTACTCAGCAATAGATGTCGCTACTGGCATCTAAAATTAAAATCAATCCGGATATTATCATGAGTCAATCTAACAGATTGAAATCACTCGAAGGCAAAACATTTCACTAGGTAGTTTATTCATTGAGATATACAATTATTGTTGATAGGAGATCTTTATGGAGCATTTTACTGTTCTTATTTTCAACGTCTGTTATTACCGACTAGCAACAAATCACGGTTTAGCTGTTTTTATTTTTTCCATTGTTTTTGGACATACTTACCTAGAAGTATTATGTAGGTACAACGATAAGTCTCATCAGTCCGACCATCGACTTATTAATGGGACTACTGAGACAAGACCGAAACGATATTGTTTGTACATAATAAGGTTCAATATTGTTCGAAAGTCGGTTCCGATCGCATGCGCTTTGCGTGCGATTCAAAAATAGGGCCTCAGATAGCTGTTATAATACACCATGATAGTTTAGTTTAAGATGGTAGGTGCTTCAAACATTATATGCCATTGGAGATTGGAGATATCAAGACTATAATCTGCCTATATCATTTTCTAGCACTTTTGTGGGGCACGAGGTAAGTAAACAAAACACGCACGCTTCCAAACAAAGGTAATAAAAAATACTACATTTCAAGTAAACTCATACACTGATAAAACAAATTTCTGTTAGTGTGTTGTTTTTTTTCTTTGTTCTGTGGCCACGGCACGTTTGTGCATTATGCCAATTCTCAAATTCGTGAGAGTTACACACAAAAAAAACTCGCACTCACAACACACAAAAACGTATTTTTTTTCTTAGTTCTTGGCATCCCACGTTGTACATTCTGCCAGTGTCAAGTTTATTAATTTTCAAGTTTTTTAATTAAAATAAATAATTATACAAAAAGTTACCACCATCTTTAATTTGACAGATGGCTATAATTTGGATTGCCATCTCCAATCGTACATGCTCAAAGTCTTAGTGGGTTCGATGTTGTACTTGCTCAATAGTTTCTCTATCTGCTTACCTACCCATTACTTATCTAATAATAAGGATAGAAAAAAAATTAGACATTACAGTTTCTTTCGTACTTTTGGTTATTGCTGTCGAAACTCTATACTTTCGACAGCAATAACCAAAATTCGCATAGATAAGTTACACAAGTATATTATTATCTTTTCTATTGTAGAGGTTGAATTTTATTTAGTAGTAATTTCCGATTTCTTTTTCGCTCTTGAGGTGAGATATTCTATTATGTAAGTATGCCTAAGGTACATATATATACATCCCGACTATCGAAGCGGTATCAGGAACGGGTGATACACTCCTGCACGAAGGCCTCCCCCTTAATAGGGAGGGGTTGCCATAATCCCCACGCTTGCCACCGGGGCTTGGAATCGCAGAATGCTGAACACCGTTAACTGAGAGGACGCTGCTGCCCATCCTCCGGTGGTTCTGGATGCAGTTTTAGGACATCATCAGTCCTCCCCCTTAGACCGCCACACTGTACGACAACCTGCCATTTGCATCCACCGGTTGCCCGCGACTTTTACAATGTCGTCGGTCCACCTAGTGGGAGGCTTTCCTACGCTGCGTCTTCCGGTTCGCGGTCGCCACTCAAGAACCTTTCATCCCCATCGGTTATCAGTTCTTCGAGCGATGTGGCCTGCCCATTGCCACTTCAACTTGCAAGCCCTGTGAGCTATATCGGGGACTTTGGTTCTTTGGCGAATATCCTCGTTCCGGAGTTTTAGGACATACGCAGGTCCTAGATATTGTGTTGTGTAATAGACATTTTTAATAACGAACGCCAAGTCACTTGAATCGGCCTCAACGCAAGATGATCTTTCCTTGAGGCCGCTTAATTATGCTGTTTATCAAACAGCGCTGATCTTCCGAAGATCTATGTGTTTATTAGTTATAGTACCTAAGCTATTACCTACCTTACTGATGTTACAAAATAAATTATAATTAGTTATAGTTATTCGTTTATAGTTATTAGTTTATAGTTTTTTAGTTTATAGTTATTACTTTATAGTTATGTATTAGTTTATAGTTATTCGTTTATAGTTATTCATCATCATGATCATCATCAGCCCGGAGACGTACACTGCTGAACGAAGGCCTCCCCCTTAGACTGCCACACTGTACGACAACCTGCTATTTGCATCCACCGGTTGCCCGCGACTTTTACAATGTCGTCGGTCCACCTAGTGGGAGGCCTTCCTACGCAGCGTCTTCCGGTTTACTGTCTCCACTCAATAACCTTTCTTCCCCATCGGTTGTCAGTTCTTCGAGCGATGTTGCCTGCCCATTGCCACTTCAACTTGCAAACCTTGCGAGCTATGTCGGTAACTTTGGTTCTTTATAGTTATTAGTTTATAGTTATTATTTTATAGTTATTAGTTTATAGTTATATTTATTAGTTTAGTTTATAGTTATAGTTACAGTTATTAGTTATAATTTACCGTACTGATGTAACGTAATAAATAATACGTATTTTTTCCGTCTTTCTTTCTTTCCTTCCTATGCTGCGATACTCTCTTATTTCGTTATTTAAAATTTTGGGTAGAGCCAAAATCATACTAAGGATTGCATGGTCTATATTGTCATATTATAGCTAGCTCAAGAAAAACTCTTGGCAAAATAAACGGGAGTGACAAGAATAACGACTCATCCCATTAAAAGAAACTCAGTTCGAGTGACTTGTAAAAAAGTTTAATTAAAAAGAATAGGTGGGTAGAGTGCGGGACGAACTTTAGGATCGCTCTAATCTGTGGCACAGGACACTTTTTACAGTTTTTTTAACTTTTTTTTTCGTCTACAGAAGATTAGGACAATCCCATAGTAAAAGTACGTCTAAACACCTGGTACCTATTTTCTGGTTGGACTAACCAGAAAATATGGTACCAGGATACTTTTTATCAGTTTTTAAAGTTTTTTTAAACGTTTCCTACAGGAGATTAATCCCCATAGAAAACGTCGTAGTAGAATATACCTGCCTATAATCTACAACCATGTTATATCATGTCAGTGCAAGTTAATGTGTACTCTATTTGTGTAGAACAGTGGATATATATTCTACTGTACCACTGAGCCGCGGGCACAGACGGCTGGTAGCCGCGTGACGTCAACTAGCCAAACGCTACTGTGAAATATCGACGCTATGACATATACAAAAAGAGTACAAATTAGCTTTTATTGAATATGACAAGATTGTAGTTATTGGTGTATTAGACGCGTTTTTTATGAGAGTGAATGTTCTCATGTTTCCACATGATGTTTTTTTTAACGGGAAAGTCAGTACCTTACTTTTTTTTGGCAGTGGTGTAGCGTAACGAGCAAGACGTCCGCCTGGTGGTATCACAACAGTAGCAGTGCTAGAATTTTGAAATTGCGTACAAAATCCTGCGTCGCACTACACTGCGCTCGTCACTGAGATATCAGATTTGAAATCTCTTTATGCCCATTTGCCCAGTAAATCTGGTAACATTACCCTTCAAGCCGAAACAGTAATCGTGCACACTACTGCATGGCGCTTGAATAACTGGCAAAGATGTGGGACTTCCCCAGACGGAAGCTCTGCAATAGAGTCCTACCACTACAAAGAGCTGTCCATATCTTTGTCCTGCACTATACCTCAATAGCTAGATGAGAAGTCTCAAATGTTCAGAGCGTGATGCTACGCTTATCTTTGTTTTACGGAACAAAGTCTTATTCGAAGGAGGTAGGAGTTGCTGTGTTCACCTTGGGACAGTTGGTAGGAGAGTTAGTAGACTTGTCAAGCTGAAGTCATTACCATATAATTTAAGTACCTATTACGTACTAGAGGAAAAAGAAAAAAAACTTTTTTTATTTTTATTTCATTTATATTATGCTAATTACCAATATAGTTGACGCAATCACAGAAAACGTAATAAAACTTCTCATAGAAGATCCACTCCCACAGAAAACGCATCTAATATTGAACCACAATACCTATCACCATCATCATCAGCCCGGAGACGTCCACTTCTGAACGAAGGCCTCTCCCTTAGACCGCCACACTGTACGACAACCTGCCATTTGCATCCACCGGTAGCCCGCGACTTTTATGATGTCGTTGGTCCACCTAGTGGGAGGCCGCGCCTACGCTGCGTAGGACGGTTCACGGTCGCCACTCGAGAACCTTTCTTCCCCATCGGTTATATCAACCTACCGGTGGTTCTTCGAGCGATGTGGCCTGCCCATTGCCACTTCAACTTGCAAACCCTGTGAGCTATGTCGGTGACCTTAGTTATTTGGCGAATATCCTCGTTCCGGATTTTATCGCGCCAAGTAACTCCGAGCATAGCTCTCTCCATTGCCCGTTGCGTGACTCTGAGTTTCTCCAAAACGCCAGCAGTTAAAGACCACGTTTCAGTTCCATATGCCATCACTGGTAACACATAGTGGTTGAAACCCTTGTCTGCAGCCACTGTGGGATTTTGGACGAGAAGATATTACGCAATTTCCTGAACGCTGCCCATCCGAGTTGGATTCTTTGGTCGACCTCCTTGTCGAAGATGGACCTATCTATGCCTATATACCTATAACTACAATCATGTTATTTTCAGTGCACTTTAATTTGTACTGTATATGTAGAGCAGTGTCAATATTCCAATGAAATGCAGAGGCGTGCGTGCAACCCGGTGGAAGCCACGTGACGTCAATAAGCCGTAAAACTGCTAGGAGTCAAGATTGGAATTCGACACACTTTCTAATATAAATAAATAAAGTATATATAAGCTTGCTCTAAAAATAAAATAACATTTAAAAGTAATTTATTTCATTAAATATAGTCAATAAAATAAAAATATATTATAAATGTCGATTTTGTCTAATCAAATCCCTTAAAAATTGAAATTCTTTTAGTTATATTCAACCGACTTCGAAAAAGGAGGTTCTCAATTCGACTGTTACGCGATTACTCCGCCAATTATGAACTGATTTTGATGATTATTTTTGATTTGGTAGGTAATACTTCAGAGGTGGTTCCACATAAATTTTATCAAAATCGGTTCAGTTGTTTGGTTTTTAAATCAAAATTACTAGAACATATGAATATGTCATCCAGGTATTTTTAAAGCGTATTATTACGTTTAGACATACCTACGCTTAGACGATTCTTTAAAAGTGAATCCGTTCTGGGGCCTTATTTTTGAATCGTACGCAAGAATTGCGCATGCGAAAGGAGCCGTCTTTCGAACGATATTGAACCTTATTTCAAACAGAGCATCGTTCTGATACTCAAACTGTACTTTCCCGGGAACACAGACCTTGGTAGAGGAGAGTCATAAATGTGTAAACAAAAATTTGTTGTACTATAAACTCTTACTTACTAATATATAAACTCTCCCAATCTAAACGAAGCATGTAACATTCATCTTAAAGTTACACTTAAAAATGGTGACTAATTAAAAACTCCCTTACAAGAGGGTTCTTTTATTTTACTTTATCTCGGCCCTTCAGGGGGTGAAGTTGCAATTAATACTTTGCAATGTTTTCACAACAGAACTTGGTGTTAGGTTGCCGATAAAAAGCTTTCTCTACAACTATATTTGATTAGATGATGGATTATAGTTTTTTGAAATGCCCATTGCATGTGTGTGACGCGTGACACACATGACGAGACGAGCGAGACGTTTTCTGGTGATAAGCATCACGCCTGCATCAAACAGTAGCAGTGCTAGAATTGTGAACTTGCGAACATAACCGTGCGCCGCACGGCACTGCGCTCGTCACCCTGAGTTTTTATTTTTATTTTTTTATACGGTCATGTGACGGGACGAGCAAGACTTTAACCTGGTGGTAAGCGTCACGCCTGCCACTAACAGTATATAGCAGTGCCAGAACTGTAAACTTGCGAATACAATCCTGCGCCGCACTGCACTGCGCTCGTCACCCTGGATATTAGATGTAAAATCTCTTCACACCCAGTAATTTATCTGGTAGCATTGCCGTTCAAACTGGAACACAGTAATTCTGGCACACTACTGCTTGGCGGTTGAATAACTGGCAGAGGTGTAGTACTTCCCCAGGCGGACTCTGCAGTAGAGTCTTACCACTACAATAATAAGAGATATATTAGATGTCAAATCTTTTCATAAGCAGGAACTGACAAAGGCGTGGTACTACCTCAGGCGGACTCTGAAATAGAGTCCATCACTATTATATTAGTATAAACCTTTATATTATAATGAAGGTAAGTATAACACATTTAAAAAAATACAATTATTTAATTATGATGTTTTGACTCTTCTGACTTCCCTGCATTCTGCCATTGTCAAGTTTAGTTGCATCAATTAGTTTAATGCGTCAAACAAGTCACAGTCGCATTTGTAGTCAAACAAAATCAGTCCAACAGTCCAAGACATGGCTCCGTAAAGTGGTGGCAACTTTACTGGAACCTTCTTAATAGAGTTTTGGAGGCAACACGAAAAATGACGTTTCACTGCATTGGGTAGGCATATCATTTGCCAATCATCATCATCATCAGCCAGAATACGGGGATTTTTTTCACTTGCCAATACTTATACATAAATAGTTAAACAATAAAATGCTACCACTTTTACACATTCATATATCAAATAAAAAAAGGTTTTGGAAAATAATAGAGACTGACGATATGTTTTATTTTCACGAAAACAACTGAAAATATATTATGTAAACATACATAAACATTTAAACAATATTTTTTAAATGAAACTTAGTAATTAGTTACTGTAATTGTAATTATTTATTGAAATTATTATTAATAATTTTAATAAGCAATTTTTTTATTAGAATATAAAAACAAAATTAAGTATCTCCGTTTTGTATCATTCATATTTATTTATCCGCAACTAAGTGTACAGAGGTCTTCAATTAAATACTTATATTATGCACTTTGAGACCTAGTTGCCCTTGTCGGGCATTGCAAAACATAGGTGCACTCTCAAGGTACACTCAAGTCAATTGAACCGTAACAGCGTAAAGAAGACACACATACATTCTCTCACAAGCTTTCATCATCAGCCAGAAAATGTCCAGTGCTAGACGAAGACCTCCCCCTTAATTTTAGATTTAGATTACGGCAACCCACGCGTAGTCCCCACGCTTGGCAGGCGGCTTGGGGATCGCAGAATGCTCACCACCGTTAACAGAGAGAACGCTGCTGCCCGTCCTCCGGTGGGTCTGGATGCAGTTTTAGGACTCGCGCAGGTCATCTCACAAGCTTTCACATTCATAAAATTTGATTCAGATTCAGATTATATTGATTGTAATTAACTGTGTAACATATAAGTATTAATTAATGGTAGCTGCTACCGAGTATCAACAGTTTAGTTCATTGTGAACATACAATAATGTCGAAATTTAAAATAACATTATGCGTTTATAATATTCTAATAATTGTAACAATCAACATCAAGAAATTAACCAATTAATTAGATTCATCAATGTACATTTTATATAGATAATTATGATTATGTCAGATTGAATTAAAAATATAAATCCTTGTCTTATCAAAATAAATAACCAAACTGTTTACAAATTATCATTCCAAAAGTCCTGTATTTTATAGTAAGCCAGAAATTTGAATATTTTATTCTTAAACACAGACACACTTTCACACGCCAGTACTGTTTGGGGTAAATGATTATAAATTCTGGGAGCCATACCACAAACACCTTTACCAAAGCATGCAGTCCTATGACTGATTAGTGTTATGTATAGTGACAGCAGACACCTCTTCTAATTAACAAAGTGATACGGGGAAATCATAAAGTAGACTTCTACTTACTGATATACAGGATGTTAGTTTGAACACCGTTATCCTTCTAGGATATCATTGTACTCATCATTATGAACGACTTTTCCTCTGGGGCCAACCGTAAAATCACGAAAAAAAAACAGCTGTTCCATACAAAAAGGTTCATCGATCTTGGACAAAATGTATCTGTTTTTTTCGTGATTTCAGGGTAGGCCCCATAGTAAAACTGGTTCATAATGATGAGTACAATGATATCATAGAGGGATAACGGTGTTCAAACGAACACCCGGTATATTTTCCTAATTATTTAAACTAACTAGCTGCTGTACAATTTATTGTACAGGAGTAAAAGATTATTTATTTAGCAAAATTACACGCTATAAAAATACGCTACTTTACCTACTAGCCTTCCGACAAATCAAAATGATTAATATTAATAAATAAATCAATTATTTTATTTATTAACTCATAAATTTCATTTATAATTAATATCTAGATACTTAATTACTTTTTCTCGCAATCCGTTGTTAATTAGAAACTGTATTTATTTATTTCAGGTGATAACTTAGGTTCCCAAGTACTTACATTTTTTTATACGGTTTAATTAATTTTATTTCTAATAAACCAATCACTGAACTTAATTGGCTTCATTTAATAACTTTTCTAGTCTATACATGAACGTGCTGTAACAAGATTTTTTTATATGAAGTTTTATTTTCTTGTGATTTAGAATATATTTTAAAGCAACTCATTGCTAAAAGATAACTCAAATGATTTCAGCGATGCACGACCCGGTCAGTATTCGGATGGGTGACCACGAGTGAAATTTACAACTGTGCGCTACCGTGGATCGGATAACACGTTAAATTAATGCCGTTTAGTTTTATAAAAAAAGATCTTAGCGGGAAATTAGCTTTGACTGTATTTTATTAATGATAATGAGACAAGTTTATTTTTAGATGATTTTTAGTAATAAAATAAAAATATCTATAGTACCCATACGAAATTACACTTCAAGGTAAACGTTACCTACATTTTTTTATAATTTGAGTAAGCTTTGAATACTATACCTACTTTATGAAAAAATACCGGTTTTCCATAAATAATTAATAATTAAAAAAACCTTGTCAGCCAACCAAACCCAGACCCAGAAACACAAAACTCAATGCTGCCAACATTCCAAAAAATCCTCGTCAATTAAGACAGCATACAAGAATCACAATGACGAAACAACTCCTCTTTTATTTAAATCCAAACAGACATTACAATATAATAAACTCGAATAATAAAACCATGCTGGCATTTTCGAACGTACCACGTATAAAGTGTAGCGTGTAGAGTTTATAGGTATAAATAGGCAAGGAAAAAAGTGTATAATGTCATGCCCCGCCCAACAGTGGGCCTGAACAAGCCACGCCTCAGCAAGAGAGGGGCGAACGTTTTATTCGCCAGTCTATCTTAGCATTCGCGGTTTGCGTACGACAATACTGCGTCTGTAATAAACTGAGTTTTCAATTTTTCAATCAACCTGTCAGTTTTTCATGATTTCTTAGGCTTTTTCGAACGAAAATTAGAATTACCGATGTCCCGCGCGATTTGACGTCTAGTTTTTTAAAGGATTTTTTCGAACGCTCGTTTTGTTTTTCTCTTTCATTCTGTGAGTGAGTGTCTATGGATTGTGTAAAAAGTTTTTATGCTAATTGAAGCAATGTGAAGTGCTAAGTGCTTGGTTTCGGAATTGTATAACGAGGTATGAAAGTTAGCTTTTATTTAACAGGTTCGAAAGAGGAAAGTTTCATTAAATAGTTAGCTAGGAATTAATTGACCCCAAATATGTAGGTTTTCGTGTAATTATAGCCTTAGACTTATCTACTTATTTATAATTTGGAGATTAGGAAAAGTATCGAGTATCTAAATGATGGTGTATCTGAATGACTGATGTTTTTTTAATAGAATTGGGTACGGAGATAATAATTACAATTCAATAAATTATTAAGAAGTTACATCTCGATTAAAACCGTTGAGATGATACCTTTAAATAGGCTAGTACTTATGTATTTAAACCTATAATATACTTGGAAAAAAAAAACTCGCGCGCAAAATGAAAACATCTCAATATTTAGGTATACTTATGTTAAACAATTCTAATAATAAATAATAATTATTATTAATTAATTAATAAATCACACAACTACAAACAATTTAGTACGAATATCAATTAGAAATATTGTTTTATAAAACAAAAACACTTATCGGAATCTGGCTAAATATGCATGGGTGCCTAATGTTGAATTAGAATTGATTAATTCTAATCGTTATTGATTATAATAAATTATAATTTATTAATTCTGATAAGGTATTAAGAAAAAGTTTGCATGTCAATACAATAGCCGTTATATTAGGAAAGTCTAAATAGACTAGAATATATCGGTATATAAAGCCATGGTAAATTGGAACCACAACTGGGCCAGAGTAGTGGATTTGGTCCAATCGCCGTTCGAGGTAAGGCCGGTGTCCAGCATCGGAGGCTAATAAAAAAACGCTAATTATGTTATGCTATAATATCATTGATGTTATGTAGGTATTGTCCTTAGCAACGTGACCACACATAGGTAGGTTTGTTTTTATTGTTTATTTAAGCGTATTTTTGGAAACAGCATATGGCAACAATTATATTCAATAATTACGTACGTATTACATTTAAATTCAGAGTGTTAACAAGTGCCCAAAGCATCTCGATATAAAAATAATATTCAGTCATTCACCGACCAAGCACTTTTAACCAAAATGTTATTACCTGCATTTGATAAAACTAGCGTAGTAATGTTGTTCCTAGAATTTAACAACGTCTTTTTAAAACACGTTAACATTATTTTCTTTTCACATCACACACCAACAGCCGGAAAACATCCACTGCTGAACGAAGGCCTCTCCCTAATATGGAGGGGTTGCCATAATCCCCACGCTTGGCAGGCGGCTCGGTTTAGATTTTCATTTAATTAGATAATAATTATATATCCGTCAGATCTGTCGTACTGACCGTATTATTGCTCCGATTAGTACAATTTTGTTTAAATAGTATTTTTATACAATAATTTACAAAAACATTGTAGTAATATTATTTTGTATATTATAATAATAAGTACCATGCAGCATCTTCTCGGTTAACGGTGGTGAGCGTTCTGCGAACCCCTAACCCACCTGCCGAGCGTGGGGATTATGGCAACCCCTCCCTATAAAGGGGGAGACCTTCGTCCAGCAGTGGACGTCTTCTGGCTGTTGATGATGATTATAATAATATAGGAATAGGTAAGTACTGTTTTATACAATACAGTGAATTTGGACCTGGGTATGTCCTTAAACTACAACCAGACCCACCGGAGGACGGGCAGCAGCGTCCTCTTGGTTAAAGGTGGTGAGCATTCTGCGATCCCGAAGCCGCCAGCCAAGCGTGGGGATTATGGCAACCCCTCCCTTTTAGGGAGAGGCCTGCGTCCAGCAGTGGATGTCTTATAGCTGACGACGAGTGATTTTGGTTTTAATCTCTGTGCTTTTATTCTTAAAGAGTTAGGAACAAGTAGGTAAACCCCCTATAAATAAATAAAGTACTTATATTATAATAGCATGAGTGGACAGCTTTAGTTTCAAGATAAAATTTAATTAAATATGCTACATCTGACATGGCTTGATGGTTGCTTTATAGAATAAACAATCGAGACCGACCATTCAACTTGTCAGCTAGACCAGGTTGAGGTCCCTCATTTGTAAATGCCGTTCGTGGTCACCCATCTAAACTCTCTCAGGGTCATCGGTTGCATATTTAATATTAGTGTAACCAAATCCTACAAGTTGTGCATGCATTCCATTTTAAGAATTATTAATTTATACAGACATATGTATATTATTAATAAATCCAAAAAATAAAATTAATGAGCTAAGATTACTATAATAATATGTCCCATAAGTCCCAAAAACTAGTTGCTCAGAAAATTAATTGTTTTAACCAGACGCATTAATACACGTCAATTTGCGAATAAAATTTATTAATTCTGTGGCATTGTATAAAATTTAACGCTTTTGTGCAACGAAATTTATTTAAATATGAAAGAAAAGTACACACAATAACCCATCCATGAAATTTAGAGCTTTTGTACAGGTAACATTTATTTAATTGTGAAAGAAAAATAAATAACTGATTGGATATTAATTATTATTTACTTATATTACAGACGCATTCGTCTTTTGTTATTTGTATTTAATAGTAGTTACGTGCGTTTCTTTTATTTAATATAACGTCCATGAGCGCACCTTTTTTGTGTAGTATAAACTTTGAATAAGGTGATAAAGCAACTCATTTAACCCTCAGCAGAGCATTAATTAAGTATCTTTCACCATTCTTTCCTATTATTTTTTTTAGCCAATTTGGTATACCTACGATTAAACATGCGGTATTTTATCATTATTAAATAAAAATTTACCCGCACTCAATTAAAACAATAAGTATTTTAGGTTAACCAGAGCCTACATTAGTAGGTAGGTTTACTGCAATATAATTATGCCCTACGTTTTTTAGGATTAGAGTTTGTTATATTTAAGCAATAAGTAGGCATACATTTTAGCCTAAGGACGAGTTCAACTCAAAAAGAACTTGACGGACTTTGACGGTAGTGTAAACCACGCTAATTAATATCTTAACGTACGCCTGATCCTACACCTTGCAAAATATCAGGATTCAGGAAAATTACGAATAAACTGCATCTAGTACAGATTGATTCAAACTTAATGGCGGCTGTGAAGTGCGCTGCAAGCGAGACTTTGCGATTGTACGCACACCGCACGTCTAATATTAGCTACTGCGCAGCGTCTCGCGCCTAACTTCACAGCCGCCATATGGTTTGAATCGGCCTGTAGCTGATCACACTAACATTCATCATCATCTGTCAGTAAACGTTCACAGCTGGACGAAGCTCTTGTCCTTATTAGAGGATCGCAGCATGCTCTGCACCGTTAACCGAGAGGACGCTGCTGCCCGTCCACCAGTGGTTCTGGATGCAGTTTTAGGACATGCCCAGGTTTTACACACTAATATACGAAATATTTGAGTTAAATTCGGGACGAAGATAGGCATAGGCTACTTCTTGTTCAATAAAAAGTTATGGTTACCTGATGATATTTATAAACAAATTAAGTTTATTTGTTTGTTAGCTGTAAGGATGATTGTCGTCGTCAGCCATAAAACGTCCACTGCTGGACGAAGGCCTCCCCCTTTATAGAGGGGTGATGCCATAATCCCCACGCTTGGCAGGCGGCTTGGGAATCGCATAATGGTCACCACCGTTAACCAAGAGGACGCTGCTACCCGTCCTCCGGTGGGTCTGGTTGCAGCTTAAGGACATACCCAGGTCCAATGATGATTGTATTTCAATGAAATCTGCCCTTGTTCGGCAGCATTTATAATTTTTTAAAGACAATCAGTCTTAGGCTAGCTACAATGCTAGAAATTAGGCTTTTAGCTAGCCAATTAAAAAGTAATAACGTTTTGTATTATTGATTTGCCAGAAAAATGAGAGAATCTTCAATATAGCGCACGTACAGTATAGCTAATAGCACACATTGGAACATATGTATAAATAAATACTCACCTCTGTTTATGATATTACGTTTGTTAAATTAATTTAATTATATTGTCACAGATGTGCTCTCATCAATAAGCGGCAGTTAATATCAATATATTATTTATTATGGATCATAAAAACCATCTAATGTATTGTAATATAATATAGTATGATGGATTACAGAATACCTATATGTTGCTAACGATTGTTTTCTTTATTTGATGGAATTAATATCTATACATTTGATATGTATGTTCAGGTGTCAATTTATTCAAAATGAATTAAACATATAACAAAAATACATATATAATTATGTATACACATTCGAATAAGTTTATACGTATTTAATTACTTTTTACTAAATATAAGCTAATTACTGATATTTATATAATGATTATTAACTATACTTTATATTTTCGGCAAGTTATTGAGTCGTTAAACGTTTTTTATATCGGTTTCTATAGTGAATTTTACGCGCTAAATTGCATATAAATCGGTTTAACTGTTTGAGTAAGAATTTATGAGAAATCTCTTTAAAGTATATCCATTGATACACAAAAAGATTAACGTCGCTTTTATTATTTTATTAAACAATATAATAATGATAGATACGACACTATGAGTCCGATATTAATAATAATAACTAGGCTATAATATATCTAGTTAAAAATATAGCTAGTTATAATATAGCTAGTTAATAATATAGCTAGTTAAGTTTATTATAAATTTATTTTTATTTATTTATTATTTATTTAGTAATTAAAACGGCTACAAGCCAATTACATATATATTATATTATTATTAGTTTATTATTTTTTTTTTAATTATTTTTATATATTATTATTTGTTGTATTTAACATAAAAATTTGGATAAGAAATAAATACGTGTAATAATTAATAAAAGATGGTGTCCATCGTTAATCGTTTGAAGCGCCCCAGTATCTATCTGAACGTACTGTATTTATCACATAATATATAATATAATGTAATATTACTGGCAATATAGTTTAAATCCTTACCAATATTCACATAGTAGGTATAGAAATAGAAAAAAAACATATATATATAAAAAACGAGAACTACGAGGTTAAAACATGAATAGGAATAATTATAAATGTATTTATTGTCTATACATAATAAATTATAGCTATTCATTATTACGTGTACCAAGTATTTGAGTTAGTACCTATAACTACGACGTAATTAGAAATTTAATTTTAATTATTATTATTACCAATCTTTTTTAGTTAAACAATTATTATTATTTTACAATATATCTAGGTAGTACAACATAATTAATATAAGATGAGCTATGGTCAGACATACTTATTGAGTCAACTTCAAAAACCGTAAAAAAACGTTCTCATATGTGATACCTATTAATTTTAAGTAGGAATATTTTTTTATTATATTATTTGTTCTTTGTTAAATTGTTTTACTTTTAACTCTTTTTACTTTATACAGATATCTTATTAAGTATTATGAACATTTTGTGATACTATTAGTATATAAAAGAAAATAATAAAAACTAGGTATATTGGTTCGCTCACCGCCCGCTAGATGGCGGTATAAGGCTAAAATAGAGTGACGCAAGAGTTTCTTTAACTTTAAACGGATAAAACCGACAATTTCGACATCGTCGGTAAAGCATAGACGAAACCACATGAAGAAGTACCACACCTTTGCCAGTTATTCAATCGCCAAGCAGTAGTGTTAAGCATTAATATTTCGGTTTGAAGGGCAATGTTACCAGAGATTATGTATGGAGTATGAAAGGTATGAAGAGATTTGACATCTAATATCTCGAGTGACGAACGCAGTGTAGTGCGATAAGTGTGATGTGTGTGTGTGTGTGTGTGTGTGTGTGTGTGTGTGTGTGGAAATGTCTATGATTTTACCTAAAAATGGGATATCAGTAAGTACCTAAAGGTAAAACCTATTTATTATGTTTTGCTTATTTTTAAAACTCGTTTAGATCAAAATACTTTTTATTGCTAAGCCTTCATAATGTAATTCTTAGGAACGTTCTGTAACAGTAGCTATACACCAGTCGCGATTGATTACAATAATCAGCTATTTTATATCTTCAAACATAATTAAATGAAACGTGAAACTTTAGGACCGTAATTTGTTTTCTTATCAGTGTATTAGGTAATTCTAATTAGTATTCTGTCCAATTAAATATATTAGTGTGTGTTCATTGCATGCAACTGTTTTTAATTACCGGGAATAGGCTTGCAAAAAAGTCTTGAAATAGAGTGGGTGAATTCTCTGATTTTTTTTATTTTCGTTGTCATTATATCATCTACTTCTGACATATTACAGAGTTGCTAGTTTAGAACTATTTGTGATAGTGGCGCCCCTATTAATGTTTTCCTAGTCTTAGTCTTAGGCCAAGCTACACATACTTAGATCTCTTGCCAGAGGCTTTTTGTATAAGTATCTGGCCATGCGCAACCAAAGAGTTTTTAGTTATTATTTAAAATAATTAATTTCAATTTTTTTTGTCAAGGCCTACGTAAGAGAGGTGTTTGGTAGCGAAAAGCCAAATAGTTCATTTTCGTCCGTTTTTTGTCTTTTTTAATCGATGGTTTTAGGCAAAAGACACAATAACTACTCCAATGCTAATCGACGTTAAATGAGATATACGTACATCAAAACCTACCCGACTGCCTTATAACTCAGTTGGTAGCATGTCTGCCGTTAGAACTGTAGAGCGTGGGTTCGATCCCCACCCTGGCAAACATTTATGTGACGAACATAGATGTTAGTTCTGTGTCTGGTTCTAGAATTTAATAAAAGTATGTATTTACACTAAATATATATATATGAGTATTCTATCAGCTATCTGGTTTCGATAATTCAAGCTTTGCTTAGTTTACGGCTAGATGGCGCTGTGTAAAATGTCCACCGATATTTATATTTATTTATAAGGTTTAAACCAAGCGAAGCGAAGGTATATCTTAGTCTAAGGGGACAACTCAGCGTTTGTATGTATACAAACAAAACCTGGGCACCGCTGGCACTGCCCTATTTACGGCACTGTACACACTGGCACTGCCCTATTTACGGCACTGTACACGTATGTGTACAGTGCCGTAAATAGGGCAGTGCCAGCGGTGCCCAGGCACCGGGCGCTGGTCCTGGAGGGGCGCAAAAATTAACAGGGGGGCTAAAATGGTCGCGTTTAGCAATTCAGCATATGATCCTATGTAGATTCATTTTGTAAATCGTAAAACGGTCAGTTAAGCGCCACTTCATAAAATGATTTTGCAAATGATTCTATTACGGAATTCAATAGTTTGACAGTTTTCTATAGAAAGTCGTAAAATGGTTGATGAAAGATGAATTGCATAAAGTCAACTAGCAGATTCGTTAGAAGTTACTCGAGAGCAACTTTTGACAATCCATTCTTCTAAGAACTCATAAGATGAACTGCTTTTAGGGGAATTACTTAATGCGGCTATTTTAGACCCCCAGACCAGGACTAAATTTTGAATATTTTTCTTTTCAAGGGCGCAATTATAGAAGCTCGCACCGGGCGCTGTCTTTTTAAAGGCGCATTTGTAGAAGCTCGCACCAGGCACTTTCTTTTCAAGGGCGCAATTATAGAAGCTTGCACCGGGAGCTTTCTTTTCTAAGACGCAATTATAGAAGCTCGCACCAGGGACTTTCTTTTCAAGGGTGCAATTATAGAAGCTCGCACCGGGCGCTTTCTTTTCAAAGGCGCAATCATAGAAGCTCGCACCAGGCACTTTTTTTTCAAAGGCGCATTTATAGAAGCTTGCACCAGGCACCTTCTTTTCAAGGGCGCAATTATAGAAGCTCGCATCGGGCGCTTTCTTTTCAAAGGCGCAATTATAGAAGCTCGCACCGGGCGCATAAAATACTATTTACGGCACTGTGTCTTTATGTTCGACGATAACTTGCTTACTTGATCCGATCTTTATGAAATTCGAATACGAGCCAAATTGGTCAAGGAGCTTGGAATATATAGGACGCGAGGTCTCAGTTTGCAGGAAACTACAAGTAACCAAACTAAGATCGTTCCAAGCCCCATGACTAATTTGGCTCATATTCAAACTTGATAATTGTATTTGCACGAACTACTTGCTTACAAAATTTCATATCATCCAACAAATAGACATACAAACATACAAACAGCAATCTACCCCAGTAGACTCTCAGACCTTCGCTCCGTTCAGTCAATTAGTGTAGATAACACCCGTGCGAAGTCGGGGCGGGTCGCTAGGCGGGTAATACGTGAAGCAAGCAAATCTGTACATACAAGCGGACAAGCCAGCATCTCTTTATTGATAGTGGCGACCACTTCACCGCGGGAACTGATGCAAACAGATGCAACGCGGTACTCACTGCAAGATGCTCTACTTTATTTAATAACAGCTTTTAGGGAACGTACCCGTACTACGTGACCCGTTCAGGGGTGGGACGGTCTTCAAAATACTACGCTTGGTCACGGCAAGTGGGGGTTCTAGGTTTTCTGCACGTTGTCAATATTCTCCAGTGAAATCTCTAACTTTTTCGAGCTTTAGCCAAATATGGCGCACAGCGTTTAGTTTTAAACTCACAGGTGGCAGCACTGACGCACATAATATGCGCCCGACAGTCACTGGTCAAGATAAGTTTGTACCCCGTCAGCAACAATTTCAAAAAGTAAAAATAAACTATTATTTTTAAGTTCCTTTTACAATATGGTTTTACAGTTGATTTGAGATTGATTAAAAACCGTATAATTTGAAAGTTAGAGGGGGTGTGTCTGGGCATATATACTATGGGTGGTCATTGAAGGGGGGAGGGGTGGGGGGGGTAAAAATATACAAATTGGGTCACGTAGTATGGGTACGTTCCCTTACCAGCACACAGCACAGGACACATGCACACAACATGAGTTAAAATTAAAACTGCTAAAGTCAATACCCTAATTTTTCGTAGTGGGATAAAAACCCTTATAATGCCGATTTCGATCATGCGGATTTGCGTGTTTGGGCCTTATTTTTGTTGTTGCACATGGAAGGAATTCTTTGCGAAATCCCTGTAGAGCATCTTGTCCACCGTTGCCACAAGACCACACACATCGCAGCGCGCGCGCACCCAGACATTTCGTTTAATATCCCCACAACTTTAACTCAAACCACAAGACATTCTAAAACCAACCATAAAATTATAATCATAAGAGCTTTCTCATTTGAAAGCTTAAATTGGTACGTTGAAGTACCGTCTAACCTGAAATTTACAACTACACGATCCAAATTTAATCTTACCACCTTAGAAATAAGAGTTATTAAAGTTAACAATTTATATTTGTATGGCTGAGCACGTCCAAAGGTGTTAAAGATGATTTAGGTCTTATTTTTAATATGTTAGAGTGTGTTTTAGTGTGGGATTTTGTGGCACATCGTTAATGTGTTAAAGTGTGGCAGATATTCTTATTTTCGTGTCACGTTTTCGCAATTCTTGAGGTGCAAGAAGTTATTATATTTTTGATGCTTAATTGGAGCATGATAATGTATGGTGTTCAGACAAATTTCGATTTTACGTACTTAGCCGGATACTTAGACGGTTGAAGAAGAGATTAATAGCAGCAACGTTAATTTTCCTTTTGTTCGTTCGTTCGAATTCAATTTTCCTTTGAATTGTGGGGACCGAATTGTCAAAATTCCTAGAAAGTTTTTTAATTTATTTCGCAATCATTTTGTCACAATGAATTATACTTTCTTACCTGATCTTAGATACCTACAGGAATCTGACTCTAGGGCTGCCATTCATCGCATACAATTTTTTTTTTTTAAACATTAGGTACGTTAACAAGCCCTTATACAGGATGATATTGAAATCATTGGCAATATCTTATGGGGAATTTTCTATAGATAGTTCTAGAAAATCGAATCCTGATCACTGAAACGCTTTGAATTGATCAAAATAGTTTTTTTAACAACTTACCTTGTGCTTATTTCAATACAATATTCTCTTCAACAGATGGCGTAACCTCCAAAAACCAACATGGCGGCGGTCTCAACGCACATCCAAGACCCAATCAAAATCCAAGAAGCAAGCGACGATGAACCTTATTCCCCCAACACAAGAGACACTACGACACCCGACTACCATGAAGAAGACAAACCCATACACACATCCTCTTTCTCCATCCACAACGTCCTTAAAAAAGAACGGGACAGCCACAGTCCTGACAATGTCTTTTCGACTGAAAAGCTGCTTCAAAATACACCCAATTTTGAAGATAGTAGAAATTCAGAAAGTGTCAGTCCGTTGAACGATGAAGACGCGTCAAGAGCAGAAATTAGTGTCGACGATGAAAATTCATGTTCAAGCGATGATACAGTTTTATCTGTTGGTAATGAGGCTCCTATATCAAGTTTTGAACATTCAGAAAGATCTGAACAAGGTTTAACATCTTTTAAACATATACAAACACATTTAAATGCTATATCACAGTTAAGTCAAAATATAAATATGAACCAGCCGTTGCTTTTAAGGCCAAGTCCTATAACGCCAAACCCTTTAATGTTCCTAAATCAGCCTTTACTATTTCAAAATCCATTAATGAGTCATGACCTTAAAACTGGTGTCGCAAGAATGCCAATCCCTCAAGCAAATATGAACCTAAGCCCATCGCAATTCGGTTTAAACTTCGGCTACAGAAAAAGCCAAGACTTAAGAAGAACAGACGAGAATAGAAGATTAAATTACATGCCAAAATCACCAGAAAATGAATCTGAAAGGGACTTTATGAACCAGAGTTTAAAGTTCAGTATAGATAATATTCTGAAAGCAGATTTTGGTAGACGTATAACTGATCCCTTAAACAAAAGAAGGGCGAGGGATAAAACAAAGCATTTTGAACCTAAATGTGCAGTAGTTAAGGAGCCTGTGGCAAAGCCTGAAGAGTCTAGGATACCAGAAGTAAAGCCAAGTGATAAAGGCGCGATAGATTTATCTAAGTCTGATGACAGTGGAAGTAATTCTTCTGCTCCCGGTAAGAAAAAATAACTACTACTAAACCTAATATGAACTAGACTAAGCTATTATCAACTTCCTTTGTAAAAGAAGAAGAATTTGCATTCAACCATAAAGGCTTAGGACATTTCCTATACGTAGTTGTCCTAGTGGTACAAATTTTCTATACTTCTTTGTATGAACTAGGCCAAAATGTCACATGCCTTTATAAATCAAATAAGCAGCGGCTTTATTCTGGCAGAATGGCGACACTGAATGTCAATACCGCTGATATTAATAATGACAGCCAATAGAACCAATCGTCACGTCACGTCATCAGCTATAAAACGTCCACTGCTGGACGAAAGCCTCTCCCTTAATAGAGGGGTGTTGCCATAATCCCCACGCTCGGCAGGCGGCTTGGGGATCGCAGAATGCTCACCACCGTTAACCAAAAGGACGCTGCTGCCCGTCCTCTGGTGGGTCTAGTTGCAGTTTAAGGACATAGCCAGGTTCAATAGAATAGAACCAATATTAGAGATATTTTATGGTTTATACCATAAAATAACCAGTAACTAGGATGAACGAGACGCTCTCCTGTTGCTAAAAGATAACGCCTGCTCATGATCATTTAAGCGGTACCCAGAACTTTGAGCAGCAAAATAAAGCCCAGGGCATCGCTGCACTAGCGCCACGCGCTGGTTACTTTAAGATATTCGATAGTGTATCTCATTAGCTCTGTAATGCCGCTATATAGCTACAGTACTCCTCAATCCGGATCACAGTAATGCTTAAACTGTATTACTTGGTGGCACAATAAATAGTATCGTTCAGCCTGCCCGCTGGTTTTTGTGTGTGGATATTGGAGTTCCTGAGGAACCGATCGTTACGAGTGGTTATTGATGACTGCTCATCGGATCAAATAGCTGTCGATGCCGGAGTTTCCCAGGGGTCTGATCTTTGCAATGCTGTTTCTGCTGTTCTCTGTATCTTTGGGTACGCAGACGACAGCGCGGTTGTAGAGACACATAATATTGGGGGGGACATTTATTACACACAGCGCCATCTAGCCCCATACTAAGCAAAGCTTGTATTATGGAAACCACATAGCTGATAGAATACTTATATACATATTTTTTTTCGTAAATACATACTTATTATACATACTACACCCAGACACAGAACAAACATCGATGTACGTCACAAATATTTTTGTCCTGGGTGGGGATCGAACCCACGCCCTACAGCTCTGAAGGCAGACATGCTACCAACTGAGCTATCAGGCTGTCAAACATGATTAGGACTCTATTGCAGAGTTCTACTGGGGAAGTACCACATTTTTGCCAGTTATTCAAATGCCAAGCAGTATTGTTCATAGCTTTACCGTGTTCCGGTTTGAAGGGAAATGTTACCAGATAAATTACTGAGCATCAAGAGATTTGACATCTTATATCTCAGGGTGACGAGCACAGTGCTGTGCAGCGCAGGATTTCGTTCGCAAGTTCACAATTCTGGCACTAGTGTACAAGCGTGATGCTTATCACGATGTGAACGCTTCACTCGTCTTGTCATTTTAAGCATTAAAAAAACTTTGGTGCACTCAGCATAAAAGTCGGACTAAAAAGATAATGTTTCCGTTCCAGCGGGGTCCGGAGACGGCAGCATGGTGTGGCCTGCCTGGGTCTACTGCACCAGGTACAGCGACCGACCCAGCTCCGGTAAGTTCTATACCTAACTATTTTATTTTATAAACCGACTTCAAAAGATGAGCAGGTTCTCAATTCGGTTGTATATTTTCTAACTTACACCTCAGAACTCTTTCATATATAAACCAATTCGAATAAATAGTTTTGAATTTTTTACGAATGGGAGATATTCTAAACATGTTTAAAAAAGTAGTTCTCATCAACTCGATAGATGGCGTGGACTATAATTGCCAGTCAAAAACAACATAATATATTTGATCTGAGGCACAATTTTGTAGTGGTAGGACTCTACTGCAGAGTCCGCCTGGGGAAGTACCACACATTTGCCAGTTATTCAACCGCAAAGCAGTAGTGTGCAATCATTACTATCTTCCAGTTTGAAGGGCAATGTTACCAGATAAATTACTGGGTATGAAGAGATTTCACATCTACTATCTCAGGGTGACGAGCCCAGTGTAGTGCAGCGCAGGATTGTGTTCGCAAGTTCATAATTCTGGCACTGCTACTGTTAGAGGCAGGCGTAACGCTTACCACCAGGCGAACGTCTTGCTCGTCTCGTCACTTGAATGTATAAAAAAAAACTTTTAAAATCTTGACAACGACTGACAAGTCTGATCAGCGCCATCTACAATGAGCTTCTATTTTTAAGGTTGCCAGAAAATCCTCCATTCTGTGAACTGATTCCGTGAATTCTGACAGGGCACAGAGTAAAATATAATAAGAAGTTATGTTATCATGTATAATACGGTATTACTCCTCGAACAATCTTATCCCTACCCGATTATATGCATACCATCCCTGCAATTCATAAACAATTAACCAAATCAAATCTCGACCACTTTAACCCCCATCATAAGCGATATAGCAGGAGGAGCGACATGTTCCTTTATTTAATTTTATCTGTAATCACATCCTTACACAAGGTTTTATTGAATTCATGACAAATAACTTAGGAATTCACCAAACTAATCATAAATAAAATTCTTAACTATAAGATCAACGCAGAAATGGCGAAAAAATATAAGTTGTGCCATACATTTTGTCGTGCGTATTGCATTTTTTTAAATTGGGTCAGCTGCTTTTTTTGCTGCGTTTTCATGTTTGGTGTTTTTAACCTACTTCAAAAAAGAAGGAGGTTCTATATTAAACTGTATGTATGTTTTCTTCACCGACTTCTCCGTCCAATTTTTTATTTAAATTATTTAAATATTAATTTGAAGTCTGTTATATATTTTTTTTTTTATGTTACTTGTAGTATAAGTTGTTCATTATGATAAATTTCATAACCATGTAAGTAAGACATTGCTCATGAATTCAATAACACCCTGTATACTTGTAAGCATACATCTTGCCATTACCAATTGGTATTTGGTAATTGGTCGGAATACAAGTGCAATTGGTAATTGTTCAAAATTCATTTCTGACCAAGTAAAATAAAAAAAGTAGGTAATTATTACAGAATAAAAAAATAAATCTGAAAAAGTTGTTCTAAATACATACTACATAGACAATGTTACCTACTATCATAAATTGCAGAAGAAAGTAAAATATTTTATTAGTATTTTCTATTTTCAACCGACTTCAATAAAAGGAGGTTCTCAATTATACTGTATGTATGTTACGTCATTACTCCGCTATGAATTGAATTTGATAATTCTTTTTTGTTTGGTATGTCAGATGTCCCATATAAATTTTATCGAAATCGGTTCAGTAGTTTGGGTTTTAAATCAAAATTACTGGAATAAATCAAAATAACTGGAAATATGAAGATGTCATCCAGGTAGTCGAAATTGGAGTAGTTTTTTTTAAATAGTTTATTTATTACAAAAATCATGAAAGGTTTTAGCGAAATGACACGTGCCAATGAAACCTCGAGGCTTAACCCCTAACCTATTTTAAAAACAATAAAAACACTCCCTCATCTCGACCGCAGCATCCATAACCGCACCCCTACAAGGGCTTATCTCTCCGTTGCACCCCCAAAGGGGTACTTATCAAATTATTACTCCACGCTTCAACGCAAGGGTGGTTACCCTAGCGTCGTTTAGTTTATCAAGGGTTTATGAAATTTGTTTTAGTCAATTTGTTTATTACAGACACAAAGACTTTGAGGATTTAGCCCTCTCTCTCCATAAAGATGATCACGGTACCGGTACGGTATCATCTTTGTATACGTAACATGTATAGAAAGATGATACCGTACCGGACACCGTACCGGTAGTCGTTGGGAATGATACTCTCGAAGTTGTTGACCACTGCAACTACCTTGGACACACACTTCAGTTAGGTAGGTCCAAATTCGACAAAGAGGTCGCTCGCTAGTTGGATTCTAACTCGGATGGCCAGCGTTCGGGAAATTGAGTAATATATTCTCGTCCAAAATCCCGCAGTGCCTGAAGACAAGGGTCTTCAACCAGTGTGCGTTCCGGTGATGACATATGGAACTGAAACGTGGTCTTTAACTGCTGGCCTTTTGGAGAAACTGAGAATCACACAACGGGCAATGGAGAAAGCTGTGCTCGGAGTTATTTTGCGCGATAAAATCCGGTTCGAGGATATTTATTTATTTATTTAATAAACATACAAAACAGAATGCAATAATTTAAAGCTATCTCATAAGTTACATTTTATAGATCTGTACTACATTCTAAAACTATGTATGCCTAGCTATTCGTCAAAGAACCAAACCAGGGTTTGCAAGTTGAAGTGGCCGTGGGTAGGCCACATCGCTCGAAGAACTGATAACCGATGGGAAAGAAAGGTTCTTGAGTGGCGACCGCGAACCAGAAGACGCAGCGTAGGTAGGTCCTACTAGGAGGACCGACGACATTACGAATGTCGTGTGCAAGCGGTGGATGCAAATGGCAGGTGGTCGTACAGTGTGGCGGTCTAAGGCGCCTCCCCTTCGTTCAGCTGTGGACGTCTCCGGGCTGATGATGATGATGTTCATGATGATAATGATCATCATCTTTGTATGCCTCCGTATTGTAAACCCAATAGAATCGGATTTGATACGAAAACTACTCACCATACTGCTTTCTGTATTAAGAATGACTGAGACGGAGATAGTGAAGTTTCCGAATCGGAAGCTTTTCGATTGTTTTTTATTTTGACGACGTTTAGAATTACGGGGGCTATTGGCGTAGGACGCCCTGCTACTCGATGGAGTGACGATATACGTAAGACAGTTGGCAGTGGCTGAAAGTCAAAATCCGTAGACGAGGCTGATTGACGAGCTTTGGGAATGGAAAATACGAAATAACACAAAAGTTGTTCTGCAGTGGACAAATAACACCTTTTTTTGAATGGTCTCATAGTTAAAGTTATTGTTTTTTGTTGTGTTAAACGCGCTCATAAAGCATAATCAGCCTTTTAATAATCCACGTTCATCCATGTAATCCATGATGGACTTATAAGCCTACCCTCGAAGGATAGGACCATATCCACCACGCTGGCCCAGTTGCGGGTTGGTGGATTCTAACCTTCGATTGAGTTTCTTCTCGGGACGTATGCAGGTTTTTTCCAGATGTTTTTCTTCACCGAAAAGCCAGCGCTATGAAAACCCAAACATAATCTCCATAGAGCTTATTAACCCGGAATTTGGAGTTTTGGCGGGAACACGGAAAAATCATGTCGTTGCATTCTATTATTTTCTTAAACTTGTGTTTTATCGCAAATTAATGATTAAAAATGGTAGTGTTTCATTCGTTGAGTGTTGAATTACATGCACGAGTGTGGGCAAGTTATATAATGTTGTGAAACATATCTTTTCGTGTTGTTTTCAAAACTCCGTAGAAGCTCATAGTAAAGTCGCCACAACTTTACTAGGGCAAGACTTGGACTCGACTATGACTAATTTCGTGTGATTGACTGTGATTTCATGACATATTTGCCTTGATTTTAATAAAATTACTTGAAAAATTCATAAACATGACACTGGGCGAATGCACAACGTGCGCAGCCAAGAACTAAAAAAAAAACCTGGAATTTGAACCCGCGACCTCAGGATTTCAAGTCGACCGGTATGCTAATTCCGCTACCAGATGAATTGGGTCTATCCACTAGTCCCATCGTGTTGTCCCGTGATGGGACAACTGACACTATATTGACCCAGAAGTCTCATGGGATGAGTTTGCATAGTGCTAAGTGAAGCTAACAATCGTGTTAGTCAGTTAAAAATACTTATTTCTAAACCTATATGCTAGCGTGGGGATTATGGCAACCCCTCCCTGTTAAGGGGGAGGCCATCGTCCTGCAGTGGACGTCTTCCGGCTGTTGAAAATTTCTAAAACCTATACCGATAAAACTAATACAATAAAGTAGATGCTATACCAACATTAATTCAAGCAGACGGAAAACTAATCAAATTAGGGTTCCGTCCGTGAACCGTACTCGATAAATATTTATACGGAATCCCGGGAGGGGTGGGAAAAATTGTTTTTTAGTGATGGGACGCTGTCGATAAAAATTTGATTTAAAACTAAAAAAATAAACTTTTCTAAAATCTCATGACAACCATCGTTTCTGTTCGTCCAGCCCTTAAGTAAAGCGCTTACTAACGAACAGCATTGAATATTTATACTTTTATATATTTAGATATTTGACATACAAAACCGCGGGGTGCTGCTAGTAATAATTAAACTGATACAGCAGTGAACCCTTTTCAGAACGCTCAAGTATCAAGACATATCATGTGATATCGTGCGCACACGCATGACTGAATGACATCGTCTGTCGCATCACAACTTATTACTCTTTTTTTTATGCAGTGTTTTGTTCGAGTGACGATACAAACGACATGTTCGCCTGGTGGTAAGCATAACGCCTGCCCATAGAATTGTGAACTAGCAACCAAGGTCTTGCACTGCACTGCACTGCGCTCGACACAGATGTCAAATCTCTTCATGCCTAGTAATTTTTCTGGTCTGGTTTTTTCTCTGGTGATGGTTTCTCTGGTCTGGTTTCTCTGGTGGGTCTCTGGTCCTCAGTAATGCTTGCACGCTTCTACTTGGCCGTTGAATTAGATGCCGTTATCCCCACGCTTGGCAGGCGGCTTGGGGTTCGCAGAATGCTCACCACCATTAACCGAGAGGACGCTGCTGCCCGTCCTCCGGTGGTTCTGAATGCAGTGGACATACCCTCAGATTTTGGGTTTCTTGATCATTACAATACAATACAATACAATTCTTTATTCATAACGCCTAGTTTTTTTTATTTTATAATTTATTACTATATAATTACTGGACGCCTGCATACATCAAGAGAAGAAATTCAGTGGCGTATGTGAACCCTATCGATATCTACCCTTCGATAAAGAAATAGGAATGTTTTTTGAGGGGCCAATCACCGGCAAATTTTGATAAAATTTGCCTAAAATATTTGGTAATCAATTCTGAACAAAAATTTCGAATACTAGCTTAAACGGCCGATAAAATGGCGTCACTTCAAACTCCCATCTTTTGGGAGGAAATACTGCTTAAAGCAAAAGTCACAGACGACAAAAAACTATGAAATTTCAGAACCTGTATACCGCGCTGTTAGCTCGCGAGGCCTTCTGTCCGCAGAACTACTAGACAACTAGTATAAAAAGTTGTTCCTAATGATTAATACAATACTTTTCTTCTATCAGTTTACTAACAATCCCAGCGTAACACTATAGATTAAGTTAAGCTATGTAGAGAACAAGAAACTTTTTAAAAAAAAAATCGACGTACTAATTTATACCGAATTAATATGGGACCAACTCAAAAGTAAAAAAAAACAGTCCACAATTGACTGAAAAATCGGTGAACATACATAAAAAAAACATGCATACTATCAAACATAGAACCTCTTCCTTGAAGTAGGAAAAAAAGAAAAACTCCCAACTTTTCATCCAATGGAGCAGTTCATCTGGATTCTGTATACTATGTCTAAGTAGTTAATGCCAAAACTCGCTAACAGCTACAATTCACTTCAGTAATTGGAAGTCTTCAAGAGATTGCACGCAAAGATACTTATATTGAATGAATAAACGCGTAAATGCAGTTATCACGTCCAGCAGCCGTACTCAATCTGCGGCCCACAGGCACAAAGTAGTAAATTCGTTGCGGCCCGAAAGCAGAATTTTTAAGAGGTAATTTCAAGAAATGGACATTTTAATTTGTGGTTACATAATTATCAAGCTTTTAAATATACTTAGTTTATATATATATATTATATATAATTGTTTAACATAATACTGTTCTTTAAAAAATAGAATTTCATTGTCTATTGATATATTATTTATAATATAAACAATTTTAAAATATATCTTAGAGAACATCTTCATATTGATAAGACTTTAAAAAAATATCTTTAAGCAAAAATTGGATTCATAATTATAATACTTAAAATATGAATGCAGGCTCTAAAACCAGTAAAATTTTGCATACTTGCATAATAAAGAAATCTAACCAAAACAAAAAACGCCTATCAGTTATCGATAAAAACATAATTATTGTTTGCAGTACTAATTGTATGGTTCCAGATCTTTATCTTTGTTGCAAGCTAATTATTGTTGCAACTTCCTGAATGCAACTCTATGCTTTTGTAATAAGAGTTACATTTGAATGAAGTTGGTGTCTGGTAGAGCTGCAAAATGATGTCATTTTATAATGGGTACTTAATTATTATGTTCGTGATTTTGATAGCGACGATTCTTTTAACAAAAAAAAAACTGTAAACCTCTATATATTTTGTTTGTTTCAAAGTACAATAAATACTTATTTTTATCCGATAATAGTGAATCCAAAAGGAAGGTATCGATATTAGCAAGATATGCCTAAGTATTTTAGAGAAGTTATATAATTCTGTCGGTTTTTCTTTTAGGATTCCATACCTGAAGGTTAAAACGGAACTTTATTGGTACTCTGCGCATTCCGAGTTTCGTCGATATTTATGGATTGAATATTTTTAAATGCGTGAAATAGTTAATAATTTCAAAAATTATGCAAAAAAAATTAACATCCCAGATTCCCGAGTCAAGGATAAATATTTTTTTTAATATAAATAATAAAGTAAGTTGTACCTACTAACAGATAACATAGTATTCAATTGCGTTTTGCGAAAAATTATCGATAACTTTTCCCCACAAAATGTCCCATCACTAATCTCCCCCAATGATCTTAACTAAACATATGTCTTCACGGTATTGTCCCTTCACTACAGCCACCAACTTATCCATACAGTCGGTTATATGATAGAACTAAAATTTTCCACACGAGAATTTGCTGTTTTTTAGAAACTGTGATAGTGGCTCCCCATTTAATTGTATAAATAAATGGTCGAAAAAAGGTGTTGTAACTTAGCGCCTATCGTATAATACACTCTTGTTGTTAATGCAGGGGATCAATGATGCTTCAAAATTAAAGAGTAGCTCACTCAAGTGGCCAATCTTAATGGATATCTTTCAAGCAATATTGTTTTAGATGGGTTAGTAAGTATTATCTTACAGCTCATGTTTTATGTATTTTTGACTACATTTTAGTTTATATGATTAATTTAGCTTTTGGCGTATCAGGCAAGGTGTCGCTTTAGTCAAAGACGAGCCTATATGGAATAATAACACCCTTTTAAAAAAAAATACAACCGACTTCAACTTCGAATACCTGGATAACATCTTCATATTTTCTAGTAATTTTGATATAAAAACCAAACTACTGAACCGATTTTGATAAAATTTATATGGACCTACCTCTGAAATATTACCTACCCAACAAAAAAAGAATAATCAAAATTGGTTCATAATTGGCGACGTAATCGCGTAAAATACATACAAAAAAAAACAAATTCGAATTAAGAACCTCCTTCTTTGAAGTCGGTTGAAAAATTAAATTAAAACCAAAATCAAATAGCTTGGATTATCAACGAAAACACGTGTTTTAAAAAGTATTTCCTATTGTTCTATCGATATCCGGTTTTCACATCACTGCTCGCGATTTTCTAAGCCATTAAGCTAGGATGTCTTCAACGATTTTTTCTCTTCACTTGAGATGTGCAAGCGTGAAATAGATTTTTAAAATTGAATTTAGCGGGTGGGAGCATTTAGAACTGTTAAAAGTAAGTAAGTTCGTACAGGCTGAGTGGCAAGCACTAGTGTCAGAGTCAATGTGCCGCCGTGTCGCCCGAATGCCTCTGACGTAGCTTGACGGTTGTTATTATAGAAACATAGAACAAACAACCGGGACTGACAATTTAACGTGTCATCCGACCCAAGGTAGCGCTCAGAAATAAATGCCACTTACGGTCACCCATTAGAAATCCGGTAGAATTGTTTTAAAAAAAAAAACTGAAGTCAGACACGGTTTCGATCTATTTTTAATTATTTATTCTATTTATTATATTTTTTTCTATGTTCGACGGCATGTCGTCGTCGTCGTCAGCCATAAAACGTCCACTGCTGGACGAAGGCCTCCCCCTTATTAGAGGGGTGTTGCCATAATCCCCACGCTTGGCAGGCGGCTTGGGGATCGCAGAATGCTCATCACCGTTAACTGAGAGGACGCTGCTGCCCGTCCTCCGGTGGGTCTGGGTGCAGTTTAAGGACATACCCAGGGCCGGCCAGCAAGTATGTTTTTTTTTTTTTGTTTGTTCTCCTATTTCTCCGTCAATTATGTACCGATTTTGAAAATACTTTTATTATTTGAAAGGGTATACTCCCGAGGTGGTCCCATATAAATTTGAAGTCGGTAATATATATATATATATATATTTTTCTATTGAGACTCATAACCAGACGCTCTAGTGATGATATTAGAGATATCAGCTGTCCATGACCATTGATGAAGCATACAATAACCTCCTTTCGGATCCTTAGACCGCCACACTGTACGACAACCTGCCATTTGCATCCATCGGTTGCCCGCGACCTTTACAATGTCGTCGGTCCACCTATTGGGAGGCCTTCCTACGCTGCGTCTTCCGGTTCGCGGTCGCCACTCAAGAACTTTTCTTCCCCATCGGTTGTCAGTTCTTCGAGCGATGTGGCCTGCCCATTGCCACTTCAACTTGCAAACCTTGCGAGCTATGTCGGTGACTGTGGTTCTTTGGCGAATATCCTCGTTCCAGATTTTATCGTGCAAAGTAACTCCGAGCATAGTTCTTTCCATTGCCCGTTGCGTGACTCTGAATTTCTCCAAAAGGCCAGCAGTTAAAGACCACGTTTCAGTTCCGTATGTCATCACTCGCAACACACACTGGCAGGTACATCCCTGTACAACTAAAGTGAATTTTCCAATTAATTTTTTTAACTCTATCGTAAAAAAATTTTTAAGGTAACAAATAGTTAAACAATAAAAATGTTAGTTACTTAGTCATGCACAAAGGATTCCACAAAACCAAAAAAAACCATGGTTAAACAAAATTATATAACCGACTTCAAAAAAAGAGGAGGTTCTCAAGTTGGTTATTTTTATAATGTTCCTTACCTCAGAACTCCGTTATTTATAAAATAATTTGGAAAAATCTTTATTTGAAAGGATATAGGTACTTTCAGATTGGTATCATAGAAATTTATTCAAAATTGGTGCAGTGGTTTTTAAATCAAAATAAATGGAAAAATATATCATCCAAGTAAACGACATTACGTTTTGGAGTCGTATTTTTTATTTTATTAACTTTGATAATACTAAGAAGGTGCACGTAATATAAACCTACAATAACCATTCATTACCTTTCCTTTTCATTAAAATAACACCTAATTATAATTAAATTAACACTTATTATTTCGTATTTCTGGCAGGTGTTGCGTTTCGCACCTCGACGCTTCGTAACAGCTATAATAACAGGTTATTTAGCAGTTAATCATAATTCGTTACGTAATTAGCACTTAGCATTTGCTATTCGATATAATGGGGAATGATAGGTATTATTATCTACAGATATGTGGTAAGAATATTTTTACATCCTTACTAAATTAAGTGCAGAAGTAAGCATAAAAGTTTATACTGTATAAGCTTTGTTGTTTCTAATAGTTCCTGGCCATGGATACTAGTCCTTCAGCCGAATACATATTTCTTCATCGATCCTTCTTTCTGCAGTTAAATTAGTCGTAGTCACAGTCTAAGTCACACACAGTAAGTCACAGTCAAGTCCAATCATGCCCTAGTAAAGTCGTGGCAACTTTACTACGAGCTTCTTCGGAGTTTTGGAAACAACACGAAAAGACACGTTTCACTACATTATATCACTTGCCCACACTCTTGCTCGTAAATCAGGACTTAGTGAATAAAACGCCACTATTTTTATGCATTAACACTCGAAAAAACACAAGTTTTGGAAAATAATACAATGCAGCGACATGATTTTCTCGCGTTCCCGCCAAAACTTCCTGTATAAGCTTGTTTAGGCAGAGTAGCCAGTTTTGTATGTTTGAGTTATGGCAACATTGAAACCAACACGACTTGTTAGAAAGTTTTGGCGGGAACGCGAGAAAATCATGTCGCTTCATTGTATTATTTTCCAAAACTTGTGTTTTTTCGAGTGTTAATGCATAAAAATGGTGGCGTTTTATTCATAAAGTGCTGATTTACGAGCAAGAGTGTGGGCAAGTGATATAATGTAGTGAAACGTGTCTTTTCGTGTTGTTTCAAAAACTCCGAAGAAGCTTGTAGTAAATTTGCCGCGACTTTACTAGAGCATGATTGGACTTGACTGTAAGTCACAATCTGTGTGTGACTTAATTGGACTGTGACTACGACTCATTTAACTGAAGAAAGAAGGATCGATGAAGTAATATGTATTCGGCTGAAGGACTAGTATCAATTGCCAGGAACTATTAAAAACAAACAAAAACACAACTTGTTACATAATGTTATGCGGATGATTTCATGATTTGATGGGGTTGAACATTATTGTTTGACCATCTTTAAACTCATTAATATGTTCCCATAGTAAATATCGTATTTGAAAGCCAATGAAACAAACATGATTTTAAAATAGTTATCATGAAAAAAAAACAATGTTTTTAATGCATAGACCGTATCAAAAATTATGACCTCTGGCAGGACTTGAACCTACGAGCAATCTCTGGGTTACTTAATCATACAAGTACCCAAAGTGTGGACACACTTCACATTATAAACACTGCCCGTGAACCATGGTGCATGCAACTGCACCGAAATTTAGGTCTTTTCACAACATAATCACGGTAAATAACCCGTAAATAATCATAGAAATGCAATGAACAACTGTGGTAGTTTAAAACAGTGTTTTATATAATTATTCAAAAAACACTAGAACCATTCAATTTTCTGAACTATTCTTGAAAGATTGTCCAAGACCTGCTTAAGCATTCATGGAATTCATACGGTATGGGACACCATCACCCTGTATATTATAATAAATGTATCGATTATATACAATTCTCAACATAATAAAATTCCTACGACTTTATTTCCCCCTTTACAACTTGAATTGCAAACTTTACCAATTAAAAGTACGTCAACTGACTCTGGTACCATCGCTTTATTAGGCGGGAAATAATTGGAATTCCTAATTCGAATCTGTGACAGTTGGAGTTTGTAACGGTTGTCACGAGATGGCGTTGAGAAGGGTTAAAGAGTTTTAGGAAATATGTTACTATAGCTATTGTGTTTTCATTGAAAAATAGCTAGTATTTTTTGTGGGCAAGCAACTTTATTAACTACAATAAAATATACAAACAAAACAAACAAACAAACTTGTATCTGCAGGATTGTGTTCGCAAGTTCACAATTCTGACACTGCTACTGTTAGTGGCAGACGTGAGGCTTACCACCAGGCGAACGTCTTGCTCGTCTCATCACTTGAAAAAAATGGCCCTGACTTAAAAACGGCGCTTAAGTGAACAAACGCAATTTAACGTTTTCAAAATGCTATACTAACTAACGCCATTTAACTTTAAGCGGGTTTTTTTTAATAAGTACCCAGCGCGTATTAATAAAAGATTGATTCTTTTTTCAAAACACTATAACGCTTCTAAAACGAAATAGATAGTTACCTACTTAGATACTCAATTGACTACATACAACCTTGCTAGACTTGCTAGGTGGTCTTAAAATAAAATGCATTGTTTTGTACTGCAGATAAATAATAATTAACTTTATGCCTTTATTGCCACCGTAACCTTTATAATTTAATTATAAGTGCGAGATGCGTTCAATAAAGATTTATGACATTTTAGATGTTTTGTTGACTGCTGTTATTCATTTTCTTTTTGATGTTAATTGACTTGTAAAAAGATGCAAAAGATTGCAAGTGTTTAACCATTAAAATATAATAAAAATATAACAACAAATTAAAGGCAGTAAGTATCTTTCGAAATGCAAATTATTTTAACACAAAAATATGACCATAAGTATCATCAATGGAAATAAAATTATTAATACAATAAGCAACCCTGGCTAAGCGTTGGGATTATGGCAACCCTTCCCTACCCCTTCTTCCAGCAGTGAACGTCTTTTGGCTGTTGATGTGACGTGTGATGAATACCATAAAAAAATAATTCCCCAAAAAGGGAGGAAGTTTGCTGCTGTGCACATGGTTGTTCAAATACGAGTAAATCGCTAATTAGTAGTAGGACTCTGTTGCAGAGTTCGCCCGGGGAATGGGGTAGATGACTGATGTTTATATCGTTGAAACCAATAGCTTTGATGAAGAATTTAAGTAAATATAGATGATTCTGAGCTACAGAGCACGTCAGCATTGTTTGTCTGACTGCAATGACTTACAAACAGGGTGTAATTAACGGAAACGGCCGGTCTCATTACCTTTACATTCTCGAGCTAAAGGAGGGGTGCTACTCACACCGTACTGTACCACACAGTTGATTAAAGGTTTGGTTAATAAAAAAATAAAGTCGTAATACCTTGGTAACACTTATTTTTTAAGTTAACCGGTTTTGCTTGTAAATTGGATCTTATTACATCGGTTTTAGGTTTCTAAATCCAAGCTATTACGCACGCGTGCTTTTTACTTTACATTACGGCACTTGTGCTATAATAGGTTATAGCCCGGTAAAGTCAAGTTTGTACGTGACTGCAATTAGACGCATGTATAAGAAGCACTCTTAATATAGCCGGGTAATACTTACAGTTTTTTTGTAATACCAACAAAGAGTTCTTATACCGCTGAAGTAAATGTCAACCTGCGCGCGCATTGCTGGTTTGGGCGCCATTTTTCGCAAATGTTTGTTGACGTTTTCGCTGTGTGGTTAACTATTATCAAAAAAAGTTTGTTTTTTCCTCGCAAGTGTGATGAAAACAGTCGTATGGAACTCTTGTGCTATGTTAGTCATTACGCTCTCGGCTTCCTTATCGCGTGCGCCTGCGGCTCGCGCGTAATACCGCCTCTAGTGTAATGACCAACATAGCACACTTGTATCATAATGTACTAGTACCAAATTGTCAGATCAATCTGTCAACAGGAAGGGGGTAAAATTTAAATGATTAAATATGACACCTATTATGGAGTCTATCTCTTCGTCCAGCTCAGTGGACGTCATCTGGCTGGAGTGTGGTGCGTGATACATTTGACTAAAATTGAAGATATCTTCAAGGGCATCGGAAAAGTTTAAATGCTTTTTAGGATGATCTTGACACTGAATTTGTTTTTCGTTCGTGCCAAGAGGCAGTAAAAACATGTAGTGTGTGTATTGTAGTGGCAGGACTCTACTGCAGAGTCTGCCTGAGGAGTACCACACCTTTGCCAGTTATTCAACCGCCAAGCAGTAGTGTGCAAGCATTACTGTGTTTCGATTTGAAGGGCAATGTTACCAGAGAAATTACTGGGTATGACGAGATTTAACATCTAATATCTAAATAAGGTTGCCTGGAAGAAATCGCTTAAGGTGATAACGCCCCTTGTACTGCCAAATACCTAATGTACCCTGATTAGTTGTAAGTTGTTCTATATTTCTGGTGTGCAATAAAGTTGTATTGTATTGTATTGTATCTCAGGGTGACGAGCGCAGTACAGTGCGGCGGCGCAGAATTGTATACGAAAGTTCAAAATTCTAGCACTGCTTTTGTCATGGCAGGCGTGACGATAACCACCAGGCCACCACCAGAACGTCTTGCTCGTCTCGACACTTGATTGTATAAAAAAATATATGTAAATTTCAAAGCTATAGACAAGTTATTTCTAGGGAATCATATGAATGGCATTGAATTTAGTTTTTTCCTTCTAGAAGTAATGTAAGAACATTTTCAAAAATCGAAGTTTGACACGTACGAACTTGTGTACCCGCCAAAATTTTGCTCCTACGAACAACCCTAATCTACTATGCCCTACTCTAGAGCATTAGACGCGTTAAAGAGATGAGCGCGTTAAAGTTTAGTCAGAGATTGTTACCGGTCGGTGTAAACAACGTCGCAAGTAATACGTCTTGACTAATCGCCTCAGTAATTACCGCGGGTTATTGAGAGTTGGCGGGAATCCTCCAAGATGGCGGCCTGTCACTTTTGACAGCTGCGAGTTCGCGCCCTTTTGAGGATGCGTTCGAAAATTGATGGGCTCTAACGTCTTACTAGAAAAATTTACTTACGTAAATTGTCTTGTCTCTAGGCAGAATGTGTAACTAAACTACCCTTGCCTTGTTTACCTTCGTATTTGTAAGTGAGTTTGTGTGTGGGTGAGTACTAGGTTCGTCTAGTACTAGCTCACAAGATCTATTATTTCAAACCAAAATTGTGTATGCTCGGCATACAATCAAAGTCATTGAGTCAAAGGCACCCTTAAAGAGGGAAACTGCACCTAGTTACTTATGAAGTCGGAATGGGACTATTTATGTAACAATACTTTTCTTTCCCAAAGTTTTCTTCTAAAAAGTTTCATTACCTTCCTTCTGGTTATTTAGAGGCCACTGAGGAGCCGTTTAGTCCCGTTTTTTTTTCTTTTTGCATCATCTGTGTCTAGTCTCTATTGGACAAAAGATTTTATTTCAAAAGAATTTCTAGTTTTTCAAAGTCACTGGCCTCTTGATTTCAATAGCAGTTCGTTATGAAGACGATGAGTCCTAGTCTAGGTATCTATTAGACAAAAAAAAATGAAAATTGATGTTTCTTTACTTAGAATACTTATTATCTATGCAAACAAGACTCGTATTATGAATTTACTAGAATTAATGTACATGTACATACATGTGCAATACATGTAAAGGTGCACAAATTACCTTAAAAAAGTTTTACACTTACTGTTTGGATTCTTTACTTCAAACATGATTATGGCGTCGCAATTTAAACATTTTCCAGTGTCAAGTATTTAAATATTTAATTTTTTTCCTTCATAAGTATCTAGTCACAGTCACTGTCAAAGTCACGGTCGAATCCAATCATGCCCTAGTAAAGTCGTGGCAATTACATATATAAGTACTAAACTAAAAGCTTAAAGGGTGTAATGTACCTACCTAAGCTACATACTTAGAAAAAATACATCCAAATTCGTGCACCTCTTTTTGCGTGATTGAGTAGCAAACATAAACAAATATACAAACTTTTTTTAAAACAAACATTTATAACATTAGTATAGGCTAGGCTCTATCGTGTTTTTGTATAAAACATTTTCTTTCTGAGTTTTCTTATACGTAATGTGTAAGTAATTTTTGTTTGACAGTTATTGTTTTCAAAGCAAGTTTGCTTTTCTAAAAAATAGTTCTTTTTAAACCATTAATTAGCAAAGCATGATCTTATATGTAATTAAAACTGTAACGCCTGTCATCGCCTTAGAATATGATTGTTCGGGTTATGTTTTAGCCGGACCAAATATAACGGCTGGTTTTATGCCGACTAACAAAAAACAAATATACAATTTTAGGACTTACTTATAAACACTTCTCTGCAATTTATTTTATGTATTCCGGAATTTAAATTTCGTTTGGTGATTTAGAAGACATTTTTAAGTAACGCTGTTTGTATTGATATGATAGTACTGATAGCAGTTTCTCACAATGTGCCTAATCGTGCTTTAAAATAGTTTAGCACATATTATTTTAAGTTACTGGTGAACATCTATTACGTAGATTCGGAACATTCTACAGATGTTTTATAGATAGGCAACTTTATGATATTGTCATATAGTAAAAGTAGGTAGTAGGTTAATAATTTGATTTACGGATAAATAAAGTTGCCGGTAAAATAATTGGCATTTCTTTTATTCAAAGTAATATCTGTCCAGTGTAAGGATATAGTGGATATAATATAATCTAATATAATTTAGACGGTTACCACCTTCAAATAACCTTAAAACTTTATGCCACAATGGCGGGCCATTTGGCTATGCAAGTAACCTTTGAAGTTGACCAAAACGTAATCAAATTATGCCGGGTATTTATTTTCAAAGTGACCGGATAAATGCCTTCCCTAAAGCGACTTTTTACTTGTACTACTATGTATTTACTTAATTATACATAATAATTACTTAGCTCTGTACGTGTGAAGTGATTGTGTTAAATTTTTTACTCAGTCATTACTTAGCTATACTTAGTAATTTGTACATCTGTACTTACTTAGTAGGTAGGTACTTAATTAGAAGCTTATCTTTTGTAATTACTTAGAATTTCTGCATAATGTATAGCTATAGTATACCTATTGTTATTATAGAACTAGTATATAGAGAGAGAAGAAAATAATATCTAATTTACAGTCATTTGACTGTTCTATAGCTCAGTTGGTGGTATGTCTGCCTTGAGAGCTATGGAGCGAGGGTTCGATTCCCAGGACAAACATTTTTGTAAGGGGGGGGACATGGTGATTGCTGTTTCTGGGCGTTCTGTTTTATAAATAACGTACAGGTACCTTTTTACAAAAAAATTGATTGTTGGTTCCAATAATACAAGCTTTGCTTAGTTTGCGACTAGATGGCGCTGTGTGAAATGTCCACCAATATTTATTATTTTATAATTTTGGAAAAATATTTTTATTATTAAATAAAATATTATTTTATTATTTATTTCTAAATATGTTGGCATTTGACCACATCCTGCCGATTTTAAGCAACGGTGCGGCCTAGGATGGAGCACGCCTACCTTTAAACATCTGTTTATTTACTATAAATTTGAAGTTAGTATATTATTGCAATTTACAGGAAACACAGACTTAAGCGGAGAATTCCAGAATTTAAGGTTACGGTATAAGTATTTTATTAATACTGTCAAGAGACGAGACTAGCGGGACGTTTGCCTGGTGGTAAGCGTCACTCCTGCTCATAACAGTAGCAATGCCAAAATTGTGATCTTGCGAATACAATCCTGCGCCGCAATGCACTGCGCTCGTCACCCTGAGATATTAGATGTTAAATCTCTTCATACCCAGAAATGTATCTGGTAACATTCCCTTCCCTTCAAACCGAAACACAGTAATGCTTGCACACTACTGCTTGGTGAATGAATAACTGGCAAAGTTGTTTACAATGAAGAGTATAACGAGTACATAAAAAAAAACATTATATTATGTATTTATTAAAAGATCTAAATTTATTATTAAAAATGTTTCTCGGTTCCCACCTTCACACTGAACTTTCACGTTAGTGTTAAGGTAGGGAAACTTCTAAAAAGCCAAAATTCAAAGTGACAAGTGTCAAAGGCACAGTTGTCAAAGGGACTGGTGTCAAAATGACAGATGTCAAACTATGAAATGGCGACTAAGAATAACACTGGTAAAGAGTTTTGGCGGGAACACGGAAAAATCATGTATTTGCATTCTATTATTTTCTTAAACTTGTGTATTTTCGCGAATTAATGATTAAAATGGTGGTGTTTTATTCATTGAGTGTTGAATTACATGCACGAGTGTGGGCAAGTGATATAATGGGGTGAAACATGTCTTTTTGTGTTGTTTTCAAAACTCCGTAGAAGCTCATAGTAAAGTCGCCACAACTTTACTAGGGCATGACTTGGACTCGACTATGACTAATTTCGTGTGACTGACTGTGATATCATTACATATTTGACTTGATTTACTTATAAATACTTGAAAAAATCATAAACTTGACACTGGCAGAATGCACAACGTGTGATGCCAAGAACTAAGAAAAAAAAAAAATAACACTGGTAAAAAAAAAACTCCCCGTGGTACTACTGGATCGCTTGGTAGTTCTATGGGATATTTTTTATCCGTGGTACTACTGGTAGTGATACTGGTAGTACCACGGGCAACAAACGAACATTCGGTTGTGTTTGGTGTAAAATATGGTCACAAGTCACAACTAGTCACAAACTCTAAGGGGCGAAACCTCGAGTCACAATCTGGTAGCATCAGTTTAGCATACAGGGTGTTTGTAAAGTGGAAGTTGGAATAAAGTAAACGATTGCCACCCCTCGATGATTCGGAGTTTTATTGTAGGGTGAATATGCGTTCCAGAGTTTGGTATATTTCTCAGGACTTTATTGGGGCCTGGTATTCCGGGCTCCTTATCAACTAACAAAATTAAAAAAAAAACTGATGTAATAAATGCGAAAGATTGTTGGTACTCGGTGCTGTGTGTGTGTGTGTGCATGTTTGTTACCCCTTCACGCTAAAACGACTGAACGGATTTGGGTGAATTTCGGAATAGAGGTAGCTTAATTTAAGAGTTTGCATATAAGCTACTTTTTATCAACATAATCATCACCGTTTTTCAACATCACGCAGGTGAACCCGCGTGGCGCAGTTAGTAATAGTAATAAACCAATATAAACTTAGTTTCGAGTTACTGATGTTAGGCATAGCGTGTTTTAGAAATGCAGTGATTTGAGTTTACGCGATTTAGGGCCAGATTTATTAGGTAAAGCGTACTTTAGGGATAGCGTCAATTGATATTTCATGTTTAGATGCTAAGCATCGCAGTCCTGTTTTAGAGATAAAAAAAAACGAATTAAGAGTGTTTGTAGCGGCGTGGAGGATATGGCCCACTCGTCTTTCGATAGTAGGTTAATGTCTAATAGTGGACTAATCAAAGGCTAATATGCACAAGCAGTACAGGTTTGAAGGCCAACCTTTAATTCAGGATGGCCAAAAAAAAACTGTAAGAAACTTTTTTATAGCTATATGTTTAGTGATCCATAAAAGAAATTTATAGAAAAATTAAAAAAGTTAGAAGCTAACACCCCAGCGTTAGCTTTTAACTTATTTTTGGATTGTTTTAAAACTTCTTAAAAGGCAATCTTGGTATAATTATATTGAGTACACGATTTGTATGGCCTTTCATAACTTGTTACCAATAAAAAGTATTAAGATGATCCTGAGATCTGTTTTTTTAATGTAACAATTATTGAGATGACCAAGACATTCGGTGTCAACGCCTGCCCATGACCATTGCAGCAGTTCCACAGCATAAAAATAATTATTAAAAAACCCCTGATATATTTTATTGTAACAGCTAAATCAAAAAACGGTTATAATCAAAATCGGTTAAGCCATTGTAAGCTACGATGCCCAGACAGACACAGTCATATACACAAGCCAAACTTATAACAGTCATAAACGTGTTTGGTCAGGGGTTAAATAACCCAGACCATCACAATATAGACGCTCACATTGACACAATCGAATTTAGTTGTAGAAAATATATAAATAAATGTATGTCCCGGGACTAACGGCCTCATGGCCACCGCACAATAACTAATAGCGTGTAAGAGTCGGTTTTATCTACGGAGGCAGACGGTCGGGGTGACTCTACAATACAACCAATGAATTAAATGCATTGTTCCCTTCAATTGTACGTGCAGGGAATTAATCAACAACGCAACTTTTAAATAAATAAAAGAAGAACCTACTCAAGATTTCCTAATTTAAATAAGCTTTTATTATTTGGCAATCCCGAAATTCAAAACGAAATTTGTACTGTCAGGTAGGCAATAATAATAATTCATTTATTTATTTAGGCAAATTACACCCATACATTTAAAACATACAAAAATAACAGAAAATCACAATAAAATTCAAATATCAAATGTCATAAAAAGATTTTTTAAAATTTAAGGTCGGTAAATATGCAGGAAAATTAATATCCTCCAATGGTACCCGTCTTTTGGGACACTTTCTGGACTAACGGGGTAAAAATAAAACGATTTGTTCAATTAATCAACAAAATTGTTTAAAACATTAAATAAAAAAATATGGTTGCCCTGCCAAAACACGAACTAAAAATGTAAAAACAAAAACACATCTGAAATTCAGCCGCTATTACTGTTTTTTATTCAAAGAAATTATAGTCTGTGGCGCTCGGGATGATGTAAGGATTCTTGCGATATCTCATACATCCCGATCTGTTTTAGAAGTGATGACGGAATAAACAAAACTCACATGAATACAGTACACACATAAACCCTGAAAACATGACACATTTTTTTGGACAGTCTTGAAATAACCACGTCGGTTTTCATAGTAAAATCATAGAACTGCTATGATTAACTGTTATAGTATAAAACAGTGTAAGATAACAATGTCTGTATTACTTCATAAAAGATTGTATAAAGTAACCTCAGTTGTATTATTAATGTACCGCCGGACGTATGTTTTGACAAATTAATTCTGCAAGAAGTTTACTGATAATTATATTTTATGCGATAGGGTTGTCAAACGCAATATAATAACTTATTTGTTATGATTTATTTTTTGAACGGTATTTGAAAATAGACAAATTTATACCTTCATCATCAGCGAGAAGACGTCCACTGCTGGACGAAGTAGTTGCTATAATCCCCAAGCTCGGCAGGCGGCTTGGGGATCGCGGCATGCTCACCACCGCTAACCGAGAGGACGCTGCCCGTCCTCCTGTGGTTCTGGATACAGTTTTAGGACGTACCCAGGTCCCATTAATCCTTACAACGTATACCTTATTTGTGACAAAAACATAACACTCATACAGGTACAAGATCATGGTGGTTAAAGAAATCGAAACTTGTGTTCCGTAAAACTCGCATAGTTTTCGAGTTTTATGATATTTTGAGTTACTCTATTAAGACTGCGTTTCAAAAAAGTTCTCAATCTTTTTTTGGTTATTAGTCATTAGATGTGCAGTCTAAAGGCGTGTGACATTTTGGTCTAGTTAATACAAGGAATTATAGGAAGTTTGTAGTACTAGGCCACCTGTGTATGGCAAATTTTCTAAGCCTTTACTCTGCACTTTTTTGTGTTGAATAAATAATGTGTAATTTTTGATTAAGAAAGATATGTGTGTCTATTATGGAATATTTTTTTTATTTGCTGGACCAGCACAATGTCACCTATCTGAAGGTATAAGGAGAAAATAAAGATTTATTGAGTAAAAATAAGAATTTTAATATAAACACTGATGGCATTTTTGTTACCAGTAAACAGTCATGCGCCATGCATGTTGACCTGGTCCCCCGCAAAAGTGGCAAAAAATTATGCCATTGGCATCTCCAATGGTTTAATATCCTATTCTGTTACTTAAGTGTCGTATGTCATTACTTATGAGTGACATATACCATTACTTAAATTATGACACTTATAAATAATGGGAAATGTAATTTTTAAATTACTCGACTCCAACAAAAGGCAGGCCGACTATAAAATGACACCGTTTTCAAAGAAATTTAGCTTCAGATTACATCACAAACGCCAAATTCAGATACAGGGATTTACTAAAGAGAGAGAGTTTACTTCTCCAAGAATAATAGAGTTTTATGACATTAAAGCTTATTTTAAAATAAGAGATTCAACATCCGTCAGAAGGCATCCAATGCTTAACGAAAGTCTCCCCCTTAATGGGGGTTTGCCATAATCCCCACGCTTGGCATGTGGCTTGGGGATCGCAGAATACTCACCACAGTTACCTAACCGAGAGGACGCTGCTGCCCGTCCTCAGGTGGTTCTGGGTGCAGTTTTAGGACATACCCAGAAAATAAAAGATTACTAAGGTATAATTAGAATAATTTTATTTTATTATGTTATTACATTTTGTGACATACCTTTGTGACATTACTACTTAGTGAAATGTGACGTGTGTCTTTGATGTTATCGATGAGAAATTGAATAATAATAATAATCTCCAATAGCTAGTTGCCAACCCTACAGCGTCATCTGGGTGGCCCGCGCGTCTGATACCATGGCAGCCAACACAACAAAAACAAAAACTTCCGCGCGAGCGAGCGAGACGGACATAGCGCGTGACGTCACGCCGTGCTCTTTCTAACTCTAGAGATCGATGAATTCGCATTTTGGATTTTGATTGGATTTCTCAGCGCTCGTGGTAATGCTTATATAAGCATAGTAAGTAATTGATTAGAAAAGTTAAGCACTGTTTCTAGTAAGCGAGAGGATGGGTGACCGTTTATGGCGTGGCAAAAATTTAAAGATTAATCAGAAAAGTTGGTTTGAAAATGTGGTCATGCAGTAGGTAGTAGCCTAAGCCACCAAAGTTGCGTTTTGTAAAATGGCTAGCCATTATGTAAAACGGTGATTTCTACAATTGGGCTGCGACATACATATTACATGAGATCTGAGACATTATTTACTTTTGCTCCCTAGGTGAGTAATCTACTATCATAGTAATCTTTAGAGGTTATATTTTCTTTGATTAACAATTAGTTGCTGAAAAATAAATATGACAGACACACATGTGTACAGTAGACCTAGAATTTATTTTAAAAAAGCCAGTCCCATCCCGGCTATATTTTAGTGCTAGTTGTCTGCTAACTTTGATCATCACGTAAGCTGTTGTCAAACACTTAGCCTGTCAACCATAAAAACTTTATTAACCACTGATATAATAACAACTTTAAAGTTTAAACAACAAAGGCACTCCCCAACTTCCTCATTTTCATAAAATAAAGCCAATTTGTTTGGTTCCCACGAAACATTACAATAAAATAAATAAATAAAGGAGTTATTCTTAAAACCAGTCTTAAATACCTTTTTATTTGAAGTACGCACCTTACGTGTAATGATAAATAGTGTAGGAATGGCGTTGTATAAAAATAAGCAGTAGGAAAACTTGGTACAATGTCAATATAATGTGGCTGTCAAAATATTTTCTCTTCTTATTTTCTCCAAAGAGGATTATGACGTCGCACTTTGTGCATTTGCCAGTGTCAAGTATTATTTCAAGTTTTTGATTAAATTATTATCAAACGAGTCTTGGTCGTAGTCAAAGTTACACACTGTCGCGGTCAAGTTCATGCCCTACTAAAGTCGTGGTAAATGTAGTACAAGCTTCTTCGGAGTTTTGATGTTGTGTTGAGAGATTTCACCACATTATATTATTTCTTGCCCACACTCGTGCACTTAAATCGGTACTTAATGAATCAAACGGCCGAGAAATACAAAGTTACCTCTAAATCGCACAATAAAAACTTGATAATCTACAAAATACTCTCAATGAGATCTTGAAACTCTGCATAGCAATTGAATTGATTATAAGGGAATAGGTCGTTTTAAATTGTAAAAATAATTATTACATTAACCAAGAACAAATAATAATAATAAGAAGAAATACCTAAACTATTGAGTGTTGGAACTGAGACCTTTCCTGCCGCCCGGCCCAGACAAAAAGGGGGTTATTTTAGACGAGGTAGAGTGGACTCACAAAGGCAGTTTGCGCTGAATTCGACATGTAGTAATAAGTCTACTTTAGACGTTATATGAGAGTGAACTTTTGTACACAGCAATACCTGTTATACACCAGCGGTTTTCGGTTCTGCGACAGTTAAACCTAACTTGCCCTACTGGTATGCAATTGTACGTTTCCTGCCATACTCTTGCAAAATACGTGCGTGGGCGCAGTATGGAAGGTTTTATCTTACAATAGCGTACAGGACGATTATTTTTGCAACATTTCTTTGCAGAATTCCTTATGCAAGTTAATTAATATGAAGTAACTAACTAAACAGGTTATAATATTTTTAATTGCAATGGAGTGACGAGACTAGCGAGATGTTCGCCTGGTGGTAAGCATCACGCCTGCCCATAACAGTAGCAGTGCCAGAATTGTGAACTTGCAGAAAAAACCTGCGCCGCACTGCACTGCGCTCATCACCGAGATATTAGATGTATATCATTAACGTTTCCCTTCAAACCGTAAGACAGTAATACTTGCACACTACTGCTTGGCGGTTGAATAGCTGGCAAAGGTGTGTTACTTTCCCAAGCGGGCTCTGCAATAGAGTCCTACCACTACAGAAAAAAAAAACAATGTACTTACAACGTGTAACAAAAAGGTGTCATAATACTAAAGGTTGTGTATATAATATGTATTCATCATTATGATGATACGAAAAAACTATATACGCGAAAAAGGTTTGGTCCGTTTTCGTGATAAATTTTCGTAGTCAGCTACGAAAGAATAATTATTTTTCATTGTTTCGTAACCAATTATGAAACAAGAATTTTGTTGCCGTTTTGGTAGCTGAGTTTCGTCAGCTACGATAAAGGAATTTCAGTTCCCTTTTCGTACTCAATTATTAAAAAAAATATCTGCTGACCCATAAAATATATATAAATAAATACATTAAAAGTTCACTGACATTGAAAAAAATACTAAAATAATATCATAGGTTTAACACTACTACTAACACTGTACTTATGGATTATTTGTCCGAAATAAAGAATTTTTATTTTATATATTTCAAATTATTTTTGGAACTTCTGACCTTTTTTCGCGCTTTCAGGGTTGGCCCCTTATTAAAAGTTGTTCATAACGATGAGTTTAAGATATCCTCTGTAAATTTGGATGCAAAACAACAGCTTGTATAGACTTCTTTTAGCATAATCTGATTAAAAATATACCTACTCGATATACAGGTTTCCAATCCCCCTGTATAGTCGGGTGACCGATTGACAACTATATTGGAGGCTTCGTGTGAGGTCTATGAAGCCATTCCACCCACGCACTACGTCGGGAGTGGACTAGCGTGACCAAACCACGCGGTAGTGGAGACGGTGGCGGACACTAGCCATCAGTGGTCTCGAACCTACCGATTTTTTGATATTTCTACCGATTTTGGGTCGGTGCTACCGATATAGCGAAATCGACCAATTTTCTACATACATTTTATAATTTTTTTTTGTAAATTCTTCATCATCATCAGCCCGGAGACGTCCACTGCTGAACGAAGGCCTCCCCCTTAGACCGCCACTCTGTACGACAACCTGCCATTTGCATCCACCGGTTGCCCGCGACTTTTACAATGTCGTCGGTCCACCTAATTACTTACATACTTATAATACATACTACACCCAGACACAGAACAAACATCTGTGTTCGTCACATAAATGTTTGCCCTGGGTGGGGATCGAACCCACGCCCTACAGCTCTGAAGGCAGACATGCTACCAACTGAGCTATAAAGGCAGTCAAGTCAGTTTAATAGTTTATCTACGTAAATAACATCCTAATCCTCAGTCCTATCACCATAATCCCAGCTCGAATTGACGACTGCATCGTGTGAGGTCCGCTATAAAGCCATTCTGCCCACGCGTGGGTACTAACGTAAACACTAGCCCACACTTAGCACTAATATGGCATCCCCATTGAGATATTAAGTACTTGCTACCTGGAGATTTTTACTTAGATTAGTCATCGTAGCCTTAAAGGAGACAGATAGGCTCGGAATTGTGAGGTCGCGGATTCAATCCTGGGCCCATACCAATGAGCTTTCTGGAGTTTATGTACGGATTTTCATACGACTAGTTTTTCGGTGAGTTCGGTTTTCGGTTAATGTGATTCTAGATTAGAATCCTGAGCGAAGCGAGAGATACAGATTAAATATTATTTTTTACGAGTTGTGTACTCTTTTTTTTACCATTGACTGCGAGAAAATAAATAGTAATATAGTGTTAATTTATATTTATCACATTTTAAAGATACCTGCATACGTCCGGAGAAGAAATGGCGTATGTAAAACCACCAAACCGCCTTGCCTTTTTTGCTTGTAGCAACACCATAGTAAAAAAATGCTGATAACATCTAGCTGCTGAGTTTCACATTCGCCAGAATGGAGAAGCATGTGCTATTTAAAAATCGTAACGTTAGTTCAATTTTAAGCCATGACATTTATTCTAGCACAAACTGTACTAAATGTTCAGAAAATTACGAGCTTGAGTTGCTGATAAAGAAAACCGCGAAGAAAGGTAAAATTTTGGTTAAATACGAGAAAGTATAAAAAATTGGGGCATTAAGGATTTTTTGGCCAAATTTGTAATTTCCAAATGGGTCCCCGAAAACACTCTTTCAGTTTGCCTAACCCTCTACAAAACTCCTTGCGATTAACTACAATCTCGTCATATTCAGTGCATGATAATTTTACTCTATTTGTATTTGTAATGTCGATATTTCAATGTAGAGCTGAGGTTCACAGCCAGGGGTGGCGTGTCCCAACGAGCCAATTGTTGTAGAATTATATTGTTTAAGTAAATCTACCGTTTAGACTCGCTTTCCATGGTAGCTAATCTGGCCTGGGTGTAGCCAACTTTAACCGTCATAATAGGGTAGATGACTGATGTTGATATCGTTGAAACCTATAGCTTTGATGAAGAATTTATGTAAATATAGTATGTTTATTGAAATAATTATTGAAATCGGTTAATAATGTTCTGATATATGAGCGTTTAAAGTTTTTGTTAGAGACAACTCTGTCCCTTTCCCACAAAACAAAAAATGACGTCACGTCTTACTTGTCAGAATATAATTTATATGGCGTACTGAGAAGTGACGTCACGATTTGCTGTTTTTTCTCTCTGTCTAGCATGATATTAAAATGCTTATAAGTTGCTTATTTTTGATCAGATTTTAATTTTCTTTTCATTAATGAGCTATATTTAAGGGCCACATTTTAACAGGACAATAAAAAAAACCGGTCATCTAGCCTATTATGTATAAAACGCTAAAACTTATAACCTATTAACCTATTTTAGTTAAAATATGATATATCCATTTCTTTCTAATTACGAATTGAGTTTAATAAAAGAAGACAAAACATCTTTTAACAAAAATAGGTTTTTTTTTGTTGTGTTTTATGCATAAGACGGTAAGTCTATACATGTAGGTTAAAAGATCAAAGTGAAAAACGGATCAATAAAACGAAATCACACTTCATCGAACCAGACTCGATAGCACTTCAAACTTTATCACCTCCCTAAAATCATGACGGATATAACCAATTTAATTCGATAACTTTTTAAAACTTTAAACGCTTTAAAACAGTAAAAAAACAAGATTTATCTTACTTAGACTGATATTGATTGTGCTATTAAGTTTCTTCCGTCAAGTCTTTACTTATCTACGGGTTGACTGTGTAGAACTGGCTTTAGACGCACGATTTGTCACAAAGGCTGACAGTTTTTTGTCAGTCGAGATTGAGTGACGTTAAAAAGTTAATTGATGTTTTTTAGGGTTCAGTAACGATAGGTGTCTAAGGTATTTTTGACGGGACAAGCTTGAGTAATCCTTTATTGCATATGCAATAGCTCTATTTTAAACAGATTTTTTGACAAGCCGCCATGTTTGGGTTACGTAATTTTCAAGTAATTAGACTGAAGCGATTAGATTTATCGACGCCATGCGGTGCGGCACAGGATTATGTTGTGTTCGCAAGTTCACAATTCTGACACTGCTACTGTTATGGGCACGCGCTTACCACCAGACGTAAGTCCCGCTAGATTCATCGCTCGAACGTAAAAAAAAAATGTGCCAAAGAAAAGACATCAACGCGCGTTTCGTTGTTTTTATTCAAAAAAAATGTCTATGGTTAAAGAAAGAAACAAAAAAATATACTGATTTTATTTTTTATATGTTTATAGGCCTGTGTTTGTCTGCCGTCTCGTCTGATGATAAACGAAGATGCAGTCCAAATGCCTAAATAGATTCCGAACATTTGTGTCTATGTATATACCTATCCAAAGGATGACATCACAAATTCAAATCTAATCGTATAGTCTGTATTTTTAGCCAACGGCATCTATTAAATTCATCACCAATTAACTTCTATTATTAACACGACTCCATTACAGAAAAAAAAACAACAATCCTTTCAATCCGCGTGTGTGGTCGAGCATATTAAATTTTATTAATTCACAACATTTTTTATTAGACCGATTTGATGGCGTATTTATTTCTCAGCCAGCGTTTTGGCGCGTAAATCATAGCTGTCAAACTGACAGAGAATTTGGCGCCAACATGAAAAAAAGCAGCTGTCAAGCCCACCGTTCTGTTTTACGCATCGGTGCTTCTGAGACGTTTAATTCTGGAAGCATTTAGCGTTTTAATACGTGATTAGTGCTCTGTAATGTCGTCGTCGACGTATTTACACGACCGATATGTCCTTAAGTTGTCGGTTGGGACTATTTTTGACTCAATTACGGAGCAATAAATGGTATATTTGTGGGGTGACGTTCCGTTTCACAGAACGCGTTGAGTAATTTTCTGTTAAGTCCTCTGTATTGGGTTAATTGGTTATTTGTTGTCATCAAATTACTGTTTGGGAGCCCATAATTTCGAAACAGTTTAGGCATAGAAAATAACTCTGTCATTGCACGGTAATAAGTATTTTTGTACCTACCTAAATGGCTTCATAGGGAACTGAGCAGGTTTCAAATAAGTACCTACCTTTACAGGGCTTATATAATACGGGTAGGTATTAATAACATTTATTTATTTATTTTATACTCTATATAAAAGGTTTATCCGGTGGGACTGGTTGCAGTTTAAGGACATACCCAGGTCCGCGTCCTCTTGGTTAACGGTGGTGAGCATTCTGCGATCCCTACCTACCAGCGAGTACCTACCATTAAAATTATATGCAAATGTGTTTTATTTCAGTTTTTTTGACTCAGCGCTATTAATTTATTTAGACAGTACCTACGCCTCTACCTAAATTAAAATGGCATCCCACTAATTTATCAACTTTAAAGTGCCGTTATCTGTAATCTCGCTTCTTTATTAATTTGTTACTGCAGATAGTAATCTTTATTTTTCACGCAACGTCAAAACTCGACCCACTGACCTAGAGTCAAAATTAATATTTATCTATTTATTAATAAATTTGACCTAGCAACATCTTGCGGTTTGCTCATTTTTTTAACTGTGTAAACCAAGTATGTTTTATATTAGTGAACTTACTATGTAACATATATAACTTACATGATTTTGATAATTTAATTTTGACTGTCTTAGCATTCGACTTTATTATTTGTGTGTAATAATAAAGTCGAATGCTAATAAATAAAACAAAAACGGATTATTTTTTTCGTAAAAAAAGCTCTCTTAAAACACATTTCCTTAACACACTTTCACATTCATAATATCATACACATATTACTAGGAAACAGTAACTTCGAGTATTCCCTAATAATTGTCGAAGCCATTTCAAACAAAAAAGATTATATGTCGACCGACTAAAGGTACAGTTAAAAGGAGCCACCGAAGCATTTCCCAAAAAGTACAGACAACCTGACATACAAATCTTTAGTTCTATCATTTAGCCGCAGTCTACTAATAAATACTATCCATCATAGCGGACCAAATGCTGTTTTGACAGATGTCAAATTAATGTCAAGATGGCTGCCGTTTTGAGGTTATCCGTTCGTAACAATGGGGTAGAGTTAATGGCGTTTTCAGACTAGATACGATTCGGAAATAGAGTGACTTAGAGTTTTTTGGTAGCGCGTTTGGTGTTGTTGATTTTTCTAATGGTTTTTTAATCTAATTCTAGGTGTTTATATCGTAAGTAGAAATAGAGTAGAACACGAATTGCAAAAAGCTTCGAAAGCGAGTGGTTCTGGGTGTTTTCAAGTCATGAGTGAATAAGTTTCTTCTAGGCCAGCGTGCTCCATCGTAGACTGCATCTTCGTTTATCATCAGTCGAGATGGCAGTCAAACGCAAGCCTATATCATATTAAAAAAAATAAAAATAAGACCGTCTACCACATATACAACGTGTAACAAAAATGTGTGATAATACTGAACGGTATACACGACATGTCATCATCATCATCATTATCAGCCAGAAAACGTCCACTACTGAAAAACGCCTCGACGAAAGCCTCTCCCTTAATAAGGAGGGGTTGCCATAATCCCCACGCTTGGCAGGCGGCTTGGAGATCGCAGTGTTACCACCGTTAACTAAGAGGACGCTGCTGCCCATCCTCCAGTGGTTCTGGATGCAGTTTTAGGACATACCCAGAGATACACGACATGTATTTACTCATAATTATGTTTTTTTTTACTAAAGAGCCAATGCTGAAATCGATAAAAAAGTCAGCTGTTACATAGAAAAAGTTTATTGACCATGGGAAAAAATTAGGGATTAGATTTTCTTCTCGATTCCAGGATAGGCCCATAGTAAGAGTTGCTCATAATGATGAGTACATACGTACCCTTCAGTATTATCACCTTTTGTTACACGTTGTATGACGTCTCAAATGATGAAACAGTAGACATTTGACTTTGTTTGTTTTATATTCAGACACTGATTGGTATGGACCGGGGTATGTCCTAAAACTGCATCCAGAACCACCGGAGGACGGACAGCAGCGTCCTCTTAGTGAACGGTGGTAGCACTCTGCCGCCTGCCAAGCGTGGGGATTATAACAACGGACGGTCCGGTCAGTCTTCGGATGGGTGACCTTGAGTGGCATTTATTTCTGAGCGCTACCGTGGGTCGGATGACACGTTAAATTGTTGGTCCCGGTTGTTTGTTCTAGTTTCTATAACAACAGCCGTCAGCCATATCAGAGGCCTTCGGGCGGCACATTAACTCTGACACTAGGGCTGGCCACTCAGCCTATACGAACTTACTTACTTACTTTATAACAATCCGTCCCTATTAAGGGAGAGGCTTTCGTCCAGTAGTGGACGTCTTCTAGCTGATGACTGACTGATTGGTCAAGGTTTTGGTCATTTATTAATCATTTCAGTTAAAATATACTTGAATAGTACAAATTATTATTTTATATATATTCAATAGCAACGTCATTTATAGGATGTGCTGTTTCACATTACATCATCTGCCAGAAGACTTTCACTACTGGATGAACGCTTCAGTTTTAAAAGAGAGAGGTTGCCATAATCCCCACGCTTGGCAGGCGGCTTGGGATCGCAGAATGCTCACCGCCGTTTACCGAGGACGCTGCTGCCCGTCCTCCGATGGTGCTGGATGCAGTTTTAGGACGTAGCTCCCACCATACTACCCACCTACTATTAGGATTTACTATTTTTGTATTTATTTATGGGATTACTAATACTTTGACCCTTTAATTATTGATTTTATTCGTAAACACTTATCGACTTACCTATTTTTACCGCGTAATTTTACAAAAGATGTTATCCTACTTATTTCACTTTCTTCATTTTGCATAGTACTTATTGTAAATTATTTATACCATGTTTTTAAAGTTTATTGTTGTGACCTACTTTATACTGATCAACCTTCTTGATATTTTTAATTTAATGCTTGTGACGGATTTTGAGTGTCAGAATATAAATTACGTGTAAACTAAAATGTATTGTAATTTATTATATTGGCGACGAGGATGGGATAGGACAGTAAGAAAAATTATGACCGCTAAAAATCAAAATCAAATCAAAATGTTTTTATTTCGGACAATAAAATCCATTACAAAATTATAAAATTACAATTATTTACTTACTAACTAGCCAAATACTACCTAAAACTAAAAACCTTAAATAAATATGCATTTTGTTTTATTTAAAACATTTTGCGCAGACGATGTCAAACTTCAGCGACTCCTTTCTCACCATCGTCTGCACAAAATGCCTAGCGACAGGAGAGAAGAGGTTCTCGGCTATTGCTAACAGGCTAACAGGACTTATTATCCATATTATCCCCTACTATTATTTCCCTAATATCTTCTTATTTATACCTACCTTCTTATCTTATTTATTTATTTGCGCATTTTGAGCGAAAAAAATGTTTGTTTCCCTAATTATTTGGTGTTTACACTCTCAATCATAGACAAACAGTTTTTCAATATGCATCTACTTGAGAGGAGACAAAAAATGACATTAGAGAACCACAGAGTTAACACGTTTGGTACTTTGGGACGCCCGAAGGAATAACTTGGGTCAGTCGTGAGAGTAGATTTCGTCAGGCCTGGCGCTGTGAAGTGTTTATACCGAAGGCTATGCCTGGCCAGCTATACACGAGCCAAGCGGTACAGTGGAATATTGACTCACTGATTTCAAAATAGAGTACAAACAAGCTTACATTGAATATTATTTATGATTGTAGTTATAGGTATAATGTAGTTCCTGTAGGTTTTGGAAATAATCTTCAGTGATTTTGTTTTGAAAAAATGCATCAAAGCATAAAAAAAATACATCACCTAATTATACAGGGTTAGTCCTAATTGGTTAGCATCCTCTTAAGGGCATATTCTACATCAATACTAACAACTTTAACTATCGGGCCAACATTGAAATCGCAAAATAAACAGCTGTTCCATACATTTTGCCCAAGGTCGATTAACTTTTTATATGGAACAGCAGACATTTTTTTCGCGATTTCAATGTTGGCCCCATAGTAAAAGTTGTTTGTATAGATGTTTAGAATATGCCCCTAAATGGATGCTAACTGATTAGGACTAGGACTAACCCTGTATAAAAAATATCTTTAGAACCGAGTTACTTTAATAATAACTTGTGAATTAACCAGTCCGTACCATTATAGGAATAAAACGAACGTGTAAGCAAACTATACGTACTCTAAATCACTTTTATAACATAAGAGTAGACTATAATTTCCAGTATTAAAAAATAACTTGATACCGTAAAATACTCCAAATGTATTGTGTTAAAAATGTAACTGTAGGTCATATAATTTTATTTGTTTTTTTTTTATTAAACAGGAAATTATGTAAAAAAAGTATTTTAGCCTATGCTGTCCGGACGTATTCTAAAAACATTTCGTTCAAAAACCAAAATACTTTTACTGAAATATCCTTCTGCAGCTCGAGTACGGTTCTATACCGATATTATATCGTCTTCGTAACGACTCGACTCAATCCGAAGTTGAATGTATTTAAGAGTGCGCCTAATGCCAGAAAAATATCAGATTTCACCCGCGCATCTTGCATTAGTTTAGAGTCGAAAATCGCATGATATAATTGATGATGATAATGGCTTTGAGCAATTTAGGTGAGATTTTATTTAATTATCCAAATTATAGGCATGAAATTAAGAAAAAATACGGTAACGCTGCTAAAAAAAATTGTCTGATTGTGTAATTCGTAAAAAATAATGTGGTGTTACTTACCAAGCCGCCTGCCAAGCGTGGGGATTATGGCAACACCTTTCCTTTAAGGGAGAGGCCTTCGTCCAACAGTGGACGTGTTCCGGCTGTTGATGTGAATGTGGTGTTGTCGCTGATAATTTAAGCATTTGAATGAAATCAGTTGTTTTTTGTTAATAAATTGTTTTTATTTTTTTGACTAAACCAGATTATTTTCCAAAATTCTATTCGGTTACTCAACTTCTATAGGATTATCCCCTACCTGTAGTATTTTTTAAATCTAAATATTCACGTTCTTAATCTTTAAACGATGTGTTTAAAAATACACATTTTACTTAGTTTGGCATTGGTCGCCCCCTTAATGCCAAAATTACAGCTGTATACAGTACAGCAGTAACAGTACAGACTATAACGATTTTAGAAGATCCATACTTGCACTGCATGTCCTGCCGTAGTGAAATCTACCCAATATTTTTTTAGCCCGTCTCTGAGCTACCCATAAGCGTTCAATGATTCACCATACCACCCAACGAGTAAGGAGAGTCGCTCTCTCAGCCTTTTGTATAGCTCTGTCCCACTCACGGCAGCTTTTTTATACCCATTCAGAGTTTACTGTCAAAATAAGGATTATAAAAAGAGTTAGGATCGGATTATGCAATCGGATTAAGGCATTTAATAATGTTCGTAAAAAGTTTGATTTTGCAAAAGAATAGCTTGATATGGGATTTGCATTTCCGGCAAAATGGGGCATGATATTTACGTATTGGAAAAGATTTGACGAATTTAACAAAGGTCTTGAAACTCTACGCGACCAAAAATGTGCACGGCATAGTGCGGGGTAGTAAACTGTTGTATATGTAAGGTGAATAAAGATAAAAAAAATATATATAATATTTTGTATTGTATTTGTATAAAGTTCTAATTATTATTTTTTGGATTGCGAACGCAACGTAAATCTATGTAACAATCTGTCAAAAGTTCTAATACAGAAATTTTCAAGTAATCGGTTAATTCTAGGCAAACGTGCTCCATCGTAGGCTGCTTCTTTGCTTAAAATCAGGCGAGGTGGCAGTCGCAAGAATAAATAAACAAATTAAAAAAAAACTGGATCAGTTTGGTCAATTTTGAAAGCTTTAGTTGTCAGTTCTGAACTAATTAAAACATTGCTGTCACTTTTTTACTAGGAAAATAGGCATGTTAGCTAAGGACAGAAATACTTTAGTTAGTTTAGTTCTGGCAACAAAAACCTTCAAAATCAACCACATTGTAACGTCTCACATCAACAGCCGGAAGACGTCCACTGCTGGACGAAGGCCTCCCCCTAATAGGGAGGGGTTGCCATAATCCCCACGCTTGGCAGGTGGCTTGGGGATCGCAGAGTGTTACCACCGTTAACTAAGAGGACGCTGCTGCCCGTCCTCCGGCGTAACGTCTATTGGGTGTAAACTTGGTGTAAACTACTTTTTAAATTAGGTTTTCTATCATAGCACGTCAGTATAAAGCAGGAATTAGGTACATAGCAGTAGCGCTCGTGCCGTATCTTGACTAGGGGTTCTAAGAGATCACAGATGTTAAGCAACTGACGATCCGATCAGTCCTCAGATGGGTGACCGCGAGTGGCATTTACATCTGATTGCTGCCGTGGGTTGGTAGACACGGTAAATTGTTTGTTCTGTTTCTATAAAAACAACCGTCAAGCCATGTCAGAGGACTTCGGGTGGCATATTAACTCTGACTCTAGGGCTGGTCACTCGGCCTATACGAACTTACTTTTAGTACGAAGGAATTCAACCACCAACCTGCCTGAAGCTCGCTGTAGCGTAGGATGCCTGGAGACTCGATGGAATGACGTTATACTTACCTAAGAATTCTGGTAGTGGCTGAAAACGAAAATTGATGATCAGGCTGAATGACGTGCCTTGAAAGAGACCTATAGTTGACCGCAGCGAAGCGAAGGTCTCCTAGTCTATATCTAGGAAACAAGTCAGCGTCTGTATGTATATTTGTTCGACAATATCTTACGAACCGTTGATCCGATCTTTATGAAATTTTGTAAGCAAGTAGTTTGCGCAAATACATTTTCAAGTTCAAATAATAACAAAATTAGTCAAGTTGGTAGATATGGGGGTCGCGAGCTCAAAGTTCGTATCATTAATCATATCGATTATCTATGACGACTAAATACAAAATAATTATATTACTTTCTTGACAAGAAACACGTCTCGCATACCGCCGTCCAAGTTGGTATTTAAAAAAACAAGCAACAAAACGAGTCGGTGAGTGATGACTTAATTTTTAGAACCACCGCGAAGCGACTTAACATATGGACGCTGGTCAAACTAGATCGTTTGGATTAGCGCTATTTGACTAAAAGTTGTACTTGAAACGTATACAATTATAAAACTAATTGATAAAGAGGTCCAAAAGTCAGTGATTCTCGATAAGGCACGTGTTTGTCAGGAGGTTTCTCACTCTACAGTCTTAACCACCGTCAACTTGACCCCTGCGCCGCTGCCGACGACAAGTTCATTTTAGTTAGGAATTAGATAAGTATATAACGAAAACTAAGAAAATAAAAACACATTGTAATAAAATATGTTTCCAAAAAGTTGCGTTTAATAATAACAAACTAATTCTCATTCCTTAAACCAGTCCAAAATTTTACTACAATAGCCCGAAAATGTGGTAACTTTAGGCATTTTTTTATGTAAAAGATATATTCTACCTACCCCATATATCCAAATCTAATCAGGCATTTAGAAGTTATGGTGGAATAAAGAAACTCATACAATACATACATACATGAACCCTGAAAACACTATACTCCTATTTTTAGGCAAATGCTGATGATGTCAATTGAATTAGAACACTTTTTTCCTTGCCTGTACTAATTTCCGTTGTGGTCGAATTATGCGATAAAATAATATATAATAAAATAGACCACAGTCAAAGTGAATTGACCGTCCGTCTTGTTTGTCGTTACGACCACGAGGTAGTTTTTTGCGATAGATTAGTAAAATTGATTACCAAGACTAAAATCTAGTAGCGCCTGCGGCTCTACGCTCCTGTTACTCGATCCACGTGACAGAGATCACCACACACGGGACACAGACTAAACAATACTTACCATAAGCTCTGATTAATTTCCACTGCCCATGTTGCGACATACTCTCTGGATATCACGTTTTTTTTATACAACTTAACTACTAAGTTTATATTATTTTGTCCAATAAAGATTAACTACGACTAAAAACGTAAAAAAAACAAATTTGTTTATTGTCTCAAAACTAATAACAGATAGAAAATTGATTTTGAGTATTTTACAGGGGGGCACTTACATGCCCCCCTATACAACTCATGCTTTCATGAATTGCTACTACAGCATCGTCCCACCCGCTTCACCGCGGCCTTGGGGATATCAATTTATTAATTAGCCTATGTGTTACTCCAAGGTAGAAGCTACCTGTATATCAAATTTCATCTAAACCAGTACAGCGCGAGTACCGTTCTGTATGTCGCTAAATTTGACGTGTTGTTAGGCCAACCCTGAAATCACGAAACAAAACAGCTGTTCCATACAAAAAGGTTCATTGATCTTTTCGTGATTTCAGGGCCCCATAGTAAAAGTTGTTCATAATGATGAGTACAATGATATCCTAGAAGGATAACGGTGTTCAAACTAACACCCGGTATATAATAATACATAATATTTTGTAGTGGTAGGACTCCGTGTGGTGTCCGACTAGTGGAGTCCGCCTGGGGAACCTTTGCCAGTTATTCAATCGCCAAGCAGTAGTGTGCAAGCATTACTGTGTTCCGGTTCGAATGACAATGTTACCAGATAAATTAATGGGTATGAAGAGATTTAACATCTAATATCTCAGGGTGACGAGCGCAGTGCAGTGCGACGCAGGATTGTGTTCGCAAGTTCACAATTCTAGCACTGCTACTGTTAGTGGCAGGCGTGACGCTTACCACCAGATGAGCGTCGTCTCGTCACTTGACCGTATAAAAGAAAAAAACATAAAATCGGTCTGGTACACTGCATACCCTACTGGTAGAGATAGGTGGAAAAAACCACTAAAATCTACTGATAGCTATAATCCACCTAACTTAGGAAACAAAAACGAAAGAATTGTATCATGAATGTCTAGAGACAATCCAAATGCTCAAACCCACTACCAGTCGGCAGCGTACCCAGCATGTTCGCGGCATTGCCACGTTGAACGGCGCGACAGATAAATTCGATGCATTGTAACACCTACACTGCAATAAAAGACAGATTAAGTATATTTATTGACGATACAACCTTTTATTAGGGTATAGCATTGAGCTAATATCTAAAGAGTCACAATCTCTAAGTGAAAACAGTCAAAAAACGTCCAACTGCCGTTGTACATACCTATACGTGCATTATATAGTTAGAATTGTTCGAATTGAGACGTTATGTCGCTTTTATAGTGTTCAATGTATGCTTGAGCGCTTATGTCTTATCGTAGTTTAAGTCGGTCAAAAAGTCTGCGCACTGCATAGCGTGCGCAGAGTTTTGGCGTGAACATTTTTTTTGCACGATTGTGACTCTATAGATATTAGCTCAATATGACTATAGGGGTACAGAAAAGACTGATACTAAATAAGCCTTTAAATCTACACTATTATTAGGATAAGGTAACATTTGTGTTTGTATGTTTGTCCGACGTAATCTTCGACTCCTGAGTACTTATTAGAAATTATATTTATTATGATGACAATTATTATTAGCCAACTTCAAAAAAGGAGCAGGTTCTCAATTCAATTGTAATTGCCTCTCCTTTAGTTTTAAAACCGATTTGTTTTTTTAAAGGATATACTATCAGATTGGTCCCACAAATTCATCAAAATCGGTTCAGTTGTTTGGTTTTTGGAATAACCGGATTCGGAATCGGAAGAGTTGATGAAGAAGAAGATGGAAGTTGTATGTTTGTTACTCCTTCACGCTAAAACGGCTGAACGGATTGGAATGAAATTTGGTACAGAGATAGGTAGCATAATAATATTATATATTATACAGTTAGCATCCTTTTAAAGGCATATTCTGTACATCAAAACAAACAACTTTTACTATGGGGCCAACATTTAAATCGCAAAAATAAATTATAAGCCACAGCAAATCGCTCTTCGAGGTAAGCGCAAATTATACCTTTTTTATTAATAAAATAGTAACGTACGCCACTTATAATTATAATCATACAATGAGCAATAAAGTATACAAAAAACAACAGTAATAATACGCATTTTTTTTAGTATAACCTATTTCATCTTCGAATGCCTCGATGACATCTTCATATTTTCTAGTAATTTAAAAACCAAACTACTGAACCGATTTCGATAAAGTGTGTATGGGACCACCTCTGACAATGAACAAAAAAACCTGAAAACTGAAACATACCAAACAAAAAAAGAATCATTAAAATTAGATCATAATTGGCGGAGTAATCGCGTAGCATACATACAAAAAACCAAAAAAAACAAACAGTCAAATTGAGAACCTCCTTTTTGAAGTCGGTTGAAAAAACATTAAAAAGAAAAAGTAACAGTACATCTGTCTTCTACATCTCCTTTGAATCATCGGCATCCTATGGTTGACGGGAAGATATCGCTTATAGCGATAAGGCCGCTAGACTTTTTAGTTGTTCTTTATTTTTCATGTTAACAATTAAGAGTTAATCTAAGTACTTATTTTAGTTAGTTCAAGTTTTGTTTCAAGTATTCTGAATATTTTAGTCACAGCCAAAACTGCGGAGCACAGCTAGTGATATAAAATGTAAATTTTATTCTAAAAAACTTAGGTGTGTGACTAATACGAACGGATGCTTCATTTTGCGATATCGTTCTGATAGTGAAAGAGCTACGGACCAGTTTGATTACCGACAATAAGTATTAAAACATACCTGTACATGATATTACATATTATAATTGGTATTACAATAAAATATCCTTTAATATTCGAGGTAGCGTAGCTTTTTATTGCTGCAAGATTTATGTAAAATCAATAGTTTCGAAGGTTTTATATGAAACTAGCGACCCCAACCTAGCTTCTCAAGGGTACCAAACTTCACAGGATCACCCGCTGAGCTAATCGGAAGATTTCCTGAAAATTGCATCAAAATCGCTACAGCTGTTGTGGAGTCCTTATGGAAAACACACAACTTTTATAGACATAGAGATAGATTGAAGATTAAATGATATCACACACACACACACACACACACACATCAACAGCCGGAAGACATCCACTGCTGGACGAAGGCACCCCTTTGGTGTAAATAAAGTAATAGTGAGGGGTTGCCATAATCCCCACGCTTAACAGGCGGCTTGGGGATCGTAGAACCACCGTTAACTAAGAGATAAAAGATAATAAGCTGCTGCCCGTTCTCGTAAATTATATACCGAAATTCATTAGAGACAGGTTATTTCTACATAATCACGGTAAATATCCCGTTAATAATAATAGAACTTTAGGTTATTTCTAACTGATTATACCGAAAAATTATTTATTGATATTCGTTTGGTATGGTTATTACTCCGAAATAGATATTACATTGTTTTAATAGTGTTACAATACAAAGCAGTTTCGTTTGTAATACGAAATAAAAATGAAGAATAAGAAATACCATAAGAATTTGGTATTCGTTTGGAATATATCGATTTTAACATGTTTTGCTATATAAAAATACCGATCTGACGTTTCTGATGTTCTTACTGAACTTACCATCATCTCTCAAACTACCGCCTCTATAATTGCTTAATTACAATTCTCTTCGGTAGTTATTTGATGATTCAATATTCTTAATTCGAGGTTATTATAATCGAAATCTTTCCTCCCTTTTATTTGGAAAAAACGACAGAACCTAATTTACATTTTTACTTAGCTTTCCTTAACTTTTACCTTACTTTACTTTTTAAGGAGGTTTTTTTTGTTTGTTTGTTACGTTTTTTTTTTATGTATGACTGATGCTATTGGCCTCAGATGGCCTCTACAGCGTCACCGGACTTTAGGCAAGCGCAAATAGCGCTCGGCCTAGTTTAGGTTAAAGGCGACTAGCTCAAGGGCACCTCAGACGGTACGAACCTCGGCTTGGCCGTCGCCGGGAGTGGGGTCAGACTTGCCCTGGCACCCCAGAAGGGGTATGCCCTGGGGCCCTAGTAGGTTGATCTGGTTGACTATTTGGAGAGAATCTAACCGAAGTGAATCTAACCGAACCTGTTTGTTTGTTACGCGATTACTCCGCCAATTTATATATTGATTTTTGATGTTTTTTGTTTTGTTTGGTAGGTCTTCAGAGGTGATTCTAACATTTTTTTTATCGGAATCGATTTAGTTTGATTTTGATCACTGGAAAATCGATATCATCAGTTATCGAAATTGTATTTTTTTATATTAAAATACTTGTTATTATTGGGCTGCACGTTGTAATGGCAGGTATGTCCGCTTTTGCTCACGTTTGGTGGCGCTAGTGTTGTTGGAGGTCAGCGTAGAGTATCAATAACACTGTTATTACTCTGAGGACGACAGCGATTTTGACAGCTCCCTACAGCGTCTATGTTGTTTTTGGTGATGATTATTTTGTTAAAATGATTGTAAAAGACGCGGGCCTGGTCCTAAAACTGCACCCAGAACCACCGGAGGACAGGCAGCAGTGTCCTCTTAGTTAACGGTGGTAATACTCTGCGATCCCCAAGCCGCCTGCCAAGCGTGGGGATAATGGCAACCCCTCCCTTTTAAGCGGGAGGCCTTCGTCCAGTTGTGGACGTGTTCCGGCTGTTGATGATTGTAAAAGTGCTACAATCAAAATCTTCCTTTTTGCGTATGACTCTTAGTTGTAATAATTTAAGTTTTTTAAAGCAATGGAGAGACAAGACGAGCGAGACGTTCACCTGCTGGGCTAACATGCGCACCGCGAGAAAATTTTGTCGTGTCTTTATGTCGTGCGAAAACGAGACAAACTTATACAGATCCGTAGCCTTGTCCTGTTTTGTAGAATCGAGAAAATTTTGTCTCGGTGCGCATGTTAGGCCTACTGGTGTCGTCACGCCCGCCCATAACTGTAGCAGTGCCAGAATTGTGAACTTGCGAACATAATCCTGCACCGCACTGCACTGCGCTCGTCACCCTGAGATATTAGATGTTAAATCTCTTCATGCCCAGCAATTTCTCTGGTAACATTGCCCTTCAAACCGAAACACAGAAATCCTGTGCATTACTTTGTTTAATTTAATTTAAATACCTAAATAAAATTAAACGCAATTATGCTTGCACACTACTGCTTGGTGGCTGAATAACTAGCAAAGATGTGATACTTTTCCCAGGCGGTCTCTACAATAGAGTCCTACTACTAATGTAAACACGTAGTTCTGCAAATACAATTATCAAGTTCGAATTTGGGGATCGCGAGGTCTCAGTTCGCGGAGAGTTACTAATACTGAATAATATCTAGATAATGTCTGTGATTCTATATGAAAATCCCAACTTAAGTCAACCTAAGTCAGTCTTAGGTCAACTAAGATAGACGCATTCAGTTTCACGAAGGAAGTAAAAATGATCTAGAGAAACAATCAGCCACAAACATTTAAAGACACTCAGACAGACAAAAAGACGTAGAAACGAACGGAAAACGTCTCAATTAGTTCATACAGGGTCACTCTTTAAATAACTACATTAAAAAATCATACTAAATCCACCTTTATTCAACTACAATAGAGTCCAAACATAACCAGTCACAATTCTTATAAGAAATTCCAAGAAAATGACATGCAATTAGAAATCATCTTTAACGACTAACAAATAAGGTGACAATTCTATTGTAGATTGTCACTGATATATCTGCAGATACAAATCAAGGTGATATGAGATGTATTTTTAACGGAATAAGGTAGATTTTAGTATGGTACTGCGTTGTATGAGATGCTATGGTATACCAGTCAAGCTTGAAAATGTTTTGGTGACATGAGCAAGCAAACTGGACCAAAAAATACATTGAGTGGAAGTTTTTTTTTATATAATAAAAAAAATATATAAATAAAACTTCTAATATAAAAACTCTTTAATTTGTAGAAAATTAGTATTTTTTCAATCAACTTCAAAAAGGAGGTTCTCATTCCGTCAATTATGAATTGATTTTGATGATTCTTTTTATTGTTTGGTAGGTGATATTTCAGAGGTGGTCCCATATAAATTTTATCGAAATCGGTTCAGTAGTTTGGTTTTTAAATCAAAATAACTGGAAATATGAAGATGACTTGTTATCTAGTTAGTCGACACTAAAGTATTTTTTTAAAGAATCTTATTATTATTGTAATACCAGTATTGGCAAGTAAGTAATTCGTGCAAAAATTCATAAAATATAATAAAAAATGACTGAAAACTAAGCCGCTGGTCGTACATTGAATATTGGAGGGCGTATTTGTCTTGATACCTAGAGGCGTACTAAGAAAGGATTTCTCGACTCAACCCCTTCAAGGGTAAAAATGGATGAACACTTTTGTATAAAACTCCTTTGTTTCTGAAATTGAAGTCGTGAACATTTGTATTTGGATAGTTAATTGAAAATATCATTCAATCGTTCATTGGCAATGGGCAGGCCACATCGCTCGAAGAACTGTCAACCGATGGGGAAGAAAGGTTCTTAAGTGGCGACCGCGAACCGGAAGACGCAGCGTAGGCGCGGCCTCCCACTAGGTGGACCGATGACATTGTAAAAGTCGCGGGTAACCGGTGGATGTAAATGGCAGGTTGTCGTACAGTGTGGCGGTCTAAGGGAGAGGCCTTCGTTCAGCAGTGGACGTCTCCGGGCTGATGATGATGACGATTGAAAATAAAAATGCTGTTTCAAAAATGTTTTGACAGGGATGACTTATGGGGAAGGGGTATGAAATGTTATATGGGAAGTTTTTTGTTTGTGAAGTTATAGTGATGAAAATTGTTTAAAAAGTTCGTTTAAATAAAGTATAATAATATTTTGTATATTATTTTGACCGGGGGGACTTAACAGGATGACATGAGGGATGAAATGTTGTATGAAAAATTATATGTTTATGAGCTTATAGTGATAAAATGAAAATTGGTACTTGGATAGATCATTTCGAGTGGGGCGAATTTCTTCCGTACGCGGATAGAGTCGCGGGCGACCTCTAGTATCATACAGGGTTACTGGTAACTCGGCGTATTCCGGGCAAGAATGCATCAAATTTAAGCCCTGGAAGTTAATAGTTTTCCAGATATCGATTCGTATAGTAAATAGATTCGCGATAATATAGATATACTAGATCTGAATGAACCTTCAAACTGGATAATTTATGCAGTTTTTTTATTTCTGGATATTAGGCTATAATTATTATTTTATTTTAGCCATAGCTGTCCCACTGCAGAACAAAGGCCTACCTTCTACCTCTACCCGAGCGATAGAAAACAAAAATCTTCAGGTTTTAAAACTCAAAGTTTTAGTTGGCGCCGCTCCACAGCTTCCTGTGCCGAGTGGGTGGCCGGACCACCCATAGCCCGGCAGAGCATCTGTTTGTACCCGGTCAAATTAGGCGCGCGACTCAAATCCTAACTCCATACGGACAGCGTTTATACTGACTTACATACGCACTTACTTACCTATACACTACATCATCATCATCAGCCTGGAGACGTCCACTGCTGAACGAAGGCCTCCCCCTTAGACCGCCACACTACGGCAACCTGCCATATGCATCCACCGGCTGACCACCGCTTTCACAATGTCGTCGGTCCACCTAGTGGGAGGCCTTCCTACGCTGCGTCATCCGGCACGTAGTAGCTACTCAAGAACCTTTCTTCCCCATCGGTTATCAGTAGGTACACACAACACACACATTTTTGCAGTAGTAGGACTCTAATGCGGAGTCCGCCTGGGGAAATACCACACCTTTGCCAGTAATTCAACCGCCAAGTGTGCAAGCATTACTGTGTTCCGGTTTGAAGGGTAATGGTACCAGAGAAATTACTGGGTCAGAAGAGATTTAACATCTAATATCTCAGGGTGACGAGCGCAGTGCAGTGCGGCGCAGGATTGTGTTCGCAAGTTCACCATTCTAGCACTGCTACTGTTAGTGGCAGGCGTGACGCTTACCACCAGGCGAACGTCTTGCTCGTCTCGTCAATAGAATGTATATAAAAAAAAATAACGATGATGACTAAAATCACGAAATACTAAATGAGATAATAATTTTAATACTAATTACTTTATATTTTTTTACTAATAATTTTCCGTCTATGAGCATTCTGCGATCCTCAAGCTTCCTGCTAAGCGTGGGGATTATGGCAACACCCCTCTACTAAGGGGGATGCCTTCGTCCAGCAGTGGACGTTTTATGGCTGACGACGACAGTGAAAGTGGAATAAAAAAGTTTTGTTTGAAGTCCGATAAATTAGTTCTGCGAACAGTATGCCTCACGAACTGAGACTGTAGAACCTGTATGCCTAGTTTCTTAAACTGTCTTTAAAGATTAATTATTTAAGCGTCCTTTTTTTCTTAAGAAACGTTTCTTTAAGCGTAATTGATAAATAAGGTCTGTACCAAAATCCGGACATATGAAAACAAATTTTATCAGATAGGAACAAGAATAAGAATATGTTTTTTTGCCAAAAACACGAGTAACAACACTAAAATAAAACACAGCAGTCAGATGGAGCATGGATGTAGCAAAACTTTACTAAAAAGATGTCCATCTTTTTATTCAAATTCGTCTAAAAATTATAACCAAAGTTATATTTTTCAACTACAAGGAAATTAAACAATATCATCGTGTGAAACTCAATAGCATTTGTGAATCCACCAAACCCAAGTTCAGGCCAGCGCAGTGTTATGGAATAAGGCTCACTTGCCCATAAGTGCGTGGATATGTCCTAAAACTGCGTCTACAGCCACCGGAGGACGGGCAGCAGCGTCCTTTCGGTAAACAGCATTCTGTTGACCCCCAATCCGGCTGCGTAGCCTGGGGATTAAGGCAACCAGGCCTTCGTCCAGCAGTGGACGAATAATGAGCACAAAACTCCACAGTGTAGGAGGAACAGATATTGTGTGATCAAAGAATGGTTCTACAGAATGACGCGTGATTGTACGGGCCGGGCGGTGCATGATTTGCGAGAAGAGTGTTTAAGAGTGTTTTTGAAACGTGCACAAAGATCACAAAATTTAGAACGATCTATGCAACAGACTTCCAAATTAAATAGGGAATATGCATGTGTTTTGATTATTAAAAATAATAGAATAAATGGAGAGTTTAACTGAATCTGATGCTTACATCGAAATAATATTTGAAATCAGGTGGTAAATTCCTGAAATATAAGCGGTAAAAGTATTTGGGAGGGAGTAATTTGTCCCTTTCTAGTAAACACGTGCTAGTACAGAGTTTGTTTAGAATCGTGGCCTTTGACGTCATTTGCTAGTATAGTGCCCTGTCTAACATGAAACTAAAATGTTTATAACTTCGTTATTTGTACACATATTTAAATTTTAGTTTCGATGAGTTGTTTTGTTGAGAGTCAGCTCTTTAGTGAGTCAATAATAAAAAACTATGCATATTCTGTTCTAAATGCTATTATATAATCTTCTATTCTAAAGCAGTGTTCCTTTAGAATTGAATTCACAGTCCAATTAAGAGCTAGAACAGTTACGCTATTTGACCTTGATCAGTGACGCCGTAACAAATTCGATTGTCACGGTGTAACCTATCCGAGCGGTCGTTACACTGATGCTTTGTAACCTCGATAAGTTCCGGTAAAATGTAACTTAACTCGACAAGTTAGGTTATATTTTACCGGACTACATTATTTCCAGTTTTTAACCGACCGCAAAAAGGAGGAGGTTCTTAATTCGGTTGTATGTTATTTTTTTATGTTTATTACCTCAGAATTCCAACCGACATGGATTTTTTTTTTTTCATTGAAAGAATATACATACTTACTAACAGATTGGACCCATAGAAATATCATAAAAAATAAATAAATTACAAATTCATTTATTGGACATTAATTTTGACAAAGTGTAATACTGAATCCATTGGCTCCGAACTAGTACTAATACTGTGTGTATTTGTTTGTGTGTTGTTGTGTGTTCTATGTTTCTAATCGATTCAGTAGTTTGATGTTTGAATCAAAATAACTGAAAAAAATATGTCATCTTTGATATAAGATTTATTTAAACAAATAAGTGAAAATATCATAGCTAGTATCAACATACCTGTATATACCTGCCAACCCAGTAGTTGCGCCAGGAAAAAACAGATAACCCAACGTTTGCATATTCTATAGGCTTCATACTTTCGATTGCTATTAAATTGATTCGTTAAACTCATGTGAGCAAATTTATATCAAGTCAGTTTTTAATTTTTAATTAATCATTCGTCGTCAGCCATAAAACGTCCACTGCTGGACGAAGGCCTCCCCCTTTATAAAGTGGTGTTGCCATAATCCTCACTCTTGGCAGGCGGCTTTGGGATCGCAGAATGCTCACCACCGTTAACCAAAAAGACGCTGCTGTCCGTCCTCCGATGGGTCTGGTTGCAGTTTAAGGACATACCCAGGTCCAATTAATCAATTAATCATTGCCTGCAGGGCTAGCATGCGCACCGCGAGAAATTTTTCTCGATTCTTAAAAACAGGACAAGGCTACGAATCTGTATAAGTTTGTCTCGTTTTCGCACGACATAAAGACACGACAAAATTTTCTCGCGGTGCGCATGCTAGCCCTGCTGGCCAGATTTTTTTTGCCAACCCCACTCCCGATATATTTTCTAACATACTAAATTAGATAAAAACATTTTCATCGACTAAACAGATGGGTGAAGGTCGTTAATCGGATCTTAGATTATATGAAAAAATGCGTAATACATATTCGAAAGAAATATTAAGAAAAAAAAACCTACCTATGTAGTTTATTTTTTTTCCATTCATTTCGTTTCGTCCGACTATCAAATACAAACCAATCAAATACCTACTTTGAAAAAAACTACAGAAAAGCGAAAGCCCTACTTGTTTACTTCTCTCTGCAGTGTTGAAAACAGTATTTGCCGCAGCGACGGTGATAATGGAATGGACGGGCCCAGCGCTTGCAAATCGATCAAAATTAACAAGACATCACAATCAAGCATACCTAGCTTAAAGTATGCATATTACATTTGCCGGTAAATAGAGATAGCGAATCTAATTACTGCATGACAAAAAGAGAACACAAATGTACATGTATTAGAAGTTTGTATTGTCGTATCGTACGGCTCGCATGTCGCAAAGGCAGAGTATGACTAAAGCGAGTGGAGAGCGGGCGCTCAACATATAGTCTTCAAAATCCGTGCGCTTATTTCCCGTCATCATCATCAACATCTTATCATTGTCGCTGATTTGCCATTAGTTTCTGTGCAAGGGGTGTAGTAGTGTTTTGAAGTTACACAAATTATATATTTTTTTAAACATGATCTGAGTTAAAACCTTCTTTTTAAATTGTTTTAGAAGAGGGGCAATGTGACAGGTGGTAAAAAAACTCACTTAATGCGTAAACCGTTAAAGTTTTACACTTAATTGTAAGTATAAATGTTTAATTAAGCTGGAATTCGGAACGGAATCCAAAGAATTATGGCAGTTATTCGTAATTTAGCCGACAAACTGGCGTTTGTACTTATATAAAATTAAATTAAGCTTTTGAATTATTTAAAACAAAGTAAAGTAAAATAATATACTTCCAGAACTTTCAAAAAGTTAAAAATAATAATTTCGGCCGCATTGCATGCCGTATTCGGCCCAAAAATCGATCTTTTAGACAAAATGAGTACTGGAGTGACTGGCACGTATACTCTGCGCTATCTATAAAGTTGAAGAAAACATTTTTTTTAAATCGTGTTTGGGAAATCACTCATTATGTTCATTGCATTTCTAATCTATCCTAATTCACACGCAAAAACCCGTTTACCCATCAATGTCATAAAAACATTCACGTTACTTAATCGATGAGAAAAAGTAAACGGTCAAAAAACCAACATGGCGTCTCATTAAAAACGCGCCAACATAATAAAGCTATAAATGTCTGTTAATAATTTATTAATTTCTGGCCAGTAGTCGCATTAGCATATAATTTTAACATTTTTAACGGTATTTTAGTTAAGCGAGGCTTTTTGAGAATTTTCTTGTGAGACATAGGGAGAGATAAAATGTAGAGTATACCTACCTACCGTGCATAGCTGACTGACGTCAATGTGACTGACGTCAACGTGTATTTTGCAAGACATGATTTTTTCTTGTTCTTGTCCCGGGTACGTTAAGCAGCCAGAAAAAGACAGAAGAGTGATTCACGAGGGGTTTTTGGTCAATCTGGAGTCTTGATCCTTCTGATGAAAATATTATTCTAAAAAATTGACGATCGCAATTAAATACCTAATTGATTTTGACTGTACGTCTATATCAAGGGACCCTTATTATCACTTACAATGAAACACGACTCACTTGATTCCTTTATTGAAATCGGTCCAATGAGAGCTATAATCATTTATTGTTATCGGAACCACGATTTTTTTTTTATTTACTGCATATTTTACAAAGAATAACTCTTCTGGAAACGTGGCTTGTAAAAGAGTGGCGTTTTGTTGGTTTCCAGTCTCATTAGGATTGCAACCACGTTGCGCCGTTTTGTCGTGTCGATTGTAAACTCATGCAGTTTGTTCGCCATTCGGACAAACGGTGTGTATCGCGACAAAATATCTATAAAATGTTAGTTAAATTAGGTACAGCATGTCAGATCAAGCTCATTATACCTAGTTCTGATTAATATCATAATAACGGATATTGTAATTGGGATGTTAATTAGTTTATTGACTATTATGAGGTGGGTGGTCTTGAAAACGAAACTGTTGCTATTTTATAGAAAAAATAAAAAATTATAATTCACATTTTTATTTATTTATAAATATTTAGTGATCAAACGAACTTACCCAGATATGTGAAGTTCGATCACTATTATATGAAGAACTTCATTCGACGCGATTTTTCTTTCTTCTATTATTTACATTCTGTAGCTGAGACCCAGGCTTCGGCTCCACACACAGATTTTTGAGAGTATCTAAGTAAGGTAACCAGAAAAACAAAGTGGCAACACTTAACGCTGCCGACTTCAGATGTCTCACTCGACAGCACTTCATTATGTTAAAAGAAATTCCAACTGTAGTCTACCTAATGGAACATAGCATTTTGATACATATGTTCACTGCTTTTATTTTTTATATTTTTTTTGGGGTTCTGGGTTGATTTATGGGAGGGTTATTATATTAAATCGCGTCGAATGAAGTTCTTCATATAATAGTGATCGAACTTCACATATCTGGGTAAGTTCGTTTGATCACTAATTATATTCGACTTCATTCGACGCGATTTTTCTTTCTTCTATTATTTACATTCTGTAGGATGTTCAGAGTAAAAGGACAATTATGTAAAAATTCAAAAATAAAAGTATGTAATTATATGTAGGCAGTAAGTATAATTACTAATTGTACATAATACAAATTGAGTAGTTAGAAATCATAACGGAATAATTGTTGACCTACTTATAGAGAATAACTTACATTCTAATTACATTTACGCAGTAATTTTGTTTTATTTATGTACTCCTAGGGATCTGGCCGGACCAATTTCAGGCTTAGCATTTGATGTTATTGTCATCCAAAATTTCAGGAAATACTAGAGCTTAAGCTGATTTATATGAGTTTAAAGTACCGTATTTTGCTCCGTTCTGGTAGCATTCCGTTAAAAAAACGATTACAATCGAACAGGAGTCGTTATAATAATCATACCCATTTAGTAAACAAAACTTGACCCATAATTTTATAGAGCTATCATACTGTTTGTAAGTATTATCAGATAACGATGCTAAAATGATATTGATTGAGTTCTCTGATAAACATTTATTTTAATAGCATTTGCCGGACAATTTGGCGGCAATCAAACCCAGTGTTCGGTGCAGGTTGTGCACATGTCTGAAAGGAGATTCCAAGAGATACATTTTTGGTTCAAAATATACTGGTTCTGAAATAATAAGTCTTTTAAAAATTGGAAACCAAGGCTGAGTTGGCCAATTGGGTACAACAACTATACCTACAGACTTCTCGTAAATTATTTTTTGCAACACCTTTAAAATTAACGCAAATGGAGGAAAAGCGTAGAAATTTAAATTTGACCAAGATATTGTGAACGCGTCTACTGCGAATGCGTCAGGATCGCTTTGCCATGAAACGTATTTAGGGCATTTAGTATTACAACGGCTCGCAAATAAATCAATTTCCGGTAGCCCGATTTTTCTAACTATATGACTAAAGGCCGATGCACACAGTTCCCATTCGGTATCAGAGAATTTTTTCCTAGATAAGCTATCCGCTTCATAGTTATCTTTAGTATTGATATATGATGCAAAAATTACAATTCTACGTTCTTCGCACCATTCCCATATCTCACGAGCAATCTCATTCAAGTGTGGGTATTGAACGGAACCCATTCTATTTATGCAAGAGATAGCTGTAATATTATCAATACGTAACAATATTCTACAATGGTGTTCATATTTGGCAAAAGCTTTTAGGGCAAAAAAACTAGCTTTTAACTCTAAAATATTAATATGTTGGGATGTTTCTTCGTCTTTCCAAAAACCGTACGATTTTTTCTCTTTGCAATAACTGCCAAAACCGCTTTTGGAGGCGTCCGAAAAGATTTCTAGCTTATATTCACCAACTACCAGAGGCTGTGTACCGGAATCAATTTTATGTAACCACCAGTTCATATCCCATTTTAAATAGCTCGGGATGTTTACAGTTTGATCATAATCAGGATTATCTAGCAAACATAAGTACTTAAAACGCTCCATCTGTTTTGTATATAACCATGCGTATTGTATGGCAGGAGCAGCTGACACTAAAGAACCGATCAGACGTGCAAGTTCTTTGAGTTTACACTTAGTTATCAACTGAAAATTATCGATTTGTTGTTTAATTCTAGATTTTTTCACTTCAGGTAATTCTAGACACATATTTACGGAGTCAAATATAAAACCAAGGTACTTGCACCTCTGACTCGGGACAATGCTGCTTTTTTCGTAATTGATTATGAATCCGAGTTTCTCTAGAAGTATAATAGTAAATTTGACATTATCTTCGCATTCCTTAAACGAACGGCCTATACAACATATATCATCTAAATAAATAGCTGAAATCATGCCTCTGGATCTTAAATACTCCATAACCGGCTTTAACATTTTTGTAAAAACGAATGGAGCTGTAGACAAACCGAACGGCAGACAATTAAATTCATATAAGTCATTTTTATATTTAAACCTAAGGTACTTTCTATGAGAGCCATGAACTGATGTTAAGAAGTATGCATCCTTCATATCTATAGTTGCCATATAACAACCTCGAGTAACCAACTTTGACACTGTCCTGTAATCTTCCATTTTAAAATGTTGAGTATGGACAAATTTATTTAGGCGTTTTAAGTTAAGAATAAATATGTTAGTGCCGTTCGGTTTCGCTACCAAAAATATAGATGACAAGAACTGTTTGTCGTCGGGTTTACATTTTGATATAGCATTAATTTTTATAAGGGATTCAATTTCTAAGTCAAAATCGATACACTCTTTATTTGATTTAGGAATAACACAAGGTTTATTATCATCGATTGGTTTAGATGAAAATGGGATTTTGTAGCCTTGGATCCATGATAACAGCACATGATCATTAGTGACCTCTAGCCAGTTGTGAGCGAAGTGTTTTAATCGACCCGCATAGCGTACCTCATGAACAGGCGCGGGCGCGGCGGCGCCGGCGGCGGGCGGGTGAGCGTCGCGTACTAGCGCCGGCGCGGGGGCGGCGGCGGCGGGCGGGTGAGCGTCGCGTGCTAGCGCCGGCGCGGGGGCGGCGGCGGGGGGCGCTGCTGGCGGCGCACTGGCGGTGACCGGTACGCTGTTTCCCGGTATTGTATCCCGCTTCTCGTGGTACCGGTGGCGGTGGCGGCGGCGACGCTGAAGCGCTGGTTCTGGGCGGTCTGAAACCCTGCATTCGCTGTGCCCGTTGTCATTCGTTGCAGGGGCTTCCAGTTTGACTGGTCACGATTATTGTATTTTATAAAATTGATCTTGTTGAATTTCTGATTTCGAAATTTGTTATCTTTTAAATCGGTTCCCGTCTTCTTAATAGATTTAGCTGATTTTAATTTTTCGGCGATGTTTTCCCCGAATAGATACTTGTCCCTTGTGGTATCTGACATAGTTTCCTTCATATTTTGGTTAATAGTTGACATGACAAAATGCCTTCATGTTTTAGTTTCAGTATAATGGCTATCGCATAAAATCCGACATGCATCACTAATCGGTTTCAGCAACTTTTGGACAGAAAAATCTTTTACTAAAATACTGTCGAGCGCCTGTGATAATGCCGCCAGAGCGGTACCTATTTGGTTTTGTTTGGCTGTTAACACGCAATCTCTTTTGCAGATGTTTTCCGCTACAGCTGCTTTAACTTCAGGGTTTATTTTTGGCGCTAGTAGCATTTCACAATTTGAAGGAATCAGATATCCTTTTAAAAGTTTTTCTTTAATGTCGCTAGGTAAGCCTCTTTGAAGGATTTCTTGCCACCTGTTGGATATATCCTTATGTGTTGGCTTACCCAAAACAGTCTCGTCTTTTGAATGTGAGAATCTCATCGTCCAATTTAGTTTCTTCAGCAGTCGACGGGGCGACTACTATGATCTCTGAACATGAGTCTGAGGTAGGCAACACTTGGGTGCCCAATGAAGTATCATCAATATTGGGACCTAAAACATAAGTAGGTTCCTATTGTGTAAATGTCAAAAAACGTGACGAACAAACCCCCGGTGGATTTGTCGCGTCGCTGTTAATCCTTTTTGGGTATTGCAAAACGCCTTTGTATTTGTAGGCATATCTTTACGGCTGAGCTACGCATATCAAGTGTAACGGACTAAACCCCGCTAGTTTGTCGCATTACTGTAGCGTGCCTACCCACATGTTTGTACTTATTTTGGGCGAGTGTAGCCCCATTAGGCTGCTGTATGTATTGAGACGTAACAGATACAACCCCGCTAGTTGTTCGTATTACATTTTTATTTTTATACTAACAAAGTAGGTACGTGTGCTATGATGGACATTATCTCCGCTGGATAACGCGCCTTCAAGCGTACCCCGTAAAGGATACAACCCCGCTGGTTGTTCGCATTACGATTGTATTGATAAAAATGTTCACTAAACTCGCCACAAGGTACGAGAAAAAAATTATGATTATGTGGGTAGACTCCGTAAGGAAAAAATAACTTACGGCTCGGGATATCGTCCTCTGACGATGATGAAAATATCATTCGTCTCCGCTTTGCAGCATCTTCCAATTCCAAACGCCTTCTTTTCCCCATCTTCTAGTCGTAGTACACCTAAACTTTTTTATAAATTTTCCTATATCGCGATACTTGTGGAGCCTAGGCACAGAGGACACAGAATGAAGTGCTGTCGAGTGAGACATCTGAAGTCGGCAGCGTTAAGTGTTGCCACTTTGTTTTTCTGGTTACCTTACTTAGATACTCTCAAAAATCTGTGTGTGGAGCCGAAGCCTGGGTCTCAGCTACAGAATGTAAATAATAGAAGAAAGAAAAATCGCGTCGAATGAAGTCGAATATAATATGCTCAACCTCTTAAGACGATGAGTAAGTTTATTCTACTTTGTACACCTGGGTGAATTCACCCAGGTGGACAAAGTGGAAATTAAAGTCTCTTTATTTCACCACATTGGCTTCTTTCGGGTTAATGTTTTGCCAAATGTACAAATTCGACAGCACTGAAAAAATGTACGTATTTCCTTTTTGGCTTTTGTTTCGAAAACACGTTTGCGAATAATTTTATCGATATAAAAAAATCGTTAAATAACCTCTTATAATGAATTTATTTGTATTTTTGTATGAAGACACACGAATAAAATAAGCAAAGTTACGAGTAATACTTTAATCGATCTTCCTATTGAACTAGTTTTTTTTCTTACTTAATAATTATATTGCAAATAATTATTTTCCAAAAAAAAAACTGTATGAAACGAGGCGCAAGCGCGCCGGCTTCTCTTTTTAATCTATGTATTTAGACAGAGACCACAGACGCGCGGAGGATCAGCTATTGTCAGTCTCACAGATACAATTAAATCCTTTTTACCGCATAATAATTACATTTTGGAAAATATACAGCTCTTGATAACTGTACTTCACATTTTGGTAGTTTTACTAGTAATTCGTTTTGCCACATTGTCACCATGTAGACGTTTTCACATGCCGGCGTTCTGCAAATATCGTCATTTACCCTGATAGTCCTTTCGATACGGAGCCGCCTGAGCTTTGCCTTTGTAGTGTGTAATGTACTCTAACAATAACAACATGAAACATATTTTTTTCTATTCCTTCGGAAAGGATTTGGCATCGTACCATAGTACGCATATAATGCATACATTTGCAACAATTATTTATTATTTTCGAACTAAATTATTATTTTTTATCTTCATTTATGGTATTGCACTTTGTGTATTCTGCCAATGTATTACTGAATATTTACAAGTTTTTGAAGCTAATATGAAGTTTCGAGTAAGTCTTAGTTACAGTGTAAGCCACACAAAGTACCTAAGTTACAATCAAGTGTAAGTAATATCGTAGTGGTCACTTTACAATGAAGCGATATGTTTTTTGTGATCTAGAATCTTTTAAACATTATAATGCCCACACTTGATGAAAAATCGCCACTATTTTTATAACACTCAAAACTACCAAAATTGTTTTTCGTATAAGTTTAATATAGATTTAAAAAATGCATTATATAAGTACAGACTAATTATTATATAATAAATTTTTTTTAAACTCTAAAGATTCGTACGCAGACTGTAAACATACTTAATAACTTCATGACAACGACAATTAGCTTTTAGCGTAACAATTAAAAACATTATCAACAAAAAAAAACCTTTTACAACGACAATTAAAAAATAAAACTTAACTTAATTCCCGCTGAGTTCTTTTAATGTCAGCGCCACCAACGAAGCTAAATAATGAAGACATTTCGCCTCTATATCCAACCAATTTATCAATACTAGCGGCCAAATTAAAGAACTAAAATGTTCTACAGGAAGCTTTTAGTATACTTACAAAATACGATAGTAGCTCCCCTCAAACAATTCTTCAGTTAACTCGGTCGCCGTACAATCATGGTATCATTACAACTCACACGATAAAGAACCTAATTAAATGTCAAACCATTTTAAACTCTATCACAATAGACATAAGTAGAGTTTAAAAAATAACATTGAAAAATTATATATTCACAGAACTCTTAATTTTTTTTATTTCAAATTTCTCAGCCTTTGAGCGATTCAAATCTCTATTTGTTTTGTTTTAAAATTCGATTTTTAAAACTTAATTTCATAAAATTTTTGCTCGGGTTATTTTTTACTTAATATTCATTGAAGCAAAGTTTATATTTGTTTAGTTTGTGATTGTTAATTACGGAATTTTAAGTAGCTATTAAGAGTCATTGTTTATAGTTGTAGGTTTTGTTACTAAGCGGTTAAAGATGAAAGGAGTTCCGATTCTTACGGAAGCAAACTTTGTATTTTGTTTCAAAACTATGGTTAAGTTCCGATGGTTTTTATTAATGGTTGTAAAAGTTACTGGTTTTATTAATCATGTTTTTTAAACTTCGCAAGTTTGTTATTGGAACCGACTCAGATAAAAACACTACAAACCGGCTATATTTTTTTTTAACGGAAGTAATGCATTTCCTCTTTGCCAATTCTACATAATTCAAATTATCATCAGCCTGATGACATCCACTGCTGAACCAATCAAACAAACGTCTGTCACACAGTATTCCTGTTTTTCTTTTATTTATACGGGATTAAGGCTTAATTAAGTCCTTATTAAGTCCCTATTAATGGGTAGGCCTTTGTCCAGTATTGGACGACTTCTGAACGATGATGATGATGATAAAAATTTTGAGACAGTGATTTTGTCCAATAATAGTTTTGATCACATCCGGGGATCTTTCTCAAGGAGTGAAAACATCGTGGCGGCGCGGCGCAGCACGTCTTGCTTCACAATACTGGCAAGACATAAATATAGGGAAAAAATATTAAAAATATTAAAAAGAAATGAAAATATTGAGAATCTTTTTTAATTCGTAACCTCGACTGTTTCGATTTTAGTATTAGTATTGTATGGAACCCTATAATAAAATTAAAGCCGTGAGTCATGAGTCGCACACGAATGCAAAGTCGGCTCGAGATAAAATCTTCGTAATTACTCTGTTATGTCTTAATTAGTATAACTTGGGTGGTCTGGGACTTGGGACTTCGCTTAGGATGCTTCACTTTCGCTTATATGCGCCCGCGGTTTCAACCACGGCAACAAGGTCTCGTGTCATATGCCCCCAGGCTTGTTTGGACCCGGACGTATTGCACCCGAATCTGTTTAATTAACTAAATGTGAGTTCGTTTCACAACATAATCGTGCTAAATATCCCGTAAATAATAAAAGAACTGTAATAAATATCCGTGATAGTTCAAAACATTGTTTTTAATGTTTTTGTTTTATTTAAAAGTACGGTCAGAGATTGGGGTAGAAGAATATTGCCCCCGGTTATTGTTTAAAAATCAATGTAAAAATCTTATATATATTTTTCTCAAGATTACAATTAGCAGAAGTGCTTTTACAATTTCACAAGAACCGCTTGTTTTTCCGGTACCAAAGTGAGGCTGTACTCGTCAGAACAAATTATACCATTATCAAAGGTCTATGGTTGCACAAAACTTGTAAACACAACAAATATCAGCTGATCTCAGTTTCGCCTCACGGGTTATCAAATTGACTATAACGGGTCCAGTAGACCAAGTCAATATGCATTATGTCAACTCATCCCGTGGGTTCCGTTCGAGTGGGATCAGTTGACGTAAAATCCTATCGTGTGCTTGCAAATTTTTATTTGAATTATGTTAACTCATCCCGTGGGTTCAGTTCGAGTGGGACCAGTTGACGTAAAAACCTATCGTATGCTTGTAAATTTTTATTATAATAATTTTCAGCTTTGTCTAATTATTTATTTTCTTTTGTTCTAGGACGAAGTAAGTACGGGACGCGCTCACGGCAGACACGTGAGATAATTCCATTTATTTTATTTTAGCTCTTATGTTTTAGGGTTTAAAAGTTCATTTCAATATTTTCTGAGTCAATGACTAGACCCCAAATATTTTTAACCAATGTTTGCATCAAACGTATTGATCTGAATATACCAGCTGTTAGTGTGAACACCTACAACGATATCCTTCTAGGATATCTTTGAACTCATCATGAAAAAAATCGCGAAAAAAAAACCTGCTGTTCCATACCAAAAATTCATTGGCGATGGACTAAATGTATGGAAAGGTAGATTTGTTTACGATGCCTTCTGCCTCCTCCTCCATTGATCCCCTTTGACATCTACCCCCGCGCTACCCACGCTGGCGCGACGTAAAATTGTTTTTTTTGTGTCGTACATATAAATAAATCCTGAAATGTGAACAAACATTTTAATATTAATACATATACATACATACATATAATTGTTATATTACTTGAGTGTGTAATGTGCATGGATTTTCTTGGTTGAAATTTTGTGTTAAGTACATGTTTTTTTAGATTATCTGTGGTAGCAGATAGGACCCGGCACGATAGCCTTTTTTATATATTTCTATCAAGCAAGTATTGTAGCTGTCAAAAACAATAAACACATCCTAAGGGAGATTTTCCAAATATGTTAAAAAAACTAGTTTACTCGATAGATGGCGCTGATTATAATTGTCAGTAAAAACTAAATAGCATACTTAATATTTTTGATCTTGAAAAAACACTTGACAGCGACAGACATGTCTGGTCAGCGCCATCTACATCTACAATGAGCTTTTTTTAACTGTACCGGAAAATACCCCATTACAGAGGAGAAAATGACCCACAATATTTATATTCAAGTTGCCACTATTTAAATACGTAATAAAGAATAAATTTATATTTTAAAGGGGCTTATTTTCGTACCACAGATAATCTAATGTTTGTTTTTTTGCACGAATGTAGAGTTGGTATCATGATTTAAACGATTTGTTTATTTAAATAGCTATTCGTGCCATTAAAAAGTTTCAGTATCATGTATTCAGATATTGTATTAAAATGAAATGGTTACAAAAATTTCCAACATCCAAGGCTATACGAGGAGCGTTCAATAAAAAGTGAGAATGAGTATGTTGCCGGTAACTTTTATTTAACGTTATTTTATTTTTCGATATAGTCGCCTTTTAGCGCACTTGGTATTTTTTTCTAAGCTTAAAATTCCTATCTTAAAAAACTCTTCATTCTGAGCACCTAAAAACTCCTGTACTGCAGCGACTACTGCTCCATCTTTTTCGAACCTATGTCCTCTCAGAGACTCCTTCAACCTCGGAAATAGATAGAAATCACTAGGGGCAAGGTCAGATGAATATGGAGGATGTTCAAGTATTTCGAAGCCAGCATCACAAATTGTAGACATAGCAACGGCGGACTTGTGAGCCGGCATTATCTTGATGGAACAAAACAAATTTTGCTAGTTTGCCTCGCCGTTTCTCGCGTATTACGTTACGCAATTTTTTTATTTGTTCTGCATACAAAAAGCCCGTTACAGTAGCTCCATGGTCGAGATATTCTTTCATGACCACCCCTTTACTATCTCAGAAAAGAGAGCCCGTGATCTATCCGGTGGAACGAGTCGCCTTAAATTTCTTAGGAGTTGGAAATGATTGTCTTTTCCAAGTCATAGATTGTAATTTTGTTTCAGGATCGTAATGGTGAAGCCATGTTTCATCCATTGTTATGAATCGAGACAAAAAACGAGCAGGATCTTGTTGTAACATTTCCAATGAAGCTCGAGAAATGTTCAGCTTGGTTTGTTTTTGTGCATCGGAATGCATTCTGGGGTCCAGCGCACGGATACTTTTTTTCATCCCCAAGCGTTCGTGTAACATGCTATGCACACTACCAGTTGAAATCTTTGTTTCAACGGCTATAAAATGTACCGTGAAACGACGATCTGCTAAAACAATTTTCTCGACTTTTTTATCATTTCTTCGGTTACTACCGTTATGGAGCGCCCGGGCGAGGGTCATCTTTGGTGGAAGTTCTTCCACGTGTAAATTCGGCACAAGCAACTGTAGAATAAGGTGGTGCGTTTGCTCCTAAAGTATCCTACAAGTCTTGATTAGTTCGTTCCGTAGTGAAATTTTTCATGCACAGATACTTAATTACCGCACATAATTCATTTTTTTTTCCATTTTTGACAACACGCTACGACAGACTGCAAACAAAAGACTTCCATATTTTTAAAACAATAGATATTCATATTATTTCCTTTTTTTAAATCTTATCATTATTCCAGCTTTACCAGCCAGTATTTACTTTTTTCGGTTCCAAAGAGTTTCTACCTCATTCTCACTTTATAATGAACGCCCTACGTATTTACCAAACATCCAAGAATGGTTATTTCAATTTACATTAACCAACAATGGCTGTTTAGGTTACAATTACCAAAAATACAAGGATGATTGTAGAAAGTTATTAAATTTACCAAAAATCCGGATAAGGATATATTTATCAATATTCAAGGAGAGTTATTATAGATTTAATATACCTACCAAAAATACAAGAATAAATATTTTAAATGACATTTACCTAAATGCAAGTTTATGGTACCTTTACCAAAATTCAAGGATACATGTAATTATTTTTTGTTAAATTTAACAATATCCAAAGATAGTATTTTACCAATATTCAAGGACAATTATTGTAGGTTACATTTACCAAAAATCTAAGTGCCTAGTTTACACAACTCCTGCGTGCCGTTCAGGGGAGCGGTGCAATATTTTGACCAATTTTATACTCTCGGAGGCACGTTCAGGACGCGCAAGTGAATTGGTTAAGATATTGCATCGTTTCCTTGTACGGCTATCTGCGGCTGGACTGATTTTGACGAGGCTTTGGAAGAAAACTGCCTGCTGCTGTGTGAAGATGCTGCCTGATTTTCTTGTCTATTGTGTTATATTGATAATTTCATTGTTTTTTTTACCATTAATTAATCTGACTGGGCTATAATTGTTTGCGTCTCTTTTTATACAACTTGTGAGAAAAGAACAGAAACAGTTTTAGAGCTATCAAATTTAGCTTAGTATTGAAAATGGTATTAATCAATCAATGACGTTAAATTATTGTTTTTTTGTTTTAATGCTATGTTGCTTGTTGAATTGTTTTTTTTATGTTTTTGTTTGAAGCATTTTGAATGTTTTTGATATTTGTGTATGCAGTTTTATATTTTTGTAGGAAGCATTTGTTGTTTTTTAATGACATGTTTTAATTCAACAACTAATAGTAGATTACTCACCTAGGGAGTAAAAGTAAAGAATGTCTCAGATCTCATGTATATGAATGATATCATGAGATCTGAAGCTTCTTTACTTGCTCCCGTGGTGTACACGATTTTACGTGCCGCTGCGGGGAGGAAGTGGTTACTTTCGCTCCGCGTAACGGGGATAAAGTTGCCACATTAGCCCCGCAGGCACGTATATAATATTTTAATAGTAGTTTATTTTAGAACAACGGTCAAGCCATGTCAGCGTATTTGTGCGATAAGTGTATAATACTGACAATACGGATGTCCAATTATTACCTTAGATTATTTATCTATGGTACCTAGTAGATAGCGCCCCTAATTACTTATCACGCTATATTGCCACGCTATAGCGTATGGCTAAATTCATGTTTCTTTCAAAGGAAAAAGTTGATGCCGTGTTTATGTTTATATTCAAAGTAAGTAGTTAGTGGGCTATCATAGATAATCTAAGGCTTGCATGAACATATTTACTGTTTATTAGCTCTTTCTCCATCTTAATCCATCACGAGAAAATATTATTTATTTGTATGGCACAATTTTTTATTATTATTATTTATATATATTTTTTAAATAAATTTTTCGACTGATCCGTTCTAGCAAAATTTTATTTTATTTGTTTAAGTAGAATTTTGTAGGGTATGTGTAGTTTTCCATACATTCAAATAGTAATGAAAAAAAAAATGGTTACCTGGACCTACCGATTAGATTAGATTTCATGAGATTTTAATCCAGAAATAATACAAACAAACAGCCACAGGTAAACTGACAAACAGGCGTAAAAGAGTAGAAGACTGTTTAGACATTTAAATACGAATAGAAAATATATAGAATAGTTTTTTAGTTTGGTTGATTAAAAATAATTAAAGTAAATTTAAAAATTAAATTAAAAGTTAATTTAGAAATAAATTTAAAGTAAATTTAGGTATACATTTAAAATAATTAATTTGGTATTTTAATTACTTTAGCAATTCAACGCGGGAATGTAGCCAGCGTTCTTGGGACGTTACCACACGGACACCGTTATTTTTTCGATTAATAATAGATAGAATATTGTCTTTAGGTAGTTTTCGTTTTTTAGTTTTTATTAATGTCAAAGAATGAATTAAATATATTACATTTCGAATTTAAATTCAATTTAGAAATTCATTTAAATTAAACTATCGGCAGATTTTCAAATCTCGTGTGGTAGCTATTCAGCCGAGTACTTACTAGAGAGTACCTACTACCACCATGCTATGATTTCCTCGCGATGTTAACTATCATTGTTACAAATCATCATCAGCCAGGAAGACGTCTCCTGCTGAATGAAAGTCTCTCCTTGTTAAAGGAGGGGTTGCCATAATCCCTACGCATGGCAGGCAGCTTGGGATCGCAGAATGCTCGCTATTGTTAACCAAGAGGACGGTGCTGTCCGTCCTCTGGTGGTTCTGATGCAGTTTTAGAACATACCCAGGTCCATTGCTATAAATGTTTAGGTAAAACTCCTCACCAAAAACCACCAGAGCACATTCTTCTTTAGTCACTTGGTCCGCAGGTCCTCGCACGAGGCGGCCCAAAAAGCCCCCTGGAGAGGGTGCTGCGAATACTGACGAGAAACGACCCAGGACCGCGTTCTCGGGACCACAGCTGGCTAGATTAAAGGTAAGCGGAGATCTTTGATTATGCTTTTTTATGCTTACAAAAAAAAAATTACCTACAGAAATCTTTCTTTATTAAATAATGGGCTTGCGTTTGACCATCACGCCATGTTAAGCCTAGATGCGGTCTATGATCGAGCATGCTTGCCTAGATATATGTAGTAGCAGTTTGCCACGAAGGTCTGTTGCTATCTTACTCACTCCCCTCACTAACATATACCTCTTTTGTCTTGCTTTCTCTTCTCTGATCAGCTATGGCCAAACACCTAGCGTGACATAAAAAGGCCGAAGATTCTAGCCGCATAGTTGATCTTCCTCTATCTTATATCCTTGCTCAGTTTGTAGGCGTTTATCCTTCTCCTTCCTTTACTTAATACAATTTACATAAATTACCTACATAATATTTATATATAATAAAATAACATAACAAGACACACCTACATTAATTTCATACATTACAATATTTACACATAACATTCCACATACTGGAATCGCTAATCGCTCGCGCCTATGGCCTAACGCCTTGCACCGCGAAACCGGTTCGTAGCATCGCCGCGGCTGTCGGCCGTGCCGACCCGCGCGCGCTCCGCTGCGGTCTCCAGTTGCTTACCTGCTATCGCTACGTAATTGTGTCGCTCCGCGCCGCCATCGTACGATCGCTTTTGTAGCTTGTTGTGTCGTTTAAATATTGCACGTAGCAACCTACGAATGTTGCGATATATGTATGCTGACAAATATAAACCAATCTCTCAACTATTGAAGTGTTTTACCTCATCCCACTGGACCTGGACTAGACTACCTTTACTGGTGACCCCCGCTCAAGAACAAATAGAAAGTGAGTCAATAGAACAATATATCTATAAACCGTTCTCATTTGCTACCAATCATTGTCCAAGACGATAATTATTGTAGACAAGTAATAGACGTACGACATTTAAAAAAGGTTGGGTCCAAAGTCCACTGACGGACGTGTGGTCCAAGTAACAAGTTGAGATCGAATTAATTCCACCGGCGGTAACTAGCAACTACCATGTCGACTAGTAAGGAGGCTAATAAGGAGGGGCGTGTCCCCGCGGAACTTTTCCGAGTTGGAATACGAGTCCCACCATTTTGGCCCGAAGAGCCGGAGATATGGTTTGCGCAGGTAGAAGGTCAGTTTATGGTGTCGAATATAACCTTGGACTCCACAAAGTTCAATTACGTGATCGGCCAGCTGGATCATCAGTTCTCTAAGGAGGTAAAGGATATTATCGTATCACCTCCCCTGACAGACAAATATGAGAAGCTGAAGACTGAGCTCATCAAGCGGCTGACTGCATCAAAAGAAAAGAAAGTGCAGCAGCTATTGATGCACGAAGAGCTCGGAGATCGTAAGCCCTCACAATTCTTGAGGCACCTTCAGGGTCTCGCTGGATCTGGCGTACCTGAAGATTTTGTCCGTACCATTTGGAGCAGCCGTCTTCCCAGCAATGTGCAAGCCCTACTAGCATCACAGCCTCATAGCTCATTGGAGGTATTATCTGATTTAGCCGATCGCGTCCAGGATATCGTCACACCAGCACGCCAGGTAGCAGCTACATCTGAATCAGTACCCGGATCTTCGATGGAATCAATGTCAAACGAAATCGCAGAGCTGAAACGTGCCGTGAAAAATCTGACAGTACAGTTGGACAGGCAGAATAGACAGCCAAGATCCTCGCAGCGCTCTAGTTCGAAGGAGGGAAGAAACCGATCTGCTACGCGCTCGAACTCAAATTATCGCAAGTTTCCATTGTGCTGGTACCATTCCAAGTTCGGCAGAAAGGCGAACTCTTGTCAGACTCCATGCGACTTTGGGAAGTCGGGAAACTCCAGAGGCGATCTATAATGGCGACAGCAGATTGCCTACACTCGTCTGGTCGCCTATTTGTCACCGACCGCAGTTCGAAGGTCCAATTTCTTGTGGACACTGGAAGCGATCTCTGCGTTTTCCCTCGGGCTGCGCTTCGTGAACGTCGGGAGAAGACGAACTACCAGTTGTCAGCGGCTAACGGAAGCGTCATTAACACCTATGGTTACGTCCAACTCAACCTAAACATTGGCTTGAGGCGTAATTTTCCTTGGAAGTTTGTGGTTGCAGACGTAACCAAAGCTATTATTGGCGTCGATTTTTTAAATTACTATCATTTAGTAGTAGATATTCGTGGCCGCCGCTTGATAGATAGTGCTACTTCTATGTCTACGTTAGCAACAGTCGATAAATCTGTTTATAGCGTGCTTTCTGTTAAGGTATCAACTGGAGACACGCGATATCACGCGATTTTGAATAAGTTCCCCGAAATAACTCGACCAGCTGGCACAACACCGACCACTTCACACAGCACCAAACACCACATCCGCACTATCCCCGGCCCCCCAGTATCGTGTTCCCCTCGCAGGTTAGCTCCTGATAAGCTGAAGATCGCTCGAGAGGAATTTCAGCAGATGCTGAATTGCGGTACTGCGCGTCCTTCGGAGAGCCCGTGGTCTTCTGCTCTTCACCTAGCTCCCAAGAAGGACAACGGCTGGCGTCCTTGCGGGGATTTTCGTTTGCTGAATGCCATAGGGTACCTGTCAGGTATGGTCCTACCATACCTGACAGGTACCCTATTAGGCATATCCATGACTTTTCCCATAGTATTGCGGGCTGCGAGGTGTTTTCGACTATAGATTTGGTGAAAGCATATAACCAGATCCCAGTCCACGAGGAAGACATCCAGAAGACTGCCATCACCACACCTTTTGGTTTGTTTGAGTTCCCCTATATGACGTTTGGTCTAAGGAACGCGGGACAAACGTTCCAAAGGTTTGTAGATGAGTTGACTCGTGGATTGGACTTCTGTTACGCTAATCTAGATGACTTTCTCATCTTCTCTCGCACAGCTGCTGAGCATGAGAGCCATCTACACCAGCTCTTCGAGAGGATGAAGCAGTATGGCGTTCTTGTGAATACCTCAAAATGCGTTTTTGGAGCATCTGAGGTAATTTTCCTAGGATACCATATCTCAGCAGCCGGCACTAAGCCAACAGAAGCCAAGGTCCAGGCTATTGGAGACTACCCGGCGCCAAAAACTGTCAGACAGCTCAGGAGATTCTTGGGTATGTTAAATTTTTATCGGCGATTTTTACCCAATGCCGCACAAACCCAGGCCCCTCTTAACGCTCTTCTGACAGGTTCAGTCAAGGCCTCACATCCTGTTGACCTCACTGGAGAAGCACTTACAGCTTTTGAGCAGTCAAAAGCGAGCCTCAGTAACGCTGCACTACTGGCACACCCAGACTGTGAATCAAAGCTAGCTCTTGTCACAGATGCGTCTGATTTAGCTTTGGGTGCTGTCTTACAGCAATATAAAAACAAATTATGGCAACCTCTGGCATTTTTCTCGAGGAAACTCAGTCCTTCGCAGCAGAAGTACTCACCCTATGACCGTGAGCTGCTGGCCATTTATGAAGGCATTAAGTACTTCCGACACATGCTCGAAGCCAGGCACTTTACTATCTATACCGACCATAAGCCGCTGTGCTTTGCGTTCCACGAGCGTAAAAACAGCTGCTCTCCACGTCAGTATAGGCACCTCGACCTCATCTCTCAATTTACGACTGACATCTGACATATATCTGGCAAAGATAACGTCGTTGCCGATACTTTAAGTCGTATCGAAGAGCTTCAGAAACCGGTTGAGCATGAAGTGCTGGCAAAAGCTCAAGCTTCTGACCCTGAGCTGACTCGACTTCTCACTGAAGAATCGTCCCTGCGGTTTAAAAAGATGACCCTGGACGGTAGCCGAACTCCATTGTATTGCGATGTAAGTATGTCCATACCTAGACCATTCGTGAGCAAATCGCTTAGAAAGCAAATCTTTGACACCTTGCATTCTTTGAGCCACCCTGGTGCAAATGCGACAGCTAAGCTTGTAGCACAAAGATATGTCTGGCCAGGTGTACGCAAAGATTGCCGCGAATGGACACGATCGTGTTTAGCATGTCAACGAGCGAAGGTAAATCGTCACGTGTCAGCTCCTGTGGGCACGTTCAATTTACCTCGCGCCAGGTTTACACAGCTCCATATTGACCTTATAGGTCCCCTACCACCGTCCCACGGTTACCGTTACTGCTTGACAGCCGTCGACCGTTTCACACGGTGGCCAGAAGTTGTGCCAATCGCGGATATAACGGCAGAAACCGTTGGTCAGGCACTAATATCCGGTTGGATCGCAAGGTTCGGATCACCGATCGACATTATCACGGACCGTGGAAGCCAGTTTGAATCCTATCTATTTCAATATTTGTCCAAAATAATAGGATTCAAACACCGCCGTACCACGGCTTATCATCCGGCTTGTAATGGCCTCGTCGAACGGTTTCACCGCCAATTGAAGGCCGCTATAATGTGTCACGCGGATTCTAATTGGACGGAAGCGTTACCCTTAGTCTTACTCGGCATCCGTTCGGCATTTAAGGAGGATATGAACGCCTCCTCTGCCGAACTTCTTTATGGCGAGCCTTTGAGACTACCGGGTGAGTTCTTCGAAACCCTCGACAGCGGTACCACTGACGTAACTGTTTTCACCGCTCGTTTACGTACGTTTGCTGAGAAGTTGCAACCAACTCCAGCGTCACGTCACAACAAAAGCAAAATCTTTGTTTATAAGGACCTTGCTTCTTCTAGCCACGTCTTTCTTAGAGAAGACGCGGTTAGAGGGGCACTTCGTCCTGTATACTCAGGCCCGTACCAAGTCATGGAACGGGGTGACAAGGTTTTTAAATTACTGGTCAAGGGAAAACCAGTCACGGTATCAATAGACCGCCTTAAACCGGCCTACATGCTCGTTGACTCCCCTTCGCCCGACCAAATAGTACCATTACCGGAGAAACTAACTCCGCCAAACTCACCGGTCAATATATTACCGGAAATACCAACTTCAGCAACCCCACCAGTTAGAACCACTCGTTCTGGTAGGCAGGTGCGTTTTCCAAATTTTTATCGTCCGTAGTGACGGCCTCTGAAGGGGAGTGATGTAGGCGTTTATCCTTCTCCTTCCTTTACTTAATACAATTTACATAAATTACCTACATAATATTTATATATAATAAAATAACATAATAAGACACACCTACATTAATTTCATACATTACAATATTTACACATAACATTCCACATACTGGAATCGCTAATCGCTCGCGCCTATGGCCTAACGCCTTGCACCGCGAAACCGGTTCGTAGCATCGCCGCGGCTGTCGGCCGTGCCGACCCGCGCGCGCTCCGCTGCGGTCTCCAGTTGCTTACCTGCTATCGCTACGTAATTGTGTCGCTCCGCGCCGCCATCGTACGATCGCTTTTGTAGCTTGTTGTGTCGTTTAAATATTGCACGTAGCAACCTACGAATGTTGCGATATATGTATGCTGACAAATATAAACCAATCTCTCAACTATTGAAGTGTTTTACCTCATCCCACTGGACCTGGACTAGACTACCTTTAAGTTATACCACCTACCAAATATAGCTTTCCGTTCCTGCTCACCTAATATTTGCCAACTTCTCTGCCTAAGGGAAGCCCGCTGATACATGCAGCTTTTTCCTACTATTTTCTCTCCACTAACTTATGCAACCTTCTCTATTTAGCAGCATTTCGCCGCTGATGCTAACAACTTTATCCTATTCTCTCTCCCACCGCTACCTTATATCTCCTTCTCTACCCAGCATAAGTTGGCCATCGACCCTTGTAGCTGTATCCCATTTACTCCCTCACTAAGTATACTCTCGTCTCTGTTCAGCACGAGTTCGCGGAGAACCGGTACCTGACGGAGAGGCGGCGGCAGGCGCTGGCCGCCGAGCTGGGGCTGGCGGAGGCGCAAATCAAGATCTGGTTCCAGAACAAGCGCGCCAAGATCAAGAAGGCCTCGGGCCAGCGCAACCCACTCGCGCTGCAGCTCATGGCGCAGGGACTCTACAACCACAGCACGGTGCCTTTGACTAAGGAAGAGGAAGAGCTGGAAATGAAAGCTAGAGAAAGAGAGCAGCAGAATCGAGTCTAGAAAAACGACCCTAACAGCCAGTCAGAGGCGGATTTTCTACAGGGCCTACTAGGCCTGTGCGTAGGGCAGCGAAACAATAATGTGGACGAGAAACTACACAAAAAGGGGGCTGGTGGTACTCAGCCTGGGGTAGCCAAGACTGCTTGTTCGCCTCTGAACCCAGTGGAAACCAATCATATTCGTCAACATTTTCATAGAACAGTATTGAAGTAAATGCCCTAAGTCGACCCTGCTTACGTGTCACCATTGCAATCTCAAACCAGATATTTAATCATGAGTCGAGTACTAAAATGCATTGAAGACGTAAAAGCATCAACATTTTGACACGGTTGATTTTATACAGTTTAATTTTTTTAACTAGTTTTTTAGTATACTTCAATAGGCTTGTAATCGTCAGCCATGTCAGAGGCCTTTGGGCGGCACATTAACTCTGACACTAGGGCTGGCCACTCAGCCTATACGAACTTACTTACTTTAATAGGCTTGTGACCATTCTTATAGCTCTCGTTTTTCTGATCAGTCCTTCCGAACATAATCACGGTAAATATACCGTACCAAACTGTAGTGAACAACAGTAATAATTTAATACAGCGCTTTCCGTGCTAGCTGTTGATGTTTTGCCAATCGGATAATTTGGAATTCGGAATATTTGCAATCTGACTCCGAATCCCGAACCTACTAATATAGTTAATAAAGAAGATATTATTGAAGGCTAAAGTTTTGTACATACGAGTATCTAAATTAATATCAAAAAGAAATTAAAATCAGGTCTTCAAAAGTTTTTTTTTTACATTTTGTTGTCAACAATTTATTTAATTGTAATATCAACGGTGGTCACGTTTGGTTTATACAACAGAATTAAAATCTATATTAAAACTAGAATCATAGCAGTAGGATTTTGTAAATAACTATTAATGTTTTGTATAAATTAATAAATAAGTACATACTAAAATGTTATTTTAGGCAATATTTAATATTAAAATCCTAGAATCTCTTAGATATAAATCTGAACCAATCAAAAATACATGATAACATGAAATACATTTATGACAATTTAAATACCTACTAAAAAAACATTTGAAATAGTCAGTAAGAGTCAGTAAAAAAATACGATTCTTGAAAAAAACCTATTATTTTTGAAATTACAAGAAAAACAGATATCGTTTTGTAAAATAAGAATTGTATTTATAAAATTACTAAGATTGTCCCACTCGATCTGTAATTACTAACTACTAAATTTAAAAGGTTTTTGTAAATATTTCCTTAAATGATAATTAAAATATTAATTAACTATTAAGTTATTTATTGTGCAATGGTAGCAGTATTAGTGAAAAGATTGACAACACACTGAAAAGAGGACTTAATATTAAAACACATTAAATAAGCACAAAGTATATAGTTGAGAAATAATATAGTTTCACTTTACTTTTTGTTATAATTCGTTATAATTCATTGTTTTAGGAAAATGTTCAGTGTGTTGTCAATAGTTTTGAGAAAAGTAGCAATTTATAGAAAAAAATGATTAAAAAGAAGTGACAAAAAGTTATTGTTTTATTTTTACAACACCCCTTGGGAATTTTATAGATATATATACTAACCGTGTTATTCATAAAACACTAAAACAATTAATAAACCTATTTAGTTAACGAGTGTTTTGTAAATTTATTTCGAATAACGATATGATTTAGAAAAATGTATTCTTTTTCTAGTATATTATCATATAGCACTATATAACTAAAATAGGTTTATTAATTGTAAGGCCCTATGTTTATTTAAATTGTCTCTCTTTCATTCGTAAAAGTAAGCTATGTTTAAACAAAAAAATAATTGAATTACCCAATGAAGTTTTTGGTAGTTAAGTGTAGCTTGGCAAAAAAGATCTCAAATTACTAGCTTACTCTTAGTTTATTTGATTTAAAGAACATTAATTAATACCAAGTCACAAGCGTAAAAAAACAAAACAATTGAACAAACAATCAATTTAAAACATTCCTGTTAAAACAAAGTGTCTAAAAAAATAAATTAAAATTGGAAGGAATCGAACCCGCATTCCTGATTCGCGATGCCACCGTATCAACTCGCTGACGTGAATTGGAAGAGGGTTAAAGAGTAGGGACAAAAGAGGGATTGGAAGCGAAAAGTTTTAAATTGACGCTTATTAAATACTGTGCAACATACTTTAGTGCGAAGTTTTCTAGTTTTCCGCATTTTCAAGGATTTAAAACCAAGCAACATGGCAACATGGCATAGCATGGTAATTGCCGATAAATTAATTTTCTATAAGTTATTTGTTGTGACTGGTAGATTACTTGCAATAACTCTTGCTTTACTTGCTCTAGGATATCATTGTGAACAACATTGAAAATGGAAAAAATTCAGATATCGCGTAAAGAAAACGGCTGTTCCATACAAAAATAGACTTTGACCCCGACAAAATGTATGAAACAGCAGTTTTGGTTCACGATTTCAGAGGCGGTCCCATAGTAAAAGTTGTTCACAATGATGATACGAAAATATATATCTACAGAGTTAGTTCTAATCAGTTAGCATCTTTTTAATATATTCTGACAAACAACTTTTACTATGAGGCCAACATTGAAATCGTAAAAAACAGCTGTTCTATACATTTTGCATTTTGTCGATGAATTTTTTGTATGGAACCGCTGATATTTTTTTCGCGATTTCTATGTTGGCCCCATAGTAAAGGTTTTTTGGTTTGATGTACAGAATATGCCCTTAGAAGGATGCTAACTGATTATAACTAACCCTGTATATGCAGTTGTTCTATTTTATATCCTAGAATATGTCCGCCGTTCAAATTAACAGCTTGTATAGATATTATTATCAAAAAACCAACACTAGAAATGAATGGAAAAAAGAAAGTTTTCTTTAAAAATATACGCCTGTATAACATTGCACTTCGATCGAATTTCACAAAAAAAAACACAGCAATCAAAAAAATAGGTATGCTTAAGTATGAAGTGTATTTAAACCCCCAAATTGTGTAAGTGTAAAGAATAGAAAACAGTTAATTTAGAATGTCGTAGGGCGCGAGCGACGCATTCCTCTCCGTGGGGTTGGCTTACATGGAGCTTATTCTAAAACATAGAAACAGTAATAGAAGAAGGTAAGAAAAAGGTGAATATCAACTCTAGTTTCACAAATACTAACTCAATAATAAAATTAGACGTCTCGGGAATAGGTAATCAGTTTGTCTTTTTCTTTCTTTCAAATTGGTAACTCATAACGAGTTACCGTATCTTCTTATAAATCATATAAAGACAAAAGACCGATCTAATATTCTAAGGCTACTCTACAATTTATTACTGATCATAATTTTTTTATCAGAAAGTTCTTGAATCGGTTGTAGTTTTTTTTTTATCGGTTGTAGTTGAAGGCTTTGACATCTAAGTAATATCTCAAGGCAACGAGCGCAGTGCAGGGCGGCGTAGTATTTTGTTCGCAAGTTCACAATTCTAGCACTGCTACTGTCATGGGAAGGCGTGATGCTTACCAACAGGCCAACGCCTCGTCTCAATAGCATCAAAAAAATTACAGAAACCCGAAGAGTCAGATAAGTCAACATTAACCCTAGCAGGTAAATATTAAGGTATTACCTCGAAGATTACCACCTTTCCCGGCCGCCTCCATGTGAGCCAGCCGTCTCCAGCGAGGGGTGTCACGCATTCCACCCCGAGAGTCTGTCTGCTATTTTTACACTTGATTCGACGCTTTTATTGCGTTATCGATTTACTTTTTATTGAGTGACAATACTGACATTGCTCTCAGTCTGGGGGGTGTAAAAACACAAACGTCGATGCGGTTAAAAAACAGACTTTGTTTTTTGAAAATACTGAGAAATACCTACTGTTTAGTCTGGAAACACCTCATGGAAAAACAAAAAAAATTGGCCGAAAAAACAGAGTTTGGTTTTTCGAAAATACTGAGAAATACTGACTATACTGGGCGAGACAGTGATCTATTAGTACCTACTTACCTACATTATGATACAATTGAGATTGTTGGTATGAAATGTGATGCAATTGAGGCGGTTTAATGCGCGCGAGCCCGCAGGCGAGCGCGATAAGGGATCCGAGAGTGTAATTACCAATTGCACACGCGTTCCATACGACTTTTTTCATCACACTTGCGAGGAAAAAACAAAGTATTTTTGATAATAATCAACCACACAGCAAAAACGTCAACAAAAACAAATATTTGCAGAAAATGACGCGCTTGCAAGCCAGCGATGCGCGCGCATGTGACATTTTCTTCAACCGCATAAAAACTCTTTGTTGGTATTTTAAATCAAAATTAATCTAAAATTTTAAATTTAAATCTTTATTACCCGGCTATAAATTCAGAATGCTTCATAAACATATAAGACATTTTTGTATTGACGTTAAAGTACCAAGCCCTACAGTAATGAACCGATTTCAATAAAATGTATATAGCCTTTTTTTTACCTTTGGAACTACCAAAAAAAGTTTTAAATCGGTCCACAATTGACGCAGAAATCGGTGAACACACATTTAAAAAAAAACATACATACAGTCGAACATAGAACCTCCTCCTTTTTGAAGTCGGTAAAAATATGGTATATCGTATCTAATTTTAGACGTTTTTCTATTTGTGTAGGATTGAATCTCTTAAGGAGGCCTTGGTTCAGCAGTGCACCTGGCTGACGAGGTGTGTGATGTGAATCTGCCCTTACTTATACTGCTTATACGAGTGAATAAAAGAAGTCACTAAAAACTGATTGAGCTCGTAAGCAAGCAACATAACCAAATAAACACATCAAAATCAATCTACAAGACATTTGACCAAGCTATCAATCAAAAAGAGCTCAGCTTACCTCATTACCTTCTCAGATTTCATAAAAACCACACCGTAAGAAAACAACTGTTAAATATCGAAAAAAGGAAAAAGAGTCAAGTGTGACGACACAGATAATCGGGGTCAACGACCTTTTGACGGGTGGATAAAAATGTTGGACCACCCACGTTGAAGGCTTGGGAGGGACTGTGTGAGCGCACGGGCGACTTTTGTCGGCCGATCGCAGACGAAACACTGTGTAAAAACAAAAATATAAAACATAAAAAGCTTGATATTTGTCATAATATAATGTTTTTCTTTATTAATGGCCAAGTACCTTTATTACCTACAACTAGTCGTTCACAGTGAACTGAGACCTCGCGACCACCATTTCCTTCCAAGCCCTTTGACCAATTTGACTATATTTGATCTTGACAATATTGTATTTGCTTACGACAATTTCCTAAAGATCGGATCAATGGTTCACAAGCTATCGTCGAACACATGTCGTCGTTATACATACAAACGTAGACACAAACAAACCCAGAGAAAGAACTTCGATTCCTTTCAGTCAATAAAACGAAAAAAAACATGTTTTTTTTATTAATGTCCTAGCACCTTTTTAACTACAACAATATTCATACAATCTAATTACCTAACCTACTTTACCTGCTACACAAAAACAAAAGGATAACTACTCCTGTATCCAGACCAATGAGTCTTAAGTCTCAAACCCACTACCAGCGTACATAAGGACATAGTGATAAAAATAATCGAAAACTACATAGTTATTGATTCCCGATCACGATTAAACCACGAACAACGTTGAATATTTGAAAAGTCCATTTGTAACAGTTTTTTCCCCCAGAATAGTTTAGCGTGAAAACGTACAGTTTATTTAAATAAATAAAGTAGTATTATGTTTACGCAACAATTATGTTTTAGTAATTATAATTTAAGTTTTTTTTTTTCAAATACCATTACCTTTTTTTGCAATGGAGTTACAGTCAAGACAAGCGAGACGTTCGCGTAGTGGTAAGCATAGCGCCTGCGCCTGCGCCGCACTGCACAGCGCTCGGCACCTTCAATACCATTATCGCGGTGATCACGGTGTTAGGGTCTTCAATACAGGTATTAAGGTATTAAAATACCGCTCAAATCATTTCGGTATAACGGTATTTCATTTTCCCGTCCGATAAACAAAAGTCGGGTGCGATTAGTTGCCCGTCTGCCAAGCCCGCGGTCGGCCACAGTACTTGCTCAATATGGCCACAACACCTTACAAATAAATGTATCTTTTATGACAGAAAGTAAAGAACTTTGTAATAATGCAGCCAAGGTGGAAAACTAATAATATTTTATTAGAATAGGCTAGATGACTGTTTTTTTTTGTTCTATTTAAATGTGGCCCATAAATATAGCTGATTAATGAAAATAAAATGAAAATCTGATCAAAAATAAGCAACTTATAAGCATTTTAATATCGTGCTAGACAGAGAGGCGAAACAGCAAATCGTGACGTCACTTCTCTGTACGCCATATAAATTCTATTCAGACAAGTAAAGCGTGACGTCATTTTTTGTTTTGTGGGAAAGGGACAGAGTTGTCTCTAACAAAAACTTTAAACGCTCATATATCAGAACATTACTAACCGATTTAAATTATTTATTCAATAAACATACTATTTTTACTTAAATTCTTCATCAAAGCTATTGGTTTCAACGATATAAATATCAGTCATCTACCCTATTGTCATTCACACTAGACCATGCCTCTTCGGGAGACCGTAGAGTATTAGGGTAAAAAGGCATCTTGACTTGAAATAGTGAGGTCGCGGGTTCAAACCCAAGCCCGTACCAATGAGCTCTTTGGAGTTTATGTACAGATTTTTATACCACTGGCTTTTCGGTGAAGGAAAACATAGTAAGGGAACCTGGGCCAGCGTAGTGGATATTGCCAATTGCTCTTCAAGGGTAGGCCTAAGTCCAGCAGTGGAATTTAAAAGGCTGATTATGCTAATGCAAAAAAAAACCATTGAGGTCTAATTATTTTTATCATTAATTCCCAATATTATACTAAACTCTGAGCTTATACAATTTATTTGCTACGAGAGATCTACTTACAATGGTTTTGAACACCAGTGTAAGAAAATTCCTTCACCGAAAAGCCTAGTATGTTGGTTTTTTTATTTAACCGAGTGAAATCATTTTAAATGACACTTTATTAAATTGGTAAATAATAGATAGCCTCTTAAATTAAAGCCAACTAAAACAACTTTTGTTCTATGGTTTTTAAAAGCTACAAGAAAAAGCTAATGTGCCCTAAAGATGATTTTCTAAAAGTAAATTAACATTTTCTATTATTTTCAATGAAAAGACATCAACGCGATAAAGGCCAATCGTAGTCTTCAAGTATAAACCGCTTGAGGTGACAAGCCAAGCCGTACCCCTTCTGTCAAAAGATATAATGGTCAGAGCCCATAATATACAGGGTTAGTTCTAATCAGTTAGCATCCTTTTAAGGGCATATTCTGTGCATCAAAACAAACAATTTTTATTATGGGGCCAACATTGAAACCGCGATTAAATTATCAGCTGTTACGTATAATAAGTTCATCACCCTTGGGCAAAATGTATGGCACAGTTTTTTTTTTGCGATTACAATGTTGGCCCCATAGTAAAAGTTTTAAAAAGGTTGATAACTGATTAAAACTAACCCTGTATATACAAAAAGTGGCTGAAAATTATGCAGGTACATTATTGCCATCGGCATTTCCATTGGTATATGCTCGACGAAGGTAGTAAGTACTTACCATTTATTTTACAACCAACGGTCGATTATTTAAAGACTATTTCCGCTTCTCAAAACCGAAAATTTTGCTGAGTGGCATCCTTGGAAGAGGTCTATGGCTAGAGTAGACTATGATAGACTAATTATGATGATGATCCCTACGACAGTAACATTGCGAGGTACTTAGAAAAAATGGGGGCTAGTAAGGATGGAAGAAGATGCAGTCTACGATGGAGCACGCTTGCCTAGAAGAAACCGATTCACTCGTGACTTGAAGAAATACAGATTATAATTCTCGGGAAACACTACTCAGGAAGCGTATTCTACTGTTTAGCAGTTCGCACAATAAAAGTGGAAGCAAAATTGTATTCATCATCAGCCAAAATACGTCCAGTGCTGGACGAAGGCCTCGCCCTTAATAGGTAGGGGTTGCCATAATCCACACGCCTAGCAGGTGGCTTGGGGATCGCAGAATGCTCACCACCGTTAACCAAGAGGACGCTGCTGCCCGTTCTCCGGTGGTTCTGGATGCAGTTTTAGGACATACCCCGGTCCTAACAGGTCATATTAACTTGTATTCGGGATATTAGCACAGTAGACGTCCACTGCTGGACGAAAGCCTCCCTCTTAATAGGGAGGGGTTGTCATAATCCCCACGCTTGGCAGGCGGCTTAGGGATCGTACAGTGCTCACCACCATTAACAGAGAGGACGCTGCTGCCCGTCCTCCGGTGATATATATATCCGGTGGGGGTTATTAGAATATAACCCTGCAATTACTTATGAATTTCTAATATATTTAGTAAATTTTTACGAAACTTCAGCTTTATAGAAATGAGGTTATAATTATAAAAATCGAATCCAAACATAAGATCAAACGCCGACCTTTTACTCGCTACGCCATTCATGTCGAGGTGTTTATTTTAAGAATGTTTAATTAAGTTTGTTTGAAAATCGAACGGTTTCAATACAATGAGGTATTTTGAAAATAGAATGTGCGAGGCGCCGACCAATCAGCATGTAGGGTTGTCACGAGTTAAGTCATTAGCAATATCTGATTTTAAAAAACTTATTGCTATCTATATTGCAATATACCAGTTAAAGTTACTTATAAAAATTAAACTTACTGCTACTTATTCGTACTAACCTTTTTTAATTCAGAATAGGTCTGCGTTATCGACTACAACCTGCCTGATAGTAAGCAACAGTGCGGTCTAGGATTAAGCACGCTTACCTAAAACAAACCTATTGACTCAAAATTTGAAGACACAGACTGTCTAATTGTTTTTTTTTGTATTATCACTTAAAAAAACTCTCTAATAATTATTATAAATCGCAAAATTAAATATTACTGTTTTATATAATGCAACGTTTCATCGAGTTTGAATGCAATTTATTTTATTTTTATTTGTTTATTGATCCTAGAAAAAACATACGATTTCCGCATTACCTACAATAGGTGAAACCGAAAGCTCCACTAGTCCGCAACATCTCATACGTGCGAACCCTATCTCGTCGTCCAATCAGCGCCGCGTCTATCTATCACGCGGCAAACAGAACAAAACCACGCTCGCTGGGTGGTCGCCGCCAATATATATCAATTTACAATGCAGATCGCATCTCGTGTGGCCGGAGCCTTACGTTACACCTCGTTACAAAGAGGTTGTATCGGGGGCCTCTTTGGAGGCCTAAACTTTCCAAAACAAAGCTCGTGGGAGTTTTGGCGGGAACGTGAAAAAACAAGTCTCAAAAAACATATCATCGCTCTGTCAAAATTGTGTTGTTTCCAAATGTTAATGTTTATAATTGGTTGCATATAATAAACTAATTATGTAAGTGCTTATGTGTACAATTGCGGGTGTGTGCGGTGTCATTTTGTTATAGGTACTTCTAAAACTTGACAGAATCTTCCAGTAGAGTAACTAAGTACTTATCAGTTTATTGAGATACGATGGACTTGACTGATTAATTTTGTTTCACTTAGACTGTGATTTGTTTGTTAAATTTAACTTTCATTTGATGCAACTACAACTTTGCCAGCGTCAAGTTTAATCTTGAAATGCTTAAAGAGCTATCCAAGACATTAATTATAAACGAAGCTTGAGAAAACTATACTAAAGTCATGATATAACATAACTATTTATGACGTGTTATGCGTTTGCATCTACGGTTTGCACACTACTACTTGGCCATTGGCGTATAGCTTCTCAGAGGTTAGCCGATGCCGTGCACCGAGTCGTTTAAAGTAGGGTAATCCCCTAAATTCATGCTGTCTTTGTTTAGTATATTGTAATTTGTTTGTTTTTAATAGTTCCTGGCCATGGATACTAGTCCTTCAGCCGAATACATTTTTCTTCATCGATCCTTCTTTCTCCAGTTAAATGAGTCGTAGTCACAGTCCAAGTCACACACAGTAAGTCACAGTCAAGTCCAATCATACCCTAGTAAAGTCGTGGCAACTTTACTACAAGCTTCTTCGGAGTTTTGGAAACAACACGAAAAGACACGTTTCACTACATTATATCACTTGCCCACACTCTTGCTCGTAAATCAGCACTTAATGAATAAAATGCCACCATTTTTATACATTAACACTCGAAAAAACACAAGTTTTGGAAAATAATACAACGCAGCGACATGATTTTCTCGCGTTCCCGCCAAAACTCAGTATATTGTAAGTATATTTGGTGTTGCCAACTTCGCTTATTGAAAAGCTTATTGTATGCAGCGACAATGATACGATGAATGGACGGGAAACAAGCGCACGGATTTTGAAGACTATATGTTGAGCGCCGGCTCTCCACTCGCTTCAGTCATACTCTGCCTTTGCGACATGCGAGCCGTACGATACGACAATACAAACTTGTAATACATGTACATGTGTTCTCTTTTTGTCATGCAATAATTAGATTCGCTATCTCTATTTTCCGACAAGTGTAATATGCATACTTTTAGCTAGGTATGCTTGATTGTGTTGTCTTGTTAATTTTGATCGATTTGCAAGCGCTGGGCCCGTCCATTCCATTATCACCGTCGCTGATTGTATGTATCTAAGTATATAATTATCAATTTTTTTATTAACTTAAAACAGTCTGTACAGATAGAGGAGTCCTCATTGTTTTTGCACCAGGCCCTTTTGATACCTAGCTACGCCATTTTACTTGGTGCTATCCTTGTTCACGTGCTTCCAAAGAACCTCCTGATGTTGTTCGTGCATCATTGGATTAGTCTACCGTGGCTGCGCTTACCATCACGTAGCCACCAGTCTGTTAAAGACTTACCAAACCTTCCATCACTAAGACACGTTGGTTCAGTGTCAATCTCATACGTTTCTCTTACAATATTTATTTAATTATACTAAAATAAATGTACTAAATATTTTTTTTACAAAATTGCCTGTACTTTATGCAATTTTTGTTTGTTCAAATATCACCTTTTTAATTTATTATGTAAGTCGTTTTTATGTTTTAGGTAGGTATTATAGGTTAGTATCCTTAGTGTGTAAAGTTTTGACGTGTCTAGAATTTTTTTTTTATGCCAAGTGTTCTGCGATGTAATATAAGGTAGATCCCCGATCGCCGCTCAAGACCGGCACCGTCAAAACAAGGCATAAATGGCGTAATAAGCCGTGTTTTGCTCTCTGTCGCGTGTGACCGCGCCAATCGCACGTGACGTGCTACGATGCCGAATGTTTTGCACGCTCTCAAATGTTTTACAACGCTATTCCAAGGTGTTGAAGTTCATTATTAAAATGATACACTAACCGCTTGTGGACTATTTTATATTAGCTGGTATCTGTATAAGTAAGTATTGGCGCGGTACGGGGCCACTTTTGAGGATTGAAAGAGTCTTCTATAAGTATTTGATTTAAAGTGTTAGATGATACTTGCTAAAATATTTAATCAAAATATCACCTTACATACTCAAAGTCTCAGTCATAGTCAAAGTCACGGTCAAATCAAAGTCTTGCTCTAATACGTAGTGGCGATTTTACTAGAATTCTATGGAAATTGTGGAAACACCACGAACGTACTTAAATGTTGCACATTGTATAAGTTGCCCACATTCATGCAAACAAACTTTTGGAAATTAATACAATGCAGCGACAATACAATACTATAACACTTTATTAACACCATAAAAAGCACATTACAAACATAATACAGATAGGCACAAAAGACGGTCTTATCGCTAAAAGCCTAGCGGGATGAATTTTTTTCGTCCCGCCTAAAACTGCAATGAGAAAGTTTGTGAATGTCTTTGTAGGTAAAATTGCATTTAAAAGCTGTGTACTACATACCATGCGACGTCATACTAGAACTCTAAAGCTCATAGTTATAGTTAAGAAATAACTTTCAAGCGATATCTTATACATCTTAGATCAATTAGCCAGATAGAGTCAATGTTGTGACTCCGATTTGACAGGCTTGACACGTTTGATAGCTGTCACGACAGCCGAGCGGCGAGGCGTGCGCGGACGCATCTCTCGACTCTATAGATTCAGCATTGCCGCACATGGGACACGCGCCGCAGCCTTAAGGGCCCTATATTCCAAAGTTGCCCCTCGCTAAATCAATGTTATTTAGTCAAAATACTATATTTAAAGCAAAAATAAAAATATGTTACAGTCGAACATCCGTCTTAGTAACTTCTACAGTTGAAAACACGATTAATTATACTTTCCTCGATAGAAAAAAACACCGAAACAGTGCCTATTTTTAAATGTTTTTTTTTAATGTTCTAATTACAGCACATAGACACATAAAAAAATATGTTTTAAAAGAGAATAGTATTTTAGAGAACATTTTATGGTTGGAAAGTTATTAATTTCGATACTTTTCAAATAATCTGAAAAAACTTCAAAAGTCGAAGCTTCACGAATCTGCGTAACCGCCATATTTTTGCTCCGCTAAATGTGACCCTACCTGATACAGCTTTAGACTAATGATCGATCTTATGACAGATCTTATTTATCTTAGATCTATTTATTATATAAGAGATCTTATAAATTGACAGCCTTATAGCTCAGTTGGTAGCATGTCTACCTTCAGAGCTGTAGGGCGTGGGTTCGATCCCCACCCAGGACAAAAATGTATGTGACGTACATCGATGTTTGTTCTGTATCTGGGTGTAGTATGTATTATAAGTATGTATTTACGAAAAAAAAAGTATATAAGTATTCTATCAGCTATCTTGTTTCCATAATACTAGCTTTGCTTAGTATGGGGCTAGATGGCGCTGTGTGTAATAAATATCCCCCCACTGTATATATACACAGTGTGTTATATACACATTTATATATATATATATATATATATATATATATAAATGTGTGTAATAAATGTATCTATATGTATATATATAAATGTGCTTAAAATATGGAATATCCTGGTCTTAAATTAGATAAAGAACCTCAAGATTCAGAGACTAGTGGTACTATTTCATTAGGCTGCTCGAAATCATGAGGGTCACTGCTTAGTGCATAACGCATCCAATGAAGTGTCATTGGACGCGTTATGCACTAAGCAATGAAGTCATGAAGTCTAAAATAAAATGTAATCAAGTAGTTACATGCTTGTTGTAACTACTTGATTACATACCGCCATCCTTAAATAGGGTTGTCAGACTTAAATTGGATTGTCTGTAGAGTTTAATTGGCCGTTCTATTCAATTATGTTTGCAGTACTTAAGAGTGCGACAAATTTTCTTACATTGGTTTAGAGTCGAAAATCGCATGATACAATTGATGATGATGGTGATGGCTTTGAGCAATTTAGATGGGATTTTATTTAATTATTCAAAATGTAGGCATGAAATAAAAAACAATAAACGGCTACTGTGCTAAGACATTAGTTTGGCCTTGTTATTCGTAAAAAATAATGTGGTGATGTCGCTGATAATTTAAGCTGTCGCTGATTTTTTTTTTTTTAAGTGACAAGAATAATGGCCTGTTTAAACGTATTTTTTTTATGAAACTTTTAAACTTTCGCGATTTGAACACATAATTATGTTTATCACCGGGACTTAATCGCGCACAAATAAATTTATTTTTATTTACCTCGACGTTTCGACCATGTTCCAATGGCCGTGGTCACGAGCTGACTGAAGAATGCGGGTCATCTTGGTGAAAAATGAGGGTGTTGTGGTGTCCTACCCTCATTTGGTCTTGTTAAAACGTAGGTTTGTTTCCACGGCACACTACACTGACGGTATCAGCAGATTTCTCAGAAACCCTACCGCGATATGAAAACTTGCCTATAACGGGATTCCACGACGACGACAATCTAAATCCATCTTCCCGATTGAAATTACGATGTTTTTTTATTTCAACCGCTTCACGAACCATCCTTGGATAATAATGTCGTTCAGTGGAGAGGACTTTCGGATCGTGGAGTTCAATCCAGTGACCGGATCCCGCTTCGAGCAGGTGCTCAGCGATGGCAGACTTCTGTGTCTGGCACTCTGGCAGACACTTTCTGAGAAATCTGCTGATACCGTCAGTGTAGTGTGCCGTGGAAACAAACCTACGTTTTAACAAGACCAAATGAGGGTAGGACACCACAACACCCTCATTTTTCACCAAGATGACCCGCATTCTTCAGTCAGCTCGTGACCACGGCCATTGGAACATGGTCGAAACGTCGAGGTAAATAAAAATAAATTTATTTGTGCGCGATTAAGTCCCGGTGATAAACATAATTATGTATTTTTTTTACATGTCATTTTTGGTGCCTTGCTGTACAAGGCACGGCGATGCAATGAGAATCTACAATGCTTTTTTTCCGGTGGCACATCGTCGATGCAGCCATAGTCAACTGTCAATCTCAAACACTTTGCTGTTTTTTTCTACAATTTAATGGTTTTACTACTATTAGACTCGGATTACAGGAAGGATCTGCATTATTCTGGTATGTACAATAGGGTAATAATGATGACTACTATTTTTTTATTACCTCATACGCTGATCATCAATAGAGCCTATCAACGAAAACAAAATTTAAAATAATTTAAAAATAAATAAGTGCTAAGTATTTTAATTTCAAGCTAGACAGAGAGCGCGCTATACTGAGCTATGACGTCAAGCCTCAGGCGCGGCATACAAATGCTAAGCTAACACGTGCTATGCGAGAAAGGGATAGAGCATCCCCTCTCTAACCCCACGTAAAACATTAAACGCTCATATCTCAGAGATTTATCAGCCAATACAATTTATTTTTTCAGTATGTGTAATGTATTTAGTTATATTCATCACTAAGCCTGTTATTTGTCATAAATTAAACATTAGGCCACACGCCTATTGCACAGCAAACCTTTGCCTTGTTAATTGTCCAACATAAAATGTAAACAACAATCTAACCTACAAATCTATTTTCAGGTCGTCAACAGCTGCATATATTCTTAACAAGACACAGTACCTAGTATTTTTCCTTGGACCAGATTATCGACAACGTCCTCATCAGAGCAAATAGATATAAGCAATGATTAACAAGAAAACTTGATTTGCCACATCCGGACCGCCGCGCCGCCGCTGGCGTGGCGCCATTTGCGAAGTGTTGCTTGTGGAACCTCATATTGTAGTACTTAAGGCAGGCTTGTAGCAATTTTTAACTTTTTTTTAGTGTGGGAATAATCCAAAATGCCCGATATTTAACCAAAAAAAAAATTTTTTTATCACATCTATTCAAAAAGACTTTCTTTGTTCCCCGCAAACAGCTCCTTTCTTTCCTGTTTTGAATTTGGAATGTGGATATTATTAGTAAAAGTTCCAATCACCAAAGAGATCAACCACGGATATTGTATGAACAAGTAACAGGCTGTTTGAAAAAGGAATGCGCGCGAAATGCAAGATGCATGATGCATGTGTGATTTCAAAGTTCGAGTACTTTGAATCCCTCGCTGCGCTCTGGATTCAAAGAAACACTCTCGCCTTAAAAATTGTTGATTTCTCCCTTGGTAAACAATCTATTATTATTAAAATTAATCATATATTTTAGCATTTAAAAAACGCGATTTTGAATGTTTGGCTAGATAGAAAAAAATATCAAAGTAGACACTAAATCGGCATTTCGATTAGCTAGAACTAAGAAAATACTTTATGAAACCACGTAATATGTATACTAATAGATAGAATATAGTATTATTTAGTTTTTGATTTTAAAGATTACTGTATTTTTTTATTATATTTTTAAAAACAAAGAAAAACCTATTAAATTTAGCAATTCTAGCGCTCGATCCTACCGTTTACTCGCCTGGACATACCTCGGTACCCCACCCATCACCCAGAAAAACTTCCACTGCTGGACAAAGGCTTCCCCCTTAATAGGGAGGTGTTGCCATAATCCCCACGCTTGGCAGGCGGCTTGGGGATCGCAGAATGTTCACCACCGTTAATCGAGAGGACGCTGCTGCCCGTCCTCCGGAGGGTCTGGATGCAGTTTTAGGACGTACCCAGGTCACACCTCCTCCAGGACATACCTCGCTACAACCGGGCCTTAAGTTAAGCAGAGGAGTTAGCATAGCTTAGGTTAGTTAACAAAAAACTTTTTAAACTTTTTTTAAAGATACTTATTAAAAAAAACAACTTCTAAGCGAAATATGCAATTTCGGATTAGTTAAATCATATAGGTTTTCCAGTTATTTTGTACATATATTTTAAAACCGATTGAACCGAATTTGATGAAATGTCTATGAGACCAACCTGAAAGTAAATATTTTCAATTAAAAAAAACAGGTTTTTATGGGAGTGAGTACTTACTTCTATACGTAGTACTGTTGGCTCATTGTAAATTCGCCCCAAAGTTAATTTGCCACACATTAAAAATATGTGTAAACTCGTCACAGTCATATTTTTATAAGTACAGTTAACCACAATTATTTTCATCTATTGTAAACCTGACACACTGGTCTTTTCGGTACAGACTGCAGAAAAATCAAACAAGAAGTTTTTTTTTTGCAATCACAGTCATTGAGCTATATCTATAGCAATGATCACAGCAATTATATGTTTTCTGTGCTAATAAGTTCCTAGAAATCAATAGCCCTTATTAATAACCATAGAGTTGTTAATAGTTAATCTGTCTTTAGTGTTTATCCACCGAGATAATAGAAAGAAAGGACGACAAGACTGACAGGTTTGTAGTGGTAGGACTCTATTACAGAGTCCGCCTGGGGAATTACCACACCTTTGCCAGTTATTCAATCGCTGAGCAGTAGCGTGCAAGCATTACAGTGTTTCGGTTTGAAGGGCAATTTTAGCAGAGAAATTACTGGGCATGAAGAGATTTGACATCTAATGTTTTAGGGTGACGAGCGCAGTGCAGTGCGGCGCAGGATTTTGTTCGCAAGTTCACAATTCTAGCACTGCTACTGCTATGAGCAAGTGTGCCGCTTACCCAGCTAACTGGGACGGACTAGCTATTCTGAAGAAGACCAAGGAATTATATTCAATTAATCTACGTTCCGTAGCTTTAAAGAAATCCGGCCAAGTGCGAGTTGTCGGTTTTCCACCAGAATTCTTTATCTATCCATACAATAACTCAGTACAATATATCTCAATAGTGCGAGCGAGAAATTTAAACTAAATTAGAGCAGGACACGTAGAGGTCACAAGTGCATGTAGTGGGAAGGTTAGGTTTACAACGATACCAAAATTATCCATAGAGGTGGTCAAATAGAGGAACTAAAAAATCTACAGATAGCTAACATGTTTGTTCGCGAAATGCGACTGTGGCTCCTCCGGTCAGCTCTAGAGGTATGTTAGTCGGATTATAATTTGGAAGTAAGCTTGTCGCGAATGTTGGAGAAATTCCAAAGAGTAAGTCGCCGAAAGGACTTTCTGAAGGAGGCGATTTGAATGTCCGATTATGACATTCGACTGAAATTGTGCCTAAAGTTTTATTTATTTGTTTATGTGCAAATGTTTTCAAACTCAAATGAATAAATTTTGACTGGTAAGTGAATGTAAATATTTTTTGTGAAACTATTTTTGTTTCAACATCATATCATCATCATCAGTCAGAAGACGTCCACTGCTGCACGAAAGGCCTGACCTTAAATAGGGAAGGGTTGCCATAATCCCCACGTTTGGCGAGCGGCTTGGGGATTTAAAAAAAATCTAGTATACCTAGTACAAATATAACAAAGCAAGAGACGAAAGACATAAAAGAAGCACCGGTACTGGTGCACAGTGCACACTACCGTTTTGCGTTACATCAGTAAACAATATTAAAAATATCCAGAAGTGCCTAGAATTATATGCAACAGATTGACAGACATAAAGACAAAATTACTTGAAAAATGAAAGAGAGTTTCAGAAATATAACTAACTAAATAACTCTAGAGTAAGCGTAGCTAAAGCTACCCACTTAGTTGGCATAACAAGCAATGCAAACACGACGCAAAACTAATTAACGCTATAAAACTAAAATGTTTTAATCATTTACGAAGCTAATCTTCTTTATCACACAATCACACTCTACACTAAATAATCTTTGACCGCCGATTCTCACACGACAGAGGCAGCACGACATTTCTCTACAAGAGCGAGCAGGACAGCTCTACATACTTTCGGACCACCCAAGTTGACTTGGTATTCCTACAATGCCATTTAGAGTCGCGCACCATGTTTTGATAGTTTAATTTTCGAATTTTTTTGTTCGATTTCCGAATCGTTTTTATTCTTTTTTCTTGTAACATTATGCAAAGGTATTTTTTGATGCGCAATTTCGATTGTAATTGCTGATTGGATGTTTTTTGTGTGACGATTGTTGAGATTGTGTTTCTGATAGCTCGGTTGTTGATTTTGTAATACAAGATGATTAATTAAAATTAATTATCTGCTTTGATATTTTTCCGTTTTGTGTTTTTGCTAGCGGAAAAAATAGAGTATTATAATAGTGAATATCATTTCCAACGTTTATTATGTTGTTCATTAGCTTAACTAAAGATTGAGGAAAACTTTTTTAGGTTGCCAAATTCATTCACAACAAACGATTTCCAGTTTTATTAAAAAGAAAGGCTGTTGAAGCCTAAATTCCTAGTGGGGATGCATTGGTAACCAAACTAGATTGTTATTTTGTTGCAACGAATAATCTGATAGTAGAAATGAGTAATAAATAATTGAACATGAGGTACCATTATAATAAATTACCCTTATAAAATTATCATTATGCCTGCACCACTGGTGGTTGGTCCCACAGAGAAATAGAAGCACAGAGATGATCAAAGGAGAGGTGATTTTTCCATAGAAGGACGCGTGATCATATAGGGAGGCGTAGGGTTTGCGGGACGAGTGGTACCTACATTCCGCACATATCCTCCATGGTTGGTCCCCCTGCTAAGAGATTTTAAAGTAAAACATGTAAACGTGCTTGAAACGTGAAAGACCTCGCTTTAAGGGGGCGACTAATGCCAAAAGTAAGTAAAAGGTGTATTTTTAAATACATAGTTTAATGATAAAGAACGTAAATATTCAGATTAAAAAAATACTAATGGTAGGGGAAAAACCTAAAGAAGCCGAGTAACCGAATAGAATATTGGAAAATAATCTAAATTATCAGTGACATCGCCACATTATTTTTTATGAATAACATAGCCAAACTAATGTTTTAGCACAGTAGCCGTTTTTTTTTATTTCATTGCTACATTTTGAATCATTAAATAAATCTCACCTAAATTGCTCATTTTTTTTTCATCATCAATTGTATCATGCGATTTTCGACTCTAAACTAATGCAAGACGCGCGGGTGAAATCTGATATTTTTCTGGCATTAGTCGCACTCTTAAGCGCTTGACGGCAGATTTTGGCAGGCCAGTGGCCATTCAGCCTATAAGAACTTACTTTTATGATGTGTGATGCTGTGACCGACATAATCAAGTATCAAGATGACAGGTCGCAGTACGAAGCTCAGTTAATAGTCCGAGAGCTTTGCGCCAATACATTTTTTGATCTGAACGAATGATTGTATTCGTTCTCCGCTCTGACGATTTAGTTCGGAAACACACGGGACTAAAACTCGTAACTACATAGTGAACAGTAATTAATACATGGAGAGTTGACAGCTGCGTACAAACTGTTACGCAGTTTAATATAACTGTAATTGATTATATTGATTAATTCCATTTAGATAAAAAAAATAAAAAATCTGTTTGAAATTTAACCTAATGACATCTTGAAACTATTCACTTTAGGTTTAGCAGCCGACGCTGCGCGACCGCGAACATTATCGCGGCGCGATAAAATTCCCATTCGCGCAGTGTCAGCGGCTAACAATCATGGTTTTAAGGTGTCCTAGTACGGGCCCGCCTTTGTTGTTCTTTGAATTTAACTATCAACGTGAAAATAACGGTAGTCATCTTGCATTTATTTTTCTTAATACGTGTGAGTTTAAGTTAATAAACATTAGACGAGACAAGAATCAAGATAATAAAGATATCTAGTAGTTCTCAGTGAACTGTGACCTCGCGACCCCATGGAGGTGTGTGTGTGTGAGATGGTTTTGTACCAGTTTCGAAATTTAAAATTTATGGAGAAAATTAGAGTAAAGAGTACTATTTATTTAATAACCATATAGATATTTACTACATCCTAAAACTATGTATGCCTAGCTGCGTAGCTGCATTAATAATAAAAGTATTTGACATAATATGGACTAGAAGATTAAGTGAACAAAATATTCAAAAAAGTATAGCCAGTGCGACTTCTCTCGTCAGGCCTTGGAACCTGCAACGGTTTCGGCTTGGGTAAATATTTGTGATACAAAAATTTACAGATGGCGCCACCAACGCTTTAGTTGGTAGCTTATAACAGGTTCGGAAATTTGGCGTCTTAGGCAGAGACTTCTGTAGCTTAATTGGCAAAGCAGTTGGAACGGAAACCCATAGCGACTGCTCGTATGTAGGTTCGAGTCCTGCCGGAGGTCATAATTTTTCTTCCTGTTTAAGCTTTAAAAACATAGGTGAACAAGGTAAAGTAAGAATTAGTTATAATTTTAATATTGTCATTATTACATTATTTTATAAATACAGTCAAAGACGCGGCGTCCCTAGTCAGAATTCAATCCCGTACACATCAAGCTGTGTGTATAGTTCACTAGCACTTTAAATTTCGAATCACTCGTAGATTTCCGAGTGTTTTGTAATTCGAAGGAAGTAGGCAATAAGTGGAGCGATGTTTGGGTTGTCGCTTCCGGCTTTTATTCTTTGACGGGTTTTCATTTCAAACGTCAAAATTAGCGATTGTTTAGCGCAATGAGTTTTAATTTACAGAGTGAACTTATACAATACGAATACTAGGACGTTGACAACTTGTATATAAATGTATATTATATTTTCTCTTTTGTTATTTTTAGCCATGATTGTCCCACAGCTGGGTAAAGATCTACCTTCTATCTTAAAATGTTTCGCTCCAATCAAGTGGTTCCGCTGTAGCAGTGGGTCGACGTCGCGATAGCCTGATTGGGACATTCTAGACTCCGAATCATGAAGTCAAGGTTCAAATCCTAGGCCCGCTCCAATGAGATCTTTGAAGTTTACGTATGTGACTTTGGGTGTTTACGGTGGTCCCAGTATTTTGTTCCATTAATCGGACCTGGGTATGTCCTTAAACTGCAACCAGACCCACCGGAGGACGGGCAGCAGCGTCCTCTCAGTTAACGGTGGTGAGCATTCTGCGATCCCCAAGCCGCCTGCCAAGCGTGAGGATTATGGCAATTCCCCTCTATTAAGGGGGAGGCCTTCGTCCAGCAGTGGGCTTTTGGTTAATGACGAATGGGATCACGAATGAGACCTAGTACTTAAATTCCTAAAAACTGATTGATACAGGCCCGGGACTTGAACCCACAACCTCAAGATTCTGTGGCGTGTCTTTTCCGAGCAGGCTACCACGACTTACCATAAAAAGTAGGTGCTATTCATTCTACCACCAAAACCACAGATTAAATACTGGTTATCATAAAAAGAACTATCAAAAACATCAAAGATCAACGGAAGCGTACAGAAAAATAAGCGCCGCTACCACTTATTGCCTACTTCCGAAACTTTTAGAACATTACTAAAGTAAGTACTACTTAATGCTTAGTCCTGCCACATCAATCAGTCAACGATTAAAAAGCTATTAGAGGTGAGATGTTAAGTAAATATTTGTTTCTCGTATTATGGTCTGATATTTTTATAGACTGTTGAACGAGCGAAGCGAGTCTGACCTTTTTTTATTCAGATTAGGCTTTCGTTTAACCAAGCCCTGTATGATGATTAGCAATGGTAGATCTATTACTGGGCGAAATTGGCGTTTTATGTATATAAAAGTATATTTATACTATGAAGATTCCAAAATATTTTAATATTTTAGTATTCTTTTTATTCCCACGTCTACCAAGCGTTGGGATTATGTTTTTTTTTTTATAAAGTCAAATATTCAAAATCACGTTTTCTAAAAATCTAAAAACTACAATTATAGATCAATTTTGATAAAATGTTTTTTTAATCAGTATCGGGTATTTTGTATTTTTCCCATATTTAAAAAAGTTCAAAATTGCTACAAGCCCGCCTCAAAGCGTTCGTCCAGCAATGGACGTCTTTTGGCTGATGGTGATGATGAATAATTTTTAAGGTAGCGTACATAAACGTCATATTATATTTCCTACTTTTACATGCCTACATAAGTATGTGTTTTATTGAGGATTAACATTTAAATCTACAGTTTTGACACCATTAAGGGCTCTATATTCCAAAGTTGCTCCTCACTAAATCAATGTTATTTAGTCAAATTACTATATTTAAAGCAAAAAAATATATATGTTACATTCGAACATCCGTCTTAGTAACTTTAACGGTTGAAAACACGATTACTTATACTTCCCTCGATAGAAAAAAAATACCGAAACAGTGCCTATTTTTAAACTATTTTTAGTTAGTTAGTTATATGTCCTGATTACAGCACATAGTCACATATATTATTTTTTTATAATAGTATTTTGGAGAACATTTTACGGTTAAAAAATTATAAATTTCGATAATTTTCGAGTAACTTCAAAAATCGAAGTTTGACTCGCACGTATCTGGGTAACCGCCATATTTTTGCTCCGCTAAATGTGACCCTACCTGATACAGCTTTGAAATGAAATTTATTAGAAATCAACAAACGTTACATAATCAGGTAATCAGATAAACAGTCTACTTTGTTCCATAAGAGACAGTCCATGAGGAGAAACATTGTTATGTTACGCTAGGAATAAACTTGTGTTAAGGCGTAACAATACCCTCCGACTTTAAACTAATGATCGATCTCATTAAAAAATGTGCTTGAAATGTGGAATATCCTGGCATTAACTAAATCCGGTTTTCAAAGGCGCTTCTTTTTCACTGTAAATAATAGTACATTATGATACAAGTGTGCTATGTTGGTCATTACACTAGAGGCGGTATTATGCGCGCGAGCCGCAGGCGAGCGCGATAAGGAAGCCGAGAGTGTATTGAAACATAGCACAAGAGTTTCATACGACTGTTTTCGTCACACTTGCGAGGAAAAAACAATATTTTTTTGATAATAATCAACCACACAGCGAAAACGTCAACAAACATTTGAGGAAAATGGCGCCCAAATCAGTAATGCGCACGCAGGTTGACAATTACTTCAGCGGCATAAGAACTCTTTGTTAGTATTACAAAAAAAAGTAAGTATTACCCGGCTATATTAAGAGTGCTTCGTATACGGCAGTCACGTACAAACTTGACTTTACCGGGTTATATCTATTATAGCACCATGTGCTGTAATGTAAAGTAAAAAGCACGCGTGCGTAATAGCTTGGATTATGAGCCTAAAACCGATACAATAAGATCCACTTTACGAGCAAGTGTGATGAAAAATATTTTACACTAAGTACCTACAGTGAAGACACAGAGATGGCATGACTAAGATTATTTTTAATAGTTTTGCTATTATTTTATACGGACTACTATATTTCACTACCTGAAGTAAACCATTATGAGTTTTAACCCTTTGCCCAATTCAAAAAGGCATGAACAGGAACGACTTCACAAGAGACCAATTCTTAAAATTACCACCTCTACAAACCGCACATTCTCAAAATTACAAGTTGCACAAATGACTTTGGGAAATAGTTATTGGTAAAGTTTTCCCATTTTGGATAAAATAAATTTGTAGGTTTCAATTTTGGAAAAACGCTACCAATAGCTATTTCCCAAAATGGAAAACTCTACAATAGGCTAGATGACTGTTTTTTTATTGTCCTATTAAAATGTGGCCCATAAATATAACTGATTAATGAAAACAAAACGAAAATCTGATCAAAAATAAGCAACTCATAAGCATTTTAATATCATGCTAGACAGAGGAGATTATGACGTCACTTCTCTGTACGCCATATAAATTCTATTCTGACAAGTATGGCGCACAGAGGCGGGACGACATTTTTTGTTTTGTAGGAAAGGGACAAAGTTTGCTCTACCACAAACTTTAAACGCTTATATATCAGAACATTAATAACCGATTAAAATTATTTTTTCATTAAACGTATTATATTCACTTAAATTCTTCGTCAAAGCTCCAATAGCTTTCCACGATATAAACATCAGTCATCTACCACCCTATTGTAATAAATGCCTATTTTCTTTTTCAAAATGCCAAAAATAATAATTAGAAGTACGAGCTCAGATAGTGATGCATGAAAAATCAGAAAATAATTATCTCATAGCTATCTTTGTACCCTAAACCAAAGTAGCATCTATCCTGATTCCTGTTACACCCATTATTAAAATGGCGGAATTTCTTTTAACCAATTAAAAAGGAGGTTATTACAACCCCAAACAAATTCTAAATGAAAAGCCCAAATAAAACCGCTACAGTTTTACAATTATCATCAATCATCACCATCAACACTGCCTGATGTTTAATCAGTTCAGTTTGATAGTCATGATCTGCTTTACTTAAACTTCAATATTTGGACTTCTCTACAAACTTATATTTGCGGTCACTCTCCATACGTTTTTGTTCTAAATTCCTAAGTTCTTAACAGCAGATGTACATTGGTTTTGGAACGTGGCTAATACAAAATTAAATATGCAGTTAAGTTACATACATTTTTGTATTCGTAACAATTTTTTTAACTGCAAATATAAGTTGGTTATTGGAACGTGCCTATAACAAACTTAAAATTGCGGTTCAATTTGAATACTCAAGGAAATAAATACTAGAGATTTTTATTTTTCTATCTGCAAACTTAACTTTTTCGAGGGATGCTGTTCACAAATTTACAATTGTGTTTGCGTAGGGAATTTTCATAACCAATAGATAGGTGTTTTCAACTTTTCGAACTGCAAAGTTAAGTTTGTTTTAAAACTCTAGTCCAAACATTGGCGTAAGTTATAAAAGCATTGTATTCGTCATTATTAAGTATTGAACGAAGGGAAGAAATGTTTGTACTCTTGTTATAAGTAGTTCACGATATTGACTGATTTGGAGCATTTTTACTCAACTGCCTAAAATAATGGTAAAGTTTTTTGGTAGGTTGTGTTTGTCTATAGAAACATTTGACAGATTTTGGGATTCGAGATGTCATCAGTACATTTTTATTTAAAAAACTTGGTACTTTTAAGTGATATACAAGGTTAGTTCTTATCAGTCAGCATCCTTTTAAGGGCATATCAAGTTGTTTGTTTTGATTGTACATCAAAACAAACAACTAGAACTACGGGGCCAAGAATCGCGAAAAAATTATCAGCTGTTCCATACAAAAAGTTCATCGACGTTAGGAAAAATGTATGGAACAGCTGTTTTTTTTAACTGTGCTGTAAACCCATAAAAGGATGCTAACTGATTAGAACTAACTCTGTATTTGCTAATTACAGTCATCAACCATCCAAGCTCTCAAAGCAATAAGCGCCAAAGCAGGGATGCCAAGACCACCCCACCCCTTGTTGGGTTTGTCGTTTCTTATCAATGTTGCTTGTCGCTCGGTATTTCTCCACCCTTAATGTCAATAGGCTTTAGGGATAACTCAGGGTAACGAGCGCAGTGCAGTGCGGCGCAGGTTTTTTTTTCGCAAGTTCACAATTCTGGCACTGCTACTGTTACAGGCAGGCGTGATGCCACCAGGCGGAAATCTTTATCGTCTCGTCACTCCATTGCATAAGAAAACGTTAACTTCTCCCTGTAGGTACGTTGGCTAACAGTATAATTCCGAATGTACAGTCGAAACAGTGTGTTTCTGACTTTTTCGAGTGTACGGGACTTATCCTACTGCCGAATTGTTCCTCGGCAGAGCCGGCGTTCCTGTCACAGTGTAGGCAGGAGTCAGTGGGCGCGGTCGGATCGTATTATTGTTATTAATACCACTCGTTTATTGCCCCCGTACGATTACAGCGGCGTGGAAATGGCAAGTTAATATGGATAAGACTTTAAAAATAATAGTTTAATGTCAGTTTCGAAAAAAGATAAAACATGCTCTGAAAATTTTCATTCAATGAAATTAAACGAGATCCGAAGTAGTGTAGGCCAAAAGGGTGGTTAACTGTTTTATTACATATTTAAAAATGAAAAAACACGCTCAGATTTTTCAGAGAGCCACTAATCGAGATCTAAGGTTTCATAAGAATGCAATGTACGCAGGATGGAACGTCAAAGAAATGTCCTTATACTACCAAAATTCTTCTTTCTAAACAAAAAAGTGAAGCTTTGAGCTTATGCTATTGGAGAACGCGTTAAATGGTAATAAACCTTTTATAAGAAATACTCTACACGTGTAGTGTAAAAACTTACTTAGATCCTATGCCAGTATTAGGATCTTGGCTTTGCATTAGGGCTTTCGCTTTTCTGTGGTTTTCATAGTTGTTTGGATGTGTAACGGAACATAGGTGACGCAAGTCGTGTCAATCTACCAATGCCAGTCAGCCAAGCATACACTGTCTTCCCTCACGCCATATCATGCTAGCCAGTCTTTGGAGGGGGAAGTGTATAAAGTCAGCCAGCCAGCTACCTAGTTAACAGTTCATATCCGAATAAAGAAGTACTAGTCAATCTGAGTGTTTTCAACCGACTTCAAAAAAAGGAGGTTCTCAATTCGACTGTATGTATGTTACGCGATTACTCCGCCAATTATGAACTGATATTGATGTTTTTTTTTGTTTGGTAGGTAATACTTCAGAGGTGGTCCCATATTTACCAAAATCGGTTCAGTAGTTTGGTTTTTAAATCAAATATACTAGAAAATAGGAAGATGTCATCCAGGTATTCGAAATTGAAGTCGGTTGTATTTTTTTTAAAGCGTATTATCTTATATACTTGCCGTTTCAGATGCGAGATTATGGTCCAGTCGTTGTCGTATCCTCCCTAGTGTTGTGCTCGCGGCGGCGCACGGTGCGGGCTACGTGTGTGGTCCGGAGAGGCAGCGTGCTCCACTTGTACTACTCTATACTATACGTACACACTGGCGATTCGCGGGGCTAGCTTACCTACTCACTTACTGAGTATCTACTGAACTTGATCGCAGAAGTTAAGCAACAAGGTCCAGCCAGTTTTCGGATGTGTAACCGCGGGAGTTATATTGCGCGATAAAATCCAGAACGAGGATATTCACCAAAGAACCAAAGTCACCGACATAGCTCGCAAGGTTTGCAAGTTGAAGTGGCGCAGGGCAGGACACATCGCTCGAAGAACTGCTAACCGATGGGGAAGAAAGGTTCTAGAGTGGCGACCGCGAACCGGAATCATCTTCCGGTTCGCGGTGGGCGTTCAAGACAGAGCTAACAGTTTAGATATTCTGTTAGCTATAAACCGATATTAAAAATCGACTCTAATGTAACGCGTGTAAACACGGGAAACACACATCCCGTGGATCCGCTGCTATGACCCTCTGGTGGTACGGGGAAAATCCCCGTAATCCTACCGCGCTAGAGACGAAATTAAAAACAAACTTAATCGTAGCACACTAGCTAACTTTAATATATAATGAGACGAAACGAAACTTTAAAACTTAGATTTCTTACTAGGTCCATGTTTAAGTCTAGGTCTAAAAATACAGTATGTACCTGGGTATGTCCTAAACTGCATCCAGAACCACCGGAGGATGCGCAGCAGCGTCCTCTTAGTTAACGGCGGTAACACTCTGCGATCCCCAAGCCGCCTGCCAAGCGTGGGGATTATGGCAACACCTCCCTATTCCTTATTAAAAGGGGAGGCCTTCGTCCAGCAGTGGACGACTCCTAGCTGATGAGTGAATGGAATTTAAAAAAAAGAGACACACGGAAAAAAAAACGGAATATCACCTCTAGTTCTTGTTGTACCATCACAAGAGCGACTTGTTCTTAAAACTTGTTACCGTAAAAAAAAATAGTTCACTAACCTCTGAATTCATAAATAAATACTTCGCCACCTTTATAATGATCAAATTGAAAGTGTCGACGTTTCAAAATTAATACAACAAAAATATGAATAAATCATATTTATTGGTTTCTAATGACAGAAGCTGTCAGTTGTAAATATAAAGTTTTACTAATAAAATTGTTGGACAGTTGTTTGTTTGTTTAAATTTATAGGAACTATAGATATAGTTATGTTAGCTCAGTTGGACAAAGACACGTACATTTCATATTATTTGAGTAGTGGATTCGAACCAGACTTAAAAAGGGTCTTCGGAAATTACCTATGGATATTAAACTCTTTGGGCACCACTAACTTAAAACGTAAGTGGTATCAAGGCTGTATCTGGTACTAGGTGGACCGACGACATTGTGAAAGTGCAATTTTGCAATTGAACTAAGCAAAGCTTATACTATAGGCACCAAATAGCTGATAGAATACTTTATACACTTTTACTTTTTTTAATAAGTAAGTTCGTATAGGCTGAGTGGCCAGCCCTAGTGTCAGAGTTAATGTGCCGCCCGAAGGCCTCTGACATGGCTGACGGTTATTGTTAAAGAAACTAGAACAAACAACCGGGACCAAAAATTTAACGTGTCATCCGACCCACGGTAGCGCTCAGAAATAAATGCCATATTTCCAATATGTATATACTTATAATATAAACAACACCTAGACACAGAAAAAACATCTTTGTTCGTCACATAAATGTTTATCTTGGGCAGGAATCGCTCAAGGCAGATATTCTACCAATGAGGTTCCACAGGCAAAACTTTTTACAGATGGCGCCAGCGTCGGTCCGGATGTGGCAAAATCAAGTTTTTTGTTAATCGTTGCTTATCTATATCTTATATCTCTTGATGAGGGCGTAAACTCGTGAGTTTTTTTTCTGTTTAACTTCTTTTTAATAAGGATTGAAGTAGAGCCAATTTCGAATCGGACTCGCACTTAAAGCATCTCGTATCACTACTCAACGTAATTAGTGTTCTCAGATGAAATAAAATATGCTCAGACTTTTTTGAAGTCGTCTCAAACTTCATGTCTAAATTGTCGGTCGAACTTTGCTCCCGGGCCAGTTTACCCCTCCCAATCTACACATAGCACACAAAACAGACTTCGCAATCAAGTATTCATAGAGCTTCCTAAAGTCCCGAAGGTTTCAGCTTTTCATAAAGCAAATCCGAAAACACAAGAATGTAATTGTATAATAAATAAAAACGTTTAAATATTGTAGTTTTAAGTTAGAAATGTTTCACTGTTTAAAGCACTATGCTGTGTTGAAGCCATTTTTGTGACATCGCCCCAGGATTGTCAATTCATTTTTATAGATAAATTACCAAATTATTAATTATTACTGATGTTACAAAATAAATTATATTTCTTTATTCTAACGTAATAAAATAAATTAAACGTTATTTTTATGTGTTAAAACTTTTTATTAAAAATATCTATGCGAGGTTGTATTCTCGTGACCAATCGTCCCAGATCCCCGAGATAACAGGCTGTGCCTAGTTCGGAGGTCGCAGTAAATAATTTTAAGATAAACATAGTTGTCCTTTAACGTTAGATTATACATTATAATAAAATAATATAATGTTTATTTCCTATGTTTCGGAATTAATACACTATAAATATACATTTTTTTTTATATTAGAAAAAAACGCAAACATCATCGCTGAATGCCTGATCCTTATAAGACATTAATGCACCCTAGTTTATTCATATGCCCCTGTGAAATAACCACGTCAGTTCTTAGTAAAACATGGTTTCCGTTATTAACGTTGGTAGACGAAGCCGAATGCTTCATCCAGTGCTTCCATAAGTCACCCCCGTTGACGTGTAACTGGTACAGTTAGTAAATCTGTCAATAGCGAAGCATACGTCTTGTAGAGTGCATGGCTATTTATAAATAGGTACAGTCAGCGCCAAAAATAGATGTCAGCGGTTATGGTAGTAAAAGAACATAAATACAAAACCTATGTGAGGCATCGGCGGCCTCATCACACGTCCACTGCTGGGCGAAGGCCTCCCCTTTAATAGGGATACCTATATTAAAAAGAAGTGAGCCTATTTAAATAATTCTAATATACCTCCAGATTTTTGACTGAATTTATATAACTTGTAATTCCTTGTAACTTGTTGTATATCCTTTCACCAAAGTCACCGATATAGCTCGCAGGTTTACAAGTTGAAGTGGCAATGGGCAGGCCACATCGCTCGAAGAACTGACAACCGATGGGGAAGAAAGGTTCTTGAAGGAACCAGAAGACGCAGCGTAGGAAGGCCTCTCACTAGGTGGACCGACGACTTTGTAAAAGTTGCAGGCAACCGGTGGATGCAGGTTGTCGATATAGCTCGCAGGTTTACAAGTTGAAGTGGCAATGGGCAGGCCACATCGCTCGAAGAACTGACAACCGATGGGGAAGAAAGGTTCTTGAAGGAACCAGAAGACGCAGCGTAGGAAGGCCTCTCACTAGGTGGACCGACGACTTTGTAAAAGTTGCAGGCAACCGGTGGATGCAGGTTGTCGTACAGTGTGGCGGACTAAGGCTCCCCCTTCGTTCAGCAGTGGACGTCTCCGGGCTGATATATCCTTTCAAAAAAATAAATATAAATCTATTCATAAATGGCGCAGTTTTGAGGTAACAAACTTTAAAAAAAACGGAATTGAGAACCTAAGATTTAAATTCGGTAAAAAAAAAAACAATGCGAAAACGCTTAACTTATGAAATAGAAAAACTAAACCAAAGTAATTCATCAGACAAATTTAATTAAAATTTTCAGACAGACACAGTTTTTGTGGTCGAGTTTGAAGGTTTAGGTTGACAGTACTAAACTTTTTAAAGTATTGCTGTCCTTAGCTATAAAAAAGGGACAGCGATATTTTAATTAGTTTAGATCTGTCAACAAAAAAAAAATGCCTTCAAATTTGACCACAATTATTGTTATATTTATTTATTGTCTATTGTCTAAAACTGTGTACAATTTGATGTTAAATTTTCCAATTAGAGTAAGCACTTAAAACAGTTTTGTCCTTACGGACATACAATATTTTTATTTAAACATATTAAAAACAATTTAAACGTATCTGATATGGAGTCAACGCCAACCGAGCACACTATCGAGCACCGTTCCAGAAGTTTAGTGAATACCCAAATATTCCTTTATTGAGTAAAACCGTTTCTGAAGCAACCAAGCTTTTAGTTCATTTCTAAATTTAGATATTGGCAATGCCATAATAACCTCAGGTAGTTTATTAAATATAGTTATAGACATTGACATACAACATTTTTCATAACGTGCTGTTCTATTAATGTAAGTTCTTACTAATCTATCTATATTCCTGGTACTACGTTTGTAAAATTCTAGGGCTGTAGTATACAAATGTTTATTTAATTTTACAAAACATGCAATTTCATAGATGTACTGACATGGGAGAGGCAATATTTTTAAGTCTTTGAAAAGAGGTTTACAAGTATCTAAAGGCGCGGCCCCGCAAACGGCTCTAATACATTTTTTCTGACAAATAAAAGCTTTCTTAAAGTCTGTACCTCGACCCCAAAGTATCAACCCATACCTCAAAAGTGATCCGACATAGCCATGGTATGCTACCAGTGCTGTATCTTTGTTAACTGTTTTGCGTAAACGGTTTAGTACAAATATGTAGCTGTTCATCTTTTTACAGATTTTTTCTGTATGCAGCTTCCAGTTAAGCTCTTTATCTATGATTAAACCTAGAAATAACGTATGATTAGCAACCTTTATGCGCTGACCATTATAATTGACTTTAAAGCTAATATTATTGAAATTAATATAACAAGTTTTTGCTACATTTATTTTAAGATTATTCAAGTCCAGCCATCTAACTATAGAATCAATTGCATTATAAATGTCAAGTATATGATTGGTATAATTTTCCTTAGCCTTCTTAGTTGTCACTACTATTGAGATGTCATCAGCAAATAATACGGAAACGTATGGAGTAACGCTAATTATGTCGTTTATATATTTCAAAAATAGCAGAGGCCCAAGTACACTACCTTGCGGAACACCACATCTGTTGATTTTACTATGAGATTTATCGCTGGTTATGTTCATTTTATTATCCAGTGATAGTATTTCGACAAACTGTGCTCTATTTCTAAGGTAGGACACAATCCAGTCTAAGGCTTTACCCCTGACACCGTAATGCTGAAGTTTAAATAGAAGGGTTTTGTGTGATACGCAGTCAAAAGCCTTCGTCATATCGAAAAATAGAGCAGTTGTCAAGAGCTTTTTGTCAAAACTTTTTGCGATATTATTAACTAAGTCAAAAGCCGCTAATGTTGTTGATTTATGTTTTTGAAACCCATTTTGTTGTTCATTTATTACATCATGCTTTATAAAGAAGTCATACAGTCTTTTATGCATCGCTTTTTCGAACACCTTTGACAAAACATTTACTAGAGCAATTGGCCTATAATTTTCTAAATTGTTTGTGTCACCTTTTTTATGAAGTGGTTTGACTTTGGCGGTCTTTAACCTTTCAGGAAAATTGCCGACTTCAAATGAGAGGTTTATGAGAAAAACAAGGACTTCACTCAATTCTTCCTTGCAATATTTGATTACTTTAGTTGCAATGCCATCTTCACCTTCCGAGTTAATGTTTTTAAGGCTTGCTATAATATTTTTTACTTCTGTTGTTGACACTGGGTTTAAAAATATTGATCCTGTGATACTTTTTCCTTCAATTTTGTAAGAATTATTCTTTAATTTGTTAGGTGATTTATTTGCTAATTCTATAAAATGATCATTAAAAGCGTTTGCTATGAAAGCTGGCTGCGTTACAACTCCATTATCAGTTTTAATTTCTTTAATAACCTGTGGAGGTCCCGATGATTTCCCTTTAATTAAATTCCATGACGTTTTGCATATATTTTTGCTCGTTTTGATTATCTCAGAATTTATGGTTCTCTGTGCGTTAATAATACACTTTCTTAAAATATTAGAGTATGATTTATAGTTTTTTTTCGACTCAATAGTCATTTCTTTGTAATATTTTAAACGCAAAAACCTCTTATGCCTACAACTTATTCTAAGACCCTTTGTTAGCCATTTAATTTTCCGGACTGTTTGCATTTTTAATTTGTGGCTTGGAAAACATAGCTGTCCCAGCATCTTAAGTGAATCATGAAAAGAATTAAAAGCTATGTCAAGATTCTCAGTCCCATAAACATCCCTAAATGATATTCTGTGAATATTATTTCTAAACATTTCTAGGTTTTCAAGTGAATAATCTTTTTTTGTATGTACCATGTCGTTATTGGCTCCCTTTTTTGTTATACAATGAGAATGTAAGGATGTCATGACATGCTTCAGAATTAATCAGTCCGAGACTTGATTTAAAGCCATGTATGGGGCATCGATATATTAATATATGGACCTGGTCACCCAGGTCTTAAAACTGCATCCAGAACCACCGAAGGACGGGCAGCATCGTCCTCTCGGTTAACGGCGATGAGCATTCTGCGATCCCCAAGCCGCCTGCCAAGCGTGGTGATTATGGCAACCTTCATCCTCTCCCTCTTAAAGGGGAGGCCTTCGTTCAGCAGTGTAAGTCTTCTGGCTTATGAATCACGGTTGATTAATTCAGATGGAACTCTAGTCTCGATCACATCCAGTGACCTTTTTCAAGAAGTTAAAACAGAGCAAGACGCTCGTGCGGCCGCGTGAAAAACGCATATAATAAAAATATTTCAAAACCACTTCATTTCATTATTAAAAGTGAATTATATAAACGCATCTTATCATATAAAGTCAGTCAAAAATCTGGAGTCATATTCGTAATAATTAGGCTCACTTTTTTATATACTTACTGCTTATTGGTATCACCGGTTCCGTAGTATCCTGTGTCCATCTATCAAGTCATATGACACGTATAATTGGTCTCCAATTAGTTCTGCCTTCATAAATCAATGAGTAGTTAGCAAGTATCATTATACCAGCTAATGTCGCGTGGAAATAACTCCGCTATTTTTGGAAGATTGCAACGTGTTACTAAAGGGTCGAATTGTAATAATTCCGGAGGCATTCTACATCATTACAACCTCTTGCTCCAAGCAATTTATCAGAGACATTTCGGAGAATGTGCCTCGGAACTGCATGATCTATTTCTCCCCTCAACAACATGCATTTGTAGTGATAGGACTCTACTGCAGAGTCCGCCTGGGGAAGTACCACACACAGTGTGCAAGCATTACTGTGTTCCGGTTTGAAGGGCAATGTTACCAGAGAAATTACTAGGTAAGAAGAGGTTTAACATCTACGTAATATCTCAGGGTGACGAGCGCGGTGCAGTGCGGCGTAGTTCTGTGTTCGCAAGTTCACAATTATGGCACTGCTACTGTTAGTGGCAGGCGTGACGCTTACCACCAGGCGAACGTCTTGCGCGTCTCGTCAGTTATCAAAAAAATGTGTCCCTATCAGTTTACGGTGGTGAGCAACGATCGATCCCCAAGCCGTCTGCCACGAGCGGGGATTATGGCAACCCCTCCCTCTAAGGGGGAAGACTTTATACCGCAGTGGATGTCTTCTAGCTGAAAATTTATGATGATATGTGGTTCCCATTCTACTGCGACTGGCAGGAGTTAAAGCTCATAAAACGTCGTTGCTTTTTAAACGACGTTAAACCGGTGGGTCTTCTGTATGTTTTTATTATTTTTGTTACGCGATTTCTCCGCCAATTATAAATTGATTTAGATGTTTTTTTTATGGTAGGCCATACTTATGAGACGGTCTCATATACATTTTATCGAAATCGGTTCAGGAGTTTTTAAATCAAAATAACTGGAAATACGAGTAAGATGTCTAAGATGTGAGATGATTTCAGGTAAACGAAGTCGGTTGTTTTTTTTATATTAAAATTACTACTAGGTGCAAGCCGCTTGCCAAGCGTGGGGATCATGGCAACACCCCTCTATTAAGGGGGAGGCCTTCGTCCAGCAGTAGACGTTTTATGGCTGACGACGACTACTAGGTACTAGGTAGTAGTAGACACTTGAAAAAAAAAGCAACGTCGGTTAATGGTTGATACCCCAAAACATTAATGAAACGGTTTGATTCCACTTTTATTTTGCAGAACGATAAATTTGAATCCCGCTTGGGGGTTTGGCGAGCGAATCTTGATCTTGACGTCTTCTTCTAGATCAGCATGCAGCATCATAGACCCCAGACCCCAACAAGCCTATATTCTAATATAAAAAGAAGCCTTTTATTTGCTCATCCGTATCCTCCATCCAGCAGGCTAAAGAGCTTATTAAAAGAGGTTAAAAATGGGGGTAAAGCCCTCCGATATCATCATCAGCCCGGAGACGTTCACTGCTGAACGAAGGCCTCCCCCTTAGACCGCCACACTGTACGACAACCTGCCATTTGCATCCACCGGTTGCCCGCGACTTTTACAATGTTGTCGGTCGACCTAGTTCCCACTAGGTGGCTTTCCGATCCGATAACACATCTTAAATATCTACCTAACGTTAAGTCACGATGTGTCAAAGATGGCAAACATATTATATACTTAGCCTGGAATATAAACTCTCAACAATTGACGGGTAAAGCCGCGAAGCCAGAGCTAGTCAATTTAATCTAACATATTCACATTTTTAATCATTTAACTAAAATAATAAATGACTAGCGACCCCCGAGTTAACAGAGAATCTAAATCATATCTAAACGGAGTTCGTAAATCAGGTATGATTTAGCTGTTTTACCGCGAACTCTAGCTTTCAAGTGGCGCAAGTGAGAACCAACGCAGGGAATGTTTTAGAAGCTCAAGGGATTTCGCAATATCTACCCGACCGCGTCCCACCTAAAAACAACCACAGCAGCTTCCATGTTATTTTGGCTACGGTCTGTTGTCCTTGTCAACGTCTACAAAGGTGATATTATACCTAAGTACTATTATTTATTCTGTGATTATACTGGTTAACTTCTTTTCAATTTGAATGATCTGAAAATTCAGCATCATATCCTTATTTTTCTGCATTTTACAACCAAATTGAATCAATTTGGTTGAATCGTGTTTTAAGAACCAAATTCACCGACATAGCTCGCAGGGTTAGCAATTTGAAGTGGCAATAGGCAGGCCACATCGCTCGAAGAACTGACAACCGATGGGGAAGAAAGATTCTTGAGTGGCGACCGCGAACCGGAAGACGCAGCGTAGGCGCGGCCTCCCACTAGGTGGACCGATGACATTGTAAAAGTCGCGGGCAACCGGTGGATGCAAATGGCAGGTTTTCGTACAATGTGGCGGTCTAAGGCGGAGGCCTTCGTTCAGCAGTGGAAGTCTCCCCTCACGTTAACCTCAACCTACTACACGATAAACAAAAGGATTCTATCCAGACCGATGAAAGTCTAGAGACAATCCAAATGCTCAAACCCACTACCAATCGGCAGCGTACCCAGCATGCTGGCGGCTTTGCCACGGGGCAATGCTTATGCGTTGGGCCAAATAAACGTCGGTATGTATTTTGATCACGCGTCGCGTCGACCAGACGCTCGGTTTTTTTTTTTGAAAAGAAGATGAGCTCCCGGTCCCCACGGACCCAATGTCTCAACACCAAGCAGCTTAAATATGTATCTACTGAAATACGTAACTGAGATTAGAAAATTTGCGCCGCTTGTGCTGCTCCGCCGAATTAGCCAAATTATACTTCTTTGAGAGGTTCAAGCCGTGGTAGCCTAATCGGTAGACCGCTTGACATCTAATCGTGAGGTCGCTGGTTCAAACCCAGGCCGTAGCAATTAGCCCTTTGTCGTTTATGTACGGATACTCATACCACTAGCTTATTTTCGGTGAAGAAACACATCGTGAGGAAATTTGTATAAGTCCGGAGAAGAAATTCAATGGCGTATCTGAATTTACCAACCCGCAAATGAGCCAGCGTGGTGAATATGGCCCAATCGCCAGAGGGTCCAGCAGTGGACAATTAAAAAGGCTGGTTATGAGAGGTTCATAAGTTGTTTTGGATTTCTCTAAAACTGCTCCAATTTTCGCGCCGTTTCTAATTCGCGACAAACGACAGGACTGTCGCATTATTAATTCTACACTACATTATTAGAGTTAAATGTCCGCTTTGATGTGTTAAAGCGGTCGCTAATTGCTTAGCTCTTTGTTTTACTTTAGTACCGTGGCAGGGATCTGTCACAGTGTATACTCGTAGTATAAGGGCCCAATGACACAAAGCATTGCGACAAAACGATGAGATGAAACTGAGTTCTGAAATAGCTAATAAGTATGACGTTTTAATTGTAACTATCTAGAACTTTAGACACTAGCAAAATATTTATCCTTATTAATTAATGTTTGTAGGGCCGGAATAAATACAGCATTACCTAAAATAATCTCGATTCTCTTATTCACTGCTTAAACTTATCTGTCCTTTTCTAGCACGTGCAACTTCACGTCAGGGAGAAGATGGCAGAGCATCTTAAGCAGTGACTAACGGTTGAAAAGTTTTTTTAAGTAAGGCCGATAATGTTTTGTTTTTAACTTTCTTTCAGATTTATAACTCGATATGGAATGGATAAACACAAAAGACAGATAAACAATTCCACGTTTTAAATAAAGGCTTAATACCATCATTGAACTAATATGTGTAGAGAGTAGAGACCAACCGTGCAAAAAAAAACTCGGCGCACGCTATGCAGTGTGCCGACTATTAAAACAACTTGAACTACGATAAGACACAAGCGCTCAAGCATACAATGAACACTATACAAGCGACATAACGTCTAAATTCGAACAATTGTGAACTATATAATGCACGTATAGATATGTACAACGGCACTCGCACGTTTTTTGACTGATTTCACTTAGAGATTGTGACTCTTTAGATATTAGCATGCCTGTGTCACTCCGCGTGTAGGTATTAAAAACATACCTACGGGCGGCGGCCATTGCGCAAGGGCCAATCTAGTAGGCTCGGCTCGGCGGCTCTTTCAATACGTATAACCATGTATAACTTATTATGAACCGTAGTATAGTGAATTAAGGCCCATATTCCTTCAAAAAGAAATTGGTAGGTATGTAAATGAACACGTGCTCGACTGGACCGCGAGCTAAATTAAATCATATTGTTTATCAGGTTGAGACCTATTTCTTTGAAAACCATTGCGAAGTAAAGCTTCTGTTACTAGTTATTATTCTGTGATATTAGCTCAATAGTTAATACGTAAGCGTAGTGAAATGTACAAAATTTGTTTCCAGTAACGCCCTATAGGGGCAGGGGGCGCTGTTCAAGTTTTTATATTAATTTTGCGTGAATTTCGCTTACTTTCTCTAACTTTCTAACAAAAACAAAAGCAAACTTTAGAATTTACGAAGGTAACAGGACGCATTTTTCCGTATATGAATACCCCACAACAAGTCGCGTCGTGTAGCTGGGCCTTAAAATGTTTTTATAAGTTGGTTTATGAAACTACCTGCGCCCCATGGTTTTACCCGCGATTGTTGGAATATAAAGTAGCTTATGTTTTATTCCAAGGTATAAGCTACCTTTGTTTACAATTTCATCCAAATACGTTCAGCCGTTTCAGCGTATAAAAGTAACAAACAAACACACACACCGACAAACTTTCGCATTTATAATATTATGTAAGATAGGATTAGTAGGATGTGTGGGATTAAAACACTAAGTAAATACACCTAACTACGTTGCTATGCACGTTTTTTGGGTTAGTCCCACTATGCACTAGTCTCGCTTTACTATACCTAAAAAAAGGGGTTAGTATTAGAATGGCTAGATCGCAAAATGACTTCATCTCACTTAGGCCACATCTCAAAATATCCGAATCGCAATTTGACTTAATCTCATCTATTACACATCTCAAAATGTCCAATTCGCAAAATTACCACACCGCTGCTATAGTCAACATCATTAAAAGGACAAGTATCAATTGGACCTGATAGGTGGCGCTGCGATCGAATTCTAGGACTATTTTATTTAATTTTATGACGAAATTTCTTTTTCTTTTTAGATTTTACGCATGTTTTTATTTTATGACCAATTATTATTTTTCATCTATGTTTAAAGCTTTTTTACGTAAACAAGATGTTGATGGGCACAGGCAAAATGAATAGAGTAATATATTACATGCAATAAATAAAATATATTTAAATAATAATGTTTGTGAATGTCCAGACTTTTTAAGACGTGATACTTGTACTTTTTGTGATGTGGATTAGCAGCGATGTGGTCATTTTGCGAATTTGATATTTTGAGATGTGGAATAGATGAGATTAAGTCAAATTGCGACCCGGATATTTTGAGATATGGCCTAATTGGCATGAAGTCATTTTGCGATCTAGCCATTCTTATACTAAACCCAAAAAACTACCATTTTGTGTCGCTATGCACGATATCAGATCCGTTGACTGATACGGAAAGTTCGGTTCGTAAATGGAGTTGGATAGCTAGCTGTGTAAACTTTTCGATACTTCTTTATGATTCTCCTGTTTACTGAAAGTTTTCGCTTTTTTAACCGACCGAAAAAAGGAGGAGGTTCTATGTTCGACTGTATGTTGTATATATATATTTTTCGTCAATTGTGGACCGATTTTAAAAATTCTTTTTTGTTTTTGTAGACGATATGTCAGAGGTGGTTCCATATTTTTTTTATCGATATGGAAATTTTAATTTGTTTCAAAATGGCATTCCGAGCGTTTTACTTCGTTTAATTTCAAATAATATGATAATTTGTTGATAATTTAAAATATTTATATTAATCTTAATCAATATCAACATAAAACTTACACAGACTTCTGTGTAGTTTTGGCACTGTGTATTTGGCAATGTGTCGTTTTAATTGATTGAATTGAATGATATAACTTTTAGGGTGTTTCAAAATAATACCGCATTCTATCATTAAACATAATAATAATTTATTTCTTTTACCAAATAAAAATAGCACAATTAGCACATTTAATTAAAACTATAATTATTTTGATATTATTTACAATAAACTTTAAAGAAAAATTGTGGAAGAATATGACTAAAATTATACAAACATTAAATAAAGGCAATTTGAAATGATTATATGGCTTATTTACAAACGAAATTAAGCGTTTATTTACAACAACAAAACAACAAATGATAAAATGACAGTCTAGTAGATTTTATTCATTAGTTATACAAAAAAAGTATTCAAGAGAATAAAAATTGGAAATTGTAGAAAAAGTTTTGTCTATTGTAAACAACACGCAAACAGAAATTATTGACCTATAGACCGATGGAAGTCTAGAGAAAATCCAAATGCTCAAACCCACTACCAGTCGACAGCGTACCCAACATGCTGGCGGCATGGCCAACCCAACATGCTGGCGGCATGGCCACGCTGAATGGCGATGCTTATGCGTTGGGCCAAAACGCCAGCACTTTGCTCACGCGTCGCGTAGACTAGGCGCTCAGTTTTTTTACATCTATTTGGTTACTATATCGCATCATTTTTTCAAAGTCTATGAAACTCAAAAACTAAATAGGACACAAATATATTTTTAATTTTTCATACTTAATTTATTGTTGTTAACTTTTGACAAATTCTAATGTCTATCCAAAATAGTGAAAACCTGCACTTCGCTTTAGTTCTAACTAATAATAAAATATTTATATGTAATTATAACTGACAAATTCATTATTCCATCGTCCTCGTCAGCCATAAGACGTCCACTGCTGGACGAAGGCTTCCCAACAGAGGGGTGTTGCCATAATCCCCACGCTCGGCAACCGGCTTGGGGATCGCAGAATGCTCACCACCGTTAACCGAGAGGACGCTGCTGCCCGTCCTTCGGTGGAACTGGGTGCAGTTTAAAAAAATTAATGTAAATGTTAAAGGTTAAAATCGTCCAAGTATACTACGCGAAGAAACCCTCAAACAATCCATTGAGTAGCATTTATTTTTTATACAGTCTAGTGACGAGACGAGCAAGACGTTCGCCTAATGACGTGCGCCCAAGACGTGCACCGCGCTGCACCGGTTTTTTTTTTCTTTTTTATGAATGACCGATGCTATTGGCCTCAGATAGCCTCTACAGCGTCAACGGATTTTAGGCAAGTGCAAATGTCGCTCGGCCTAGTTTAGGTTAAAGGCGACTAGCTCGCAAGGGCACCTCAGACGGTACGAACCTCGGCTTGGCCGTCGCCGGGAGTGGGGTCAGACTGGCCCTGGCACCCCAGAAGGGGTATGGGGCCCTGGGGCCCTAGTAGTTTGATTTGGTTGACTATTTGGAGAGAATCTAACCGATCTTCTGACAGATCTGGGGAGTCCTCGACCTCGCCGGCGAGGTCGGTGCGTGTTTGTGTGCCTCTGGTAACCGGCGCCTATACCAAAAACGGAATACTTCCTGTTGCTAGGAGTGGTCGGATCGGACTGCACTGCGGTCGTCACCCTGAGATATTAGATATTAAATCTCTTCATACCCAGTAATTTCTCTGGTAACATTGCCCTTCAAACCGGAACACAGTAATGCTTGCACACTGCTGCTTGGCGACTGAATAACTGGGAATGGTACTTCCCCAGGCGGACTCTGCAGTAGAATCCTACCACTACAAAGAAGAAAGAAAGAGAAAGAAGAAGCTTATGCGCACAGACGCGCAACATGCCACTTAATTTTTTGGTGTTTATTCTGTGTCTATTTGGATGTTGTATGTATTGTCAGTACAAGCTTTCTTATTTTGGGGCAAGATGGTGCAAAAAATATTTAGTTAATATGTACCTTTTTTCTTCAAAATAATTTTGCGTTTCACCTCATCCTGGCGGATGAATGCGATAAGATACCTAGAAATAACCTGTTTGCTCTGGATTTGTTGACACTTGACACCCATTTATTGTACTTTCGGGAAACACAGACTTCTTTAGTGATTAAGGCAAACATATGAAAAATAAATATGCTTTATAAATTGATACTAATATTAAGTATAAATTTAAAAAAAATTGAGCGCGTGAAATGATACCAGACTAATTTTGAAAAAACTCAATGGGTTTGAGTGAAAATCGGAATAAAGATACATTACCTTATTATAATCTGAATTATTGCATATAGAAAAAAAACCCTTTCCTATACGACTATTGCCGCAGGTGAACCCGCCAGGCACAGCAAGTTCTATAAAAATTAATTTGTCAGTTAAAATTTTACAATAAGTATTTAAAATAAATAGACCCTTATAACTATTTAATATCTATCTATTATATTTCAGGAACTATTCGTCTTATGAACCTAACTAAGCCTTCTTTATTTAGCCTAAGAAAAACCATAAAGTTTTATTATAATTACATCAATTAATTTTTACACATAATGTTTTGTAATTTTAATACTCGAGCCGCGCTAAGCAAAACATTAATAACTTTACAATTCCAAAATATTAAACCGTAATCTGCAGGGCTAACATGCGCACCGCGAGAAAATTTTGTCGTGTCCTTATGTCGTGCGAAAACGAGACAAACTTATACAGATTCGCAGCCTTGTCCTGTTTTGTAGAATTGAGAAAATTTTCTCGCGGTTCGCATATTAGGCGCTCTGCAGGGCTAACATGCGCACCGCGAGAAAATGTTGTCGTGTCTTTATTTCGTGCGAAAACGAGACAAACTTATACAGATTCGTAGCCTTGTCCTGTTTTGTAGAATCGAGAAAATTTTCTCGCGGTGCGCATGTTAGGCCTGCTGGTCATATCACTTTTGCTAGTTCGAACGTAAAAGTGTACTTATTGCATATCTATCACTGCCTATATAGTGAACATAAGCCAATACACTCTATTGGTATTCATTGCATGGTGAATAGATTTTTTAGACCACTACAGCATGTTAAACTACTTAATAGCTATCGTACCATCATTAATCTATGTAAGGTAAATGTTATTATATGCCTTGTAGGCTTATATACAGGGTTAGCTCTTATCAGTTAGCATCCTTTTAAGGGCATATTCTGTACATCAAAACAAACAACTTTTACTATGAGGCCAACATTGAAATCGCGAAAAAATATATCAGCTGTTCCATACAAAAAGTTCATCGACCTTGGGCAAAATGTATGGAACAGCAGTTTTTTTGCGATTTTAATGTTGGCCCCATAGTAAAAGTTGTTTGTTTTGATGTACAGAGTATGCCCTTAAAAGAATGCTAACTAGTTAGCACTAACCCTGTATACAATTTGCAGTTTTTTTTTTCATTTTCATTTATTTGTTTCTTAGCGCAGCTCGGATTCTACAAAATCACCAAATTCAAAACATACGACTATTGTGAAATGATTCGGATATAAACTAGTTATAGCGTGAAGTCCTAGGCGAAAACGAATAAAGTTTACCGTTGTGCTGACATGGATCCTCCTCCCTCCCTATGTGAAGCTATCGCTAAGCTCGTGAGGACCTCGACACTACAGTATAGGAACTCTACGTGACGTTGATTTCCTCTTCTTCGTCGCTTTCAGTGACCGTGCTGTGGTTGTAGAGTCCCTGCGCCATGAGCTGCAGCGCGAGTGGGTTGCGCTGGCCCGAGGCCTTCTTGATCTTGGCGCGCTTGTTCTGGAACCAGATCTTGATCTGCGCCTCCGCCAGCCCCAGCTCGGCGGCCAGCGCCTGCCGCCGCCTCTCCGTCAGGTACCGGTTCTCCGCGAACTCGTGCTGAACAGAGATGAAGGAATACTTTACTCGGGAGAGAGTAGGAAACAGCAGGCGTTAGTCGCGACTGCTGCTGGTTAGAGATGGAGGTATACATTAATGGGGGTGAGTGCGACAACGCAGCATGTGTTAGTGGCAATATGGTGATGAACAGAGGAGTGGCACATTTTAATAAAGGGAAAGAGTATTTAGGGTGTTGATGAGGAGCTCTTACTAGACAAGGAGGTATAGAGTTTTGGCGGGAACGCGAAAAAACATATCGCTGCGTTATATTATTTTCCTAAACTTGTGTTTTTTCGAGTTTTAATGCATAAAAATGGTGGCGTTTTATTCATTAAGTGCTGATTTACGCGCAATGCCCAAAGTTCGACGCCATAATCCTAGGAGGAAAGAAGAAAATAGAAGTTATATATTTCTGGGGGCAGAGCGTAGAATAAAGCTGCAGTTATCTGCACTGATCTTCCGCTAGACAGAAAAGGTATACATACGCTAGTTCGCTTATAGACGGAGAGAGTGGGACAACGCGCAACAGATGTCCGAGACGATCTTCTGCTACGCTAAGAGTCTAAGAGGGAGGTATACTCGTATGTTAATGGGGGGAAGAGGACAGAGGCCAAAAAAAGAGTCGATAGCCGAAAGGGGGCCATTTGTACTCATCATTGTGTACAACTTTTACTATGAGCCTAATCCTGAAATCGCAAATAAATAAGCTGTTCTACTAAAAATTTACCCTTGCAATATGTATGGAACTGCCGATTTTTTCGCTGTTGGCCCCATAGAAGTGATCACAATGGCGAGTACAATAACCTTATTTTGGTTTAGAATTACTGTTTCACGTAACCCTGTATTATACGTTTGAATACAATGTAAAAATGTACAAGTTTGTAAGAAGTGAATCAATGTGGACCTGGGTACTTACCCAGGTCCACAATTATTAATTATACACGGTATGTCTTTTTTTTTTTTTTGTTGGTTCTCTTTTGACCACATGCTGCCTGATGTTAAGCAACGATGTGGTCTAGGATGGGACACGAGTGAACAGAATCCAGAGTGAACAGCTTCTTTCTAGATAACTAGAAGGAATCTGTTCACTCTGGATTATAAGACACCCAAATTGTACTTTTCGGGAAAGACGGAACCGGTTTTCCTAAAATAGCACCCAGAACCTGCCACGCGTGGGGATTATGGCAATCCCCACTCCCCATAAAGGCCGAGACCTTCGTCCACCAGGGCTATGGCCTTCTTCTGGCTAATGATGAATTAATGTGAACCAACCTTTAGTCTAGCGAGTTGCGCTGCGCTGAACGCTGTTCTGGGTCTCTTCTCTTCTGGAGTCGCCGACTTCTTCATTCTTCTACTTCTCGGACCTGAGGACAAGCACAAGAAATCGTTAATAAAATATTTGTCAACATTCCAAACTTCTTTGGTATTGCAAGTTTTCGGTGATGGCACACATTGTGAGGAAACCTGCATAGGTCCGGAGAAGAAATTAAATCGCGAATGTGAATCCTTCTACCCACAACTGGGTCAGCGTGGTAGCCGTGGCGTGTGGCCTTTCCCAGCAGAGGACTCTTAACAAGCTGTTTAAATGTTATTGACAGTTTTAGTTAAATGCTTAAGAGCAGGGTGGTGTAATAGTATTCTGGCTCTGGTCCCTTGTCGGACGAAGCGGGAACACTGTTCAACATCGTTAAATAAAATATTACAACGTTGGTGATATGAAATAGCTGGTAAGAGGCCAATGAGGGCATGGTCATGTCTGACCAAACCCTCTATAATATTAAAGAATTTAAAAAAAAAAAAACCCTATTTCCCCTATTTTATTCCTGGATAATGAGCAATCATTTTTTTTTATAAATTCTTGGTCTACTGTAGACTGTCTCTGTCAATTACTTTTTTACAGTAACTTTGGTAGGTCCAATGGTATACATCAAAAAAATTACAAAAATTTACTTTATTACATAAATTTCTCAATTCGACTATATATATAGCTGGAAGTATTGTTTTTTTGTATGTTTGTTAGGCGATTACTCTGCCAATGAGGTTCCACAGACAAAAAGACGCAGATGGCACCACCAGCGGCGCGGGCGGTTCGGTTGTGACCAAATCAAGTATTCTTGTTTAGTTATCTAAATGCTCTTAATGTAGGCGTTGGTGAAAACCTAGTTCAAGGAAAAGTACTGGGTACTGTGCCCCATTATGAATTGATTTTGATGATAATTTTTTTGTTTGGTAGATCACACTTCAGAGGTGGTCAATTAAATGTAAACAACTATCTAACCTACAAATATATTTTCAGGCTATCAACTGCTGATTATATATTTTATCGAAATCGGTTTGTTATTTTGGTTTAAATCAAAATTTATGGAAAATATATGGTTTCCGGGTAATCGAAATTGAAGCCGGTTGTTGTTTTTTAACTTCTTGTTTTAAGTAAGTAATTTATCTCGATCGACGATTAATGTTCTACTACAGTTATAAAATTAGTTAGACTATTGAGGAGTTCATGTAATTTTTTAAATTTTTTCAGTACACCTAACTACACTAGGACAATGTTTTTTTACCATTTGGTAATTAAAGCAGTGTCAGTGACATAACTTTTTACACATGGCAATTAAAGTTTTAACGGTTCTGTACTATGAAAGAAAATTATGGCGGTTTTTCACCATAACTTTCTTTAACCCGAGCAATAACGACTCTTCCGCGTTTCAAACGGTAAAAACTCCCATTTTCTTTTTAAAAAGTGCAAGAACAATATATCTCCAACGACCGCCTCGTTACGGAAAATTCTCTGGCGAACTGGCAACTCCCGTTTAATTAAAAACACGAATAAAAAAGTTACTGGCCATTTTATTTGGTGATAAACTGCCGTAAAACGATACAAACATACAGAGACCAAAATAGACTTTATCAACATCTGTTTAGGGTGTAAACCAGCTTGTGAAACAAGGCAATTCGTTCCACATTTTTCAAACACCGAAAAGATTTGTGTACACCATTTCCTGTTCTATTCTTACGAAGATAAAAGTCAGAATTGATTGCGGACGTAATTGTAACAATTTAAAACGGTTTCCCTGCAATTCGCGAATCGAAATTTAAATAGAATTATTTTGTACGGGTGTGGACACACAGGCGTGAAAATCGGTAGAAATAATTTCCCAATTTATTGCATATATTTCATTTCGTCTCGGATCTCGATAATTGAACAGATTTAAAGTAATAACAGTGTTATATACAAATAAATTTTTGCAAGATTTACAAGGACACTGCTGACGCTAAGATTATTGGCCTAAAGCGATGTTATTTTTTCACCTTCATGACATTTTTCTCCTTGGGATGAGAGCGGTAATGTAAACCACAGATTTCAGACAAGAGGATGTAAAACAAAGGCGTTAAGAAATATTCTGAAAACTAGAAACAATTAACTTCTAAATGTAGCAAAGTGTAGAAATCTTAGCGAGTCCTAATCTGATTACTAATAAACAAAGGCCGTAACTCAAGATCACCGGTTTCCAGATTTGAAATCTATTTTACGGGTGCTAAAGTGTTAAATCCCCTGATAAGGCATGTTAGTTAGCACAGGAAGGAACAGAAGTGTTTATAGTTTTCCTTTGATAGTGAAAAGCGTTGCATGCTACGTCGAGATCGGTTTGGAAAGATTGTAGTGATTTAATATAGGGCTTGCCTATTTAGAACAAATAAATGTTAAGAATTCTAGCTTAGGAGTCACATGTGATTTTGTTTGGTTTTTTAATCAAAATATGTTGATAAACGATATTTTTACTAATATTTATTTGAATAAATAAATAGACAAAAAATTTGGTGCATATTTAAAACAGTGCCATCTAGCCCCAAATGAAGCAAAGCTTACTGTACTACGCAAACCAGATACCTGATACAATACTGATATAGTATTTCGAAATACATAACACATACGTAGTAATAAAACATACTACACTCATGCACACATACTTATATGATCATATGTCATGTGTCATAGCAATTTTTTGTCGATTTTCAGAAAAATTATGACACTTTCCCTTTTAATGGAATCTTCAAATAATTATTGTTGTGTCCATTCTTTTGCACGCATTAGTGTGTGGCAGCCATTTATCATTACATAAATAATTATATCCTAATGATAAACATATCCGTAAATAATATTTTTAATTCATTCACAAAAAGGTTTTTTGTATTTTGTAATAATTGACACGTTTCCAACGGAACTCTATCATGAAATATGCATTTTTAACTAGCATAATAATTTACCTTGGAATTCGTAAATTTGCTGTTAAACTTACGATCCTAAAAATAAGGTTTGTTTTGATTAGGTTTTTCAAAATGGGTTATCCAAATGACACGACGCATTGTAAAGTTGAATTGTTGTATAACAGACATAACCATCAACCACAGCTAGTATACTAAAACTCTATCAAAACTACAAAGTAACTCAATTTCCAACGAAAAATTACTACAAAAATGGCGTCCAATAAGTCAGAGCTGATAAAAAACTTAATTACATACGAGCCCATATACGGCAGTTCATTACTAGGGGTGGAGTCACCCTCGTGGCTAATCACCCCTCGTGGTGTGAAATAATAGTTCTTATTCAATGTAGTGGCATTTTTTACTTTGTATTTTTTTTCAATTTCTGTGTCCCTTGATAGTTAGTTTTTATCCTAGGCATAGATTAATTATACTATACTTAATCTATGTTCTAGGCAAGGCGACATCACAGCAAAATAATCAGGTCAAACGATTGTCACTAAAAAACAAATCCCTCAAACCTTGCATCTTGCGGCTTTACCAGCTACCCAAAAAGAATTTAAAAAACAAATTTATTCTGTCAAAGACCAAAGTTTCGTATTACGATGTTAGTGTGAATAGCATTACATATAGTAACCACAAACAACACACACACAGAGAGACGGTAATATAAATTGACAGTTCCCCTCAAAGGGGTTATTCAGCTTAATAATTAATTAATTAACTTAAATTACATTGACAGAGTTAATTGTAATCATAGTGTATCAAACTATAAAACACGAGCTTTGATGAATTAACTAGGGACGTGTTATAGTTACCTAACAAGTAATAAAAACTAGTGGATTTTGTTTACCATGTTGCAATATTCTTATTAAAGTATTGCCAGCCAAAAAGCCATTGTTTTTTTAAAAATAATTATTATAGAAATAGAAAATGAAAATGATTAATAAGTTTCCATATCCACACGCGAACTCACAATCACGGGTGCGTGACTCGTAATTATTTTGTCAAGAAAAAATAATTATATTGGGCTTCCGTTCACACTATAATTTACTGTTTATTTTAGTAAATAAATAACAAGAAAAGTATCTTTTAGTTTTACTTTAATTCAATACATATTTTGAACAGAAGCTAGTATTTCTGTTATACTATTTTCAAATGGTTGTCTTTTCGCTCAGTCGTTTTTTTGTAATTATTCTCACTTACCCCGTTCTTCTACCGTCGCGCCGACCAATAATGGATTCATCCTCCGCATAAATAAATTATCAAGCTCATTTGTCCTACTGCCCGTTACGGCTGCTTCGGAATGCTAACGTTAATACTAGCTTACCTCGCGGATTTACTTGTAATTTTACTATATTTTTGAGATGGAAAATCTTGCATTTTATCTCCTTGTCGAAGGACATTGTACGTGCATATGCATTTCTGTCATGACCCCGAGTCAACTGTATTGAAAAAAAGGCTAATGATGAAACTTGTGTCAAACAATTTCAAAAAAAGTTTTAAGCAGTCAAATGTCGTAGGCGAAACATTTCAAATAAACATTCAAGTTACTTTTTTTAATGTTTAAGTCGCAGGTTTTATACGTCTCTAAAGTACCTAAATAGAAATATAGAATACAGATAAAGAATAATCAACCTGTTGATAATCCACTTCTAAACATCGGCCTACCGAGGAGCTATTGGGCCATATCCGCCATGCTGGCCCAGTTGCTTGTTGGTGGATATTCGAAGAAGTGTATTTCTTTATTTCGTTAGCACTATTGCTTAATTTGTGACGAAATTCGGTTCAGCCGTTTAACAGCGAACAAACAGACAGAGAGACAGAGACAGAGTTCCTTTTACATTTATAATTATTGTGATTACCAGCCCGTTTGTCCTGCCCGTTAGGGTTGGCAGGGAATGTTAATGTTTGAAGTTAGGGCTGTCAAGAGCGAGTTATGCCTTTTTAGTGCTTTATGTCTTTGTTAATTTATTTTGTTAAGTTGTCTACAATGTTAATTTGTTTTGTTAAGTTGTGGGAACTTAAAAGTTTTATCTTAACTGCACCGCTAGTATTGTATTTTAGTGATGCATGTGTATACCACGACAATGAGCGTGTTTAACATACAATATTGTCAGTTTTTATCCTAGATAATGAGTAAATTTGCACTCGACAGGTTAAGCAATGTTTAACAGTAATAAGTAAGCAATGTTTTGACAGATTCAAGACTGTATCAGATTTTTAATTGTTGTAGCGTTGCTACACACACGCTCAAATAAAAATAACACATAGCACTTGCGATTTAGTTTCCTTATAATACAAAGCATAATTATCAAGTTTATATCTTTAAATACTTATTTCCAAAAATATAAACAGCTGTTAAGTGCTTATTTGTATATTTTGATTTGACATTACTTCTGTCACCTTGTCGACACAGACAGTGACACGTGACACTGACATACATAAATCACGTCCGGCAGCGATTAGCACTGTAATTAAATCGACAGATTTTTAGCTATGGTTCTCATTAAGGTTTTTATCTGTGATTTTTTATGTCAGGATTTTAGTAAAACGAAACGTATTTAATAATGTTTATATTTTCTTGTAAACAATTCGTGTTTGTTGACATAAATAATCAGTGTGATTTAGTGTAGACAGGTTTATTCATTTTTACAAACGTAATTATAAAATATCAACGTAAATAAACATTTAGTGAGTTTGGTGCCTTTTTTTATCATCTGCGTGAGTTGATTCGTGACAAATAAATAGTAGAATTTTAGGACAGGGGTTGGGGTAAAATTGCCACGACTTGGAATTTGTATCGAAGCAAAATGAACGGACGACGAACTTTTAATTCTTTTTCGGAAGACGTTGGCGCAGGACGATGGGACGGCGCTTTTCTGAACGCCATCTCCACATTTTATAAAACCCGTAAAAAGGTGAGCTATCATTAGATTTACCACTTCACCGGCATCTTTTTATCTTCTGAAGCGTATGTTAGGCGCATGTTCCAAAGATGACCAGCAACTTTATCTGACGCTGTGATTTGTTTTTCACAGCGGGTTTTCCCCTCTGGGTAAAAAACTGCAATCCACACCGACCTGAAGACGGCGATTGGCTTCCCCACGATTGGCTTCTCCACGATTGCAAAGCGACTTGTCGCTTTCGCCACGCACGCCATAAACGTATGGTAACTTTTTTACATTATAACTGCGACCGTAGCTTAATACCGGCGTAGTATCATTCTCGCCAATATCAGAAATTCCTTGCTGTTTAGCACTTCAGAATTCTGAAGACTGAGTGAAAACTTCTAGAACTTTCTTCGAGTCTTTTTGTTCGAGTCTTATTTGTAAAAGCATCGAACGATGCTAGATTAGAATATAGGTTTGTTATTATTGTAGGACAGATTGTCTAGCTAGCAATCTGCTCCTTTCTTTATATGTAATTCGCAAAATTGGTTTAACGTCGATAGATTAATATGGTAAGGTCACTCGCTACGGTGACACAATATGTGAAACTCTAACTAGAGTCCGCTATTACCTTAGGCTTACTTTTAGTGTTTTTTTTATATAAGATATGAGTACTCGCAGAGTACTTCTTGCTAAAACTATAGCAGTATTTAGGATTTAAGAAAATTGTTTTGTTTTGCATTCTGCAAATTCTGTCGGAATGTTGAAATTATTTTTAGGATGTAATTTTCTCCAAATACATCATTAATATTATAGAACCTACTTCTAGTGTTTCTTTTTGCCCTCCTGAAGCAACTCCCATCATACAATCACAACGGTACGGTCCTTGAACCAAAAATCTATACTTTGCTGATTGAAACTTATCCGAGTAAACTTTATTTATTATTTTATGTAAAATATATGTAACAGGTGTTAGGTATACCTTCAAAGGTAGGTTTAGGGTCGCAGCGAAGCGGACTACACGTCGGAACCGTCGGGGGCGATTCGCACCACATGGGGAGATTCGCACCACAATTGGCGATTCGCACCAAGCTTCACCCTTGACCGCCTTTTTATTGAGATTCAACTTAAAAAAAATTTTTTATTTCCACCACGTTACATTGTTTAATTAAAAACAATTACGAATTTGATACAGGGAAGATAACAAAAACGGTGTTATAAAAAGCTTTAGCAAAAAAACGTGATTAAGTGGTTAGTGTTGAAACCTGGTTTCAAATCTTTAGAGATCCTTGTATTAGTTTCGTAATTTTTTGACACAACTGACTAATTCAGAAGTTAAGTACTCTATATTTTTTGTGAACTCCAAGGTACTATTCGGCTAAGCCGATCTTGATAGCGTTTACAAACGGAGTTTAGTCTTCATTATAGGCAAAATAAAATAATGGTGCTGATTGAGAAAAAAACTGTAAGCTAGATTTTGTGGCTCTAAGTCTGATAAGCTTTGGAAATTTTATAAAGTAAGCTAAAACCAAGCATTTGAGTAATCAAATGCTATAATTTTAATCACGTGAATTATTAATTTTTTATATATTAAGTGCGTGAATGTATATATCTGTCTATATTGTAATAGTGGTATAAAAATATGTACCTACCTAGTAGAACCGTCATTAATATAAATAAGGGGAATCATTATATTCCTATTTCATAATAGAACAAATAGATACACATAAATCACTTAATAGGTTTGATTTACAACTGAAACGTACGGAACCAGTCAATTAATTCAACTTGTTAATCGAACGACCTTCCAATTCGCTTCACAAGGTCATCAACCTCGCAAATTAAGTTATTACTTAGCACGAAACATTATAGTCGTTATCATGTTAAAAAAATATGGTATTTTTATGCAAGCAACTGCTGTCACACTAACACATTTATGTTTGATTGTATGTATGTATATTTATTATGACTCAAATCCACTCAAAATAAAGAGCACTCTAAATCTTTGTTGAGTCGTTTTGCTGCTAGATGACCAACAACGCTTCGTTTACCTTGCTTCGGCTAGTGCGTCTTATTCCTATCTGTACTCGCACCCAGTAGAAGAATATCTCAGTGTGGAAAAATGTGTGGACAATATATTTAACCATTTAATTCTTTATTGCACACATAAATACATTAATGTACAAAAGGAGGACTAACAGATATATCAGATAGTAACATATAGTAATGTCAAATTGTAACAGACTGACAAAAATCTAGATCATCATCATCATCAGCCCGGAGACGTCCACTGCTGAACGAATGGGGAGCCTTAGACCGCCACACTGTACGACAACCTGCCATTTGCATCCACCGGTTGCCAGCGACTTTTACAATGTCGTTAGTCCACCTAGTGGGAGGCCTTCCTACGCTGCGTCTTCCGGATCACGGTCGCCACTCAAGAACCTTTCTTCCCCAATGGTTATCAGTTCTTCGAGCGATGTGGTCTGCCCATTTCTACTTCAACTTGCAAACCCTGTGAGCTATGGATGACTTTGGTTCTTTGGCGAATATCGTCTTTACGGATTTACTCGCGCAAATTAACTCTGAGCACAGCTCTCTCCATTGCCCGTTGTGTGACTCTGAGTTTCTCTAAAAGGCCAGCAGTAAAAGACCGCGTTTCAAAACCCAAAATCTAGATACTGATATTTAAAACAAAAAACATTAATAATTCAGAATAGTCTTGCGTTTGGGGAAGCCCTTAGTTTAGCTACTCGTATGATGGAATTTATATTATGAAGATACTAAAGCAATCTAGTAGATTGTATTAAAAATGAAAGAGTTCCTAAGATGCTAGCCTATTGCCACGTTGTACGACAATATTCAAATTTTACGCAAATTTGATGCAAAGTCAGCATTATGATTGACTATCAAGTAAATAAAACGGAAAATTTCATATAAAACCACGGGATTGTGCTAGTTAATAAAAATCCAGTTAAGGCCAATCAACGAGTGTGGCCGTTTTGCATATTTCGTGAATTGATATTAGTTTTAATATGGTTTTTAATGACTCTTATGATACTTTTAATGATATTGATAGCTTCATATTGAACGTAGATTTAGTGTTTCATGAAATTTGATACAATATTGATTAGTTTCTATCAGTGTGTTGAACTATTGAAATAATAAGTCGTGGTTTGCCCAGTTATAAAAAATTGAAAGAGAGAGAATATAGTATTTCCTTCTCTTTTGTAGGTACTCGTTGGTCTGCTAAGGTAGGAACTATATATATAATTATGTCTATTTATTGAGTATTGTGTTATTTTATAGCAACACCAGACCCCTAGACAAGAATACTCGTAGTAGAAAATTATGTACCTAAGAATAAGATATTGTACAAAATTAAAACTAATTAAAAAACATTGAGTCCAATCGATTACACTTATTTAGAAATTGGTTAAAGGGAAATCGACCGACAGGCTAATTACGAAGACTCAAAAACGTTTAACTGTAAACCCTAGAAACCTGACTTTTATTATAAAAGGTAAAACTTCTACGAGTAAAATTGGAAGTCGCTAGTTTTAGATAGGTATGCGTAATAAATTTTAATCTTTACACTTTTATCATCATAAATAAAAACATATTTAACAAATATCATGCCTAGATCAAAGCTTAGACAAATAAAATAAATGTCGAAACGGAAAATTTACAAACTCCACTAATTTTTACATCAAAGTCGGCCTTCTACGCACCGTGAAATATGTGTCAAATAAAATAAATTTTAATAAAATTAGATAAATGTGGTTTTTGCAGTTAACTTTCGATCACACTAATTCTACTAATAAAGTTTGTCGGTGTAATTTTTTTTTTATCGGTGCTAGATGCGTTTGTTTGTGTAACAGCTGAATTTTTTACGCTTTTTCGGTGTTGTGTCAATACGTCAATAGAAAAAGTTGCTCAAATTGATTTGTACACCAATTTCCAATTACATATATTGTTCCTCATAACCCCGTTTAGTTTATACTCTGGATTCACATATAACCTACGTTGTATTCCAGATAATTATTAATTTCCAAGTATAACACGTTAAACCGCGCAGCCCAGCTAATAAATAATAAAAATTACTAAATTGGAGTTATGCGGTTGTTGTGGTCAGCCGTCGATCTTCATAAACAAGGCGTAATAAAATTTTACGACTTATTTAATATGGTTGTGGTATAATAGATCAAGTAATGTACTAGGTAGGTACCTACTATTATATACCCGTATATATTTTTAGCAAAGCGAGCGTACACGTTTTTGCAAAAATTTGCCAAGATTAGCTTTCATCTGTCCGGAATTCCGGATGTTTGGATGTTGGTAGTCGCGTACGATACGGGCCCTGGTCGTTAAATGAATCATGGTGGAGTCATCATAAGTGCCAAAAAAAAAATTAAAAAATTGTAATCGCACAATACAATATTAGGTATAAACTTAGTTGAGCGAAGTTAGGTAAAGATCTCAAAAGCCGTCACACACGACGAAAATGCTTTATGTTAAATGTCATCTTAGAATTTTAATATTCCATGGTTTTTTTAATGTTGTCTTAGAACATATTTCAATATCGCTAGTGATACATAATTTGAAGAAGCACAGATGACGAAAATAATATAATAATATATTTTTCGTCACACTTGCTCGTAAAGTGGATCTTATTACATCGGTTTTAGGCTCATAATCCAAGCTATTACGCACGCGTGCTTTTTACTTTACATTACGGCACTTGTGTTATAATAGGTATAACCCGGTAAAGTCAAGTTTGTACGTGACTGCAATTAGACGTATGTATACGAAGCACTCTTAATATAGCCGGGTAATACTTACAGTTTTTTTGTAATACCAACAAAGCGTTCTTATGCCGCTGAAATAAATGTCAACCTGCGCGCGCATTGCTGATTTAGGCGCCATTTTCCGCAAATGTTTGTTGACCTTTTCGCTGTGTCAAAAAAAGTTTGTTTTTTCCTCGCAAGTGTGATGAAAACAGTCGTATGAAACTCTTGTGCTATGTTTCAATACCCTCTCGGCTTCCTTATCGCGCTCGCCTGCGGCTCGCGCTCATAATACTGCCTCTAGTGTAATAACCAACATAGCACACTAGTATCATAATGTACGATTAAAATTGTATGGCTAGCGATAAGTTATATTATAGCATCTTCGTCGTCTGTAACGCCCTTAAGAGGGCGACCAATGCCAGAAGCAAGTAAAAGGTGTATTTTTAAACACATGGTTTAATGATTAAGAACTTACATGTTCAAATAAAAAAAATACTACAGGTAGGGGAACAACCTAAAAAATCAGAGTAACCGAATAGAATTTTGAAAAATAGTCTGGTTTATTTAGAACAAAAATACAAAATACTAACAAAAAAAAACAGTTTTAATTCAAATGCTCTAAATTATCAGCGACAACACCACATATATTTTTACGAATTACATAGCCAGACTAATGTTTTAGCAGAGTAACCGTTTACTTTTTTTTGATTTCATGCCTATATTTTGAATAATTAAATAAAATCCCACCTAAATTGCTCAAAGCCATCATCATCATCAATTGTGTCGTGCGATTTTTGACTCTAAAGTAATGCAAGACGCGCGGGTGAAAGCATATATTTTTCTAGCATTAGGCGCACTCTTAAGAAGTCGGCGTTCGTTGTTTGTATCTATGTGTGCGTGGTTGAATGTTATATTTTTTATTTAATTTTTTTCTACGTTAACTTGCGAACAGTTGATCTAATGAAATTTTGTAAGTAAGTAGTTCGTGCAAACACAAATCAAGCTCGAATATGAGCTAAATTGGTCAAGGGGTTTGGAAGATAAGGGGGTCGCTTTCCGTCGACTTTACATAGTATTTTTGTTTTTTTTTTCACGTTCTTAAATTGTACTCATGTCTCACATCATTACGAATTCTATGCGTGTATTTCACCAAGAGACACTCGATCTTAAATATAACCGAATAAAGACCAAAATAACTTAAACATTTTCTTTGTAACCTTTCAGGTTGATTAAATTTTTTTTATAAAGCGTAGTTTTATAATCCTTATTTCTCAAGTTTTAGGGTTGAATATTCTTTGGCAATTCTCAACAGTTTTCTTTAGAAAATTCTTACGAGACTACGCTTTATTTTCATAGAAATAAAGTATAACTTCGTTTGAATTCCAATAATGGTGTTTAAGTAGGCAAAGGCATTGATTTCCTTTGATTTTCGTGGGTTTAATAGTAGAAAATTATAGGGTGGGTGGAATCTAATGTGTTCTTTGTCTCTTTCGCACTGCGTATAATGTTATATGGCTCTCTCTTTCTCACGTTAAATAGATGTTGTGATAGAGTCAGTGGGCATCGATTTTGGCTTAGCTTTTATGTAGTGACAGAATAGGTAACAGCTACTATTAAACGTTGATTTAAAATGGTTGTAGTTATATTGGATAAAGTGACGTTACGAACTTAATTAAGACTTTTTCCTTTATTATTATGCAATGGAGTGACAAGACGAGCGAGACGTTCGCCTGGTGGTAAGCATCACGCCTGCCCATAACAGTAGCAGTGCCAGAATTGTGAACTTGCGAACAAAATCCTGCGCCGCACTGCACTGCGCTCGTCATCTGAGTTATTAGATGTCAAATCTCTTCATGCTCAGTAACTTCTCTGGTAACATTGGCCTACAAACCGAAGCATAGTAATGCTTGCACACTACTGCTTGGCGGTTGAATAACTGACAAAGGTGTAGTACTTCCCCAGGCGGACTCTATAATAGAGTCTTACCACTAGTGTGCTTCGGCATCCTCACTTGAGAACTGGCTCTCAATCCAGTTCTTCAGTATTAAGTGTGTCTACCATCTTCAATCACATCTTCAACGTCAGCTGAGTTGTGGTCAAACACATAGCCTGTCACGCAAAAAAAAACACCACAACGTCAACTTTCATGGACGAAAAAAGGAGCTTTGAACTTTTCATTCAAGTGATTTGCAAATTCGGATTAGAATCCGAATTCCAAAGGCAAAACTTTTAGCAGATGGCGCCAGTGGCGGTCTGGATGTGGCAAAATCAAGTTTTCTTGTTTATCATTGCTTTTATCTATCTGTTTGATGAGGGCGTTGTCTATAATCTAGTCCAAGGAAAAATATGGGAACCTGCAGACTATGACTTGTTTTAAGAATCTATGCAGCTGTTGACGACTTGAAAATTGATTTGTAGGTTAGATTGTTGTTTACATTTTATGTTGGAAAATTAACAAGGCAATGTACAAACCAGTATTTATGCAAATTCTCCCTGGTAATCAGACTCTTTAAAATGTTCGCTGCAAAAACAAAACAACAAAAAAGTTAATGTATGAGATTGACAGTTGACTATGGCCGCATCGACGGTGCGCCACCTAGCGGGAAAAAACGTAGTGCAGATCCCCATTAGTACAACACTATTTCTCGGCACTTTTATAGTCACCAAATCCGACATATTTCCAAGTACAAGACATCAAACGAATGTCTTAGTTCGCTTACTTAGAGAATCAAGTTATTAAGGGATTCTTTAGTACAAAAAATTGCAACGTGGTGGCCACTTCTTAGTATGTACAGTATAACTTGTAAACAGAAGGCTGTCTCCGGCAAACAGCGAAGTAAGACGCCGCGCCGCGAGAATCGCTCGGTTTTTGCTCCTTGAAAAAGAGTTTCAAAAGAGTTTCTATCTTTCTATCTATCCAATCATAGATAGATAGATAGATAGATAGACGCTCTTTATTGTGTACACCAAAAATAAAAACAATAGAAACAGGAACCTTATGAACTAGTGCCACAAGTGGCGGCCTTATCGCTAACAGCGATCTCTTTCAGGCAACCATGATGTGAAGGATGTGATAATTACAATTCTAAAGGTTAAAAAATTATGTGTAATTGAAACAACGTGGTATATTCCAGTGTGACACGGGCCTGAGGCCTGATACCAAGAGACTTTTTTTAAAATCACATCAATATCATAAAGTGTGTGGGGGTGCGTACGCGCGTGTTTGGTATGATGTGTTTATGTGTTTCGCGTCTAAGTTTGACTTATAAGATCAAGAAGACCATCATTAGGAATCTAATAAGACTATTTAAACAATGAGCTTATTCACTGATCTACTAAGACTGACTTATAAACTGATTTACAACTAGTAACAAAAAAAAACAATACTGAAAAGTATGTATGTATGTATGTATGTATGTAGTGTATGTAATCACTATTATGAACACATTTTACTATAGGGCCAACCCTGAAATCGCGAAATAAATATCAGTTGTTCCATACATTTTGTCCAAGGACAGGACAGGACAGGTTTTGTCTATTTGTATGGAACAGCTGATTTTTTTTTCGCGATTTCAAGGTTGGCCCCATAGTAAAACTTGTTTATAATAATGAGTACAATACATACACTTCAATATTTTTGAACCTTATTGTTACATCATATAGAATCGATGTAACGGTAACGAGCTATGCAAAATTACAATTTGCATGAACTTCATCTACTGTTCACTACTCTATACTGTGGGTGACATTAGTGTTGTACCGAGTAATAAAATTATTAATTTATCGGTATTTATGAAAGAATATGATTTTCCGTCTGTGACACGCTGGGGTTCAGTAATTATTAAGTCTGTACGTACATCGATAAGTGATACTTGCATATTTTTTCTTTGCATTTTAAAGGTTAACTACCTATAACTAGAGACAACAATGTTATGTTCAGTGCAAGCTAATTTGTACCTTATTTTCCACTGTTCCGGTTGGCTCGTTGACGTCACGCGGTCACCGCCGGCTGCGTGCGCGCGTCAACACTTAAGTCAAATATCGACACTGTTCTACACAAATAGAGTAAAATTAGCTTGCGCTGAATATGACAGGATTATAGTTTATATCGTGGATTATGACTGGACTACACGAGGATTCGTAGCGAATGTTTCGTACTAATGCTTAGTACCTAGTAACCTTAGTACCTTTCGTGTAAACGTACTAATTAGTGCATTATATAGGTATGGTATTAGTAAGTGACAGTGCAAGTGAATAGAACCTGATCCTGTTTACTAAGCTACAAGTGTCATAATTAATCGATTAGTACTAATTAGAAGTACGAAGCCCGTGTAATCTATGCATTATATTTTCTGTGGAATAAATGCAGAATATTGCTTTCCCATGCCTTCATTGGATCGATCATGGGATCCCACATGTGAACAGAATTAGTACCGTTTGCATTTTAGTCGGAGAGATAACATTCGCTTTTACCAAGATAGTTCCTTTAGAATACTTAAAATGTTAGTTACTAAAGATCCTGTTTACCCCGAATTAAAAATTGGGGCAAATAGGTAGGATTTTCTTCCTTTTTACCTCCAGTTTCCAGTCCCCAAGTTGAGTTGTCCTATCCCCTCATGTTTCGTGGGATAACTGAAATTTTACCACGTGGTTTAGTATCTTCGAGCATACAATCATTGGAGATGCCATGCGATAATCTACCTTCATCAATTTGCGGAGAACAAGGTGAACTCGCATAGCACACAGGTTCAAGTACTTTCACATTCATAAAACAAATTCCTGTTCCTATGAACGCACACTAAAACAAACTTACAACACTGACAATAAGCTACATACCTTTTGGCGCTTTTTTAGGGGAGTCTTAGCTTGCCATGTCCAAAGGTTGCTCGATATGCTCGAAGTCTCATATAAATGTTCTAAGTGGGTAGTTGTTAAATCCAAGTACTTATTTAAATATACTTAAATTAAATAGTCTTCTATCGCCTTAATTTATTTTTGTTTAGTTTATCCCTGTGTGAGATCTAATTAATTACAATTTGTATAAAATGTAAGCAGCGTCATGTAGTGTCAGGATTTGGTACTACACATTCATACACAAACGCTTTTTAACGACATAGAATGCAAATTCCAATCGATAAAAACTTGAACTCGGATCCTGTTTTTTTTTTCCGTGAAAAAGATTATGCTTTCTAATAATTGTGTGGTAAACAAAGTATCCACTATCGCTCCGCCTATAGTACTTGCTCATTTAGACGGTATTTATTACTTCTGTGTTAAGACACTATAAAGGAACTCGTTAAAAGTAAAGATCTATTGTTCATAGGGATGGGGTAAAGAAACAAGTTATTTATCGATATTAAGGTCACTTCGATATTTGCTTAGTAATATAATTTCTCAATTTCCAACTTTATTCAACTGATGGTTTTTTTTTTCAATTTGACGGAACTTAAAGGTTATTATGGTGAAATCAAATAGATTATTTATTATGCCGAAAAACGCGGAAAAAATTAAAAAATACGCCTATCCCAGTGAATCCACCTAGTATTAAGTCATGCAATAAATATGCGAACGTGTCTGTTTGTCTAAGTTACGATCAAAATTCTTAACCAGTCAAAAGTACTATTTACTAGCAAAATCAGTAAAAATCTGTCTTTTGACTGAAATAGAAGTCAAAAGTAGTTCATTGAGATTGCACACTACTATTTCAAGCCCGACTAATACATAGAACTTGGTAAGTTCGTTTAGTTTGACAGTGACTATCCAACAAAATTTTAAGACAAAACTACTTTTGACCAACCTGATCAGTCAAAATTACTTTTGCCTGTTATTTCAGATAACAGTACTTTTGACTGGTTAAGAGTTTTAACTGCAAGAGATATTTTTTAGGAAGATCCAATCTATATGAGATTTCGTAAATAAATGTCCAGATAGAGGACATAGAAGTTTTAAAGTACCCCTGTGCCAAGGATGAAAAATACTAAAAACTATCTGTTAAAATCAGATACTATTTTCATACTTTACTTAGGCATAAAATAAGTAAGTAAGTTCGTATAGGCTGAGTGGCCAGCCCTAGTGTCAGAGTTAATGTGCCGCCCGAAAGCCTCTGACATGGCTGATGGTTGTTGTTATAGAAACGAGAAAAACAACCAGGATCAACAATTTAACGTGTCATCCGACCTACGGTAGCGCTCACAAATAAAATGCCACTCACGGTCACCCATCCGAAGACTGACCGGACCGTCCGTTGCTTAACATCGGTGATCGTTTAGAATCACCTAGACAAGCTGCGCCACGAGCGCTACTGGCATAGCAGTTTTTTGACACTTTTTATAAGTTTGTGTTTACCCAAAAAAAAAAAATTGTATCTATAAGATGTGATAAGTGAGCTAACTCTTTTGTTATCTTTCTAAAAAATTTAGATAAGAAGAAAAAAATTACAAAACACCTCTATTTTTACACATTGAAACAGTTACATTAAATTTTCACAAGTTTACCACGAAAATTTACTCACTTGTAAATAATATAGTTTGTCACGAACTAACGCTCTTAGTTTTGAAAAAATATGTTTATTATTATACTTGTAATAAATTAAAAATAGGTTTTAAAAAAACGTAAATCGAACGTAACACGCACGAATCTCCGTAACCGCCATATTTTTGCTCCGCAAAATGTGACCCTATCTCATTCAGCTTTAGAATAATGATTGATCGCAGTAAAAAATGTGCTTGAAACATGGATGTGCGCGGCCTTAAATCGCCTCACTGACCATAAGTATAGTTAGTACTTTAACGTCATAAATAAAACAACTTATTACTAACCACGTCCAACTTGTCCAATCAAGTAAAATCGATGCAAGATAAAATATCTAATTAAAGAAATACAACTTAGGCTACTAAGTTAAGACAGGTGCTTACTTAGGTCTTTACGTAGAATTGAAATGTGAGGTAAGTCGCAACTTGGACTATAAAAGATGCCAAATTTGGAATAGCATTGTACGGATCAATGATTAGGGTTCCGTATAGAATATAACACTCTTTTAATGAGTAGTTTTAAACTCTGTCTATTATGTTTATCGCTTTTTGACAGCTCATGAAAAACTGACGACATAACATTGTAAAGTGTCTGGAAAATTATATCCTAAAGAAACAAATTCGTTTGATCTAGCGTTTCTTCGTAACAAAGTTATGTCAACTCAACAACTCGACGTAACATTGTAAAGAAGGAATGGTAGATCAAACGAATTGGTTATATATGTATAAATACATGCTACCTTCATGCTACCTTGCATGGTTTACAGTTTACACCCTCCCCACACCCCCTTAGACCCCATTCCTCCCTTCAACATCGTTAAAAATGTTTACAACGTAGGTGATATGGAATAGCTGGTAAAAGGCCAATGAGGGTGGCATGGTCATGTCTGACCAAACCCTCTATAATACTAAAGAATTTAAAAAAAGACAACCAGTGTAGAAACTACAAGTACAAGCACTTTTGTAAAGGATACTCGTAAAGACAAACCATCTACCTGTAACTGGTTACTTCTAATTACTGGTACAAGAAGCTAGTATAATTGTAATCTTGTACTTGTAGCTTTATAAAATAGGGTCCTGCAAGCAAAATTACACCAACCAAATATTATCTCAAAGTAAATGGTGCCAAGCCAGTGCAGTGATAATAGACTTGTTAGTTAAAGTTCTGGGTACTAGTGTAACGAAAAGGTGTTACCTCTCGCTAACACTGCACTCGTACCGTCATGTAAAGTCAGGTGACTTGTGGTCATTTTTTTTTACCTAATATTCATAAAATGAATGCATCATGTTTGTCACATTACTTGTCATTACTTATTACCATAAAATAAAATTTTAAGTAACCGCTATTGGCTGTGAAAATGTTATCGATGGCTATTGAATATTGCGTAAAGTTTTATTTTAGCCGGGATTAAGTACGGTTTCTATGTTTGCTTTGTGATTATAGCTAAGCCTCTAAGTTTATCCAGAACCCGAGAAAACTTGTCCATTGTCGGAATAATAACTATAGTAGCATAGCAATAGGTTTCGGTTTCTATGTATATCCTGCGTGGCTGAAACCTTGAGCTGTTTAAAAAAATTATTATACGGAACCCTGGTTTCATTGATTGTGCCACGCCCGCCGCCCTACTTGGCAATACCGCTCTGCATCGATACACTCGTTGCGCTAATGACGATTCGGGGAATTCAACTAGTGATGTGCGCAGTGTTGACTTGGCTTGATCTCGTAAGAAAGTAACTTAGTCTTTAGTTTTTAACAAAAGACTTGTTATTTTTATGCTGAAAATTACGGTAAGTTGTGGTTTCCTCATGAACATTTATGTCGTAGGTTGATCATTTTATACATATGTAACATAAGTACTCTAAGTTATAAATTAACAAATATGATATCACGAAAATAGCTCCCCGAATGTTTATAAGACATATTTAATTTCAGAAATACCCTTATACGCTTGCCAAATTCGTCAGTTGAAAAAAAATACTGTACAATGGGAAGTTTTCTGACAGCTGTCAACACATAGTTCTACAGCCAAAGGATAGACGGCGCTGGCGAGATATGGCCCACTTTTTTTCGCATTTTTCTTGTGAAAAAGCAGTTCATTTGCTTCACTTCACAGTTCGCGTTCGTTGGTGAAGTGCTTTTCCAAGTTTTCTTGTATATTTTTATTGATAGTAATTAATTAATCAATTGGCAAGGCGCACTTACTAATTTGCGTGGAATAATGAAAGCTTAAGAAATACTATGGACAAGTACTTTGTTACACAAACATTTTTTTTTTCTTTTGTATTTTTACACAAACAATAACCACAAGAAACGCATGACAGATCTGATATAAATGAAATAAGGTAACTTTTTATTTTTTGACCTTTTTACTTTGCTTTATTCGTTCAAAATCTTTAGAACCACAGACAAGATAGTGAAACTTTTCAGGGCCATGACTCTTCATTGCCATCGAACGGATTTTTATGAATATTTTTTTTTTATATGGCTGTCAGAAAATCGCCCATTGTTTTAGCAGTACTGTAACCTCTCTTATTTTATGAAAAATTAAAGTAGGCTATCCAATTTTATTAATCTGGCTTTTTTTATATAGGTACTTAGTGTTACACGGAAAAGTTTGCAATTAGCGAAGGTTCTATTGGACAAGATGGCAACTGCTGTAAATGGGTCCACTGTCCACAATCAAGACTAATCTTTGTTTTCTCCACCCCATCACTAAAGCAGCAAAAACTAAACACAACCGTTTGTTAGTTAATAGTTCGCGTGATAATTGATCAATCGAACTGCAACGGTCGATTGATACCTGTTAATAAGACGACACACACACTCACTCACACACATGCAAGCCTGGTTAACGACGATGTAAGTTCATGAATATTTATAAGGCAAAAGTGTAGACAAACAAAATATAAGAAAAAACATACTTACAGGGTTTGTCGTATCGGTTGTTAGCCGAAAGGAGGTCGTTGTGCTCATTATTGTGAACAACTGAACAACTTTTACTACAGGGGCAGTCCTGAAATCACGAGAAGAAAGCTGCTGTTTCATAGAAAAGTGGTATACACTCTTGACGAAATGATGATTTCGTCAAGGGTGAATGTTGATTGTAAAGTTTTTTTAACTGAATTCAGGGTTGGCCCAATAGCAAAAGTTGTTATCAATGATGAGTTAAAACAATAACCTCCTTTCTAGTTAATAGTGCCGATACGCGTCTCTCTGTACAGCACTTTATAAATCGTTTTCATTTTGAAACATAAATAATCGAAAACACATACTTTATCAAAGTTTTGGGGACAATAATACATGCAGTCATAGAGATATATTGTGTACATATAGGTCTATGAATGCAGTGACCTATTCAGTGTCATAATTTTTGCAAGAAAAATTTTCACAGCTCTATACCTACCTATATTCCACGTCTCTACAGTTATAAATCTAATTTTTTTGTGTATACGTGCTGGCATGCTGGCACGTCAATGCTGGCAGGCTAGCACGTTAATGCTGGCAGCATTGATTTTCTTTTTAATTCTCAACTTCAAAAGCGTTCCATTATCAAACTGGCCACTGGGCGTGCCTAAACAAGATGGCGGCCGCGCAAAAAACAGCTAATAATCGTGCGAAATAATTACGCTAAATTGTTTCATTACTCCACCTGTATCCCTGCAAGCTATTTTAAAACTATCTTGCTGTAACTGCTAAACAATTGACTATTCAATGATTTTAAGCTTTATTCAGTTGCAATAAAGGTGATATAGAAATTTAGTCTTGGTTTGATTAACTTTGCAGGAATAATCGACAAAAATATTCAATGAACTGTAAAATTCCATTTTGTACCAATTTCAGCTTTATATTTTTGAAGTGAAGTGTGAAGTGGTGTGACGCAGTGATAAAAGCAACATGGTGTTCTTATAAGGGAAATATAGTGTCAAAGTGTGAAAAAATACAACCAATTAACATACGGTTTTGGTTTTTACTGTTATTACAATAAGGTCGATAAGCGCTTGTTAGTGAATTCAATAATTGGGGAACTATGTAATTATGTTGTCAATTTTTCTTTTTTTATTGCGATTTTGTAGGTTGGTGGGCTTGTTATGAGGCTATTAAGACGGGTATTCTACTTAAGGTATGTTGATGATTTACCATTAAAGTTTTTATTAAAATAAAAAAATAAAAAAACCAGTCGTTGACAGGATGAGTCAACGTATAGAACAGAGTAGACTCTATATAAAACAAAATGAACAAAAATACTATTGCCATCTTTATTTTTCCTTTGCTAATAAAGAGAGACAAACATTAATATATAGATAGATAGATAGAAACTCTTTATTGTGCACACCAAAAAAATACAATAGAGAAAGATACACCAACAAAAATATATATAGGTAAAAAATGGAGGGAAAAAAACACGTTTAGCGAGACTCACAACATACCTAATCTTATAGTCTCTATAGGGTGACATTGTGGTCGATTCTGGCGGTTTTAGTTGACAGTTCTAAACTAACTAAAGTATTGCTGTCCTTAGCTAACATGCCTAGTAAAAAAGTGACAGCAATACTTTAGTTAGTTTAGAAATGTCTACTAAAACCGCCAGAATCGACCACATTAAACTCACCTTTTTCTTCGTGTCGATAGTTTTATGAAGAAGGAGAAGAAGAAGATTAAACTCATCATGATGGACAACTTGTACCATGAAAACAACCCTGAAAACGCGAAAACTTTGCTATCCCGTATAAAAATGCAATAACGCACGACAAGATAGGAACAGCCTGTTTTTTTTCGTCATTGTCGTTTCGTATCTTTGATTTCTTAGTAAAAGTTACGATGAGTTTAATAACCCCGTAGATATTGGTAATTAATTAAATATCATACAGGTATATTGGAATACATTGTAAGTACTTACCAAGAGATATTACTTCTTCAAGACCTACCATATAAAGTGATACAATTTTTTCAGATTTTTAGTAGTTGTTTTTTGTTAGAATTTATTATTAGTGTCAGCGACGGTGATAATGGAATGGACGGGCCCAGCGCTTGCAAATCGATCAAAATTAACAAGACAACACAATCAAGCATACCTAGATAAAAGTATGCATATTACATTTGCCGCAAAATAGAGATAAGTAGCGAATCTAATTACTGCATGACAAAAAGAGAGCACAAATGTACATGTATTAGAAGTTTGTATTGTCGTATCGTACGGCTCGCATGTCGCAAAGGCAGAGTATGACTGAAGCGAGAGGAGAGCCGGCGCTCAACATATAGTCTTCAAAATCCGTGCGCTTATTTCCCGTCCATTCATCTTATCATTGTCACTGATTAGAGCCAGAAGACACAAAAATCATTCTAAACTCATTCTTGTAATCTAATTAAGAAATCGCTTATTATTAATTCTTAGGTGTGCCGTGCAGTTTTTATTATTTCTTAGGTGTGCCGTGCAGTTTTTATTATTTCTTAGGTGTGCCGTGCAGTTTTTATTATTTCTTAGGTGTGCCGTGCAGTTTTTATTATTTCTTAGGTGTGCCGTGCAGTTTTTATTATTTCTTAGGTGTGCCGTGCAGTTTTTATTATTTCTTAGGTGTGCCGTGCATTTTTTATTATTTCTTAGGTGTGCCGTGCAGTTTTTATTATTTCTTAGGTGTGCCGTGCAGTTTTTATTATTTCTTAGGTGTGCCGTGCAGTTTTTATTATTTCTTAGGTGTGCCGTGCAGTTTTTATTATTTCTTAGGTGTGCCGTGCAGTTTTTATTATTTCTTAGGTGTGCCGTGCAGTTTTTATTATTTCTTAGGTGTGCCGTGCAGTTTTTATTATTTCTTAGGTGTGCCGTGCAGTTTTTATTAATTGTTAGGTGTGCCGTGCAGTTTTTCCCACGACTTTCTGTTAGAACACATTTTTCACGGTACAAATTCCTTATTTTCGTCTTCGTACTTATAACGTAGGTAAGTAATCGTTCTGCAAAACTTCATCTAGATTCTTCCAACCGTTTAATAAAAGAAAACAAACAAATAGACAGCCAGACAGACTTGTTTTTACCTCAATTAATGAATTCATTGAAAACAACAATTAAGTTGGAGGAGTTGGTAGAGTTGGTAGAGTTTGCTCGGAATGATTTAAAGTAGAGAATTTTAAGAGCGAGCCGAATTTCTACCGCACGCGGATGAAGGCGCGGGCGACCTCTAGTGAATGTATAACAAAACTTAATTAGTTCACTTAAAATCAAACAATATTTTAATATTACAAGTAATATTTAAATATTACTTCCTTAAAAACTGTTGAACAAGGCAGTTTTATTGTAGGTATTCATATATGGATTGTTATTATGACAGCTTTATTTTTGTATTTTAAAAGTTTAATGGTTTATGTATGATGTCGGTGCCCTTCCGATGCAATTTGCATGGGTCTGTATTACAATAATCATGTTGGTATTACCAGCGACAATGATAAATTAATGGACGGGGAAATAAGCGCACGGATTTTGAAGACTATATGTTGAGCGCCGGCTCTCCTCTCGCGTCAGTCATACTCTTTCTTTGTGACATGCGACCCGTACGATACCGACAATACAAACTTCTAATACATGTACATGTGTTCTCTTTTTGTCACGCAGTACTTAGATTCGCTATCTCTATTTTCTGGCAAATGTAATATGCATACTTTTAGCTAGGTATGCTTGATTGTGTTGTGTTGTTGATTTTGATCGATTTGCAAGCGCTGGGCCCGTCCATTCCATTATCACCGTCGCTGGGTATTACTTACTTATGATGAAGTATTTTATGCCATAGCATTCTTGGCATAACAGCTGAGTTTGATATTTTCCAGAAGGAATTGGTTGCTATTTAAAAATCCTAACGTTAGTAATTTTTTTGGCCGTAACAGTTATCTTTCTGCGAACTAAAGACATGTGACATTTTGGCCTAGTTCATACAAGGAAATTTGTACCACTGCATGGGAAATGACCTAAGTATTATTTTTTGTTCATAAAACTCATGTTTTGTTATCTAATTATATTTTAATATACTTTATTGTGTGGTTTTTTTTAAATTATTTATAGGATTGCCTTTGACTGCCATCTTGTCTGATGATAAACGAAGATGCAGTCTACGATGGAGTACGCTGGGTTTTTTTTGACGCGCTTTCCTTCTGTATATTTGTAATCTGTTTCATTTCACAACGTGGAGATCCCGCATGTATTAACTTATTATTCATATAGTAAACTGACAATGTAAGATGGTCAGAGGGTGGGTAAAGGAACTAAAGGCCATGACACATTGGGTGCCTCAAGACAGGCATAGACCTCCAGGAAGGGCCCGGAAGCGATAGCGGGAAGACTTTAACGTGTTTCGCTGGAACTGCACCCTTATCATGGACGTTCGTGATTCTGATTGCGAGCGTGCGTGAGCAGGAGGGCGCATGGCGCGAGTGGGTTGGTACGAGCAGGATGGCATGCTATCGCAATCGGAATCGCGAACGTCCATGATAAGGGTGCTGGTCCCAGGTGGCACTGAACCCTAAGAGGAAGGAAATGGGGGATACCTTTGCCAAGCTGTGCGATCCCATTGGTTAAAATAAGACAGTGTAAGCGTTTCAATGTTTTCAATGACATTTCAAGGAGTTTTGTCGTTTCATCAAGAAACGAGTGTTGTGACCTTTCTTATTTGAAAGAGAAACTTATTAGAAAATTACGTCAATAGGTACCCAATAGGAATTTATAATAACTTCCTTATTAGAAATAAGTTATTTTCGGTATATTGCGTCTTGTCATAAGCCAAAAAATAAACTGTTAGACAAGTAAGAAACCAAAGTTGATAATTGCTTTTTATTTTGCGAGTTAAAAATATATTTATGCATAGTTTAGCTATTAGCTATACTAGCATTAGCAGTGCCCTGCGGTTTCACCGACTAAGATAAAATGTAGCTTATATGTTGTTACAAAGCAATGATATTATATGTATTTATCTCTATGTTACAAAGTATAAGCTACCTCTGTGCCAAATTTTGTCCAAATTTGTTTAGGCATTTTGGCGTGATTGAGTAACAAACACTATTATTCCGGACCCAAGTGGGCCGCTGCAGGAGTAACTTGGTCAAATGGGGATACTTGGACGCCGAGAGAGCACAGTGCGACTGCAGAGCCCCTGCGCAGACCATGTCCACGTCCATGTCCATGTCTACTGTCGTGTCCACGGTGCCCGAGTTCCTGCACCTTGGACGACCTGAATAAGGCTACTCCTTGCGGGATGGCAGTGGCAATACTGGGAGAAAATAGTATAGTAAAGGGATAATTTTTTTTTTGGATCGTCGACTCGACAATGAAGAAGTAACAAACATATAAACATACACATTTTGACAGTATAATATTATCAGGACGATTAAATCAGGAAACATCTAAAATGAGCTGATATCAAACGGTATTTGCAGTTACAAGAAAGCATGTCCACAATACCATCAAAATGTCAGCAATGTCATTAAAATGTCCAGAATTACGTACAAAATGTCCTACTGTCTTTTAAAGCACCTGTTGTTCTACGATATATCTCACGATGTCGTATAATGTAACTTTGAAAACATAAAGCTTCATGCAAAGAAATTTTCATGCGAATAATGCAAATCCCACTGTAGCGATACAATGCGACCAATTTATCCGTTCCATGGAAGCTTCAGAGTTTTTGTAATTAAACTGGTTTTTGTAGTTTTTCTATTTATTTTTTTCTATTAACACATTATAAATTTCGTAACATTTTTTTTGACCTGCTGCATAAATTTTGCTTGCAAATGATGTGACAGACAATCTGCAGAAAATGGAAGTGTCGGCACCTTTTTTTGTTAGTTTTGCGAATTTTGTATACCTACGTCTGTATTTCTCGTAATAGCGGGTAAGTATAAAGTGTATGTAATGATAATAGTCATAACTTGGCAAAAAAAAGGGTAGAAATTAACCACTATCGTCAATAGTTCGAAATACTATAAACCTTGACCTGAACCAGACCCACCGGAGGACGGGCAGCACCATCCTCTCGGTTAACAGTGGTAAGCATTCTGAGATCGCCAAGCCGCCTGCCAAGCGTGGGGACTATGGCAACCCCTCTATTTTTTTTCTTAGTTATTGGCTTCGCACGTTGTGCATTCTGCCAGTGTCAAGTTTATGAATTTTCAAGTTTCTTTTATTAAAATAAAGTCAAATATGTCATAAAACACAGTCAGTCACTCGAAACCAGTCATAGTCGAGTCCAAGTCATGCCCTAGTAAAGTTGTGGCAACTTTACTATGAGCTTCTACCGAGTTTTGAAAACAACACGAAAAGACATGTTTCACCACGTTATATCACTTGCCCACACTCGTGCATGTAATTCAACACTCAATGAATAAAACACCACCGTTTATAATCATTAATTCGCGTAAAAACACAAGTTTAAGAAAATAATAAAATGCAATGACATGATTTATCCGTGTTCCCGCCAAAACTCCAAAACCCCTCTATTAAAGGTGAGGCCTTCGTCGAGCAGGACATCTTCTGGCTAATGCTTATGATGTCCTAGCAACCCTGTAGTACGTCATAGAAAGATGATTACATGAATTCACCGACGTGAATAATTTATTCCTAGTACTTATTGCTAGGAGAGAAAACGTTTCTGTTTCGAGACTTGTTGCTAGGTAAGTAGATTCACATCATAACAATAATGTAAATAAGTAAAATATATAATTCACGTGTGACAGCATTTTTTTTTTTTCATTCGTAAAATATTTTTTTCGAGAACCGGAATGTATCTAGTTGTAGATAAGTAGGTACTAGCACACGCTTTACAAATATTTTAGACAGTTAAAAATCGTCAAAAATGAATCAATCTCATTAAGTACTATTAAGCCACCTAAGTATACATTTAGGCAACACGGCCAGCAATTTCGGCACATTTCCCGAAATTAGAGGGGCTACATAAGACGACCGACGTTCCCGTGAAAAACATTGTTGTGACTGCCGCGCGGTAGCTGTAGCTTAGCTACCGTTTTCTCTGGCAAATATGAATACTATTTTGTAGGCAACAACGTTTAAATTCCTCGGAATCATGTTACCGAGTGGCCAATGCGCAACGACCGCGTGGTCCATGCGTCATTTAAATACTAGGTACCTATCGCCTTTTTTTCTACCTAACCTGGGCCAAAACTATCTCTATTAAATTTTACATTAGTTAATTTTTAATTAAAAACCTATAACTTAACCATAGACATACATTGTAGGGACGGGTTGGCCGCCATTTTGAAATGTCGTACATGCGTCGGTGTCAAAGAAACGCATTGACACCGATGCCAGCACAGTCTGCCACGCACGTCCGCCGTGATTACTTGAGAGCAAAATGCCAAACTGTGTGGTGAAGGGCTGTACGAATTACATTTCAAAGTGCAGTAAACAAAAGGTGGCGTTTCTTATGACCAGTAAGTCAACATTTAAAGTTGAACTAAACTTGCTTTTACACAATAACTTTTATTTTTAGGTAATAGGTAAGTCGTTTCTAGTTTCGTACAGTTTGCGTTTCTTCTACCCCTTACTGGCGCTGCACGTAGTGAAGGCGAAATCCGAGAGATGGCGTTGTCCTTTTGTCAAAGAGAAATTAGTCTTACTATTTATTAGCTCAGCCGTATCTAGACATAGAAATCATTGAACTTAACCCATAAAAAATTGCTTTGTAAATTACTACGCTTAAATCGTGTATTACTTGGCATTGTATTGTACTATCTAAACCTACGTTTTTTTTTGGTTCAAAATGCATTCCTATGCGTATCTTTTTCCACACGTCTCCCAGGTAAATCCATGTTATCATGTGTCAACAATGATTATAATAACAAAACTGTGTATAACAACGGTCACAGCTTGTGAATATATTCAATATATTTATATATTCCGTTTCTAAGCGATTGGACGCACTTTTTTGGAACAATTATTCGACGTTACGGTTCATTTATGAATGTTTTTGAGTATTGTTAACGAGTTTCGATGCTAGAAATGAGGTTGCGTAAAAAAGGTATTGTTATCTAGTTCCTTTTGGACGAGGTCTAATAGACCTCATGCGCGGCTAGCGCAATGCAAAGCGGTAAAGTAGTCCTGTAGATTTCTATCCTACGTAATAAATTAAACTCATCAAGTGCCTTACTTAAAAACGTAACTTAAAATAATTAAGTTACTTTTAAATAAAAACCTTATTTTTTTTAATGGCGCTTTTTACTTGAGTAAGATTAGCCAAGGACCGTAAAGCGGCGTACAAGAGAGGCCTTTGCTTAGCAGTAGGCGATTACAGGCTGAAATGATGATGATGATGATGAAAATGTATAAGTATTAAACAATTAACAAAATGTTAATATAATATGTAAATTAATTAGAAATATACCTTGATCGATATAAAAACTGGCGCCACAGACAATAATTAAATACCGGTATACAGAAAAGTCACTGCAAGCATGAAAAAAAGTGAGACCAACTAGGGTAGGTGCCTACAGAAATTGATATCTTTTTTATTATCGAGGTGGAAATGTCCGAAAGATGCCCGACTACATTAGCGCGCGAAAATTAACCTAAAAAAAATAAAAATGACCACAGAGCATAAAAACAGGACCGGTAGACGTCGGACCGGACGACGAACAAAGTGTGGTAGACAAAAATATGAATGCAATGAAGAAAATCAAAATATTAAATCAAAATTTCGACCTACCTTTGCTCCATCTACTAGTACCTTTTGAAGATGAGAAAATTAGTATCAAATTGGTTCAGAATATTAAAAACACAAAACAAAGTTATTACGCCGCAAAATTGAAAGCATTTTTTCTTTATTGTAGGTATACTTTATTAAGATTTACCTTTAATCTTGGCATGTAGTTAAAAAGTTTAAATGACTGTAAGCTGGGCGTACAAATTATGCAAATATGATAAATGTAGATTTAGGTTTTAAATGTGTAAATTGCGAGAGCTTTCAGCATTACATCAATCATTGTAATGATTTTTAAAACAGTGTTTATTAAAGTCTGTGAATGTAACTAATTGTTTGACTGTTTGCTCTTTGTAAATCTTTCTTGTTGAATTCATTCTAATATTTTTGTACATTATTTCTAAAGAATAAAAACCAACATTTTAAAACAAAAGTGCTTAAAAGGGTCATTAAAATTTTCTTTAAGTTGGTTAATTATTTAATTAATTTGTGTTTTAGTACATAAATATGTTATGTCTATTGTGTGAGGTACCCAATATAATAATTATCAATTGATTCATTATTAATTAAAAGTTTAAATATTATTCTTACGAAAAAGAAAGTTTTATTATTATTATTAAAATTATGTTTCACTTGCACTTAAAATATGATAGAAATAAAAGATTTTGATATTATTTTAAAGTAAGTGTTTGTTTCAGCTTGCTTTAAATTTATAAGCCCCATTTTAAAATCATAGAGAAGCCAAAAGATATAACTCACCAGAACTAGGCCGATCGCTGTACCTAGTACAATACACCCAGGCAGGCCACAAGCTTGCATTCCCCGGAGAAGTCTGGCTGTTAGCATCTGTACTCCCACAGGTGGACACCGCCCCACTCGACGTAGAAGATACTATGGAACTCGCAGAGTCCGGTCTCTTTTGAGCTTCCTGAATCTTTGGCCTGTCATCTTTATTCTCCCCTATTTGGGATACAGTCTGCCTCAAACCTCCGAGAGGCGGTAATGGGTTAAACTCACTTTCCTTCGATTTCAAATAATCGAAACTATACTTCGAATAGTCTTGCTGCTTCGATAAATCGTAAGGTTTGTATAAAATGCTGTGGTTAGGTCCGACGGGCTTGGGACCTTCGATTTTTGATGTTTTCCGTAAGGCGTTTATACCAAATTCTGGATGGAGGATGTTAGTAATTGAAAAAGCGATAGGGGGTTGTAAGTCTTGACTGATTGATGGTTTCACGTCTGGGGTTTCAGGTCTGAAGTAGCTTTGGTATTCGGGGCTCGGTGGAGGCGACGTTGGTTGGACTTTTACGACGGTCATGTTTCTTTCGTACCTGGATTCGATTGTAGTGCAAGTATATTGGTTTGGGGGGCAGTAAGCCGGGTTTTCGGAATGGGGAGGAGGAACTCGCCCCGCCACAGGCCCTGGACTATTAGCTTGATTTGGACTGCATCGATCTTCAAATGCCATTTCGATTATCAGTTCAAATATCGTTCACAACACTAGCCTGTCCCAACAAATTATGCAGTACGATTTACAATTTAAAACATTGTCATTCGAATGTCAAACACGGTTGATACATATTAATCAATTGATTAGCATTATTTCTCAATACAACGCACTTTTTCGGATGACAGTGACAGCTGTCAGATAGAAACGTCAAACGATGTGCTCGCGACGGCGGCGCGCAAGCGACTGCGCTGCGGGTTAAAGAGCTGAGACACGCCCCCGGCCAAACAAGCTTTTTCCCTTCCCTATTCGTTTTGTGGGCGTAACCGACCACGCTTTTGTATGTCCACGGCAAAATCTTTCATCTCTCTTTATTATTAGATTGCAGTAGTAGATAGAAAAGGAGGGAGCTATTACAATTGATTTAACCTGATTGTGTATTTAGTAGGCTTGGTAGATTTGTAAATTCAGTTGTAAATTTGCCGCTATGGGCTCTTTTGCTTGCTATAGTAATGTATCAATACAAGCAAAGCTTTTGAACGCACCAACTTAGTTTCAATTCATCTTTGACAGAATTATTATTTTGATAGACGGATCGCCATCTTGATGAATTATTGATTCGCTCGAAAACACGTTTTTATGTATTATAACATAATAATGGTAATTAAGATGAATAAGCAACTAACTGAAAAGCAAACTGTGGTGATAGGTATTAATATTTAGTAGGTTGGTACAATGTTAAAAATGGCGCACGATCTTTTCTAGGTCGCTTGAAACGTGATCTATATGGCGTTATTTTTATGTAATGTCTCCATTTTGTAAACGATGGAGAGGTATTTTTATTGTCAGTTTTAGCTGTTTATGCCTTAACGCTCGTGGCGCAGCTTGTCTAGGTGATTCTAAACGATCACCGATGTTAAGCAACAGACAGTTCGGTCAGTCTGCGGATGGGTGACCGTGAGTGGCAATTTATTTCTGAGCGCTACCGTGGGTCGGATGACACGTTAAATTGTTGGTCCCGGTTGTTTGTTCTAGTTTCTATGACAACAACCGTCAGCCATGTCAGAGGCCTTCGGGCGGCACATTAACTCTGACACTAGGGCTGGCCACTCAGCCTATACGAATTTACTTACTTTTATGTGTTACGTGAAAATTGGTGTTGGAATTAAATTAACCTTTTTTAGATTCACTTGGTTAGATCGCGGCACAGTCTAATACAGCGCTCACTGAGATCTAATATAATTTAAAAAGTAAATAAAACCGTTCAAGTGCGAGTCGGACCCGCGCATCAAAGATTCCGTACCACCATACAAAATATAATAATTTTTTGTATAGTTAAAAAATGCCATGAATCTTACTCAATTAATTATCTACTAACTTCACGTAAGTAAGTTTAATTACTCATTTTCTTTCGTTTTGAGCAAATTTATAACACTAGTTTGTAAATCGTTTAGAAAAAAAAAAGTTCTTAGCTTATTACTTTTAAATGTGTATGTTAATAACTTGACACTGGCAAATGCACAGGAAGTGCGACGTAAAGTCCTCTTCAGAGGATTAAGAAAAGAAAATTATGTTATTTTTATATCAAATAAAAGTTATTATTATTAATTCTTGGTGCAACTTCAACAACTCGCTCTTGGCTGATTTTGGTATTTTTGTTATACTTTAGTAGGTATTTTATAATTACACCGCGTAAATGAAACAACGTTAAAATACGTGTAAAAAATTAGTTGCGCTATAAAAACGACGTAGGATTAGTTAGATAATTATGTCAAACGGAATCCTAATTAAGTAGGGTTCTGTTTGACATATTTCTGTCACAGAATCTTAAGGTTATTTAAAGGTTTATTGAATAGGGGGTTCTTGATTTTTCAAAGACCTTTGACTAAGGAACTGTTGGTGAGACTCTACTCGTGACTAAAATGCTGGTCGTTTTGGTTTCTGCCTTAAATGGGGCAGAAAATAAGCCTCGTAGAGCCAAGTCAACGAAACTAGAAATCGTTTTAACTATCTAGGTTGGTTGCATAAAGACAGTTTTAACGGTCCCTTATAACGTTTTTTTTATTATTATTTTTTAAGTTCGTTTTAATTGAGTAGTATAAGTACCTAATCGTCATAGAAACTAGAACAAACAAGAGGTGTCGCCATGTCAGAGGCCTTCGGGCGGCACATTAACTCTGACCCTAGGGCTGGCCACTCAGCCTATACTAACTTGCTTGCTTGCTTAGTACCTAATTAAGCTTAACGTTTTTTTTTACAAAATTTTCATGTTAAAAATCGAATTGCCTATCGGGAATTCGGAATTTAGGTACTTAATTACATTTAATATAGGGTAGGCAATGTAATAAAACCATCGGACTTTCAATTCAACATGCCATCAGACCCACCACGGTAGCGCTCAGTTAAAGATTATAAGTAGGTAGTTTAAAAAAAAATACTACGTTCGCGTTGGTAGCAATATAATACAGTTTGGAGGTGTGACATATTGACACTTACGCTTATGCTTATAAGTCATTGTTTGTTGATCACTTATAGAAGCCATCTCCAAGAGCGATTTTGTGGATCTAAAACGCCGCACTGCACTGCGCTCGTCACCCTGAGATATAAGGTGTCAAATATCTTCAGGCCCAGTAATTTATCTGGTAACAATGCCTTTCAAACCGAAACACAGCAATGCTTGCACACTACTGCTTGGCGATTAAATTACTGCAAAGGTGTGGTACTTCCCCGGCGGGCTCCGCAATTAGAGTTAAAAACACTATAAATAAGCGGAATAAGCTGGAAGTGGAAAGCCAAAAAAAGTAAGGACTTCTTTTCAGAAGTGGACTTTGATTATGATGTTGATAACAAACCTAGACCTGGGCATGTACTAAAATTGAACCCAGATTCCAGAACCACCGGAAGCGGGCAGCAGCGTCCTCTCGATTAACGGTGGTGAGCATTCTGGGCTTGCCAAGCCGCCTGCCAAGCGCGGGGACTACGGCAACCCCTACTAAGAGAGAGGCTTTCGTCTAGCAGTTGACATTTTCTGGGTGATGATGAGATGTACCACAAACGTCCGTGCTAACGATGCTGTTATTTAAAGTTATTTTCTAACGTTGTCCCCAAATTGAAAGAGTAAGAAAGTCGGCTAACATCAAACTTAACCCCTTGCTCTATGGGAGTTGTAACGCTTTGCCACTTGCACTTATGCATAAGCCATTGTTTCAAACCTTTCAAACCTTCTTTGTCTAAGTATCTTTGTATTAAGTAGAGTTTTGGCGCCAGCGTTAAAAAATTATGTCGCCACAATACATTTAGTTTTCTATCGGCTATCTGGTTTCCATAGTACCTACCGACTTAATTTGGGGCTAGATGGCGTTGTGTAAAATATCCACGCAATATTTATATTTATTTTATTATTTTCCAAAAGTTGTGTTTTTAGACACCATCATCATAATCAGCCTGTCACATTTTACTGGACGTAAGCCTCTCCCATGCCAATCAGCTCAAGCTTTGGATTTCCGATAGCAGCCACTCTCAGCTGTCCTACGTATATCTTCATTCCATAGACTTTTCAACGCAAAATAATAACTTCTTTTATGTCCAGAGTTGACAGGTTTAAGAAAACAAGTATTAGATTATTTTGTAGTGGTAGGACTCTGCTGCAGAGCAAGTAAGTAAGCCTGGGCAAGTACCACACCTTTGCCAGTTATTCAACTGCCAATCAGTAGTGTACAAGCATTACTGTGTTCCGGTATGAAGGGCAATGTTACCAGATAAATTACTGGGTATGAAGAGATTTAACATCTAATATCTCAGGGTGACGAGCGCAGTGCAGTGCGGCGCAGGATTGTGTTCGCAAGTTCATAATTCTAGCACTACTAATACTGTTAGTGGCAGGCGTGACGCTTACCACCAGGAAAACGTCTTGCTCGTATCGTCACACGGACATAAAAATATATTTGAAGTTTTCGGACAGGCTGCTTGTTTTTAATAGTTCCTGGCCATGGATACTAGTCCTTCAGCCGAATAAATTTTTCTTCATCGGTCCTTCTTTCTCCAGTTAAATGAGTCGTAGTCACAGTCCAAGTCACACACAGTAAGTCACAGTCAAGTCCAATCATACCCTAATAAAGTCGTGGCAACTTTACTACAAGCTTCTTCGGAGTTTTGGAAACAACACGAAAAGACACGTTTCACTACATTATATCACTTGCCCACACTCCTGCTCGTAAATCAGCACTTAATGAATAAAACGCCACCATTTTTATGCATTAACACTCGAAAAAACACAAGTTTTGGAAAATAATACAATGCAGCGACATGATTTTCTCGCGTTCCCGGCGGACAGGCTGCGATGGGTGGCAATTTCCAGTTAAAATTAATTATATTTTATTTTAAATTAATTAATTATTGTTATTTGGCGAAAGGTATTTTTTATGGAAATTCTATGGATATTTAAGTCCGAAATAAAGATATATTATTATTGTTATCCTTTAGTAACACCTGGAAAAAACTGCAGAAATGGTAATACAAAAAAAAACAAAGGTAGCTTATGCCTCGCAGTGTTTTTTTTATAATGATAGGCTTGCGTTTGATTGCTATTACCTCAGAGCTGCATGAGCTGATGATGGTAGTGGTTATAGTGTTTTGTGTAGTGGCTTTACCTATGGGTCTTAAAAAATATTTATTATTATTATTATAGAGTCTCGGGGCGTCCTGCACTACTTTTGGCGATACGTGGTGTACGCTCTAGTACACGTCTACCATAGCCGTTATCGGTTCTGCGACAGATTTGACCAGCCCACTGCCACTTCACCTTACTAATAGGTACGCTGAGCTATGTCAAGTGATAAGAAGGGGTGAAATGTCTTTTCCTATCAACCCATAACTTCATAAAAACCACTATCTCCATTTTACTAATTATGACTGGGACTTTCTTTGCCTAACTTTGTCTCTGACTTGCTTTCTTAGACCTAACCATATTATTATTAAAAAAAAAAAAAAAACTTAGTATATCACATTCACTTGCACAATGACCATAATCCTTTTAGAAGACAGAAAAACGTGCTACTATGATATTATCGTCCGAAAACTTTTTTCTCCAATTATTTTACTATTAATAGCTATTAATAGTATATTCCATAGCTTTATTCATATTATTTTAAAATTAATTATATGCACTTATTTATATTGTACACTTATTTGATAGTACTTACTGTCTACAATGCTTTTGTAATAAGTATAATATTTAAAAAAAGGAAGAAAAATGGTGAATTTTGAAATTGTCCGAAAAACAAACCAACTGTAAAAGAAAGAGATCATTTAAACTATCCATAGATTTGCTAGCTACAGATACTTTAAACGATCTCATATATATATTTAAGTAGTTTAGTTTCTGTAAAACTAATACTTTCTCACTTATAGTGTGAATACTATATTTTCAATTCATTCGATCCTATATTATACTACAAACCGATGTTCTAAACAATGACAAGCAAAAGAAAAAAGCCATGGAATACCAACATGGCGACCTAACGAGGCGACAAGCTTTCCCGCCTAAATGCCTGTCAAACAGCTGTCAAACGTCAATCGCGCGCCATTGTTGAAAGGCGGCATTGTTGAATTTGTTGACTTGCTGTTTGTTTGTTTATGTTAATAAATTGGATTTGTTTATTGAATTGTTGAAATGAGTTTCTTTTATTAATGCTAACAGGTAATCTTAATACTGCCAACATATACCTAAGTACTACTAACAGGTCATTTGTGGTGGTATTCACTTAAACTTATCAAAACACGCTGAAGCACATTGGTGGTGGTAGGGATCTATCTATTGTAGAATGGAAGTGTAGAATGTAGAAGTAGGTACCTACCACATATTTCCAGTTATCTAACCTCCAAGCAGCAATGTGCAAGCATTACTGTATTTCGGTTCGAAAGGAAATGTTATCAGATAAATTACTGGGCATGAAGAGATTTAACATCTAATTATCTCAGGGTGACGAGCGCAGTGCAGTGCGGCGCAGGATTGTGTTCGCAAGTTCTCAGTTCTGGTAATGCTATTGTTATAAAAAGTAAAGTAATTAATTAGCTATTGTTATGAATATGCGTGATGTTTACCACCAGACGAACGTCATGCTTGACGCGTTGTTGCTCTAACCATTATTATATTTGGTATTACGACATTACAATAAGTATAGTATCATCATCAGCCCGGAGACGTCCACTGCTGAACGAAGGCATCCCCCTTAGACCGCCACACTGTACGACAACCTGCCATTTGCATCCACCGGTTGCCCGCGACTTTTACAGTGTCGTCGGTCCACCTAGTGGGAGGCCGCGCCTACGCTGCGTCTTCCGTTTTCATAAGTATAGCATAATTTTATTTATTTATTTACATATAATTAGGTAGGTAACAATCTGAGGTAAGTACCCTAGATTTCGCACTAAGTATGTGTCGCGAAATCTAGTGTCTTTCGCTCCTATATAGGATGTTCACAAAAACTTAAAATATCTACTAGTAAATTAGTATGTTCTATAATCTAAATACACGTTTAAGGTTACGAGTAACATTTACTAATTTATTAATGTACCTAAAGTTAAATTAAAAAGATAATATTACAAAGTTATCATGGAAAGTAACAGAATTATAAACTATGCTATAATTGGCATAATGGTATTATGTGCGTTTATAAATGCTTCTATAGCATTCAGGGTTAACGTAGCTTTCCTTTTTATGAAAAGTTCATGCTGCTACCACTACGTTAGAATATAAGTTTGTATAGTATAGATAGATAGTTCCTAGAGTCGGACATGACGTAGGTATGACATGGCTTGATGGTTGTTGCTGTATAGAACAAAAACAACCGGGACCAACAATTTAATGTGCCATCCGATCCACGCTAGCACTCATGTGTAAATACCACTCACGGTCACCCATCCAAAGACTAACCGGATCGTCCGTAGCTTAACATCTGTGATCTCTTAGAACTAAGTCGAACGATATATCGATTTGCGTCGATACTTTGGCACTGTCTCATTTTCCTGAGACACAGAGGAGGGCTGGTGCGGCGGCAAATTCGGCGGAGCAGCACAAGTGGCGCAAATATGCTAAGCTCGGCAGAGGTTACATATTTAAGCCGTTTAGTGTTGAGACATTGGGTCCGTGGGGACCGGGAGCTCATCATCTTTTCAAAATTATATCCGAGCGCCTGGTCGACGCGACGCGTGATTAAAATACTGGCGTTTATTTGGCCCAAAACGAATAAGCATTGCCATTCATCGTAGCAATGCCGCCAGCATGCTGAGTCCGCTGCCGACTGGTACTGGGTTTGAGCATTTGGATTATCTCTAGACTTTAATGGGTCTGGATACAGTCCTTTTGTTTTCTTTTGTGTATAGTAGGCTAAGTAGTATTTTATATTTTGTTGTAATTAATAAAGGCTTATGCCTAAAAAAATAACTAAGTACCTACGTACGTCAAGAACGCAATGCCAAGTGACGTCCTTTCGTTCCGTCCTTTTAACTTTGTTGATGCATTAAAACCTGCTATTACAGGCGCGTCACGAGCACACTAATAGTTTCAGTAATATGAAGCAGGATGAGCTATTTCTGAAACAACGTGTGTGGCCCGCCTTTACGAGCTCAGGCTTAAGGCGATGCATGTGTCAATCTTTGGAACAGATAAAAATTGACATAAACTTTGGAGGATTTAGTTCTCTCTCTCACAGAAATATTCGACAGATATTTATAATTTTTTTTATAGATGATTTTTATAGAAATGCTTTGTTTATAACATGTTTTGTGATGGAAAGGTTTTTTTTTAAAATTTAATATTCTAATGTGGGACATATGGTCATACACGTCCACATAACACACTACATTTATACAGAAAGATGGCGCTATCTACAAGCTATCATAAAATAATCAGTATTAGTCATGCTCTTTTGCGACGTAAGTAATAGGTAGGTAGGTCAATATTTTGATGGAGTCCGAATCATCGGAAAATAGTTTATTAAAATTAAAATGTATTAATATATTTTTTAACACTTGTCTTGTCCCAATATATTGTGTCAGAGTAGTCAGTAAATCGGAAATTTAAATGAATATGCCTTACTTATATTTTGTCTGTGATACAACTGACTTTATTGTGTTTTTAGGTTAGAGTCACTATGCTGAATGTTACCCCAATGTAACCTAATCGAGTATTTTATCAAGCACAAAGTTGGAGTACAGGACAGTTTGGTTTTTTGACAGGTTTTTTTCCCCAGTTTTTTTAACTCTAGTAAAATCATTGCCTTGTTTGGAGCTAGATGGCGTTGTGTGATATGTCTACCAATATTTTTATTTATTTACCCATGGAGCCCGGGAACCAAAAAATATATTCGGTGACAAGAGAGCTGGCGCATTCCTTATGCAGATAATTTCATTGGCAATTCAACGCGGGCTTGGGAATCCTATCATAAGGACACAAATATTTTATGATTGATACTTTTTCAGTTTTTTAATATTTTATTAAGTAGGTTTATTTTTATTTTTTCCCGGTCATAGTCATTTACTAACTACAACAAACTATATAGACTACTTCCACTATCCAGACCCAAAAAAGTCTAGAGACAACCCAAATGCTCAAGTAGTTATTACATATTTTTTTAAATATTGTAGTCCCTAATATTTCAAAGCTGTTTTTATTTATTTTTATTTTCTCGGTGCCCACGAGACGAAAAATGTGTTATTATTTATTGATTTTCTCAGTGCCCGCAGGCTATCGGCTGGTTACAAAAGGTAACCAGCCGATAGCCTGCGTGAACAGAAAGCGATTCCCCTTAACACCGGTAGCATGGCCACAATTACAAATATTGTGGCTGGCATCGACCAAACACCTTGCCGTGCACTCGCGCACTCATTCCAGCTCGTTCTAATCGGGCACGCATGCTACTACGTGAACACGTGAGCACTATTTGATTTTAGAATTATATCAAGTTGAAGGCCGATCAATAGGGAATATGCAAGTTTTTTTATCTACTCTCAAAAAAGCTGACTCGCAACAAAATAATACAATTTTAATGTGTGCACAAATAACGAAGTTATAAACATGCTATTTCATGTTAGGCACTATAGTGGCCATTGCCGTCAAATTCCATGATTCCAAACAAGTTCTATAATAGCACGTGTTTTCTATAAAGGGACAGATGACTCCCTGCAAAATAGTTTGAACGCTTATATTTAAGAAAACTTTACTAGCCGATTTCCAGCGACAATGATAAAATGAATAGACGGGAAATAAGGGTGACGGTCTCGTGTCTCCCCTGATGTGCCCCCCTGGTGGAGACTAAAGGATTTTTCAGTCCTAGTGTCTCCCCTAGCCCAGGGGAGAGCGCACGGATTTTGAAGACTATATGTTGAGCGCCAGCTCTCCTCTCGCGTCAGTCATACTCTGTCTTTGCAACATGCGAGCCGTACGATACGACAATACAAACTTCTGATACATGTACATGTATTCTCTTTTTGCCATGTAGTAATTAGATTCGCTATCTATATTTTCTGGCAAATGTAATAAGCATAAAAAAAAAATCAAAAAAATCAAAACACGTTTATTTTCAGACACAGAGATCCATATTAGTACAAATTACAAATTACTATTATATTCGAAATTAATTAATTATATTCTTAAAATTAAATTAAATTATTATCATTATTCGATTCAATTATTATATTTTCAATTATTATATTTTGTGATCTAATTATAATTTCAAATATCTGCTTTATTTTATTAAGACCCTAATGTGATGGAGCAGAATGGGGCAGTCAAACTTATCCGTTATAGCTCTCAGAATACTGTTGCCGCTCGCACGCGTTCTGCATAGTAGGGAGGCAACTTTCTTGCGCATGATAGCAGCGAAGCCATCAGTGCGCGCTTCCGCAAACATGGAAGACGCGCTGCAAAACCGCGGAAGCCGCATCAGCACTCTGAAAGCGTTGTTATACTGAACACGCAGAGCGTCGAAGGATTTTCTAGTATATGCTGTCCACAAGCTGCCGCCGTAGAAGGATTGGCAATAAGCTTTAAAAAGTGTAATCTTGGCCTCATTTGAGCAAGAAGAGAATCTTCTGGACAGCATATTAGCTCTCACCGTCAACGCTCTACGCTCCCTGTCCATGTCTGCCTCATCACAGAGATCCTCGCAGACAATATGACCCAAATACCTAAACTGTGTAACTCTGCTGAGAGGAAAGCCATTAAGCAATAAAGGAGGTACATAGCCAGGTCGTTTACCGTTCCTCGAGAATACCATATACTCACTTTTTTTTTACATTATAACGTAGGCCATGACTTATGGCGTACGTTTCACAAAATTTCAAGAGTTTTCTGAGAGAGCTGACAGAGGGCGCCAACAGCACCATGTCATCCGCATAGCTAAGATTATTGACATAGATACCGTCAATCGAACAGCCTGTTTCCATGCTGCTGAGGCCCTCTATCAGCTCGTTCACATACAGGTTGAAGAGCCTCGGAGAGCTCACCCCCCCTTGCCTCACACCGCACTCCAACCTGTATGCGTCATATTTGCAAACTTTCAAAAATTCAATTTAATTGTGTCAGCTTTGCCCGATTGTGACGTGCGATACCTCATCGAGCGTGTCCCGTGGTCTGCTATCCGCCATCTGCAACATAAATTACACATTAATATAAATAATTTGGACAAACATAAAAACAGACACAATTTTACAAAATTTCATTTAAAAAATTCATATCTCCGTAGACTTTCTGCGTAGAATTTTCTTTTTATTTTTACTGCTATCTGGGGGTGTGCCCGCACCGCGTCCCATCCTCAGAACAGCGAAATTCGCAAAATTTTTGAATACCCACCCACCCGGGTTTCATTAGTAAAGATTTTGAAATTTCCATTAGGACGGACACAAAATTACAAATTTTTCACTTTTGGGAATATTGACGGGGGTCTGATTGCGGACTCTAAAAAGTATATCTGACAAATTTTGGACAGTTTTTTGTTAACGACAGGTCCCAGATAGGGCTATACATTTGTTGAGACAGGAGACTCTACGTAGAGCCCAAATATAAGCTTCTAAATATTCTACTATTAATATCAGTACTTACCTTGTAGACGAGAGACCCCACGTAGAATCCGTGAGTGGCTCCCCGCTGCCGTAGAGCACCGCGGCTGGCCTGGAACAGAAATAGTTTCAGTCTGTAAGTGAGGAGTGAATGTGTGAGTGAGGTGTGTGTGAGTGAGTGTGTGCGAGAGTTTCAGTGTGTGTGTACCTTGCTTACCTTGTCTCTCCGACGACTGCTTCGGCGAGCTGCACCTGTAACAAATAAAATAAAATTAGTACTGTGTATGATTATTTAAATAAAATTGTCTAGTTATTAAGTTTGACGCTATCTCTACAATAAGAGATAATTAGACGCCCTATACACGTCCGATTCTGAGCGCCATCATTATCATTACTTGTGTGCGGGACTGAAGTCCGCTGACTGGCTAAATTAAATTTTTTATTTTTTAAATGACTATATTTTACGTTGTATAAAGTTTTATTATATTTTTAATTAATTACATTGACGACCTACCGCCATGGCAAGCCTATATAGGACACCCGTCAAACCCTCCAGGAACATGGATGAGCTCCAAGGCGAGACGCAAGTGGCTGGAACCACACCCGAAATTGCAGAGACTGCGACTAAAAGCGTCCGACGAAGTATAGGGGAATGGGAGTTTGGAAAACCAGACACCCGCCCCACCAGCGTGACACCTCCTAAGCTAGCCGTGAAGGTGGCAGCCCCTCCGAGGCCTAAACCGACCGCCGCAAGACGGCGATCGGTGGAGGCCCCGTCGGGCTCGCCTAAACCGGCAAGCGTAAAGGGCTCTGACCGGTTAGCGGAGGCAAAGGCATGCGTAATCAAGGCCAAGCTCTACCTATCCTATACAAACAATCTAAGGAAGGACATAAAAACCGTAGTGACGGAATCCTTGGACTGTTTGTATAAGTCTGTCAGAGAGAGCTACTCGGTAAAAGGCAACAAAACAATTGTCTTGGCTGACGACCGAGACAAGAGCAGTGATACTCTGGAAGAGCACAGGACTGGATACCGACAGCTGAAAGAAAGCATCCAAAAACACATGAACCTCATGCAGGAGAACAATGAAAACATGCTCAGATTAAAGGAGGAAATGGGAAAAAAGACCTACCCGGGCGGAGAGGAGAGACCACAAAATAAAAATATCGACAAAATACTAAACGAAGTGATTCATCTCCGCCAGATGGTGGAGACAACTGAAAGGGGTGTGTGTGCCATGCAAGAACATGCTGAAAGGAGAACATACGCAAGCGCAGTGGCCACCCCTCCCCGGGCTAGGTTGCCGGAACAGACCACATTGCACTCGATGCTGGTAACCGCCAAAGATGAGACGGAAACGGGGGACGAAATCCTAGACCGAATCCGTAAGGCGGTTAACGCTAAAGAAGGCGGAGTGCAGGTGGACAGGATCAGGAAGGCCAAGGATCGCAAAGTCATTTTGGGTTGCAAGACGGAAGAAGAGAGGCAGAAAGTCAAAGAAAAGTTGAAAGAAGACAAACAGTTGAACGTCGAGGACGTGAAGAATAAAGATCCCCTTATCATCCTCAAAGACGTACTGCAGCACAACACCGAAGAAGAAATACTGGCGGCACTCAGACAACAAAATAGAGCCATATTTCAAGGGGTACCCGCAAATGAGGACAGGATGGGCGTTGCCTACAAAAAACGCGCAAGAAACCCGCACACCAGTGGTATCGTGTTAAGGGTCTCCCCACTCTTGTGGCAGCGCCTGATTCGGGCCGAGGCAGTGCACATCGACCTGCAGCGGATCAGAGTGGCAGATCAATCGCCCCTCGTACAATGCTCACTCTGTCTAGGCTACGGACATGGACGGCGCCTCTGCAAAGAAACGCTAACCAGGTGCAGCCACTGCGGGGGCCCCCACATGAAGAGCGAGTGCGCAGAGTGGCTCGCCAGAGCAACGCCGACATGCTGTAATTGCGTCAAGGCCAAACAGGATAAAACAGACCACAACGCATTTAGCGCAGAGTGCCCTGTCAGGAGGAGGTGGGACGCACTGGCTAGGGCCTCTGTAGCTTATTGCTAAGGTGGTGCCAGGCGCAACCACGGGTTTAATAAAGCATTATAAAGTTGCACAAGCGAACCTCAGGAGAATGGAGTTGGCCACACAGGAACTGATGCTCGAGGCAACAAAACTGAAACTATCCATAGCACTGCTCCAGGAGCCCTACATTGGTGCTGTGGGTCGACTAAAGGACTATAGAGGAGCCAGAATTTTCCAAAGCGCAAAACGGAGTGACGAACCAATCAAAGCAGCAATTGCAATCTTTGATGATGACCTGGACGTTGCTCTGTGTCCCGACCTCACCACGTCCAACATCGTAGTGGTGAAGGTTGGAACCAGCGCATGGGAAATTTACATGGTGTCTTTTTACTTCGAACCCGACCCGCACCCAATTGAGCCATACCTGGAGCAGCTGACTAAGATAAATCAACGCATCGGCCGCTACATAATAATGGGAGGAGATGCAAATGCGAAGAGCCCGTGGTGGGGGAGCCCAGTTGTGGATAATAGGGGGAACGACGTCGCTGGAACTCTAGAAGACATGCTAATGCAGGTACTCAACGACAACACAGCACCAACATTCTTCACAATTAGAGGCGGCAAGGTGTTTAGCAGCTTTGTAGACGTTACAGCCTGCACCGCGGATCTCCTGGACCTGGTGGAGGATTGGCGACTAGACGAAGGCGTGACGAGCTCCGACCACAATACCATAATCTTTAGTATAAAACTGGAAAAAGCAAAAGGATTAAAAACAGAGAGGACTACTAGGATATATAATACTAGGAAAGTTAACTGGGACCAATTCCATGAGGAATTGGACTTTCAGTTAAACGGAAGTAATATAACTGAACTCGAAATAAGAAAAATTGAAAACAAATATAATTTAGAAAATATAATACATACATACATAAATAACATTAAAGAAACTTGTGATAAAACTATTCCTAAAATAAAAACAAAAATAAAAACTAACTTACCGTGGTGGACAGAAGAGCTCGACGCGCTGAAGAAGGAGACCGCAACCAGGAAACGCAGGATTCGCTGTGCAGCGCTGGACCGTAGAGAGAAAGTAGTCGTTGAGTACCTGAAAGCAAAAGAAAATTATGAAAAGGAGGCGAAGAAGGCACAAGTGGGAAGTTGGAAGGAGTTTTGCGGAAAGCAGGTTCGGGAAAGTGTTTGGGACGGGATATATAGAGTAATAGGTAGAACAATGAAACGCCATGACGATATACCCCTGACCAAAAATGGGATAACCCTGAGCACGGAAGAGTCCGCAAAGCTCTTGGCGGAAACCTTCTACCCCAGAGATAAAGAAGAAGAAGACAATCCAGACCATGAGCGTATTAGGGCCAAATCAAAAGTGACAAATGAGCAGGATCATAATGACATACATGATCCCCCATTTACTCTCGAAGAACTTCGACAAGCAGCTGATAGCTTCAACCCTAAAAAAGCCCCAGGGTCCGACGGCCTGACAGCGGACATTTGCAAACAAGCCATATCCAGGTCACCGGAGCTTTTCCTTGCACTGGCAAACAAGTGCCTCGAGCTGGGTCACTTTCCTTCCCCGTGGAAGAAGGCAACTGTTGCCATTCTTCGGAAACCGGGGAAGGAAAGTTATACCGAGCCATCGTACAGGCCGATAGGACTTCTGCCAGTGCTGGGAAAAGTTCTTGAGAAAATGCTGATAACCCGCATAAGATGGCACATCGTGCCAAATCTCAGCCCACACCAATATGGCTTTATGCCGCAGCGCAGTACCGAGGACTCCCTCTATGTCTTAACGAAGTATATACGCGACAAGATAGGCGATAAAAAGCTCGTAACACTAGTATCGTTGGACATAGAGGGAGCCTTTGACAGCGCGTGGTGGCCAGCCATAAAGGTAAGATTGGCTGAAGAAAGATGCCCAGTAAATATAAGGCGCGTTATTGACAGCTACCTGGATGGCCGGAGTGTCGAACTGAGATACGCCGGAGAGCAAATTGACCAAGAAACCACCAAGGGCTGTGTGCAGGGGTCGATAGGAGGACCGATTCTCTGGAATCTGCTTATCGACCCACTGATACAGGACCTTGGACGCAAAGGCGTGTATTGTCAGGCCTTCGCAGACGATATCACGTTGGTCTTCGATGGGGATAGTGCGCTCGGGGTGCAAAAACAGGCAAACGCTGCTCTCTCCTATGTTCACGAGTGGGGTATACGAAACAAGCTGAAATTCGCACCACACAAAACTAGTGCAATGGTGCTAACAAAGAAGTTAAAATTCGATACACCGCTCTTGAGCATGGGAGGGGTCGTCATAAAAATGTCGAACGAAATTAAACTTTTGGGGCTCTGGATAGACAATAAACTTACTTTTAACACTCATGCTGGATACATCTGTGCGAAGGCAGCAAACTTGTATAAACAGCTATCCAGAGCCGCAAAAGTTAGCTGGGGATTACATCCCGAAGTAGTGCGGATGATATACACGGCAGTAGTGGAGCCAGTCATTACGTACGCAGCAAGCGTTTGGGCTCCAGCGACGAAGAAGCGGGGAATTCAGAAGCGTCTGAATGCTGTTCAACGAGGCTTTGCGCAGAAACTGTGCAGGGCCTACCGCACGGTCTCCCTAAACTCGGCACTAGTGCTGGCTGGGATCCTCCCCCTTGACCTCAAAATACAGGAAACAGCTACACTGTACGAGGCGAGGAGAGGGCGGTCACAGCCAGGACTAGGAGACAGGGAGATCGAGCGAAGAACACCATTTTGTGATACACCTCACCCAGCAACGCATACAGAGCTGCAATTCATATGCCTGGAAGACCGACATCAGGTGGATACACACGCAACACAAGCAGTACAAATATATACTGACGGCAGCAAAATTGACGGTAAGGTGGGTGCGGCATTGTCCTTTTGGAGCAATGCCGCCGAAACCAAGAGCCTGAAATTGAAGCTGCCGTCATACTGCACGGTCTACCAGGCGGAATTGCTAGCTATATGCACAGCGATTGAGGAGGCCCTAAAAAGTCGCGACATCTCTTTTGGGATCTTTTCTGACTCGAGATCGTCACTGGAAGCCATAGCCAATAGCCGCTGTCTCCATCCCCTTGCAGCCCAAATAAGAAAAAATCTAAATGAGTGTATAAAGAGAGATAAAAAAATAGAGCTCTTTTGGATAAAAGCACATGCAGGGCTCGAGGGGAATGAGAGGGCGGATTTCTTGGCTAAAAACGCTGCGCAAAAACTAAAAACACGTCCCCACTACGATAGGTATCCGGTTTCATTCGTCAAGCGGAATATCCGCAAGGACTCCCTTGACGAATGGAACCGGAGATATGACTCCGGTGAAACTGCTGCCGTGACCAAAATGTTTTTGCCAGATGTAAGAAAAGCGTACAAAATTGTAAGAGGACTCGAAATGACAGGTGAACTCACACAAGCGTTAACGGGGCACGGTGGGTTCTCCTCGTACTTACACAGGTTCAAGCTTAGGGAGAATCCATCGTGCATTTGCGAACCTGATAAAGAGGAAACAGTAGCCCACGTACTTTTGAATTGCCCAGTATTTGGCAGGATGAGGTTCGATTTAGAACAACAAATAGAATCGGACGTAGACAAGGAAAATATAAGTATAATAATGATGAACAAGTTCAAAAGACCCATATTCTTAGATTATTGTTATAAGATTGTTAAAAAACTATGTTTGAGAAACAAAGATATATAAATTATAGTTGATGATATATTGTTATATACCTAACCAACTATTAAATTGTTAAATTAGATGTATAATATAAAGTAGTCACGTAGGAATAAACTAAGAATGTAACTTTAAAACGTGTAAATTAAGAACAAATTAATAAATAAAGACTGTATGTATCTCATAAGAAAATCTGAAAGAAATGTTAAAATTTGTAAAATGCAATAAAGATAAGCCCGAAAATCATATCCCTGATAATGTTAGGGAACTTAGCTCGCGGGCCTGGCCACACAGCGCCAGGACATTAAAAAAAAAAAAAAAAAAAAAAAAAAAACCTGTATGCGTCAGAAAACTCTCCTGCCCACTTTACACAATTTATCTGATTGTTGTACCAATACTCAAAAACAGAACACGTTTCCTCAGGCAAACTGGTGCTCCGCAACTTTGACCAAAGCACACCGTAAGACACCGTGTCAAAAGCTTTCGATAAATCGAGAAAACAAGCATAAACAGGTGTGTTTCTTTTGACATAGTACCTTACAGTGTGCTTTAGGCTCAGTATTGCACTCTCCGTAGACAGGCCGGCCCTGAATCCAAACTGTCCGTCGTGTAGCTTTACATGCTTGTCAAGCTGGCTATCCAGTAAACGGTCAAGTACTTTCGCAACAATGGTAGCTAGAGAAATGGGTCTGTAATTACTCTTATCTGCGATATCTCCAGTTCTATTTTTGATGATTGGTACAACAATAGTTTTCATAAGGTCTGACGGGAGATACGAATGCGATATACATAATGAGTAAAACAATGACAAAACCCTCGGCAGATGTACCCCCGCACATCGCAAGTGTTCGACACTAAGACCGTCGTGGCCTGGAGACTTGCCACTTGTAATTTTTTGCTTGTTTTTTTTTTTTGTTTTTTTTTTGCTTGTTTTTTTTACTTTTAGCTAGGTATGCTTGATTGTGTCGACTTGTTAATTTTGAACGATTTGCAAGCGCTGGGCCCGTCCATTCCATTATCACAGTCGCTGCCGATTTCAATATTTTTTTCGATGTAAACATCAGATTCAGCTAACCTCTCTTCTTATCCTATTATTTTTAATAATTGAATCACATGCATGCATATTCCCTAATATGACTAAAGAGGTTCATATTTACCTTAGGTTAGGTACCTACTTATGTACAGAAATGTATTTATTGGTAACTAATCGCTAGGGATAAGTGGAAGTGAATTTCCATGAACCCCTACCAGATATAGGTGGACATAAAACCACTCTTCTCCACCAGGGAGGATACGTTGGTAGGGAGCAGTGGAATAGCCCTATATTTTTCCTCGGTGCCTATCTTCTTTATTCGTCTCTCTATGATCGATATTTTTACGTCAAATAAGGTACAGGAATTTATAGTCAAATCACATTAAATCTATATCTACAGGGTTAGTTCTAATCAGTTAGCATCCTTTTAAGGGCATATTCTGTACATCAAAACAAACAACTTTTAATATGGGGCCAACATTGAAATCGCAAAAAAAACAGCAGTCCCATACATTTTGCCTAAGGTCGAACTTTTGGTATGAACTTTTTGTATGGAACAGTTGATAATACTTTAGCGATTCCAATGTTGGCCCCAATGTAAAAGTTGATTGTTTTGATATACATAATATGCCCTTAAAAGGATGCTACCTGATTAGAACTAACCCTGTATTTATATACGTGCACTCATGCACTCTTAAAAAAATTTGCAAGCCTATACTGTAATGATGAAATTGATAATAAATTTACTAAAAACCATGGGCTTTACTTAAATTTCCGCTTAAATTATGAAGCATCTCTGAAGCCAGCATAATCATGATGGTCACTGGACTATGAAGTAAATACTTCCTTGATAAAATAACTAGACCTTTCCATAGACACTAGTTAAAGAGCTTTTCATACGGTAGTACACCTATGAAACGCCCCAGTACATTACGGGCACTACACGTGAAATTATGCAGAAACGACGTTCAAATCTACTATTGATAATAGGTATGATAAACACTAGGTATATGTACATTAGTGGTCTGTTATTAACGTAACGAAGCCACGTAATTCAGGCTGGGACCTAGGATATACAGGTTCAGGCTTGTTAGGGTTTTATGAGTAGTACTTAAGTTTATAACCTACAATTTATGTTTTTTATTTTATTTAGGTCTTTGAAGTTTATGTACGGATTTTCATGCTTGCTTTTCGGTGAAAGAAAATATCGTGGGGAAACTGCATATCCTTAGAAGAAATGTAATAATGTATGTGAATTCACCAACCGATAACTAGGCCAGCGTGGTGCATATGGCCGAATTGCTCTTCGAGTGTAGGCGTTATATGATAACTAGAAATCTACTAAAGACGATCACCTACCTGTAACCATTGCTTTTCCTTATAGCTCAGTTGGTAGTATGTCTGCCTTAAGAGCTGTTGGACGTGGGTTAGATTCCCACACAAAGCTTTGTGAAGGATAGCACAGAGAAACCTTCTTTACCAGGTAGTAAAATTAGAGGGGCGCCCCCACCCCCCGTTTGATTTTATGGAGGGCATTTCCCTCTGTCGCGCTTCCACGGCCGCTGTCACACAATTGCATAAAAATAACACTACTTCTTGCGAGTCTTGTACGTGTAGGGAAAAACTGGCGACACTGCAAAAAATAATGAGTACGATTGACAAAATTGGTGTATTGACAAACCATCTACTTGTAACTGGTAACTTGTAGTTACTGGTACAAGAAGCTAGGACAATTGTAAGTTTGTACTTGTAGCTTTATAAAACAGGGCCCTGATACTGCGTTTGTACCCACCTAGAAGACTTCGTGAAAATGGGATCTATATTATACCTAATGTAAGTTTTGAACACACCTACTCAGATATATTTAAACATGTATAACATACCTACCTTATCATCCCCAAACATTTATTTTACCTTTTATTCGGCCTTGGTCGTTAACACACCCCCGACAACGAAAATAGATTAAGAAAAATGTTTAACAGATTATAAAATATGATTCCGCCATTTTGGGGTGCAGTGTAGAGTGACCATGTTTTTGATGTAATGAGTTTACGCTTAAAAACAAAACTTTTCGTAGATGGCGCCAGTGGCGGTCCAGACGTGGCAAAATCAAGTTTTCTTGTTAATCGTTGCTTATATCTATCTGCTCTTGTGAGGGCTTTGTCGATAATCTAGTCCAAGGAAAAATACTGGGTACTGTGCTTTGTTTTAAGAATCTATGCAGCTGTTGACGGCCTGTAAATATATTTGTAATACATTAGTTGATAGTTGTATACATTTTATGTTGGACAGAGTTTTAATTAGCAAGGCAAAGAACTGCTGTAAAACCTATTATAATTATGCAGATCCTTGCTGTTAATCCGAGCCTTTAAAATGTTATCTGCAAAAACAAAACAAAAAACAACAAAAGTATAAGATTGACATTTGACTATGGCCGCATCGACGATGCGCCACCTGTCGGGAAAAAACACAGTGTGGATCCCCATTATGATAAAGTTTAAAGGCTGAGAGTGTCGCTATGCTTAGCTCGAGCAGTGCCGTCATTGCGGACCGAGGCTTGTATAAATGTATAGTGCTGTATTCAAACAATGCGAGTAAGTTTTTACAATTTAATTTGAATAGACCAAAATTTATGAGTGAGTGAGTGAGTTCGTATAGGCTGAGTGGCCAGCCCTAGTGTCAGAGTTAATGTGCCGCCCGAAGGCCTCTGACATGGCTGACCAAAATTTATGGAAAACATATACCTAAATATGGAAAATTTATTTATGAGATTTTCATCCCGAGAGCATTCGTTCCGCATTAAAAAAAACTGCTTTCGTCCCGCTTTATATGCCGTATTCGGCCCAAAAAATATATTAGTTAAAAATTTGGAAAATTTCATAAACTTTCACAGCGTCGCGCTTGTGTTTTTTTTTGGCCAATGTTGCTTGTACTGCCTTATCATATACAGCCTAATTCTAAATAAAATCTTTCTCTAACCGTATAAAACGGTTCAGTTAGTAGTTTGGTTTTTACAGCAAAATAACTAAAAAAAAAGGCCATTCAAGTAAACGAAATTGCGTATTTTGCTTTGAAGTTGGTGGTTTTTTTTAAATATCTTTCTGGAGATTAATGCTTAGATTAAATACAAGTAAATTGTTTAGATATATCCAGGATGTTCCAATTGTAATGGCCACCCCACAAACCATGGGAGAGGCCAGGTGGCCTCACAATGGAGGCCTAATGCTCCGCCCTGGGCTTTCACCCCTCTGTTGTGTCTACAAACTACCGACGACGCATATTTGAGGTAAACTTTGATTCATTTGTTGATGTAGAGTTAGACGTCATATGCATATTTCATATTTAATATATCTTTTGTTATAAGTAGGCTTGCGCTGGACCGTTAAGAGGGAATCAGGTGAGCGATCGTCCATACAAACGTATTCCCCTATTTTGTTCCTGGGTAACGCCTCTAGAGCAATAATTTTTTTTATAAAGCCTAGCCGTCATGCATAAAGCTCTAAAACTTATTTCAAACCTATTTTAGTTAAAATGTGTTTTGACAAAATTATTTCGTTTGAAAAGATGACTAAACACTTTTTAACTAAAAGTTTGAAATACTTTTTAGTGTTTTATGCATAAGACGGTTAATCTACACTGTAGACATGTCTCTGTTATTTTTATTTTCAGCAACTATTTTAAATATTTTCATAGTAATCTTTGGAGGGTTATATTTTCTTTCGCAAATAGTTTGCTGAAAAAAAGAAAATTACTGAGACTGGTCTACAGTGGACCTAGACGGCCTAAGCAGTGATTAACGGTTGAGAAGTTTTTTTAAGCAAGACATTTTCTTTCGCAAATAGATGCTGAAAAAAAGAAAATTACTGAGACTGGTCTACAGTGGACCTAGACGGCCTAAGCAGTGATTAACGGTTGAGAAGTTTTTTTAAGCAAGACTGAGAGTTTATAAAAAAAATATACTCTTGAGGCATTATCCAGGAAGAAAACACAATATAACTAAGTTAAGACTAAGATAACACAGTATGACTGACGCGAGAGGAGAGCCGGCGCTCAACGTATAGTCTTCAAAATCCGTGCGCTTATTTCCCGTCCATTCATTTTATCATTGTCACTGTAAATAGTACCGAATTTCAAATTACCAACCAAATAAGCATCATTAAAACCTTAATTAAAAAGCAAGAATTTTTCCAACGTTTTATTAGAATTGCTTACCTAAGTTTCTAATTACAAAATCAATTAAAAAACTATAAAAATCACATTAAAATGCGAAAAAACTAACAAAGTAACCAATAAATTAAAAGCGATTTCAATCAAGGCAGGATGCGATAGATGTTTATGAGTAAAAAATATACCATAGACGTAGACCATCTGCTTTCAATAGATTTAAAACTATACATAACTTATAATTTGTTAGAAATCTTCTTTTCTGTGCCTCTATTGTGCAAATTTTTTATTTGTTTCGACATCTTACATCTTATGTCTCGAGTATTTGTTGGTAGTTTCAAATCTTTGACCAGGATAAAATATTTAAGTTTCAAATTATAAACTAGGTCTACATAGCTAGGCATGAAAAGATTTGACATCTAGCAGACTTATTATATATTATTAAGTAAGACCGTTACAGTCTTACTTAAAAAAACTTTTCAACCGTTAGTCACTGCTTAAGATGCTCTGCCATCTTCTCTCTGACTTGAAGTTGCACGTGCTAGAAAAGGACAGAGAAGTTTAAGCAGTGACTAAGAGAATCGATATTATTTTAGGTAAGGCCATAAATCTCTGGATGACGAGCGCTTTCGTTTAATCTATTTATTATTTCGATATTGTTTTTTTTTTTCAAAATATTTGTTTGTCAATTTCGCCATTAAGTCCGTGCGCAATGGCTTATAAAGGACAGAAAATAATAAAGAAAAGTGGCTTAGGTATTACGACATTTTCCATAGGCAAGTGGCCTATTGGTACAAACTTCCCATACTTCCTTGTATGAACTAGGCCAAAATGTCTCATGCCTTTAACAAGACGTAAGAAATTCGCCAAATACAAGTTATTAAAAATAATAGGGTGCCGAAATTAAGCTGATTGAGAAACTCCGCATTCTGCACCCGTAATGGCATTACTCTTAAAAATAAATTATAAAACACTTGTACGGTGCGTCCGTCATACTTTTAGCGGTGGCCAAATGAAGAATCATTATGTTTCCACGGAATCCAATCAACTTTGCTCAGAAAATGCGATTACGGTTCCACCAGTTAAATGTACAGACATTTTTGTCACACCAAAACTCCGAGAACTTATAAAATACACGAAAGAAACTGATAAAATCGCAATATAACCAAATGACACTACCGAAAAGTGCCTCGCTTTTTATAGGCTTCAAGTATGTGCCGACTCGAGCCGAGAGATAATTAAAAAAAAACCAGCCATCATGGCGGCTCCCAAACGGCCTTCGGGGTCGATTGAAAAAATAAAAAAGATTCCAAATTCAAATCGCGGTGGGAGATGAAAAAGCGGGACTAATTTCATGCGTTCATGCGGTGTTCCATTTTTGAAATGACCACAGAAAGGGACGCCGCTACGTGTTACAAAGAGATAGAGATATAATAAATGTGTTAATCTGATCATAATTTTGGGCTATATGTTGTTTATGCCAAGGTTTATATTGGAGATGTTTTTTTTTGTATTTTTGGGAATAAATTGAGGAAATATTTCTTTGTATTCGTGTCGAGTTGTCATCGACGATTTAAGTGTGTGGCTCGATTATTATTTATTCATATGGCAACGTTACTTTATTTTTTTAACGAAAATGTTACTTATAATATGTGATAAATGTTGATGTTCCGCATATCTAGCTAAAGCGACACAAGGGCCCGACGCATAAAAACTATTAAAAAATATGTAGTAGGAAAATACATTATATTCCGTAGAAAAATGTACGGAAACTTAGCGGCGATGAATAAATGGCGTAAAGGAATTATTCTGATATTTTCTAGCTATACTAATTAATTTCCTTGCTGGTCGTATCTGTCGCAGAACCGTTAACCGCTGGGGTAGATAGACGTGTTCTATAGTAGTGACCATTAATGGACAAACGTAGCGTAGGACGCCCAGAGACTAAACGGAGTGATGATATACGTAGGACAGCTCACTGAAGAGAGAAGTAAATAGGGTTTTTTTTATACAATCAAGTGACGAGACGTGCAAGACGTTCGCCTGGTGGTAAGCGTCACGCCTGCAACTAACAGTAGCAGTGCTAGAATTGTGAACTTGCGAACACAATCCTGCGCCGCACTGCACTGCGCTCGTCACCCTGAGATATTAGATGTTAAATCTCTTCTTACCCAGTAATTTCTCTGGTAATATTGCCCTTCAAACCGGAACACAGTAATGCTTGCACACTACTGCTTGGCGGTAGAATAACTAGCAAAGGTGTGGTACTTCCCCAGGTGGACTCTGCAATAGAGTCCTACCACTACATAAGGCCTTCGCTTTTATGTGGGACAGCTAGTGGAGGTTGAAAACGGAAAACGGATGATCGAGCTCCGTAGCGTGCAATGGGAGAGGCTTATTCCCAGCAGTGGACTTTGGTATAACATCATCACTAATGATGATGATCATATTTTTCGAATGTTTTTTTTTAAATTTAATCTTATCACAAATTATTATTTGTGATAATTTTAAACGCGGTCATTTGCATTTGGCCCGACGGATAAGCATATTGACATTCAACGTGGTAATGATTCGATATGTACCTATGTATTAATTGTATTAAATGTATAATCATGTATAATATATAATAGTTGTATTAAATGTATAATCCTAGGCTAGGATTTATAAGATGCTAAAAAAATATATGAATAAATTATGTATACCTACCTATACGTTTAAATCATACTTCTTTTTTTTTGTCACGGCCATTTTCGTTTGGCGTGAACCCTTGAGTCATTACTTGAGTCCATTATTTTATTTTTACATAGATAAATGCACTAAAATATCTTCCTAAAGTTTAATTCCTGACAGATATAATTATGAAAACAACATTAAGCCTCGCATCTTAATTTTCATAGATATTTAAATTAGACAACAGACAGTGCCACACAATTTATGTAATAATCAAACTTATACTCATTAAAAAGCTACCATCTTTTCTGTAGAAGTGGCGAAAGGGTGAAACTAAATATTTTCAACTCGTTGTCGATACTTTTGTACAGAAAATACGATAGTGGCGTCTCTATTCAACTGCGTGTATTATGGCCAGGCCACAGAACATAAAATATAGCCCAGAGTTACGTTTCAAAAAAGTTACGTTTGAATTTAGAATCACCTCATGATTGCCGTGGCGATCCCTTTGGGTGCAGTGGAAAATCGGAGAGTACTCTAGATTGTTCGAAATAATAATTTAAACGAAAAAAATATATATATAAGTCTTTTTTTAAATCTGATTTTCAGTTAAGCTTTTAATCATATTAATTTATAAGCCTTCGATTTATTGGCGGCAATTTGGAAACCCTTTCAATGCTTTGTAAATATAATTTTCCAAAACTAGGTTTTTTTGGTGTTATGTTTAAAAAATCCGTTCCGTTTTATTTATGAAATTCTGAATTACGCGCATGGGTGTGAGCAAATGATTTAATGTGGAGAACCATTCGTGTTGTTTTGAAATCGCCGTAAAAGCTTCTCTACCTACTTACCTAGTTAAGTCGCCGCGCCGCTAATTAATTAACCTTGATTGTAACTAATTTGAACTGATTATGAAATAAAACATATTTTTGAGATTTTTCATCGATTAAAATACCTTGAAAAAATATTGTAAGTACGTACACTTAATTGACGTGGTAGAACCACAAAAATCTGTGGCAAAAACAAATCTTTTAGATTAAATTAGAAGTTTCAAGTAGGTATAATAATGTTCACCGAATTTTTCACACGTAAATATAAAGGACGTTTTGCGACTAAACCATTTAAAACAACAATGTGGTCAGAGAGTCTACAAAAAAAAACAATCAAGAAAATAACGTGCACGAAGGTTTTATGGTATTAGATTTTTGTGAATATAGCATACTGAAACACACAGCACCCAAAATACATTCACACTAACGACCACCGAAAATTAAGTTTTTAACCGCACCGGGCTCTTTGAACGTTCGAATTTCGAATCCGAGACACAGATTAAATTTAGTTACATCCAAGATGGCCGCCGAAATATTGTTTTTGTTGGCGTAATTATAGAGGGCGGTGTCTATGGTGATTTAGTTCTTCAAATCGGTAGATTAGGGATGAAAAAACAGAGTTGCCATGTGTAGGAAGTTATTAATTTTGGGACGTCACGAATGTTGGTATAAAAATAAAATTTTATGCCCTTTGTATATTGCTTTATATTATTATCATTCTATTTTAAGTATTGACAAACACTAGAATAAAGATAAAATATATATAAAAATACGATAGAAACTATAGAATATAGTTAGATACATAAAAAAACGAATGTAATTATTAAAGATAATGAAAATATTATAGCTTTATCATTTGGCATCTTTGAGACAAATTATTAAAATTCCTTTCTACAAAATATTCAATTCAACAGCTAGAATTTAAATTAGAATTAATTTTACACGTCTTTTGACTGGTAATTGGTAACAATGTAAATACCTATTTGCATAGAATATGTAATCAAAATAAGACTACGTCGCGGCGTAGCTCTACGAAGTGCTACGGCGTAGACTTTCTTCCAAACGTGTTTTAAGATGTCTTATTAATTCCAGATAGTAATTATTTATCACACCATTTAAATACTGCATGCTGATCTTTTTAGTAATCAGTGCTTATAATAAATTAATTTGCATCGGAGGTTATCGTAACTTCCAAAGTAGGCCTACTAAAGAATTCAACGCATGACTTTTCAACCATTAGTCAAATCGATTTATAAAATAAAATGTAAAAAATACAATTCCCGCTAGCAATTCGCGCGCACGTACATCCAGGCATAATACGTGTGTAATCATGGCACAGTACTGATTAAAAAAATAAAGCACGGCTCTATGGCCACGCATAAATTAATAATGTCATCCCTGGCTTAATACTCATTACGATAACACTGGCCAGTATTAAGTGACCTCTGAGTTTACCTTTTATAATGTAAAGCAAGATCATAAATGGAGGTTCTATTAGACTGGTCGTGTTACCGCCAGAATGGGACAGGTATAGTTTTCATAGTAGCGTTAAAAGAGGACAGCGCGCAACTCATTGGTCGTTTCTTCCCGCGCAGAGGGCGTTTCCGTCGATTCCCGCCATAAATTGAGTTGTTGACACATTAATAACCTAAGGTTATGTTTTAATATTGTTTTTTTTCTGTTCGAGGCAAGCGCGCGAAATTATAAAGCCTGGAATATAATGATTGTTATGAATCCGGTTTTAATGAGCAGCGTGTGTGGTCCAACTCTGGTTCTGGTTGGTTTTATAATTAAACTGTTTTGGTTTCGCCGGCAATATGGTGTGGCCATATTTTAATTCGGTTTACGGCGTTCGGGTTAGCTAGTTGGCGATAACGTAAACTAAAGATTACGCACTGGGTCGGCTTGACGCGCGGTTAATGTACCTAATACTAGCGTTCTACGTAGTCACGTGGTGCAGTGAGCGTTATGAGTCCCTCTATCGAATGCTACATTTCTCATTATTAACTAATTATTTCGAAGAACTGATAACCGATGGGGAAGAAAGGTTCTGGAGTGACGACCACGAAAGTAGCGTAGGTAGCTCCACTAGGTGGAACGAAATAAAATGAATCTGAAAATCGCGGACAACTGTGGATGCAAACGGCTGGTTGTCGTACAGTGTAGCGGTCCAAAAGGAGGCCTTCGTTCAGCAGTAGACGTCTTTTGCCTGATGATAATGATTAACTAATCATTTATCTTTCATGCTCTGTACCTAATTTTTCACTTACTTTTTGCTCTTTGGGGCTCTCTTTTTGTATCCTTTCTTCGCTATCTCTATTTCTTCTTCTCCTATGCATGCGGTGCTCCTTCAGCATGCGGTCATTCCTTCAAAAGATAGCACATCAAGCTTAAGGCCACGCACATCCATTTTTCAAGCTCATTTTTTACTGAGATCAATCATTAGTCTAAAGCTGAATCAGATTCGTGCGTGTCAGATTACATTTTCGTTTTTTTACCCATTTTTAATTTATTATAAGGTTGTAAATATTTTTTCAAAACTAAGAGCTACAAATCGTGACAAACTATATTATTAGAACGATTACAAAAGCGTCACATCAGTTTTCACATCTAATAGAAACAATATATATTTTTTGGAAATCACAAACTCATAAAAACCGTCAACAAACTGCTATGACAGCACGTATTTTTTTTAAACAGGGCCCTTAATTAGACAACATGATTATGACGTTAGAATGAATGTCTATGTGCAGCCTAAACAAATATAATATAAAAATATTAACTAAATCTCTTTCTTTTTTGTATATAGCTATAGATCTCGTCGTATATAGTTCGTGTCAAAAACTTCGCGTGTTTGATCCAGTAAGCCTCTCTATCTCGCGTCTCTCAATATATATTTCAATCGCTCTTTGTGTTCCAACTTATTATAGTCGGATTTTATTAAAAATAAAGAATCCTCTATAAATAAAATAAAACAATCTAATCAAATCTGTCCACACACATTTCTATAAAATGTTTCTAGGTCATCATCATCTTCCTGCCCTTATCCCTATTAAATAATTTCTAGGTATTAATTTAAAAAAACTTTGTTTGCCAATGATAACCATTTCCTGTCTTTGGTTCGTAGATAATCTTTTGAGAGAGAGAGCTAGATCCTCGCCAAATGCCATTTTCCAGCGAAGCTTTGTCAACTGCCATAGCAAATATATTTATTTTTCAAGGCTTAAAACGGCAACCAATTAATCAGTAGAGATTGTACGGAAAAAAACTGTTTTCTCTTATTTTCTCTCCTTCCTCTCTTTTTCTTCTCTCTCTCTTCTCTTAAAGTCTTGGGATTTTAATATATTGCTGTGCTGAAATTTTAGGTGGTATATGTAGCTGTGTCACTGTGTCATACTTAATTTGGCCTCAACGATCCAACATGCGGCTCACATGAACAGTTCAGCACCTTTAAAACCGACTTCAAAAAAGGAATTTCTCAATTATGTATGTTTTTTTTTGTATATATTTTACGCGATTACTCCACCAATTATGAACTGATTTTGATGATTATTTTTTTGTATGGTAGGTAATACTTCAAAAATGGTCCCATATACATTTTATCGAAATCAGTTCAGCAGTTTGGTTTTTAAATCAAAATTACTAGAAAATATGAAGATGTCATCCAGGTACTCGAAGTCCGTTGTATTTTTTTTTTTAAAGCTTATTATTAGACAATTGACAATCCACCAATGTAGGCACAAAAACGTTTACAAACGCAGCGTTAAAAAAGCTGCGTTTTCCGACCTCAAAATCAGTAAACACGCAGACTGCGTTTTATTACAAATTTCGATTAGTTTTATTATTTGTTATTTCACATGGCACAGTAAACTGAACTGTTTTATATTGATTTTACGATAAAATATTATGTGAAATTGACTGGGCCTATTAATTTTCGAGATTATGTGTTACGTACGAGATTGATTTGTTATTAGTTATATGATACTTTTGACGTTTATGTCAGTCAAATTTAATTAAATAGTTATTTAATTTAGCACGTTGAACAGTAAAAACTATGATACAATTTTTGACACATCATAATTAGTGTCAAGTCAAAGCAAAGATGCCCTGGGCTTTATTTAGATAATCAAAGCTTGTACCACTACCATGGTCAAGAATAATATATTATTCTAATAGTCAATGGAGTCACTGGGACACTGCGAGTTTTTTGCGCTGTTTAAGCTGTACTAACAGTGGGCTGGTCCTAACTATCGCAGAACCGATAACCTAGAACCAGCAATCAAGAACATGTCTACCGCAACGGTTATCCCTGCGGTAGACGTGTTCTAGAGTGGAGACCATGAATCGGCAAACTTAGTGTAGGACGCCCTGGGACTCGATGGAGTGACGATATACGTAGGACAGCTGACAGCGGTAAGTAGCTGATACTGGAAGATAGCGCGCACTACCAGCGCACCACCAGCGCACCACCAGCGCACCACCAGCGCACACCACTTAGCAGTGGTGTGCGCTGGTATAGGCCTACGTCCAGCAGTGCACTATGAAAGGTATGATCGTGATGATGACGACGCATCTATGCCATAAAAAGAGCGTTTTCAACCGACTTCAAAAAAGGAGGTTGTCAATTAGGTTTTTTTTTTATATTTATGTTACGCGATTACTCCGCTAATTATAAACTGAATTTGATGATTCTTTTTTTTTGGTAGGTAATACTTCAGAGGTGGTCCCATATACATTTTGTCGATATCAGTTCAGTAGTTTGGTTTTTAAATCAAAATTACTAGAAAATATGAAGATGTCATCCAGGTATTCGAAGTTAAAGTCGGTTGTATTTTTTTTTAAAGCGTATTATGTTGGTATTGAAAAAAATATAAACTGCATCCAGACCCACCGGAGGACGGGCAGCAAAGTCCTCTCGGTTAACGGTGGCGAGCATTCTGCAATCTGAGCCGCCTGCCAAGCGTGGGGTAATTATGGCAACCCCTCCCTATTAAGGAGGCCTTCGTCCAGCAGTGGACGTCTCCGGCTTGTAGTTGTTTGTTTTGACCACCAAAAAAACAAGATTTTTCGTTAGTTTAGTAAAAAATGTAAAAAAAAATACGACTGGCAAACTAGATCGTCATTCAAAACCTTCCATTTAACTTGAACGCAGTTTAAAAGTAGGTAATAAATATTCATATTACGAATTCCTGTCTGCCAGAAGAGCTCTAGGGCTCCCATAATGGTACAAAATACGGCGGCTTCGCCCTCAAAGGTGGCTGCGCTATAAATGATGGAGGTTTTACTTTATTACTCAACGTCCAGAGTTCGGAATGGTGCCCTAAAGTCACTATTGATATTTAACTTTAATAAAAAATGCTTACGGAAATGTTAAGTATTTATGGAATTATATTTAAAAGCAGACTTCAAATTTTAAACCAGAGACTGAACAAAAATAATTTATTGAACAGTACACTTATTAAATTAAATCTAGCTATACAGGGTTACAGGTTAAGTCGACCTAGATCTTTTAGGGGGTTTTAGTATACATCATTATTGACTGATTTGACTATGGGACCCCCTATTCAAAACTTGTCGTTTTATTTTGCATTCTAGACCAAGGAATACATTACTACTAATTAATTACTACGGATTTTAAATGGTTTTTTTTTGTTTTTTAATGTTGGTATTTTTTTTTTGTCGTCAGTAATGATGTATACTATAACCCCCTAAAGGATCTAGGTCGACTTAACCTGTAACCCCGTATATAAAAACGTAACCAAAGATAATAAAATTATCAAAACGATCACATCGAGATTTCCTTCGAAATAATCAAAATAACTACATTATTAAGTAATCTTTTCACTAATATCGGGTTAACCGGCGTAATTACATACTCTCATAAAATAAGGATATTATTATAATTAAAAACCTCTCGTTTTTGAAACCAGTTAAAAGGACAGTACAAACAATACACAATACCTACTAAAAGTATGACGGAATGGAAAAAAACAGCAATAAACCCACGTAATAAGTAGGTAGGTACGCCTCAAATTCCAAATAGCTTCTAATTTCTAAATTCAAAAATTGTTATTTGAATCAGCGATGAAATTTGAAATGCAAAACATATATCTACTCTATGTTATCATAGATAAACTCGTGGGTAATAATAGCGTAAACCATCTTCTACGTAGGCATAGGTACAGTGTAGCCTATTAACGAATGAAAATACCAAATGATATGATAGCGACACGACTAATTTCCAATAAACTAGACGGCACGCGTAAAAAGCAAAACCAGTAGACATAGCTCTACAATAGAACAAAGAATATAGTAATTCACAAAAGAGTAACATACAATCGAAACACCTGAATAAAGTCTCCTTGGTTAACAAAAGAGGCGTCATACGTTGCAAATTCGCGACGCTGTAAACAACCTAATAAAAGAAGAAAAAGTCAATTGTCTATTGCCAGGTGACGTGCGGTGACAGTTCCGCGACCTGTCAAAACGAACGTCAATATTTTGGCGCGATTTGTGACGCAGTGGGAGTGGTGTAGTGTAGTGACGGGACGGTTTTGTCGATAAGGTTATGGTAGTTATGAATAATTTATCGATAAAACGTACTTACCAGAGCTACATTTTAGATATTGAATTACACCAATAGTTACTTGCATCTATAATCAAATTTTAATTTCCGTTTGGGACATACATACCTAGATAATGTTTACTTATTAGCATATTGCTACGATAATAATTAAGGTAATATTTAAATTTAAAAAGGTAAATATTTAATGAGGTTATATTTAAAAATGAGCACTCAACTAACAACGTATAATTTAATTTTACTGGAACTTGTATTTTTTTTTATTGTCGTTGCAAAATTTATATTTTCAATTATTAACTAGTTATTTTTTTTCCCAAATGTCCTAATTTGACTTGTCAATTTTCAAAATCAATATTTTGTAATAAATCACAAAACACTGAGCGCAGCACTATTTACCTGCTATTTTGACCACCTCAATTACCACAGCAACCAAAAATACACGTTATCCCCCAAAATACAATTCTTATTTTTACTTAACACAATATTTTTGTAAAATAACTTAGTTACGGATGCCTAATACGTTCCGCTAAGGCCTAATGAATCGGATTTGGAAACGAGTGTGGTCACAGAATAAATAAATAGCTGGAGCGGTTAAAGTTTCTTTAGAAATACGAGCAAACATGATTTTACCGTCCAAAATCAACAATGACAAGTAAGAATATTTAAAATTACACCTTTTTACCGGCAAATTGTAAGGTTGTTACTTTTTTCCATGAAGGTTTTATTTAGTGTGCAGTTTTGGCGGGAAATCGATTATCAAGTGGGATGTAAAATGCTTTAAGGTAAAACGGTTACTTTTTATTGGTTGGTAAAGTAATCAGGTTAAAGCGTAAAGATAGTGTGGTTAAAGCGTAAATGCTTTGTTTGTAAACATAGAATTATGCTTGACAAGTGAAAGCTGTGGATATTTATAATTACTTAAGTCTAGCATAATATGTTCATCTGAAATAAAACTCATTTTTTCTCTCGAAGACCGAAGAGCACTATAGTCACACGTAGTCAAGTCATTGCAACACAGGGTAGGTATATCCTATCCTCCGGACATGAGTAGCGTTTGAAATTTAGTGACGCGGAATCAATTGTATTACAATAAATTTTAAAATGTAGACATACAGCGACAGTAATTTTGGAATAGACGGGCCCAGCGCTTACAAATCGTTCAAAATTAACAAGACAACACAATCAAGCATACCTAGCTAAAAGTATGCATATTACACTTGCCAGAAAATAAAGACAGCGAATCTAATTACTGCATGACTAAAAGAGAACACATGTACATGTATTAGAAGTTTGTATTGTCGTATCGTACGGCTCGCATGTCGCAAAGACAGAGTATGACTGAAGCGAGAGGATAGTCGGCGCTCAACACATAGTTTTCAAAATCCGTGCGCTTATTTCCCGTCCATTAATTTTATCATTGTCGCTTAAACTTGTTATGGCTTATAATTTTTAACTTGTTACTCGGAAACTTAAGACTTTAAATGTTAATTTATTTTTTGATATAATGAAACAGTAGAATACAAGGCATGCTGTCTGCATGGGTGAAGAAAAATATTTAATAAATTTTACTAACTGTAGGGTAGGTATACCTACTAGATATGAGCACCACGCCGGCGCGCCGCCGTCGCCGGGAGTTCGTGTCGGCGCGCCGACGCCGAGAAAACGCGCGGCGCGCCGTCGCGACTTGTCGCAACTCGCTTTCCCACTAGCACGCGCTACGCGGCTGCAGCTCGCGTTCGTGCTCGCTCTATCGAAGAGAGTTTTTTACCGAGTGAAAGTGTTCGTGTAAAATTTACGAAAAAACACTACGCTTTGCTTATATCCTCCATTATTTTATTAAAAAAATATAAAGTTTTTTGGTACCATCAACACGGTTGTTCTTAATTTATTAGGGTTCCGTAGGTACCATAAAATGATACAAGACCTTATAGGATCGCTTCGTTGTCCGTCTCTCTGTCTGCCAAGACTCTTTTTCTCAGGAATGCGTGTAGATATCAAGTTGAAATTAGTATCAAATACGAAAGCATTACTCCCTGATTGTACTAATAATGAAATTGGACAGTGGGTCCAGTTGACCTATTCAAAATGTGACTAGGTTGAGTGGACCCGCGGGTCCACTGGCGAGTGGGTTCAGCTGACCGAAGACTCCTACTATTCCAGATTCTAAGTCAGCGCAATAAAATACAAAAAATGCAGCCAAATAAAGCTATTTTTGCCTAAATTGCTTTTGTGTGCTATGGTGTTCGTGTGGTGTGTGACGTTCACTTGATAGTAAGCATCACGCCTGCCCATGACAGTAGCAGAACCAGAATTGCGAACTCACGAACAAAATCTTGCGCCCCACTGCACCGCGGTCGTCAGCCTGAGATATTAGATGGAAAAACTTTTCATGCCCAATCTGGGCAGTAATTCTGGGCCCAGTAGTTTCTCCGGTAATATTACCCTTCAAACCGAAACACGGTAATGCTTGCATACTTCTGCTTCTACTGTCTTCATACTGTTGAATAATTAACAAACCCACTTTTGGGTTGTGGTACTTCCCTAGGCGGACTCTGCAATAAAGTCCTACCACTAAAACACAAATTCGCACTCCTAAGTAAATCAAAATCCATAGTTAACGTAAAAAAATATTAAAAATATGACCATGAAATAACAAGAAGCAGTCTTATAGCACAGATCAGAGAAAATCTAAAAGTCGTAAATTGTTAAATAACAGTAAAAAAAATACTTTTACGATTACAAACTTACATTTGCAGTTAGTAAATTTACGGTGTCGTAACATCGATGTACGGGCGAAACATATTTCAGTTACAATGTTAAGTTTGTATTTTGACCTGACATATATTCGTAAGAGCAATTTTTGGTGGTTTCAATGTGGTAGTACGCAACCCTCTTTGCACGAGTCGGACTCGCACTTGACGGCTTTATTATTGTTAAAAACCGATCCCTGATAAAACATATTTAAGAACGACGGTCACGCCGCCGCGACGCCGCCGCCGCCGTGAAATTTGCCAACGGCGCTCATATCTAATACTTACGGTTTTATGGGGTTTACAACTTTTTTTTGGTTCGTTTGTGTAGGTATGGTTATTCAGTTTGGTATGCCAGAGCAAAAATACCTCTATGTTCATCTCCGTTAAGACTGCCTCCTAGCCAAATTTCGTCATGACATTGTTTTTTTTTTATACAGGGTTCTAATCAGTTTGCATCCTTTTAATGGCATATTCTGTACATCGAAACAAACAACTTTTACTATGGGGCCAACATTGAAATCTCGAAAAAAATATCAGTTGTTCCATACAAAAAGTTCATGGACCTTGGGCAAAATGTATGCTAACTGATTAGAACTAACCCTGTATACGTTCAAGTGACGAGACGAGCAAGACTTTCACCTGGTGGTAAGCGTCCCGCCTGCCACTAACAGTAGCAGTGCTAGAATTGTAAACTTGCGAACACAATCCTGCGCCGCACTGCACTGCGCTCGTCACCCCGAGGTATTAGACGTTAAATCTATTCAATAATTTCTCTGGTAACATTGCCCTTCAAACCGAAACACAGTAATTCCTGCACACTACTGCTTGGCGATTGAATAACTGGCAAAGGAACTTGTGAATTTTGGGAGCGGGCCGAATTTCTTCCATACGCGGATGAAGTCGCGGGGGACCTCTAGTATTTAATAAATACATTTCTCAAGTTACCTCATTTCACGCAAACAACAGCTACAGGTGATTATATAAGCAGTAAATATAGTAGGTCATATTTTATAAAGCACCTGAAAATGTCATGCAAGTATTAAAATTAAGTAGGTACATACTAGACTATAATACATAATAAATTATACATTATTTTAAAATGAGAATTATAGGCCTGATTAATTGAAATAATAAATAATTTATAGTTAATGAATAATAAAAAAATATTGAGTAACATGCTACTCAAATTAAACTAGAATGTAATTTCTTTACATTACGGATTCAACTATTAAATCATTAGTTGATTCAGTAATTTTCCAAAACACATCACTATTGAGTTTTGCATAGGTAGTGGCTGAATACGGTTGCATATTTTTACAACATTATATCTATTTGTCATTATCAATGACAATACACTCGAAAATATTTAAAATAACTAGTCACTGAAATAACATATGCAACCTACTTTAGAATAGTCTAGTCTATTATAAAGGAAGATGTTTGGCTGAATTTACTCCACAGATGTGATTATAATTGTACAGGACTGCAAGGAGATTAAAAAAATGTATTCCAAGACTCTTTTGCCAAGATTATATAACAGTATTTTAATGACCTTGAAGGTAAAGCCTCAATCCTCAAATCTACCCGCACTGACGCACCGCATGACGCCCTTGCGTTTCTAAGCCGTCATTGTGTTACCTGTCAAAATATTTTTATTTTTTTTCTAACCGTGGCGCGGCACGGCGTTAACATACGGCCAAAGAGAAAATTCAATAAAAGATATTGTTAGTTTACAGTTATGTTGATGACTATTTTATATTCAATGTTTTTAGATAATACTGTGAATAAATATTTTATTTTTGTGGCCACTTTCCTGTTTAAGTGACGAAATCAGAGATATTTTTATTTATGATAAATTTTTATGCCTGATGAGGGTGTCCGTCGCATATTGGACTAAGAGGTAATGAGGAGGCTGACACACTAGCAAAAAGAGCAGTTTTGGACGGAAAAGAGTATAATATATTATCAAATTACAGTGAACTACTACCTAAATACAGAAAAAGTTGTTACAATATTTGGAAAGAACATTTTAATGAGAGATCGGTTGAAAGAGGGGTATGGTATAAAACTCTGGTGTGTGAGCCTCCTCATATACCGTGGTTCAGCAATGTAAATCTATCTCGAAGCCTTATTGTCACAGCGCATAGATTAATAACTGGTCACATGCTTTTAAAAATAAATATGTATTTGATGGGGAAGGCGGATTCACCGAATTGCGACACGTGCGGAGTGGAGGAGGATGTATACCACCTTCTGGTGGAATGCACCCGCCTCCAGCGTGAGAGACGGATGCTTGAGGTGGCTTACCAATTGAACAGACTGGATGTTGGGAGGTTTAATAGACTGCTGTCAGAACCCGGCTCTGACGCAGCTCGTGAACTGTTCAGTTGTGTGAGTCGCCTTAAGTGACCCGCACCGCCAATTTTTCCAGTAGATGTGTTTGTATTAGTTTTTAGCTCTAGGTTAAGAAGATACGATGGGACTGACATGTACATGTACAAAAGTCCCAAAAAAATTGAATAAAAAAAAAAGATTTGTTTGGCAACAGCTCAAACAAACAAAAGATCAAAATTCGTTTATTATACAGCACAGAAGTATTGATGAAGCGAGCCATCGACTGCCTTTTGATTCAGTTGGTATTTGCTATAGGGTGGGGGTTCGATTCCCACCCAGGCCAAACATGTGTACGACAATATTTTTTTATAGTTCTCCTTTTGGCGACCAACTCGCCTGGACATAGATATTTGTGATTTATTGAGTTAATGTAAGTACTTTGAGTATGACTTTATAAAAATAAAATTGTATTGGTAGGTCTCTACTGCAAACTCCGCCTGGGGAAGTACCACACCTCTGCAGGTTATTCAACCGCCAAGCAGTAGTGTGCAAGCATTGTGTTTCGGTTTGTAGGGCAATGTTACCAGAAAAATTACTGGGTATGAAAAGATTTAACTTTTTATATCACAGGGTGACGAGCGCAGTACAGTGCGGCGCAGGATTGTATTCGCAAGTTCATAATTCTGGCACTGCTACTGTTATGGGCAGGCGTGACGCTTACCACCAGGTGGGCGTCTCGCTCATCTCGTCACTGGACTGAATTAAAATATATATATATCTAAAGCCGCGTTGACACGATCCGAGTCAGCTCGGTCCGATCCCACTCGGATACCTACTCGGACACCACTCGTATTGTGGCAACCAAGAATCCGAGCGCACTCGGATGATGTTGACCGATTCGAGTAGACTCGGACCTCTACTTTTCCGAGCTAGCTTGTATCATCATCATCATCAGCCCGGAGACGTCCGCTGCTGAACGAAGGCCTCCCCCTTAGACAGCCACACTGTACCACAACCTGCCATTTGCATCCACCGGTTGCCTGCGACTTTTACAATGTCGCCGGTCCACCTAGTGGGAGGCCTTCTTACGCTGCGTCTTCCGCTTCGCGGTCGCCACTCAAGAACCTTTCTTCCCCATCGGTTGTCAGTTCTTCGAGCGATGCGTCCTGCCCATTGTCACTTCAACTTGCAAACCTTGCGAGCTATGTCGGTAACTTTGGTTCTTTGACGAATATCCTCGTTCCGGATTCTATCGCGCAAAGTAACTCCGAGCATAGCTCTCTCTATTGCCCGTTGCGTGACTCTGAGTTTCTCCAAAAAGCCCAAAACTTAAAGACCACGTTTCAGTATCATATGCCATCACTGGCAACACACACTGGAATACTTTACTAATTTATTCTTAAGCAATTGCTATTTTTTTATATTATTTTTACCTTGTCAAGATAATTACGTTAATCAATCAATTATTGCCTCTACACTAGTCGTTTATACACACATACGTCACTTCTGATGACCCATGATTATTTATATCCACAATATGACGTGCAGTTAGCTTAAAGGGAGATATTGCGTGAACTTAACACGTCAAGAAAGCGATACCATTTCTCTTTATGACGTCTGAGAATTTGTCGTGCAAATGACAGTTGTACACGTGTAACGTGTTAAAATACATATCATCAGCCGGAAGACGTCCATTGCTAGACGAAGACCTTCCCCTTATTAGAGACGGGTTGCTATTACCATAATCCCCACGCTTGGCAGGCGACTTGGGGATCGCAGAATGCTCACCACCGAGAGGACGCCGGTGCCCGGTGCCCGGTTATGAATGACTGATGCTGTTTGCTTCAGATGGCCTCTACAGCGTCACCGGACTTTAGGCAAGCGCAAATAGCGCTCGGCCAAGGTTTAGGTTAAAGGCGACTAGCTCAAGGGCACCTCAGACGGTACGAACCTCGGCTTGGCCGTCGCCGGGAGTGGGGTCAGACTTCCCTAGCACCCCAGAAGGGGATGCCCTGGGGCCCTAGTAGGATCTTGATCTGGTTGACTATTTGGAGAGAATCTAACCGATCTTCTGACAGATCCTCGATCTCGCCGGCGAGGTCGGTGCGTATTTGTGTGCCTCTGGTAACCGGCACCTATACCAAAAACGGAATACTTCCTGTTGCTAGGAGTGGTCGGATGTGATGACGGCGATGGGGTCGTCCGGGTCGCCCAAGACGTGTCTGGGACTTCTACGGAAGGGGGGGTGGGTATGTCGTATCTGTCGTATAGTTGGAGGCTTGGACTATGAGTCGATTGGGATGGTGAGGGGCCGCATCGAAATAGCGGCGCGAAGCGTATTTAATGTACTGACGGATGGAGGGGAGTTCGAGATTGCAGTGCAGGTCGGAGTTTCGCATGAACCAGCTAGCGCCGACTGCTCTGCGGATTCAGCGGTTGCCTAATTTTCTGGCATAAAAATAAGTAGTTGTTCAGTTATTGACCGAAGCGAAGCTCTCCGAGTGTAAGAAGGCAAGTCGCAGCACGAGTACCATTCTTGACGATCGTTAAATTTGACATTTAAATCGATAAAATTTTATAAAAATTCTCAAACTCGTCTAAGTAAATCTGCTATACCGACACGTCAAATTAGGCGACATAGAACGGTATACTTACTCGCGCTACAGCGCTTGTATGTAGGTATGTTTGTCTGATCGACGATACTTTTGTGAACCGTCGATTCGACCTGTATGCAATTTTGTTAGTAAGGAAGTTAACTTAGTATTAATACGATAATCTATTTCGAATGTGTGCCAAGTTGGTCAAGGAGCTTGGAAGATGGAGTCGCGAGAAACGACTAGTAGATTGTAAATACCTATTTACAAGAAAACCTGAAAACCTGGTCAACATTTTGAAAAGAAAAACTCTATGGAACGTTTAAAATTGGAATCCAATTAAAACATTGTTTCGTACCAGCCAATTACATAATAGTAATGGCCGCTTGAGTATGTCATACAATACCAACAAGTGAATTACCGCAGTACTTCGTAAAGATAATTAGACCCGAAAACAAGGCTAATTAACATGAAAACCCATGTAATAATACTGGTATATCACTTTAATTATAGACAACACACTTATTAAGCACTCCCTATATTATTGAGTCATAAGAAAATTTCGAATTTCAAAACGATTTAACTTCTTCATCGAAAAACATTTTCAATTTTTAATGCAACGTCTCGCTGGAAAAGTTTTAAAACAAGAACCGGACAATTTGAAATCTAATTCTAAACGAAACAAAGGTGATTTTGAATTCGGACTGCTTGAGACCACACACGTCGATCGGTTTTAAAAAAGGAACGCGCCAACCGCGCCTCGTTCGTTACCTCATCATCGATTTTTTTCTTTTTTTTTATACCCGCGGCGAAGGCTAGTTTTATATACAGCCAACACGCCTTATGTGTGGTTGCCAGATCAAAAAAATGCTTATAATGTTGTTGGGTTGTTACTAACTTCGGATTCAGGGTCCAGGGAATAAATTACGCAGTTTTATTATCGGAGCGCTTCTGAGAGGGCCGACGTCAGCGCAGCCTTTATTGTTTTTTAAATATTCTCTTAACTTTTTTGGGATAAGGATTTATTTTTTAGATTAGTTTGTTATCGGCCAGATATAAAGTAGGTAGGATGTAGCTTATTTCGAGGGTAGCATACTTTTTGTTTGGTTGAGGCAAAAATGGTTAGATTTAAATCGTAAGTAGATAAGTAGTCGGTTGAATTAAATGAGATATTTTTTTATTACTTTATCTACGATCCGTAACTTCAAAAAAAGATTTTAAGTGTTTTATTTATTTTAAGTTTAAGTGATAATCAAATATGTAATTTCAACACTTAGGCACATAATTTAAACTGGGATTTTTGTAACAACTTTGTCTTGAAGTGTGGCCTCTTTCTGCTTATCTTATTTACTTTTATTTCGACCAAGCTTATAAAGAAAAATCTGCTAAAACTCTCTAAGAGGCTTAGGTCACTTTGTAATTCATAAAGAATTACTTATTCTGCTTGTTGAGGGTTGACTCCTCCAAGAATTTATTCGAAAGAGATTATTTTAATTTATTTTTAACTATTAAACCATTAAGTGCCAGTATTGGTTCATGTTTCCTACTTTTAAATGAGCTATCATTAAAGTTTTTCTACTGAACCCTAATTTCACCGAATGCGTCCTTCTTTTATTCTCAATTCTCACCGTGGAGGTTGTAATCGGATACTGTGGGAAGGCGACAAATAATAAAACATAAAGAAAATTAACAAAACACTCATAATAACGTCTAGATTATCGCGCGCAGCTATATCGCTCGATTCCCTCGCCTATTTCAAAGTTCGAGCAGCGAAATGGACCTCGCTTCCCCCATATCTTCCAAACTCCTCGACCAATTTGGCTCATATTCATCATCAAGGCTGTCCGTTGCTGGACGAAGGCCTCCCCCTTAATAGGGGAGGTGTTGCCATAATCACTAAGCTTGGCAGGCGGTTTGGGGATCGCAGAATGCTCACCACCGTTAACGAGAGGACGCTGCTGCCCGTCCTCCGGAGGGTCTGGATGCAGTTTTAGAACGTACCCAGGTCCATGGCTTATATTAATAACTGTTAACTTGATAACTATGTTTGCAAAATTTCATAAAGATCTGATCAAGAACGGCAAGATATTGTTAAAAAAATACGTACAAACATACATACCTGCAAACGCTGCGCCAACTTGGCTCCTTAGACTCTGAGACCTTCGCTTCGCTTGGCCAAATTTCGTTACGAAAATCGTAATCGATAATCGGACTACTATCGCGCTACTTTGCGAACGATTCAAAAATAACACCCCTGAGCTTATTTATCTATATCTTCAGCCCCTCTCATTCCGTCACGCCCTAATTCAATAACTGGGGCATTCAGTTCATTATGGGACCCGTACTCGCCTCGTCCCTTGAGAGAGAAAGGTATGGTCACAGTCGCGCCGTCTCATGAAGTTGGAGAGGTCAGGATATTTTATTATGAAAACTGACGTGGTTTTGACACATTATTGTTTTATTTATACGGGGATACTCACGTTTAATTAAATCGGATACTCCGACTATAGTTTCGATCACATCCGGTGACCTTTTTCAAAGAGTGAAAACAGAGCCCGACGCGCGTGTAGCTGCGTCCTGCTTAGCACTGCGGGCCGCTGCGCGTCCGCGCGTGATCACAGCGGTTGCACTGCGGGCGAGGGGGCGGGTAGAGTGTCGTGCTGCGCCGACGCTTTCTGGAGCTCTTCATCACTGGAATCTTCTCGTGCGGTGTCGGGAATATTCCAGCACGCGAAGCTCACCACGTCGCCTTCAGATACGCGTCCACCCTCGCGGGCCCCATGAAGACAGGGTCTCCAAGTCGGTGGCAGATTCCATCCCCCGTCTCTATTGAAGTTAGGGCGCTTGCTAATCTCTTGAAAAAGTCACCGGATGTGATCGAAACTATAGTCGGAGTATCCGATTTAATTAAACGTGAGTATCCCCGTATAAATAAAATAAAAATAGGTCAGTATATATTTTGGGGCCCGCCATGGGCCTATATATTGGGGGGTGAGAGATTAGGGGTCCGGGACCCCCCTGGAATCTTCTTCTTAGCACTTGACGAAAATATGATACGAAAAAATGGGTGTTATTCCATGACACACGGGGAACAAAGTAGGTATGCTGTGCCATTAGCTATTCGACAAATATATATATCGTCTTCTTGCTACCATTGCACATTTTTGGACCCTCGGGCTTATTTTTAAACGTGATAAGCGGTGATGATGATGATGATAAAAAATAGCCTAGAAACTATACAATACAGGTGTGCAATATCTTAGGGGGTTAAACTCATCATAATGACATACGTAACCACTTTCAGTGATGTTGACTATGACAACGATAAGATGTTGTGCAATAGGGTAGATGACTGATGTTTAAATCGTTGAAAACAATAGCTTTGATGAAGAATTTAATAAAATATAGTATGTTTATTGAAAAATAATTTAAATCGGTTATTAATATTCTGATATATAAGCGTTTAAAGTTTTTGGCAAAGCCAACTCTGTCCCTTTCACACAAAACAAAAAATGACGTCACGCCTTACTTGTCAGAATATAATTTATATGGCGTACAGAGCAGTGACGTAACGATTTGCTGTTTTGCCTCTCTGTCTAGCATGATATTAAACTGCTTATAAGTTGTTTATTTTTGATCAGATTTTCATTTTCTTTTCATTAATCAGCTATATTTATGAGCCACATTTTAATAGGAAAAAAATGTTTATTTTTTGTTTTTGTAAAAACATATTTTCTGCGCGACCCTCTTAAAATAAATCGAGGAGCTAGGCATAGCTTATCCGCTCACCGCTCATGCGCTCTTCGCTATAACTCGCGCCCCACCCACTGGAAAGAGATGTGGGTAATATAAGTCAGTTAGCAGCTAATTCTATCCCAGTTATTGGGGTGGATGATTTAGAACAGTATTACTTAAAGAATTACCAACTTAGTGTGATACAGCTTATAATACGGCTTATTAAGTACATGAGGGCGTTGCTTTTTAACCGACTTCAAAAAAAGTAGGTTGTTTTGAGGGTTTTATATGTTTGTTATTCAGGATTCAGCCATTTATAAACCAATTGTTTTATTTGCAAGTTTAATAAATCAGGTTGGTCCCATATAAATTTCATCGAAATCGGTTTAGTAGTTTCGTTTTTAAATCAAAATAACTGGTAAAATATATCCGATTAAACGAAATTGCGTATTTTGCTTTGAAGTCGGTTGTTTTTTTTAATTGCTATTTTAACCCACCTACAATGGTTGTAAGTATAGGTGTGTTAAAATGCGGTTATTCTACTTTTAGCTACCTTAGCCAACTTAATAGCCACGAGTGAAAAATTTTGACAACCGCATGGGAGCCACTATAGTATTATAAATGTGAAAAATTGTATGTTTGGATGTTTGTTAATCAATAACGCAAAAACGGCTGAACGGATTTGGACGAAATTTGGCACAGAGATAGCTTGTACCTTTGAAAAACACATAGGTTACTTTTCATCCCAATAATTGCCGGTGAAACCGCAGGGCGTTGCCAGTAGTAACACAAGTGAGTACTTGATCCTGAGTTTTAGTTATTAGCATACAAATTGTTTGCGGGCTCGGTTGTTCTAGATAAAGCACGGCGCTGTGAATTTGTTTGAACTTTATATTTGGTAATTCTCCAGAGGTATGGTTACACCGGGCACAGATATAAAATTCTAGAGAGAGGCCCCAAGACAACAAATTCAGTCCCTCTGCAAGATGTTTTGCATCCCCACCATATATGGGAGAGACCATTGGTTTCCGAAACACAGTATTACTAGTTCGGAGCCAATAGATTCAGTATTACACTTTGTCAAAATTGATGTCCAATAAATGTATTTGTATTTTGTATTTTATTATGAAAACTGACGTGGTTTTGACACATTTTTGTTTTATTTATACGGGAGTATCCGATTTAATTAAACGTTAGTATTTCCGTATAAATAAAACAAAAATGTATTTTGTATTTGTATTTACATTAATACATAGGTAGATATATCATCGTTTTAAACAACTTTAAGTATGGGGTCAACCCTGAAATCGCAAAAAAATATAGCTTTTTCATACATTTTGTCCAAGGTCACTGAACTTTTTGTACGAAACAGCTGTGTTTTTTTCGCGATTTGAGGGTTGGCCCCTTAATAAAGGTTGAACATAACGATGAGTATTATATCTACCTCTATAAATATGGCGAAAAACAAATTGAGACAAATAAACAAATCAAGTTTAATGTCGATTTGTAATAAAAATAATAATAAACTTTATTTGAGCAAAACAAATATAGATATTTGAAGTTAGTAGGTAGGATTTACAGTTTAAACTAATGTTAGTGGGTAGATAAAATAACTTCGTTATACATAATGAACCCCGAGTCTCACACTAGGGGAGTCCTGTGTCGTGAGGCTCAGTGCCTTCCATTTACATTTAATTAAAGTAATAAGCAGTTTTTTTTTTCTTTTCGTTTTACACAATAGATTTATGTTCTTACAGCTATAAAACATCACATCAGTAGCTTTATATTTTAGTTTTAATTTTAAAGTAGTTTTTTAGGGTTGTTAATAGTAGAAATCTAAGTAAGTGTCTAAATAGTTAAGTACAAAAATCTCAAGTACCTCTTGTGTGTCTTTGTGTCTTAAGGTGTGTGTGGGATGTTTGTGAAGTACGAATATAAAATGCAAAATAAATGATAAATTGTTATTTTGGCTTCGAAATTGGTAACTTTTTAATTACGTTTCTTTGCTCTTCGCGACTGACGAGGGGTCAAGTCACTGTATTGCCAATCCTTCTGGCACTTACTAAGTATCTATGTCTACGTTTAGACGCGTTTTCTGCGAGAGTGAATGTATGGTCTTGGGCCTCTCTATACAAGATTACCTCTCTGGTTCGAACGTTGTATCAAGGTGGTTCACCAAGTTTCATTACAGGTATGTTTATGTTAAGGGTACCTTGCCCTTAGAATAGGGCAATCGATTTTAGAAGAAAGTTATTATTTTGTTATTCTACTTAATCTAAGATTCATGATGTTTTATCAGCCGGCGACGTGCACTGCAGGACTAAAGCCTCCCTTTTAATAGGGGGACCGCGCGCACCGTCGGGTGTGCGATGCTGAAATTAACCCCTCCCCCAAATAAATAATATAATACTTTTTTCTTTTTCTTTGTTATTGGTATGGCACGTTGTGCATTCTGCCAGTGACAAGCTTATGAATGTTCAAGTTTTTTTTATTAAAATCAAGTCAAATATGTCATGAAATCACAGTCAGTCACACGAAATTAGTCATATAGTCGAGTCAAAGTCATGCCCTAGTAAAGTTGTGGCGACTTTACTATGAGCTTCTACGTAGTTTTGAAAACAAAACGATAAGAAATGTTTCACCACATTATATCACTTGCCCACACTCGTGCATGTAATTCAACACTCAATGAATAAAACATCACCATTTTTAATCATTGATTCGTGAAAAACACAATAAAAAAATAATAGAATGCAACGACATGATTTCTCCGTGTTCCCGCCAAAACTCCATAATTAGTATAATAAAATGGGTTGATATAAGTTTAATGGGTTGGCATAATCCGCACGCTTGGCAGGCGGCTTGGGGATCGCAGAATGCTCACCAACGTTAGCCGAGACGCTGCTGCCCGTCCTCCGGTGGTTCTGGATGCAGTTTTAGGACATTGTAGTGGTAAGACTCTACTGCAGAGTCCGCCTGGGGAAGTACCACACCTTTGCCAGTTATTCAACTGCCAAGCAGTAGTATGCAAACATTACTGTGTTCAGGTTTGAAGATCAATGTTACCAGAGAAATTACTGGGTATGAAGAGATTTAACATCTAATATCTCAGGGTGACGAGCGCAGTGCGGTGCGGCGCAGGATTGTGTTCGCAAGTTCACAATTCTCGCACTGATACTGTTAGTGGCACACGTGACGCTTACCACCAGATGAAAGTCTTGCTCGTCTGGACATTTGACCGGGAAAAAAAACCAGGTCCATACTATGTACTTATAGGTTATACGAACATACCTACTTACAATTATTTACCTATTAATATTTTTCATTACAATAAATGATGAAATACCATAATATCGCTCTATCATCCCCTAAAGCAAAACAATGTACATATAACAACATAATATAAGCATGACGTAACTTCGCGTGATAAATGGCAGTTAGGACAATAATAAGTTTATTATTAATTACATAAATACCTACATAAGGGCAGCGTTTCTATTTAAATTAACTTAATGCTTAATGATTATAGAGGAAACTTAATAGAGGGGTTATATTTATCAAAGGCGGTTAGATTACGAACTTTTTTATTCGAACATTAAGTACAGCTTAGCAAAAAAAAACCCCTTTCATCTTTTCCATCATTAGCCAATTTCATTTCTTGCTCTCCTTCTGATTTTCTTACACTCCAATAATGTTTATCGCATATTAAAAATTAAGCCAAAAAATCTAGTAAACTTTTTCTGAGAGTTTACCGGGAACGTTGAAAATCATTAGCCCTGCAATTACGTCAGTAGCTATCTTTCAAAGCTTCAAACTGAAACAGCGGCCACGCATGCTGTCACCGCTTACCATCACATGGCCGGCTTGCTTGTTTGTTACTCTATTATGTTTAAAAAAGTGTTTTGAGTGAAAAGTGTTTATACAAGCGATAAGTTAAGTTTAACTTTTAAATTTTCGTTAATTTTCTGTTTTTTAAGTTGTTATGTGAAAATAAAGAAGCGATGTTTGTATACAAGCGATAGCGGCAAAATATCTAATTTCGCACAAATACCTAAGTATTTCCCGCAAAAAACACTATTATAGTAAATCAATGAGAAAATACAGTGAATACGGAAAAGGCGACAAAGCCCCTATAAAATACTGCGAGTAAAAAATAAAGCTTTCAGAAACATAAAACTACCTACGTCAAACTATTTTCAATATGCAAATTCTTTTAACGCAACCTCCGCTCCGGTTTGGATTTCAAAGGAAAGAGGAAGCTTATCTCTAAACTCTAAACGAGTGTGAAAGTTGTCTTTTGAAGGTTTATTTGAAAATAGTTAGGGTTGTATTATAGGTTTTTTTTGTAGCTATTGGCATCTCTTTTTGTGCATTCTGATCTCAATTTTGAAGTTTGACAGATCTAAGCTAATTAAAATATCGCTGTCCCTTTTTTATCAGATATGTTCTTGGTGTGTGTTTTGTAGTTAGTTTTAATGTTTTGGTTTCAGGGAACATAACACAAATAAAAAAAATTAAAAAAACTCTACACTACATTTCAAAGAATATTGCAGTATTAATAACCGAACAAACTCTCTGCGTTTGATGGCCTATCTTTCTACGTGACAGTGGCGGAATTGTGAAACATCTTCACAAAAGCCATACATCAAGAATTGAATTGAATTGAATTATCAGATATGTTAGCTAAGGACAGCAATACTTTAGTTAGTTTAGTTTTGTCATCTTGAACCTTCAAAATCGAACACATTATAGACGTAGTGGTAGAGTTTTAACAAAATCTTACGAACACGACCAAAATTTAATAGTAGTTACAGCGACAATGATAAGATGAATGGACGGGAAATAAGCGCACGGATTGTGAAGACTATATGTTGAGCATGTTTTTAAAGCTTAAACAGGAAGAAAAATTATGACCTCCGGCAGGACTCGAACCTGCATACGAGCAGTCGCTATGGGTTTCCGTCCCAACTGCTTTGCCAATTAAGCTACAGAAGTCTCTGCCTTAGACGAGATGAGCGAGCTTGAGCGATGTTGAGCTTATATGTTGAGCGCCGGCTCTCCACTCGCTTCAGTCATACTCTGCCTTTGCGACATGCGAGCCGTACGATACGACAATACAAACTTCTAATACATGTACATGGGTTCTCCTTTTGTCATGCAGTAATTATATTCGCTATCTCTATTTTCCGGCAAATGTAATATGCATACTTTTAGCTAGGTATGCTTGATTGTGTTGTCTTGTTAATTTTGATCGATTTTCAAGCGCTGGGCTCGTCCATTCCATTATTACCGACGCTGAGGAGGTATAGTTATTTCATAATAATCGTTTAGTTCAAAATGTTTTTCTATTTTCCTGTTTATCATGCAATCGGAAACCATTTCAATAAGTTGTTAAAAATGATTTATTTTACAGATTTTGACACCATTTTGTCCGTAGATAAGTCGATTGTTTTTTTTTTCTTTCCTCCTATGAGGATTCTGCCGTCGCACTTCGTGCATAAGTCGAGTGTTCTTAGTCGAGTCGTCAGTTTCCTTTATTTACTTTTTTTAAACGAAATGTCAACAGAGTCTTAATAGTGATGTGGCTAATAACTATAAAAATGCCAACAAAGAATTTATAGAGTTGTTCGAGGGAGCTACCATCGTATTTTTTAGAAATCTTACTAATAAATATTTTAGTTCTCTCATTTGTCCACGTCTATACGTAGGTTGGTTGGAATTTATAGATAAAAAAATAACTTATAGCGTTCGGTGAAGGAGATATAATTCGCGGAGAAGCTATTAATAGTAGAAAAGTAGTCTATGAAGCTCGTTAGTAGATTCCTAACACATAACATAGCTGTAATGGCGTAATTTTGTATTTATGGAGTGTCGGTAATAGGGCTCACACATACATCCATCGATAAATGATAAAAATCATCTTTTGCTCTAGTGCGGTGAGTGTCTTTATCTGCATTTTTTTTTATTACCGGTTGCATTAAAAAAAGACAACAGGTCTAATGGTTGATGGGTCTAATGTTTTTCGTTCTAATAATTAGTTTTTTTATTCGTTTACTTGTCTCAAACGACTTGAGTTTGGTGTAAGGTGTCGATAAATTTGTCTTAATGTTTGGAGTGTTATAAGCTACTTTTTTTATAATAGTCTTTTATTTATAATGCCAATAATTTCTTGTCAATCTAATAAAAATAACATACTATTGTAGAACAGAACCCATACTAGTAATTATACCATAAAGCAACGAAAGTTTTAAAGGATTCTAAAAAAATCATTAGTACCGTATAATGTATGTATTGTATATAATGTATGTTAATGTGAAATATAAAATAAATTAATTGATTCCTCAAAAAAACAATTATTTGTACCTACCTATATGGAAAAACTGAAAGTTATTTTCGTTTATATTTTCTTTATTCAGCGACAACGATAAGATGAATGGACGGGAAATAAGCGCACGGATTGTGAAGACTATATGTTGAGCGCCGGCTCTCCACTCGCTTCAGTCATACTCTGTCTTTGCGACATGCGAGCCGTACGATACGACAATACAAACTTCTAATACATGTACTGTAATGTAATATGCATACTTTTAGCTAGGTATGCTTGATTGTGTTGTCTTGTTAATTTTGATCGATTTGCAAGCGCTGGGCCCGTCCATTCCATTATCACCGTCACTGTCTTTATTCATAACTTTAGTATAGATATAAGATAAACATAACGAACTAACAAAAACTTCAAGAAAAATAAATGAGTACATATTTTCAGCACAGTATTATCTTAAATGATGTGTGTAAATGTAAAGCATGTGTTTATAGCACATTTTCCAATTTAAAAGCAAACGTAATCATTCAGCTGTCGTTTTAGTCTTCTGATATTAAAAGTTACGGCCTTGCGATGTCAATTTACCGCATTAGTAGGTACTTCAGTTTACACCTAGCGTGCGAGCAATTTTTTATAAACGTGGCGTAATGTGGAACTTATATGTATATTTAACGGAAGGTCTTCTTGTGTAGAAAATTCGATTGTGGCTCCCTCAGTTTACGCCTAGCGTGCGAGTGATTTTTTATAAAGGTGGCGTAACGAATCCTGAAAATTTACTGGGCATGAAGAGATTTAACATCTAATATCTAAGCGTGACGAGCGCAGTGCAGTGCGGCGCAGGATTGTGTTCGCAAGTTCACAATTCTAGCACTGCTACTGTTAGTGGCAGGCGTGACGCTTACCACCAGGCGAACGTCTTCCTCGTCTCGTCACTTGATCGCATAAAAAAGTATAATGTATGGGTATAAAAAATACGGGAAAATAGGTTTGTTTAATTCCTTATATACCTACCGAATAGCTATAAAACTATCTCGTCTGCTGAATATGTTTAAAAAAGCTCATAAAAAACAGGTGTACATAAATGTTCCACTGACATTCTTAGATCATCCGCTTCAATAGTGTAACCATAAACAGTGATGTAATCAAGCATAGAGAATTCATATCTTTTTTATTATCTTTCAATAAATAATCAACAAAACCAATTTTAAATATTTTATTTAATTATTAAGTATGTACAGGTAAGTAAAAAAGAAGTAAATAGTTACAAGTAGGTATTATTTATACGGAAATACTCACGTTTAATTAAATCGGATACTCCGACTGTACTAAAATGTGTCAAAACCACGTCAGTTTTCATAATAAAGTAGGTATTAATTAAATAAAAATCCTACCGTTTTGATGCAGATGTATATCAACTTGATTACTATGTGGATGTTCTTTATTTTATTTTTTCACACGCCATTAGATTTTCCAAATCCATTTGGTACTTTATTCAGTTTCTTCACAATTTTCTTCACAGTCACATCTGCCGAAAAACATTTCTGTTTATTACCACATAACGTTTCCATATACGTGAGCGCACTACAAATATTTAATGCCCCATCCCTATAACCATAGACAATATGAAACTGACAGATGTGGTTAATGTTCCCGCCATTTTGGCCACAACCAATGGGAGCCTATCCTATTTTTTTCATTACACCAACAGCTGCATTTCTATGCGGCCTGTATTAACGCATGTTATTGGGTGTTTTTATGAAAGGGACGATACATGGGGTCTTTTTTGTAGATGATTTGTTGTTGATGATGATGATGTTAGTGTGATAGGGGAAATTGGATTTTTGATGCGGTAATGACGTCGATTGTAATCTTGTATTTTGATGCCTCCCGAAAAAGAATTGGATGTTTAAAATTCTTGGAACTTGTTTCGTAAGATTGTTTTTTTTCACATACTACGTTATTTTAGAACAAGTTAATAATAAGTCTCATTCAACCCAAACAGCCGATTCTTACATTATGTGAGAACTTTTCTAATTAGTAGGACTCTACTGCAAAGTCCGCCTCGGGAAGTACCACACCTTTGCCAGTTATTCAATCGCCAAGCAGTAGTGTGCAGGCATTACTGTGTTCCAGTTTGAAGGGCAATGTTACCAGATAAATTACTGGGTATGAAGAGATTTAACATCTAATATCTTAAGGTGACGAGCGCAGTACAGTGCGGCGCAGGATTGTGTTCGCAAGTTCACAATTCTGACACTGTTACTGTTAGTGGCAGGCATGACGCTTACCACTAGGCGAATGTCTTGCTCGTCACGTCATTTGAATATTTTCAAAGCATCTTGAAGATCAGGGCTAACTCTTTCTAAGTTTATAAACAGATGAAGATACTGTTTATCTTTCTTATTTTTAAACACCTAACTTAACTATAGTTCGGCAATATTAGGGGCTAAGATTTCATTATAACTCATAAGTATCAGGATTAATAAGCTAATCAAAACTGTATATCTATCGATTAATCGATTAGGCACTTCAAAGGAAATTTATTTTTAAAAAAATCTTTTTTTACTATTACCTTTTCTAGTAAGTAGTTACCCAAATAAAAAAAATAAAAAACTTACTAAAAAGGCACTAACTAAATTTACACCTCGCGTGGTCCCCTCTAATTATGTAGCTATCCCGTAAGACGTAAAAACATACGAAGTGAAGTGCTCATAAAAGCTGATTGGTCAGCTTCGACGTAAAAATATAAGTTTAGTGCGAGGATTGTCCAGTGGTCAGGGTTCCTTGAAATGCTTGAAATTGAAACCACCGAGGTAAATTTCTAGAATATTCTTTATTTTATCTACGTGCATGTAGGCTGTCGGCACCAATGTACCAATGTGTATCGCGTATAAAATTGCCGCTAGAGGCGCTAGTGTAGAGTGAGGTCTCCGATCTCCGAAATCTCATACCGTCATTGTTTATTTGCCGGCTTTTATGCACGCTTAATATTATTAACAATAGAATAATAATATTTTGCAACGAGTCGTTATCACGGGTTTAATATAATATAATAAAAAGCTATGTCCTGACTGACTGACTGACAGACAACGCACAACCCAAACCGCTGGTCGTACAGACTTGAAATTTGGAGGGTGTATTCGTCTCGATGCGGAGGGGTGTACTAAGAAAGGATTTTTGACCCCCAAGTGGGGGACGTTTGTATGAAAGTCCTTTGTTTTTAGACTTTTAGTCACGAAAATTTGGATTTGGATAGTTCATTTAAAATAATAAAATACTGTTTTCAAATTTTTTTTGACAGGGACGATATAAGGGAGAAAGGGGGTGGAATGTTGTATGGAAAGTTCTTTGTTTTTGAAGTTATAGTGATAAAAATTGATATTTGGGTAGTTCATTCAAAGGGGGGAAGTTGGGGGGGGGGGAGGGAAGTTGGTAGAGTCGGTAGAGACGGTAGAGTTGGTAGAGTTTGCTCGGAATTATTTAAACTGGAGAATTTTGGGAGTGGTCCGTATTTCTTCCGGACGAAGTCGCAGCGGACCTCTACTTATGTCAATGAATATCAGTAAGAAAAAGTGGTGCAAATTTAAGCAGGCTATGAAAGGCCAGCTAATTCAGAGGTTAGTATGTGATATGTCCATGGTCCCTGTGTATTTACTATTTCCAAAGTATTTTTAACGTCGATAACAGCTATAATCAGCATTACCCTACCCCCATACTTTCAAGCCCCTTGACCAGTTAGCTTAATAAGCTTAATTTTCGCCACTTGCTTGCGAAATTCCATAAATATCGGATTTATGATTCGCAAGTTATCGTCGAAAACATTTCTATACAAACGCTGTCTTGATCGTTAGACTAAGATACCTTCGCTTTGCTTAGTCAATAACCGAAAATATGAAAGTTTGTTCTTGAGTTTCAATTTCCGATTGTACCAGTTGAAATTAAAATGTAGAGGAGGATGTATGTATGTAAACTTAACTCTGTAATTTTTCTTACCTACTATGTCTGTATAGGTAGGTAATGTGCAGATCGTTTGAACTACGAGTATCTATCGATTAATTAATTTTAAAATGTAATAAGTATAGTTTATAGAGTTAGGTTTTACTCAGTAGTTAGATATTTAAATCGACGGAACCCAGCCTTTCTCTATGAGTATCTTTTTCAGTTTTACTTATTTATCAAGTTTTCTTACAATTTTAAAGTTTTTCTTTATTTGGATCCCTCCCTACCGCGCAGGAATGCTGGTAATCAGTCGGTTGGTTATATTCATAATAAACTACGTGCTTTATGTTCATTTCTGTGTCAGTTATTGTGTCTTAATGAGAAGCCATTTTGATTTTGATTTTCTTTTGTTAGCTTCGTTTATTTATGTGTTATATTACACGCTTGAAGTACCAATTTGGAATGATTTTTGTCTTGTTTATTTGTTCAAAAATTACCATTGAGCTTATATCTAAAGAGTCACAATATCTAAGTGAAAACAGTCAAAAAACTTCCAAGAGCCGTTGTACATACCTATACGTGCACTATATAGTTCAATATTGTTCGAATTTAGACGTTATGTCGTTTGTATAGTGTTCAATGTATGCTTGTGTTGTGTCTTATTGTAGTTCAAGTCGTTCAAAAAGTCGGCACACTACATAGCGTGCGCCGAGTTTTGACGCGGACATATTTTTTGCACTTTTGTGACTCTATAGATATTAGCTCATTGTAAATTACCTATCAAATCAACAAAAAATCTTGGAAAACATGATCTCCGTAAAGTGATTTTATTTAATAGCATGTAATTTAATAAAAAGTACTTAATTTAATTTTAAATGGGCTTAAGTAGGTAACTACTCAAATATAAATATTTTCTTACATACCTACCTACGTAGGTACGTACCCTATGCCAGCGACAATGATAAAATTAATGAACGGGAAATAAGCGCACGGATTTTGAAGACTATATGTTGAGCGCCAGCTCTCCTCTCGCGTCGGTCATACTCTGTCTTTGCGACATGCGAGCCGTACGATACGACAATACAAACTTCTAATAAGTACATGTACATGTGTTCTCTTTTTGTCATGCAGTAATTAGATTCGCTATCTCTATTTTCTGGCAAATGTAATATGCATACTTTTAGCTAGGTATGCTTGATTGTGTTGACTTGTTAATTTTGAACGATTTGCAAGGGCTGGGCCCGTCCATTCCATTATCACTGTCGCTGCGCTATGCTACCTAGGTAAAAGTACCTACCTACAGAGTAGAAAGATGGAAAAATATGTGGAATATAAACACCATTCAATAAATGCTTACCTTAACGTATATATAATATATTATATGCCCTATTTCAGCTGTTACTTGAATACAAAACCCATTTTCTTGAACATTATCTTCAAAAACTCAATATAAGCAAGCCGCCATATTGGATGGGTGCCATATGTTGGCAATGTCTTTCCCGCCATTTTCTGCGGTTTATCTATGACAAACTTTTTTCTTTTGTCGAATTGGCACAAACGCGATATTGGATTTAGCCGCTGACTAAGTTTTCTATCTAATATCGGATGATATCTGAAACTGCTGAAATAAGCTTTTTCTCACAATTTTCTGCTCCTCAGCTGACATATGTTATTGCATACTTTTATATGTTTTTGGATATATTAATATTCTGATATTATTTTATAATTATGTTATAGCTACTATAGGTAGTATTATATTATCTTTGGTTATAGTAAGTATAACTAACGAGAGAGTAATTCTATCAACCTTTTTTATTTCTCGGTTTTCGCATTGACATACTTGTTAAGCTTTGTTGTATTATACGCTAGCTCAATATTTAAGTTGTATATAATTTCAACATAATAAAAATTGCATTGTAAAGCGATTGCGATCAAATTTATACAGAATTAAGTACGTAAATCTTTTTTCCGACATCAAATTAAAGTTTATTTTTAATACTTGTCTCACAGATCTGTTTACGCAAACGCATCAGAGATGCCTCAAAAACCACTTAAAACCGACATAAGCCGTATCTAATCAGAATCTAATTTCAAGTCGCAATTTTCCATCGAATTAAACATCAATTTGAAACTTGTCCTAAACCAAATCAGATTAAAAAGTTGCGTTACAATCAACAATGCGTTACCTACCGCACCGTTTCGTTGTCAAACGCCTTAGCCGAAAAGAAAGTCAAATTGTCTATGGTCGCAAAAAAACGCCATTGAAGGTTTTGGCGGGACACTTTGACAGAAGGCGGGCGCGTAAACATCTTGTTAGTACGCACCAAATACGTATAAAATGTATAAATATAAATAAGGCCAGAACGTTAAGGTACCACTAGTGATGGGGTAGTCAAATCTTGAGCTTTGAAAACTTCGTAGAGTCTAGATATAGTCCTCCGTTCAACTGATGTGTGGTTTCCTGAATTTATGAAGACATTTTTACTGATGAAAAATACAGCCAAAATTTCCAGTTCTATATAAAAAATATAAATAGTAATGTCAACAGCAAACAAAAAAAATTCAATAAATAATTATAACGAAAGTCTCAATAACCAGCCAATCGTTTAGGATAACTTTTCTTAATTTCAATATTGTCTTTACAACAAAGGCTACAGTACGGTATTATTGTAAAAAACAAAAACAAATACCAAATACGGTCTACATCAGCCCGGAGACGTCCACTGCTGAACGAAAGCCTCCCCCTTAGACCGCCACACTGTACTACAACCTGCTATTTGCATCCACCGGTTGCCAGCGACTTTTACAATGTCGTCGGTTCACCTGTGGAAGGCCGTCCTACGCTGCGTCTTCCGGTTCGCGGTCGCCACTCAAGAACCTTTTTTCCCCATCGGTTGTCGGTTCTTCGAGCTATGTGTCCTGCCCTGCGCACCTTCAACTTGCAAACCCTGCGAGCTATAACGGTAAATTCCAAATACAGTACCTACACACACTACCCTTCTTCAGGGACACTGTGAGGGCTGTCAACTAAAACTTAAATATGAGAAAGGACTGAATATCATACTTCAACTAGTGCACATCCCTAAAAGATATAATACGTTACAATACAATGGGGCTAACAAATGTTACGCAGCGTAACTTGTCACTTTTCTATGTAAATTGTACACGTAATTTGTGATTTCGCCATTGTGGCCGTTTTATTTGTGGTTCGGTGGATGAAAGAAGGTTGCGTTGTCGAATGGAAATAAAAAAAATATCTATGGATTGATTGAACTGGCTGGCGAGTGCGGATTTAAATTAAAATTGGAATCTCTTGGAATGGAATGAATTTATTTTGATTGTATTTTTTTACTTATTGAAATCTACACAGAGCACTTAATTTTGACAAATAAAATAAACGAATCTTGTCGTGTGTGAAATCAACCTTCTGTCAACGATCTTATATGTTACATATAACATCATTGCCTTCTGTTATTAAATTTACTAATACTTATCAAAACACAAAGTCTGAATTTGTGATTTTAATATTTTTTTAGATCACAAATCATGCATCACATGCCTTTAATAATCTGTATATATATTATTTAGGCATTCTAACTAAGATGTGTTGACTATGGATCTCATGGATATGAATTTGATAGTTTGATCGAATGATTCAAGTACACATTTAAAAAGTTCGTTACCAACTGGTTACGATATTGCAAGTTTTTTTTTCTTTTCTCCTAAGAGGAAAATGGCGTTGCGCTTTGTGCATTTGCCAGTATCAAACATTTATTGCAAGAATTTGGAAACTTACGTGTCCTGCCTGTTATACAGGGTTAGTTCTAATCAGTTGGCATCCTTATAAGGACATATTCTGTACATCAAAACAAACAACTTTTACTACTATGCTAAAAGGATGCGAACTGATTAGAACTAAACCTGTATATACTTTCACCAAAAACTACTCCATAATACCTATATCACGGGCTTATAAATTATACCTTATAATTTATATAAAGGATTTTTTTTTTTCTAATAAGTTTATAGGCTAGCGTTCGACTGCCATCTCGTCTGATGATAAACAAATACAAATACAAATAATTTATTGATAACACCAAAGTTACACGTCAAATTTCATTAAGTAAGTCAAAAATAATAATTACTTAGGTAATAAAATGAAATAATAATTATACAAATACGTCAATAATCTCTTATTTTAAAATAAGCTTCAATGTCATAAAACAAATTCTCTTGTAACCACGCTCTGAGCTTAGATTTGAAGCACCCGGTGGAAGGAGCATCCCGAATGGAAGCTGGTATACGGTTGTAGATCGCGGGCCCCAGAATATACACTGACCTCTCCGACTTGACGAGACGGTGCGACGGGGTGATCAGTTGGTCTTTCTTTTTATTGCTTCGTAAATCTAAAGTGCTGTGAACGAAGATGCAGTCTACGATGAAGCACGCTTGCCTAGAAGAAACCGATTCACTCGCGACTTGAAGACACCCAGATTATTATAATTATCGGGAAACACCCAGTCAGGCAGCGCATTCCACTTCAGTTATTCAGTCAATTTTTTGTTGTCTGTGGTCAACGAGATATTATTTAGAGCGGGTAACACCGAATGAGGTTGTGAGTGTATATACCCTCCGAGATGTTAGCGACTCCGTCATATATATATAAAGTTATATCATATTATAAAGTTTCACATGTTTTTTCTCACCACCATCCTACCCTCTTTTCAATGTTTTCAAAACAGTTTAGCTGATTAACAGTATTACCAACGTAAATAAATAATTCACTTTACAAACTACCCTCGAGAGGGTGCAAACATACACAGATAGGGATGAGGGACGGTACAAGCTGACAAAGATGTAAATGAATGTTTAAAAGTGGAAAACAGAGACTGTTAAACTCTTAGTCCCGGTTTCTCCGGTGTTTTCGAACAGATAGTTACAATCTGGAGCTTAAAGTCTTAAAGTTAAAGTCGCGAGTGAATCTATTTCTATTAGACAAGCGTGTTCCATCGTAGACTGCAACTTCGCAGATCGCAGTCAACCTCCAGTCAACCAAAAAACACAAAACAAAAAATAAACATACCGCTTTTCCGTGAAGGAGAGCATCCTGAGGATCCTGGATTTATATCCGAAGAAATTCAATAGCGTACGTGAATCCACCAACCCGCACCGGGCCAGATTATCGCCCAATCGCTTTTCAAGAGTAGGTCCATAGATCTATGTGTGGCAGTGAGATGTTAAAAGCTAATGCAAAACAGCAATGAAAGAGACAAAAAACATACTATCAGCGCCCTCTACCCCGAGTTCATTGAGACTCTTGTCAGGCTGTAAAAGGATGAGGGATGGTACAGGGTAATTGTTTTATTGTTAGGGGTGGAAATATAAATAATGTTGCGGTCTCACAGGAGATAATATAGGGGTTGTTATACGCTTTACTTATTATGGAGCATGATTCTGTCGCCATGATTTTATTGTTAAAATAAACAATAAAATATAGAATCTGAATCATCACCAAAACCCTTCACCCACCCGCAACGGGGCCAGCGCGGTCTCTCGAGGGTGGGTCTATGATCAACATTGGACAAACTTATTACTTGTTATCAAATCGAATCAAAGAGGACGCTGCTGCCCGCCCTGTGGTGGTTCTGGATGCAGTTTTTGGACTGAAGATGTTTATTCGTGATCGAAGGCCTCTCCCTTGGACCGCCAAACTGTATGACAACCAGCCAATTGCATCCACCGGTTGCCCGCGACTTTTACAATGTCGTCGGTACACCTAGTGGGAGGCCGCGCCTACACTGCGTCTTTCGGTACGTGGTCGCCACTCAAGAACATTTCTTCCCCATCGGTTGTTAGTTCTTCGAGCGATGTGGCCTGCCTATGGCCACTTCAACTTGCAAACCATGCGAGCTATGTCGGTGACTTTACTTCTTTGGCGTATATCCTCGAAGTTTATCGCGCAAAGAAACTCCGAGCACAGCTCTTTCAATTGTCCTTTGTGCGACTCTGAGTTTCTAAAAAAGACCAACAGTTAAAGACCAGTTAGGAACCCACGGTACGCGAGCAAAACTCGCACTTGGCCGGTTTATTAAATCCAAACGGTAACAGAAACACCATAACACTTAACAGAAAACAAATCAAAACTCCATTGAAATTCGTAATAGAATAAAACGATTTTCCGCGAAACAAACATTAGCCGCCGCACCCTCCGATACAGGTTGTTCACAATAAGCTGTTTACGAATTTTCCCCCTAGGGCGCACCCTGTATGTAATGGATTTTCCTGTTGTGTGGTACAAGTTAGAAAAGAAACAATAATAATTTATAAAATTACTAAACAACTTTTGATAGTAGATTTGTACGAGTAAATTCGCGGAATAGGATATATATATATAAATGACACCGCCGCCGACCGTTTAGGGCTTCTTTGTTTTTCACTTTAGCTACGTGACCCTAAAAAACCCATGGAGAATTCAGATCTAATTTACCAAAAAAAACTAGATTTAGAGGAAACTTGGTAAAATAGTAAAATAGCGATGGTTGAGCAGCTCTGGCTGCAATGGCAACTGAGTTTGACAACTAGTTGTCATCTATTTAGGGCGATGAGACGCGTAATACGCATGGCGCACAGAACGAAGAGTCGAGGCGGCGTCACTCTGCGGGGTGGAGGCGTGCCTCTTCTAGCTTTTCTATACAAGCCAGAGTCGTGGCGGAATAGAGGTGGCCGCGCGGTGCGCCACTGCCCACCGCCTTGACTCTAGCAGTGTGCTATGTGCCTTATGGTAATTTAACCAGGCGTAAGCTTTTGATTTGTACCACAAGGATGATTCCTGAGGTGTTGCCGAGATTGTTAATATTGCGAGAGGACGTGTCAAGAATTACAAGATAAGACACCCTTCTGTTTTTAGCTGTTCTATGTAGGTATGCCTATATAGGTAAGTGTATTGTAATAACTGTCACTTTTGAAAAAGGAACTTTGTATAAAAACGATAGTATTTTTTCTTTGTTTAATGGCTCTGCACTTTGTGAATTTGCCTTAAGTATATTTCTATGTAGAGTATTTTTGTCACTTCAGTTTTTTGATGAAATTCATTAAAATAATTATTCACACAAATTAAGATACGGCCGTCGCTGAGTCAAAATGTTGGCGTTTATTTGGCCTATCGCATAAGCATTGCTATTCAACCTGGAATTATGCAACCTGGCTATGTTGACTAGTATTGGGTCTACAATCATTTGTTTTGTGTTGTAGGTTAACTAGTTTAAGTAGTACGATTTTATGTAGTTGTTTCTAGGTAATATAGTCACGGATAATTCCAAGTCAAAATTAGTGACAGTATTAATCATAACCTTACAGTGTTTTGTAAATAAAGCAAATGGTCTCCCAATAGACTATGTACCGCAACTGGCACTTGAATAAGACAAAAGCCTTAGTTAACACCATTGAGACGACCCTCTGCAGACTTTTTGTTGATAAAAAGTCTCCAAAGGGTCGTCTTAAGGGTGTTAACTAAACCAAACTAACGACGTGATGCTAATTCCAACCAAAACCAGAAGCAATATCTTGTTATTTATTCAAAACAAACACTTCAAAGCAACTATTGTATTGTAAACAATGAAAGAAAAGAGTATCACAAAGTATTATGTGGTATTATACAAGATGTTACGGGAATCCTCGACGGAGCGCAGTGAATATAAGTTTATCAATTAATTTGGATTCTCATTTTGTACGATTTTACGGTTTAAGTTTTTCACGTTCTCTACAAAAGGTGGGGGTGAATTCATTTCTTATATCCGACTTCAAAAAAAGAGGAGTTTTTCAATTCCGGTTTTTTATGGTTGTGTCTTCAGAATGCCATAATTTATTAACCGATTTAAAAAAAAAAATACTTTCATAAGAGTTCCATAGAAAATTCACCAACATCGATCCTGAAGTTTCCTACTCTCCTATTGGTTGGTTGGTAAACAGATGTTTTCTATCATTGATTTCACTGAGCGTTTTTATGAAAACGCCAACCAAAAGCACATCGGGGCTTTACCAAACCTGCGAAACTATTTATATCACTTGTCACTCTCATGTAGATTGACATAAGAGCGACGAGGACAGAACTAATAATTAATTACTGGTGGACAGGAAATCAATGCTGTTGGAGATTTCATACAGCGAGCGCCATCTAGCTCCAAACTAAGCAAAACTTGTTGCTTGCATTCTGAATGCAGGACTAATATTTTTTGCGGATTGTCCACGACTTTTAAACACCCTGTAGGTATCCATAATACATTGAAATTCGTCCTTATTGTGTTCCACTGATTACACTGGTCAGTATTGCGGTTACCAGCTGATATTTTCCGTTTGTCCTGTATATTTTTATAAAGAAAGAAGAAACTCAACCTCTGACGTCCGCCGCGCGAAAAATGACAGATGTCAAATCATACCATAAATTAGCTTTTTTTTCTTTTTCTTTTTGGCCCCTTTGTAGGCATAGTGGTCAGCCATTTCCTGTCGTGTTCTCGTATTGTTGTAGTTATTTGAACACGTGTTTTGAGGTAAATAGTGGTGCCAGGTGGAATTTGTAAGAACTGGCGGTTGGTCAACTGGCTGCGCAAGTTTGGTCGTTGAATGTTCGTATGAGCATCTTTCGTAGTTCAAAAGAAAAACACGCCTCATAGTCTATCTGTTTTCATAGTCACTCACAGCGCTCTTACGCAACGAGCTCCGTTTACACTCCTTGAAAAAGGTCATCAGATATGACCGAAACGAATAGTCGGAGTACTGACTTCATTAAATGTGAGTAGGTAATTATAAAACATAAAACCCGTATTAATAAAACAAAAAAGGTAGACACAAGCGGATTAAATATATAGGTAAAAGCCTACTAGAACGAGTATAAGGTGTAATGCGTTACGCCCCCAGACAAAAAAAACAGAGAGGAAATCAACTTACCTAGATATAAATCTCACCTTATCGAAGACCACCTCACATTCAACGCAAAAACGCTACAAAAACAACAAACAACAATAACAACAACGCTTCAACGCTCACTTTGACTTCATACCGACACGACATGAGCCTATCGAAAAAAAAATGGCCCACAGACAATATGTCACTCGACGTCACTGGCCACTAACAAAGGCGGCTATTAACGTCAAAATATTTTCAAAATAAGAACGCGCCACGCCGGGGGCTCAGCTTTGCGAATGCCGAAACGTAAGAGTGGATTTTGAAATTTCAAACGTTTGTTGAGCTAAATAGTTTTTTTTCTTTTTTTTGCAGTTTTAGCACAGTTGGGCACTTTTGTGAGTGCCGCATGTAATGGCTAATGGGCTAAGGTAATTGTAAAGGTGAGTTACATATCAGATTTGGTTTTGAATTGTGTTTTCTGAGCGGTTGATTTTGATCTTATTTGGGTATAGGCCTCTATTGATGTCAAAATATTATCCGGTCACAACCCGAGTAGACTGTATAGCGCTAAGGCGTCAGCGATGAGATTTTATAGGTTCTTTTACCTTAGTAAACATTACAAATAAAATGATTACAAATGATTTTGTTTTTGTTTTTTTTTTATAATGTTGTGCAACAAACACCCGTTATTTAGGAGCACGTTGTTACGGATTATGTTCACGGGTAGACTTAAGAGGGAATACGGTGAGAGATTCTCCATACAAACGTATTCCCCTATTTTCTATTATTATAATCCAGGCAAATAATATGATTACTCTACCAAAGTTTGTTTTAATTTCTAGTGTTTTTCCGCTGTAATATCGTTTCGAGTACTTATAGGATGAAGGGACACACACTAAAAAAAACAACACAAACAAACACAAAAAAACAACACTAGAAAAAAAAACAACAAAAACACTAGAAATTAAAACAAACTTTGGTAACAATGGACTTCCGCAAAGTAACGCCTGAACCAATCACATATATGATTACTCTAGTCTAGAGTCTAGAGTATTTTTTTATACAGGCTTGATCTACAGTTTTTTTCTTTGTTCTATGGCCACAGCACGTTTGTCTACAGTACTGTATACATGTTTTTGTCATTTCTTTTTTTTCACATACAAATATGCTAAACAACATACAAAAAATAAAACAGATACTTATACAAAAAAAATAAAAAACATACCGTCGAATTGAAAACCTCCTTTTTTGAAATCGGTTTAAAAATAACCCAGGAGCGCTACTAACTACAATTCACCGTGCTTTAATACTCCTACGTTCCTTTGACCATCACGAGCCAGTCTTACCTAAAATAAGTCAATAAATACCGACAATCTAAACCTGACCTTAGACAACATTGTATAATAGATACATTTCATTAAACCATGCCTATTAAGAACACGCAACAGCAATTTAAATAATTCCTACAACAGTTAGATACGCCATTACAAACATGGCTACATAATCGCTTATTTTATCTGTAAAAAAAAACAAATGTTGTCTATGCCCATTCAAATAGTTCAAAAGTCAAATATATATCCCTACTGAACCGTATCAGGCTACCGGAAATAATAAATAGTAAGTATTATTAAAATAGAATTTCCGGTTTCGATAGCAGTGTGACCAGAATATAAATGGGAGAATTAAAGTTTTTATCAATTTCATTGCAATCCTAATGGTTTTATGCAGCAAAAAATTAAACCCTCCAAATTGTGGTCTATAATCCTTTGAAATAATCACAATAATATTGTAACATTGTAAGCACAAACTTTTGTGGGTAAAACCAGCGACGGTGATAATGGAATGGACGGGCCCAGCGATTGCAAATCGATCAAAATTAACAAGACAACTCAATCAAACATACCTAGCTTAAAGTATGCATATTACATTTGCCGGAAAATAGAGATAGCGAATCTAATTACTGCATGACAAAAAGAGTACACATGTACATGTATTAGAAGTTTGTATTGTCGTGTTGTACAGCTCGCATGTCGCAAAGGGTATGACTGAAGTTATTTCCCGCCCATTCATCTTATCATTGTCGCTGGGTGTTCCATTACTAGAGCCCAAAAAGGTATTATCAAATATATAATAAATAATCATTTTTAATGTTTTATTCATACTCATAATAATTACTGATACTTCAACTAGCAATAATAATTTTCAGTAGCTTCTTCACACGATACTAACTCGATAACAATCTGTAAGCGCCGACCTGCGAACTTATTTATAGACGACACGTGCTAAATAATGGAACTACAAAGTTTTCAACGATGTTTCTGTTTTGCCTGCGATGGTAGCTCCCTCATTCAAGTCTACAGATAAATTAGTACTCCAATACGTGCTTCAGCGCTTCGCGCGCGACTTTGCGTCGTGTGAGGTCTGTTCGCGCCTAAACGGAATAGCAGAATAATGCAGAGAGAAAACTTAAACTTTTTACTAGGGACTTAATTAGTTTAGAGAAATTGGATGAGAGTTTTGTCGGAATCTCACAAGGAGTCTATTCTTTTCATTATTGTTTTAAAATTGCTCATTGTCATGGATACTAGTCCTTCTGCTGAATACATATTTCTTTATCGATCTTTATTTCTCCAGTTAAATGAGTCGTAGTCACAATCCAAGTCACACACAAGTCACGGTGAAGTCCAATCGTGCCCTAGTAATTTCATGGCAATTAAACCCAAGCTTCTTCGGAGTTTTGGAAAACAACACTAAAAAACATGTTTTACCACATTATATCACTTACCCACACTTATGCACGTCAGTCTGCACTTAATGAATACCTAAAACACCAGGATTTTTATGCATTAACACCCGAAAAAACACAAGTTTAGGAAAATAATACAATGCGGCTACATGTTTTTTTCGCGTTCCCACCAAAACTCCCCTATTCTTTACTTTCAATTAATGCCAGGAGATGGCATTAGAATAGTTGTTTTCAGAAATATAGTTAACACAATCAAAATAAATAAAACAATTTTAATTTTGCCGATTCACTATCACTATCTACCGGTTCATGATCGCAATTTAATATCTACTTCAAATTGAATTGCTATTTACGACATGAATAAATATACCTACTTACCTATTTTGAATTTTAAAAAAATGCGCCCATGAAGTGGCGCCTGGAAACGCTTCATTGGAACAGCCCCAGCCCCCTTATACGGGTATGGCCCAATCCCCTATTACTTCACTGGACCAGTCCTCTAGCTACTTGTTAAAATAATAATTGATACGATACCTATAAAAATTAATAAGTCCGCTCATTTCTATGGCAAGTAATGGCAGAAGATTTCCATTTGTGTATTTTTTATCTGTTTCAAACTAGAGCTCCAACTTCGTACTTGATGGTTGTGATTATTCTCTATCTTGATTTATTCGTAGCCAGTGCTTTGTGACTTTAAAATTTTTGCGTAACAAGATATATCAAAGGCGTTCGCGCATTGACTCTGACACCAAAGCTAGTCGCTCAGCTTATATGAATGAATTTACTAACTGATCAAAAAATTACTATTTACTCGTGTAGTTTGCGACGGGTCTAGGCGAACTGCACAGCGACGATAGGTATTTTTGTCTACACAAGAGTTTTAAAAACCTTCTATTGTTTAAGCTTTGGGCATAAAGTAAATCAACGCAATTTTTATTTTTTTTCTTACTAAAGTCGATCGACTTTTAATAAAGGTGGTTTCTCTCGAAAACGCCCGAATTATTTTTGACGATTCGTTTACTATACTAAGGAAGGTTCAGAATTTCGCCGAAAATAAGATTCGGTACATTTTAATTCATATATTACCTACATACCGAAGTAGTTGTTTTCAAAAACGAAAGCTCAATTAGGCACACTAATTGGGCACATTGGTAGAGTATCGACAACGATCGATTGGATTAAACATTTTTATTACATCGTTTCATCGTTTCGTCTCTTAACTACATCGTCGAATTAACAAGGCAGAATGTTATAAAGTTCCTGAGCCAAAACAATTTGCAGAAAACATCGAGCCGTCATCCCGCCAAAACGATTTGAAATTCGAACGTCGAAGTGGCTAATTAAATCAACCTCGGCGTTCGGATTCGCGAAATTTAAATGCGCGAAACGAGTTCCAAATTCGAATCTTTAGCCGCAAAAATCGACACTACGGCACGCCGTGACCGGAACGTTTTTAAAAATAAACCGCGCTCTAAAATTCCAAAAGGAACTAAATTGGGTCGTTGGGGACAGAGATTCTCAAATGTTGTCGATTCGTAAAAACAATTCGCAGTCAGTATCTAATTACCATCAAAAATTAGGCGGTTTTCTTCGATTACTTGAATCATGTTAACACCAAATGTATAGAGCTCAATTATTTTCTTGCTATTTACCGATGATAGGTACCTATCAGTAAATAGCAAGCTAAGAAAAACCTAAGAAAATAACTCTCTGCAAACTATAAAACAAGAACTAGAGAAAGAACTTCCTTTCTTCCTTTAAAAGCAGTAAGTAGTTCGCGGTTGCCACTCAAGAACCTTTTTTCCCCATCGGGTGTCAGTTCTTCGAGCGATATGTGGCCTGCCCATTGCCACTTCAACTTGAAAACCCTGCGTGCTACCAATTCTTATGGACTTAAAAACAAAGTTCAGTTTTAAGGTAACGATTTAACGTTTCAACAACGAATTTGATCTCTTGATTCTATAAGTAGTTGTCAAAATGCGTTCTAAACAATTTCAAATAAATGTCCTTACAACATTTTCCTATCCATATTTTGAGAATGTGTGGTCTAGATACGAATCTACGGTCGCCTAATGGGCCATTGTCTTCCGAACTTTCGGCCGGAATTTCGAATTTCGAACGTGTATTCTTTTTTTAAATTTAATTGCAGCAATTTTTACGGATGTCACTCTATGTGGAGAGGCTTTATAAGAAACAAATATATAATTTTTTTTTTTTTATCTTGTCTTTGTCTATGTTTTTTTTATTAAGCCTGTAAGTGGCTAAATACATCTTTATCTTTTTTGTTGTGTCAAACTCTTAATTATAATAAATTGGTAAGGTTTTTTAATCCAGGAGGATTTAACCGACGAGTTTTTAAAATAATTATTCCACAAAATCCTTTAATTAACGTATTAATGATTACGGATTCTCATTACAGTTATGGTTTACTCCTTCCTAATTATAATCAATAGAACTTTATTGTTAAATAAAAAATGTGTTTTAACGCAGTCAGTTTGTTGAACTTTTGTTCTAAGTAAATATATTACCTACTGTACTTAATTGAAAATTTAATTGTCGCTGTTTTAATTAGGAAGTTATTAAGCAATTAGCTGTTAAGTATCATTTTCGCCATTAATAATTAAGGCTTTATTTACATTTCAAACGAGAGAAAAAGAGAAATAGAGAGAGAGAGAGAGATTGATTGATAATAACCAAAATAACCTCGGTCGCGGCATAATCATAAAGACTACAAAAAACTCGCCATTTTTTATTTTAATAAAAATTACGAACTTGCTGTTGGCCTATAACTCACCTAAAGTTGAATGGCGTGTAGTCAAAGATGTTTTACCTTGCATGGATTAGTAGCTGGCTTTCAAGTGAGTTTGCCTGAACATACCGTAAGGTGCCTTTCGATTCGACATATTTTTGAGGGTGGTACCTTAGCTAGCCAGAGTATGGTGTGGTGGTGGCAGCGGCCGCGGTAGTGGGGGGCAGAGGGGGCCAAATGCCCCCCCTAAAGTTAAACAGGGGGACTGCGCCCCCTCCACCCTCCAATTTTAATATCTGGTAAAGAAGGTTTCTCTGTCCCTCCCGTCATGGAGTACTTCTGCGGTCCCTGGGTGGAGTGACCAGGGTATGAATCCCTCCATACCTTGGTCTCCTCACGATACGTCTAACGTCGTGATCTTCCATCCAACCAGACTATTAACATTAAAAACTAATTTAAAACTTTTTTAATCTGTCTATAGTAAATGCTACTGAATCCTTTAGGGTTCTTTAAAGGCTATTTTATGTAGGTAAAAAGTCCTCAAACCAATTAAATAAAGTCAAAATACTAATTGAGCAGGATTAACTTAACCCTCACGCCCTCAAAATAAATTTGTTATCACAAAAATAAATTTAAAAAACTCTAAAAAGGCCGCCTTAAAACACGGAACCTGTTACCTGCCAGTGACTTTTAAGAAGAAAATAATAAAAAAGTTAATGTTCGTATTTTAAAAGGGGCCAATGAGAAATTGCGGTTGATACCGTACCGATGATGCCCTACCGAATTTTGTAATTGGAGACTTTCGGAAACAGAAGTGGGGTGGAGATCATCACTCACACTATAAAAATGGACTTTACTATAAACTTCGCCGCAGCGAACTGACACCTCGCAATATCCATCTTCCAAGCCCCTTGACCAATTGACTCATATTCGAACTTTATAATTGTATTTGCATAAACTACTTGCTTACAAAATTTAAATATGTAATATGCATTTAGTTAGTTAGTTTACTGCCAGTGGAAGTGCAGGTAGAAAAGGGAAAACATATTGTGTTAATAAGTTATTCTGTAACATGCTACAGGGAAATGTAACATTATATTCATGATTTATAACCTTGAAAAGATGTCAGGAATTGCATCTTCAAAGAAAATATCGAAATAGTTCACTGGCGTGAAATTATTAAGTCTGTTAACTATAGTTAACATAATTTACATAAGTTAAGTAATAAAAAGATTAAGTTTCTTAACATAAGATAGCAAACTTAATCTTTTTACCCCAAGCACTATTTAAATTTTGCCAAAAAGTAGCAACACTCGAAATGTCAATGTAGTCCGTTTAATTATGAATTCGACTATAGAAACAATTTTATCTAAAACAATCAATAGCCGTCTCAGCCCTTTTTCTGTCCATACTCCAAACCCATATTGCTTTTAAAAAATCCCGAAATCCAAAAGGGTTCTAAATTCAAATCTTCCGCCAACATATAAATTTGTTATGCGACGTTCTTTTTTCGAAATTTAAGACGACGTTTAATTCGCGCCGCGATAAAGTGTTTACTAACTTATTTGCGGCCAGTAAAGATGCAATTTTGTGAGGGGCTTTTTTTGTTCGATTTTCATTTTTGTTCTGGCCAGTGATATGTGTAGTAATTTAAAAAAAGTTACTGCATCAGCCTTTTAAATCCACAAACTAATTCTGGGCTTAGGCCTACCGCCACAATTCGAGCATATTATGCTATTCGAGGTGGCAAGCCAAGGTGTAGATACTTATCTCTGTCATAAGGTCTTGGCTACTGCGGATAGATTCTAAGATACGATCTTGCTGTAATTAATAAATTACACGCTATGAAAATACGCTAAATGCTGTTCTTAGGTAACCCAGTTGGAAGAGAGGTCAACCTAAATTGTGAGCTAGCGAGTTCAAATAGCGGGCGTATTATTGAACTCTTGGAGTTTATATTTCCTTCACGGAAAGGCCAGTGGGCTTTTCAATGAAGGAAAAAAATATTAGGAAACCTGCATACGTAAGGAGCAGTTTTTTTTCTAATAAGTTTATAGGCTTGCGATTGACTGCCATCTCGTCTGATGATAAACGAAGATGCAGTCTACGATGGAGCACGCTTGCCTAGAAGAAACCGATTCACTCGCGACTTGAAGACACCCAGATTATAATTATCGGGAAACACCCACTCGGGCAGCGCTACCCACTGTTTAGCAATGGCATATGTGATTTCACCAACCCGCAACTGGGCCAGCGTGGTGGATATGGCCCATTCGCCCTTTGAGGGTAGTCCTACATCCAGCAATGGACTATTAAAATAGTATATTACAAACATGAGATCTGAGGCTTCTTTACTTGCTCCCGTGGTGTGTATACGATTTTACGTGCCTCTGCGGGGAGGAAGTGGTTCATTTCGCTCCGCGTAGCGGGGCTAAAGTAGCCACCATAACCCCTCAGTCACGTAAAAGCTGATTATGGTAAGACATTGAAGCCTAGCCACACACGGCATACGTGCCACAGCCACAAAATGCCACCACCGAGCTGCGGAATCAACTTTTCATAAATTTTATATGAACTCGCCGGACACGGTATGGCTGTCGTGAGCTTTCGCTTCCCATAAGTTGTTTCTAGTTCTGTTCTAGTGCACGAAGGCTTATTAAAATGCAACCAGTTCAAATAAACAAGACATCTGAGTTTTGGCGGGAACACGGAAAAATCATGTGGCAGCATTCTATTATTTTCTTATACTAGTGTTTTATCGCGAATTAGTGATTTAAAATGGTGGAAAAAAAGACATCAACAAAAAAAAGCGAAAGCTCTGCCAAAGAACTAACTAAAAAGAAAAAAAAACTTATTTAAAAATGACGCCATATATTTTCCAAAAGAATAAATAACTCGGTGTCGTTTGGGATGATGTAAGGATCTAATCATCTAAGGATACTGCATACATACACATCTGTTCAGGTATTTGGAAGTTATTAGAAAAATACATACATACATAGGTACGAGACAACGAGTATATAGTAGGTACATGCACCCTGATAACATTACACTCCGTACATAAAATTTAGTAATTAAAATTAAAATTCAGATAATTTATTTTCAGACTTAATCCATAATAACACACATTCACATTAAGTTTACATTACAAAAATACACCATTGCACTCAAGAAAAAAAAACAAATAAAATATAAATAATATCGGTCCAAATGTCAGTAAATCAAAATAATACCTAATAATAATCAGCAGAGCATGTCCGGAATTTCATCAAATAATACTTATCTCTAAATCAAAATCGTTTAAAAATTATATATATTTTTTTATATTATTATTAGGCTTGCGTTTGACTGCCCTCTCGTCTGATGTTAAACGAAGATGCAGTCTACGATGGAGCACGCTTGCCTAGAAGAAACCGATTCACTCGCGACTTGAAGACACCCAGATTATAATTATCGGGAAACACTCACTCGGCTTTTTGGTATAATCAACGAAACGGTGGTGCTTTTTCGAGGTCCTGGCCCTTCTTTCTTTCTTCTTTCTATCGTCCGATAGAAAAATGGGCAGAGGATATCATTCAGATCCGAAGCACTAGCGAAATTAAATTAAATTATTATTATTTAGACTTACTTTACTACCAAAGTCTGCTTCTTAAAGGGGTCATAGTACATGTGCAGTTGCGCGGGTTGTGTGATAATATGAACACTAAAAACATAACATATTTTTTTTACAACTTTTTTTGGGCAGTCGTGTAAGGTTTTACACGGCATGGCTGTAACTTTCTTCAAGAACCAATTTAAAATAATTTCAGAGAACTTCACAAGAACAGTGTTAATAACAAACAATTGAAGAAAAAAATGCAATTGCTTCCATCATTACATCTCACTCAATGGTTTTCGGAGAAAAAAAATAATGACACTATATAGTATCTTGTCGCAAAAGAAAACAGGCGCGGTGGAAATGGGAACTACGGAAAAATGTAGCCGTAAAATAATAATAAAATTAAAGAATGTAATCTAAAACTAGTAGTTCTGAGACCGAACTGAGAGACCTCGCGACTCACGACATTGTACCTTCCAAGCCCCTTGACTAATTTAGCGCATAATTGAACTTGATATTTGTACGAACTACTTGCTTACAAAATTTCTAAGATTGGATTTACGATTCATTCGTCGTTGAACAAATATACATAAAACTAAACATACTTAGACTTCTACCCTTCTAATCACCTTATTTTTTATTACATTATCAGCCAGGAGACGCCCACTGCTGGACGAAGGCCTCTCCCTTTAAAGGGAGGGGTTGCCATAATCCCCACGCTTGGCAGGCGGCTTGGGGATCGCAGAATGCTCAGCACCGTTAACAGAGAGGCAGCGAGCTGCAGCGTTCGGGAAATTGCGTAATATCTTCTCGTCCAAAATCCCGCAGTGTCTGTAGACAAGGGTATACGACCAGTGTGTGTTGCCAGTGATGACATATGGAACTGAAACGTGGTCTTTAACTGCTGGCTGTTGGAGAAACTTAGAGTCACGCAACGGGCAATGGAGAGAGCTTTGCTCGGAGTTACTTTGCGCGATAGAATCCGGAACGAGGATATTCGCTAAAGAACCAAAGTGGCTGCTGCCCGTCCTCCGGTGGGTCTGGATGCAGTTTTATTCAGTCAGTTTTATGCAGTCCTATGTCCAGGTATATTTTTTATTGCTTTACCATAAATAGCATTATTATATTTATTAGATGAATTAAACAAATCTTTTATTACTTTAAAATCAATTGGACATCAATGATATTGAAGTTATGAATGTCGCTTCGCTTGGTAAATAAAATGAAGCCACTGTTCGCTGTCTGTGCGCTTTTCTTCTGAATTCTTTCTTTTAAGCTTTCTTCGGGAAGGTTTATATATAGCTACAACACACGTGCAAAGCCAGGATAGGTCGCTAGTTTACTTATATTTTGTACATCCAGCGCCCTCTTCGTTCGAAGTAGGTTTTATCTTGAGACGGAACGTAATAAGCGCGCGAAGAAAAAAAGTTCATCTCGAAAAACCAATTATCTATGGCATATAAAAAGAGTCCGTCCATTTTCGGTCTCACGGCGATCTTAGGAAAGTGACTAATTTGTTTTTGAATATGGAACTAGGTTTGTGGTTCCGTACAAAATGCAACGTTTTTTAAATATATAAAAGTAAACACACACACAACACAACAGCACAACTGCTGTGTAGTAGCTTTTAGTAAATCAACTGTAGAATACTAGCTTATCTCTAATCCAGTACAAAAGAGAATAAAAATTAACCGTATTTAACGTAAAAAAATACGTAGGTACGAGTAAGTGTAGAAAACAAAGACAAAAAGCTTAAAAAATATTTATTTCTTTATCACGTACGTTACGTTACGTTCTTATAGTACCTACCTATTTAAAGTATTATGATAATTTTAAGCCCTAAAAACTATTTGAAATTAAAAATAAATAAAACTACATAATAAAAAATACTATAAACATAAGTTTTTAATGCAATTAACGAGACGAACGAGACGTTCGCTCGCCTGGTGGTAGCATTATGCCTGCTCATAACAGCAGCAGTGCCCGAATTGTGAGCTTGTGAACAAAATCCTGCGCCCGTCACCCGGCTGTATTAGATGTCAAATCTTTTCATAATTACTCTAGTAACATTGCCCTTCAAACGGGAACACAGTAATGTTTGCACACTACTGCTTGACTTTCATAAACTTAAATTATCAAGCCAAAAAATATTGTTTCGGTATAGAGTGCCAAGAACGGTGGCTGCATTCCCTGCGTTGAATTGCCAAAGAAATTCTCTGCGTGGAAAAATAAGGCAAAGTATTCTTAATTAAAAGAGAAAAATATAAGATTATGCAAACATTAATTGGCGCCTCGTTTTGAAATAGTCTTTGTTGTCACGGGCTACTTTCTAGGGTTTATTTTCTACTCACACGGAACCCTAATGAATAGGTACGTAGCAATAAATAAAAACATTACATTGTATTTGCGTTTGTGTGCGTGCACTCACGGGCATCAACACATTTGGGACCGTTACAGGGTGTTATGATTATGACGCGATAGATCACAGAAAAAAATATCATAGGAAGTTCAGAGGAAAGAGTTTCCGTAGGTTGTTGGGTTTACATTGAATTTGCTACTGTTTAAGTTGAACACTTCTGTTTGGACTACAAAATATGTTTTTCTTATATTCCTAGGTTTTCTTCGTTTGAAGCGCCGTCGTTTGGGCAGGCCACATCGCTTGAAGAACTGATAACCGATGGGGAAGAAAGATTGTTGAGTGGCGACCGCGAACCGGAAGACGCAGCGTAGGAAGGCCTCCCACTAGGTGGACCGACGACATTGTAAAAGTCGCGGGCAACCGGTGGATACAAATGGCAGGTTGTCGTACAGTGTGGCAGTCTAAGGGGGAGGCCTTCGTTCAGTGGACGTCTCTGGGCTGATGATGATGATGAGATCACAGAAGAAAAAAAAACATAGAAGTTTACAGAGAAAAGAGTTTCCATAATGATGTTGTTGGGTTTTTATTGAATTTGCTATTGTTTAAGTCGAAGTTTTCTGTTTTGACTATATAGTATATATAGTTTTCTTTCGTTTGAGGCAACTTCGTTTGAGGTTTGAAGCATCCGATTTAGATACGCGGAGGTGCGAACGGGTTCAGACGCTGTGTGTTAAATTTTACATCTCGGGTTGAATGGCGTGCCCTGGAGAAGCCTATGTGTTAGTGTAGACCAGGGGTCGGCAAGTAGTTTTAGGTGGGGTCCGGATATTATGGGAAAAATTCAAGTAGATCTAGAAAAAAACAACTACAGTAACTACATGTAACTGATAATAATAAAGTGCTACCTATTTATTGTATGGCTTCAAATACAAATCTGAATTATAAAACACAAGACCTAAAAACAGCAAATTCGAAGTGTGCCTTCTAGGTGGGCGTCCGTTAATCTCGAAAGAAATATTATTTTAATTAATAAAGGTATAGTATAGGTACCTTATCTATGTGTACTATGATACATTACAATATTTGGCGGTCCGAGGTTCGACCTATCGCGGTCCACAAACGGACCGCGGTCCGCCTGTTGCTGACCGTTGGTGTAGACTATGACAGATTTATTATGATGATGGCTAAGTTCACGAGAGTTGGAAATCAACCGCCAAGCACGTAGCGGTGTTTCCGGCACCATTATTTGGGAGCTAGTTTCCATTCCAGCTAGACCAAACGAAGAAGATGATAGTCATCTTCTGTGATCTAATACCTATAGGTATGTCATAAATAATAGGCGAAAGAAATTAAGTATATCCACTCAGGATTACGTAACAAGTTTTTATCGCCAAATTATGTGATCTTACTTTTTATTTTTAATACAGCCTGTATAACCAAAAATACAATAATCACTAAACAAACGCCGCCCATACCGTTCAATGCAATAAAATAAAGTCTCCGTCCCTTTCTGTCGTTAACTAATAATGCGTTCCGTCCTTTTCGCTCTCCCTAAAAAAATATAACCAATTAATATGTCTAGGAAACCAGAAACTCATGATCCCTCTAGACCTTTCTCTATTACATTTTATGATCTATGTGAACTTTTCTTTATGATTTCAGTGGACTATTTAATAATGATTTCAGTGGACTTTTCTTTATAATTTCAGTGGACTATTTAATAATGATTTCAGTGGACTTTTCTTTATAATTTCAGTGGACTATTTAATAATGATTTCAGTGGACTTTTCTTTATAATTTCTTTAGACACGAAACGACTGATTTCTTGCAGATTGTTCTTACTGCCCGTTTTTTTATTTATTATAAAATATAACACCTAACCCAACATTTGTTTTTGTGATTTTTGTTTTTATAACATTGTATTAGTAGTTTTATTTTAAGTATTTTTTTTGGTTTCTTTAGTAATTAAATATGGTTCTGTATTGAAACATAAAAACGACACATAAATAACATAAAGTAAGAAAAACTTGTTATATTACACATTTTAGATTAAATAAATAAATATCGATGGACATTATAGTAGGCTATCTGATAGTAGGCTTACATTTTTAATTTTTAAAAGCAATCTTTTCCAGACAACACTCGGATGAATAGAAAAAGTTAAAATGCGAAATAATATGTCAAAGTTTTGTTCCTATTGTAATTGCAGGCATATTCAATACATAAAATATTTTATTATTTTAATTGACCCAGTGAATTTAACCAAATAATTATTAGATCTATAGGTAAGTATACAGGGTTAGTTCTAATCAGTTAGCATCCTTTTAAGGGTATATTCTGTACATCAAAACAAATTACTTTTACTATGGGCCAACATTGAAATTTGGAAAAAAATATCAGCTATTCCATACAAAAAGGTCATCGACCTTGGGCAAACTGTATGGAACAGCCGTTTTTTCCCGCGATTTCAATGTTGGCCCATAGTAAAAGTTATTTGTTTTAATGTACAGAATATGTCCTTAAACGGATGCTAACTGATTAAAACTAACCCTGTATAATTTATGGTAATTTTACATACATTTATTATTTTTATTATGAAATGTTACCAAGATATACTATGAATTCCAAATCAATAACATATACTTTGATATTATTTCACTAAAAATACACGTAAAGAAAAATGCTTTCATCCAACTAAAATAAAATGAAGTCTTATTTCAGGGGTCAACTAAAACTGGCTACAAAGCGTCCATAAGCGTAGATTGCATATTAGTTACCACGTAGCCCATAGACACATATAATTTACTCTGGCGGGGTAAAATAATAATTATCTATGGATCCTATTTTGTTTTTTTTAAGCTGTCAAATAGGGATCTCGGTGGCCATGGGTTTTTTAATGGATGGAAATGAAAATGTAGAGTTTTGGCGGGAACACGGAAAAATCATGTCGTTGCATTCTATTATTTTCTTAAACTTGTGTATTTTCGCGAATTAATGATTAAAAATTGTGGTGTTTTATTCATTGAGTGTTGAATTACTCGCACGAGTGTGGGCAAGTGATGGTGAAACATGTCTTTTCGTGTTGTTTTCAAAATTCCATAGAAGTTCAAAGTAAAGTCGCCACAACTTTACTAGGGCATGACTTGGACTCGACTATGACTAATTTCGTGTGACTGACTGTGATATCATGACATATTTGACTTGGTTTTAATATAATACTTGAAAAAATCATAAACTTGACACTGGCAGAATGCACAACGTGCGATGCCAAGTAATAAGAAAAATAAAATTAAAATTAAAATGTACTTAGAGATCAGTGAGTTTTATTACTAGAGCAGCTATCCTATGGAAATATCATGCTCCATTTTGATGAGAGTTTAAACTATAGTCTACTGCAGCGCCGCGATCAAAAGGTCGAAAGCGCTTACGCGTTTTGTTCAAACTAAAACAAAACTACGTAAAGTGTGGCCGGCCGGCCTCACTTGAACGGCGCATAACAGTGATGTGCGGTGTCTGCTCTATACGTAGTAATTGAAGCTCGTTGTTAGAGATAGTTAAAACTATTTCCAGATACAAAAACAATGCTGTAGTCCCATATTTTGTATACTTGCAATTTTTTATTATTTTACGGGTTAGTGTAATATTGTTTTTTTACTTTGTCCTACTTCAGGGCAGATGTCTCTTTACCTTTCTTTCTTACTTTCCTGTCTATATTAGGTAACTTGAGTCAAATCTACCTGAAAGATTTGACTCAATCACTCTCAATCTCAAACTGGTTCGTCCGGGAAGTTTAATTTCATCAAAAAGGTTCAACAATACTGGAGAGTATGTATGTAGGTAGGTATGGACAACTTTGACTATGGGGCCAACCATGAAAACGCAAAAAAAAAACAGCTGTCCATACAAAAAGTTTATTTTGCTCCTTGATCATAATGTATGGAACAGCTGTTTTTTTAGCGATTTCGGGCTTGGCCCCATAGTAAAAGTTGTTCATAATGATGAGTACATAGGTGAGTACTATTCAGTATTGTTACAGGTTGTTCACATCAACATCATCAATCAACATTTTAGTAATCTGTGATGGTGGCGGTGTCACAATTATTTAAGATAGATTTAGTTAAGATCCTTTAAGTAGCATTTATTGTAACATTGTTAATTTTCCCTAATAAAAGGAAACAATAAAAAAACATCCTTAAGTATCGCTTTTCCTGAATGAAACAGGTTATTTATATTTTCATACTCACATTCACTTGTAATTCGTAGCGAACTGAGACTTCACGACCCCCACTTCTTCCAAATCCCTTGACCAGTTTCGCTCGTATTCGAACTTAATTGTATTTTCTAGCTTACTAAATTACATAACGATCGGATCTCGCAAGTTATTGACGAACAAATAGAGGTAGCAACGCCGTCTTTCCCTTAAAACTCGGAGACCTTCGCTTCGGTCAACAATCTTACCTTTGTATAAATGATGGTCACTTCATTTTCACATTAGGCCGCCATCTTACCTAATTTCTTCCAAAACATGGCGGCAGCTTTGCCGCGGGATGACTTCATATAATCTATGGTCCAAGATGGCTCTATATTATCTAAGCTCATTTTTTACATCACACTATGATTAAAAATGTGAAGGTTTGTAAGTGTTATTTTTGGTTACTATTTTATTACGTAAAGGAAACTTAACAGTCGAAAATACATTTATAAAATTTGGAGTCAGAGCACAGAATAAATAATAGTACTTACTACGAAAGAGATAGCTTTCATCCTAAAGTCTTAGGAAGTTAGGACATATCCCACAAGCATCTGGCCTAACTCGCCTGTTATTAAGCGACATTGTGGTCAAAGATGAACCACACATACTCAAAATGAAGCATGTAGATTTAGGATAAAGCAACAAGATTTAGAAAGACTCAGCACTCAGACTGAGGAGGAAGCACGCGTGCTTAGAATGAAGCACGGAGACTTAGAATGAAGCAAGAAGACTTAGAATGAAGCACGGAGACTTAGAATGAAGCACGCAGACTGAAGACGAAGCACGCATGCTTAGAATGAAGCACGGAGACTTAGAATGAAGCAAGAAGACTTAGAATGAAGCACGGAGACTTAGAATGAACCACGCAGACTGAAGATGAAGCACGCATGCTTAGAATGAAGCACGGAGACTTAGAATGAAGCAAGAAGACTTAGAATGAAGCACGGAGACTTAGAATGAAGCACGCAGACTGAAGATGAAGCACGCATGCTTAGAATGAAGCACGGAGACTTAGAATGAAGCAAGAAGACTTAGAATGAAGCACGGAGCCTTAGAATGAAGCAAGCAGACTTAGAATGAAGCACGGAGACTTAGAATGAAGCACGCAGACCTACAATGAAGCACGGAGTCTCAGAATAATAAAGCACGTAGAATTAGAAAGAAGCACGGAAATTTAGAATAAAGCACGAAGAATTAGAATAAATCACGCAGACTAAGTAATCTATATCAAGGTAGTCCAAATGTACAAAGATTACGAGAGAAACCGGGGGCGGAGCCACTAAAATATATAAACATAAATCATAGTAGGCCCCGACCGTAATGTGTGAGATTGTTTATGGTTTTATAAAAAATGGTTCAGCATTAGATTGTTGCATCTGCCAGATTATTTCGTTTCGGAACGGAATTGTTTTCGGAAATCATGTTTCTTTTTAGTGTTTCTGTTTTAATATATCTCATTGAAGCTCACGGGCAACAAGGGTATAGGGAAGTACTTAAAAATTATAATAATGTAAGTACCTATACCCAAGTGAATAGAAAGTTTAGTCAGTTTTGGTAGGAACGCGGGAATTGGGGGGGGGGGGGGGGGGGAGGAGGTGGAGGAGGAGGTAAGGAGGGAGGAGTAGAGTCGCCCCCCACCTTTTCCCCCCGCCGGAAGTACGTAGTTTTTTTTATATTAAATGTAAAAGTTCTCGTTTCTGAGAAAAATCGCCTTACCAGAAGGGGAAGGAAAGTGGGCTTTAGTAAAAAAAACAAGCTTATCGCATGTCGCCCGACTCGGTTCTGTCACTGGAAGAGACTCTAGGTAGGCTCCCGCCAGAAGCTCTTGCAGTCGCCCCCGAGTGTCTCAGCACCACACTCAGGACCTCCCTTGAACTTCTGCCTCCCGCGCTTTTTATATACACTCTAGGGGTGTCAGCCACAAGAGTCGGAGTCTCGAGTTGGAGTCGGGGTGCTCTGATTCGGATCTGTCACACATTTCGACCTTACCAACTCAAGTCGGGGTGTTCTGCGTAGAATCGTTCCTACGATAGCGGCCGCCTAACGTTTCATTTCATGCGTTTTGACCTTTACGACTTGAAAAACGTAAGAATTTTATGTTTACATTCCGTTTCAAGCATTGGTTAGTGATTTCCTATGTAAACAATTGAATATTTCGATATTTTATGAAAATAATTTTGAAAATTTCGTCGCGGCTCCGGCGGCTAAAATTACATGGGGCGCTTGAGATGAACCCCCTTGACCCCCCCCAAATTGACATAATCTTCAAATTCAGGCGACTTGTTCTAAGATCCAACCCATACAAAAAAATATATTACCTACCTATGTTACGTTTTTTCTAATGTGTCCCAAAATATAAGTACTTAAGCATTATTTTCGTGTCTTTTAATGTACTTATTGGACTTATTATAAAATTGTGAGTCATGACTATCAACTGTTTTACATTATAATTAAAATTTTAGGCCTTTACATAGTAGGTACAAATAATTGGCCATTAGGTATATTTTAGAAACGGGTATTTAAAAATGAGACCTAGGTACACCACGATTGTTTAGATTGGACACCTTACAAACAAGTAATAGGTACATCAAATTTTTTATTAGTTAACGGTTTTGTCATCAGAACTAAAGGTTTGATAGCAAATGTCAGATCTATCTGTCAACAGGAAGGGGGTAAAAACCATTTTGTTTTCTTCTGTTGGCATCTTACTCTGTGCTTTCTGTGTCAAGTATATTTTTTGATAGTATCAAGTCAAATTAGTCATAATGAGGTGAGGTTGTACGGAGCGAGGGGTCGAGGCAGTAATACGACTGACTAGTCCGGACGATCGTTTATTACTACTGAACTTATTCTAACATACACTACATCTTTCCCCTTAATTTTAAGAATTTTCATATTTTAATGTTAAAATTCTTGAACTTTAATACATTTATTAATTGAACATTCATATCTTAAGGTTTTTTTTTTTTTTTTTTTTTTTTTTAAATAATACATTGGCAAAGCAAAAGCGAGTTTTAAAATAATATTCTTATTTAGTGTTAGTATTCAAGTTCTTAATTGCTAAGTTAATTTATTCTAACTTATTCGTATTTATACGATACATCATTTCATTTGATTTTTCAAAATATTTTTAGTTAATCATAAAAATATTTTGTTCTGTTTTTATGAATTACATATTCTTTATTATTCTTTTTTATAACAACGTTTGGTGTCATATCTGATATTACTTCATAAGGACCAGAATAAATTTTATCAAGCTTCTTTTTATCTTCTTCTTTTATTAGTATCAAATCACCCTTTGAATATGTTACTGGGTTAATAACTTTATCATAGTTGATTTTTCGTACTTCTTTTGATTTAATCAAATTGTTTTGTGCATCTTTGTGTGCTCTCTGTAATCTGAATTTTAGTTCGGATGGATAGTTATCAAAATTATATAATGGCTCTACATGTGAAGTTAAATTATTAGGTAATGTACATACATGACCATATACTAATTCATAAGGAGTGTATTTGGTTTCGCTGTGAACTGTAGTATTATATGAAAATTTCCAATAAGTAATCCATGAACTCCACGAACTTGGATTGTTGCCTGTTTGTATTCTCAAATAATTTCCTAAAACTTTATGTGAGTTTTCTAATGCTCCTATCGATTCATGGTGATATGCAGTTGCAAATATTTGTTGAATATTTAAAATTTTGCACGTTTCTTTCATTACATTCGAAATAAATTCAGACCCTCTGTCAGTTGCAATAATTTTGGGAATTCCATAAGTAAGAATAAAATTTTTAACAAATGTCTTAGCTACTTCACCCGCTGATTTTGTTTGTAACGGAAATGCTTCTACATATTTAGTCAATTCGCATTGTAATGTTAAAATATAAATGAAACTTTCGTCATCTCTGTCCATTGGTCCTACAATGTCTAAAAATACCTTTTCGAAAGATGTTGATGCTGTAGTTGTAACATTCATAGGTTGTTTCACATTTCTATGATGTTTCTGTTTCTGGCAATTAACACATTTCATAATAAATTTTCTTACATCACTTTCCATACTTGGCCAGTAATAATATTTCTTAATATTATTAGTAGTTCTTCTAATTCCTGCATGCCCACTCGTTGGTAATAAATGAAAATCATTTATAATTACCTTTTTTATATCATCGTCAATAATTCTTTTCACTTCATTAATCACACAAAATCTGGGACCTTTCCAAGTAGTATCATTTTTAATATCTTTTATTAGTTTTTTCATTAAAACTAAATTTTCTTTATTTTTCATTATTACGAGCTCGTTTATTTCTAATATTTTACAAAAGTTTTCCAACTCTTTCAACAAGTCGACTCGCGCCCTTGCTGATAAAGATTTTGGATCATCATTTCCATAATATATTACTTGCATAGGTCGACCTACATATATGTAGTTTCCTTTATTTGATACTCTGGTCTCTAGATTTTTATTCATTAAAATATTTCTTAACTTTCGATTATCTATCATAGTTAATTCAATGTCATTATTAGTTTTCTTTAGAATTTCAACAACGTTAGGTTGGCCTTCCCCTTCGCTGCTTTCATTCGTCGTTATTTTATTCGTAGTTAGTGGATGCTCACTTTCTCTCGCTTTCTTACATTGTGCACGCGTCATCACATTTATACATTCATCACTCATTCTCTTCAAATCATCACTCGTCACAATCATACGAGATAATGCATCCGCTGCTGCATTGTCTTTACCACGTACAAACTCCACTTTGAAGTCATATTCTTCTAAACATAGTCGAAATTTTGTCAATCGGCTGGAAGGATCGTTCATGCCAAATAGATACACTAATGGTCTGTGGTCTGTCTTGACAAGGAATGTTCGTCCAAATAAATATGGTCTAAAATATTTAACGGACCATACTATTGCCAATAATTCTTTTTCAATAATAGGGTAATTTAATTCGGCTTTATTTAAGTTCCTACTTGCATATGCTATTGGTTTTCCAGTTTTGTTTGATAATACACTACCTATTGCAAAACCTGAACTGTCAGTTTGTAGGATGAATTCATTTTCTTCGCTGAAATCTGGATATTCGAGTATTGGTGGGTTAATGAGACAATTTTTAAGTGTTTGAAAAGCTCGCTCGCATTCTTCAGTCCATAGAAATTCAACATTCTTCTTGCACATTTTATTTAAGGGTAGTACAATTAACGCAAAAATTTTAACAAACTTTCGGTAATAATTTGCAAAAGCGACAAATCGTTTTACGTCATCACACGATTTTGGTTTGGGATAGTTTTTTACTACCTCAACTTTCTCTGGATCAGGAGATACTCCTTTATCTGATACAATATGACCAAGATACAACAGTTCTTTCTTCAAAAATTCGCACTTAGAAGGATTGAGTTTCAAATTTACTTTCCTAAGTCGATCAAATACTAACATCAAATTTTTATTATGATCAGCTAAATTGCGGCCCAATACTGCAAGGTCATCTAAGTAAATTAGGCAGTTTTCATAGTTTAATCCAGCCATAGCAACAGTCATAGCTCTTGAAAATGCACTTGGACTAATTTTTAAACCCATTGGCAGTCTTTTCATTTGAAATTGACCTTGATCTGTTGTAAATGAAGTATATTTTCTACTCTGTGGCTCTAATTCGATCTGGTAATAGCTTTGAGATAAATCTAAATGTGAATAGTATATATAGCCTGATAGTGAATCTAAAATATCAGTTATATTCGGTAACGGAAATTTATCATCTTTAATGTTTTCGTTTAATCGTCTGTAATCTATAACAACTCTCCATTTACGTTCACCTGTTCTATCTAGCTTTTTTGGTACTATTAATAGTGGACTCGACCAATCACTTGTAGCTTCTTCTATAATATCATTGTCACGCAATTCTTTTATTTGTTTTTCTATCTCTTTCTTTTGTGAAAATGGTAGTCTGTATGGTTTAGTGTATACTGCTGTTGCATTTTCTTGCAATTTAATTTCTTGTTTATACACATTTGTAACTGTAAGTTTATCAGTTGGCAAATGAAATATATCATTATATTTTGCACAAATATTTTTAATTGAAATTTGTTCATCTTTATTCAAATATGTGTTTAATTTTAACAAAGAAAAAAGTTTTTTAACTCTTTCAGCATTTACGTCAGTTACATCAAATGTTGTTATGTCGTAATCTTGTAAACTGTGTACATCTGGTTTGAATATATTTATTTGTAATTCTTTTTCGCTAGTATTTAATAATTTTACTGGCAGTTTGCCATTCAATGGTCTAGACATTGAACTAGCCAAAAATACATGGTCTGTTAATTGCTTAGATAATACAACACAATCCGTTTTACAATCTGTTGGTAAATATTTTATTATTTCACATCTGGGTTCTAAAGTTATAACATGATCTACAAACAAAGGTATCACGGTTGAATACAATTTATTTGATAGTGTTAATGTACAATTTTGATAATCTAAAATTCCGTTAAATTTCAATATAAAATCTTGTCCTAAAATTCCAGTGGCATAACAAGGTAGATCTTTAAACACATAAAATTTATGTTTGAACTGAATATTGTCAAAAGTAATATTCAAAATCACATATCCGTTTGTAGTAAGTGTACCACCAATGCCTTGTATGTCAAATTTTTCGTCATAAAATTCATAATTTAAATTCTGTAAATTCTTTTCTTTTATAGCACATACCGATGCTCCCGTATCTACTAGCAAGTCAAGTTGTTTATTGTTTACTTCTGCATTTACCCAATTTATACTGTCACCCGTAAAAATACTTTTATTCACGAAAAAATTCTGCTAATGAATTACTTACTTCGTTTTGCGAACTTACCTCATTTTCCGTACTTACCTCGTTCTGCATGAAATTGACTTGACCACGCCCACGCAGTGGTCCTCTTTGCCATCTTCCATAGTTACTGTTCCCACGATGGTTACCTCGATTTTGGATACCCCTTCCTCGATGAGTAGTTTGGTTATAGTCACCTGTTCCACGATAGTTACCTCGGTTATAGTAGCTTGTTCCACGTGTGTTACCTCGATTATAGTAGCTTGGTCCACGGTAGTTACCTTGATTATAATAGCTGTTGTTGCTATTATACCTACCCACTCGATTATTACCCCGGCCTCTAAATGTCATAATTTGATGATACGTACTTTCCATATTTTCGTCTTCAGCTGCTCTAATAGCATCTTTTACGCTGGAAAAATTTCGAGCTGATATGATGGTGCTTAAACGCTGACTTTTTAAACCGTCTGCGAATTTTTTTATAGCGTTTTTCTCGTTAATCGGGCGTAAGACGTCATATTTTGTACAATCACCTTCTGCCTGGGCAATTGTTAACTCTGCAAAAATCTTCTCAAGGTCTGACCCAAATTGTTGAATTGTTTTGTTACCCTGAATTGAAGTCTGTAGTTTAGCCTGTAAAGCTGTGTCCGACTTTTTAGTTAAGAGATATTTTTTCATATCTGTTAACAGTAAGGATATGTCTGTGTAAGATGGTGCTAGTCGTAATTTTGCTTGTCGTGAAAGTCTCGTTTTTAAAATAAATTGTATCAATAACGGGTTGAGCTTCATCTGTTATCATTGAACTATACAATTCAATCGAGTCAATTAAGCTGTATGTGTCATTTTCCCTATCAGTCATTACTGGTAGTAAACTTACTGCTGTTTTTAAGTCAAAATTTACTTTCGCCATTTTTCCAAATTTTCTTTCTATATTTACGTCAGATTTAGATACACTCTCCGAGTCTTGCTCCTGGAATTCACACAAACTTAATATATTAGTATATAATTCATCAATATTTGTTTGATATCTAATTATATAATTTCTAAACTCTGAAGGAATATGCCCTTTTTCTACTTGACCTTCTAATACACATAATATTTCTTTAAATCTTCCAAATAATTCTGCTGCTTCAGACCCTTTCTTTATTATAATACTTCCTTTCCGCCTACTTGGGCCTATTTTAATCAAATACGTCCTTATTTCTTGTAAACTAGTAAATATTTCTTTCAATCTATCCATTAAATTTGTAGTCTAAAGTTAATGTTAATAAAGTTCATCATCACAAAAAGTTCAATTGTCCATACTGCTAATACGTTTGTACCAAGTTGGTATCAAATTTAATTCAATTTAGTTGTAAATTGTCACCAAGGCTATTGTCACGATGTTGTTGCATCCACAATTCTCGGAACTGCAGCGCATTCCAGGGCCTTATCGGCTAAACGGAGCGCAGGTGCATACTGGTTTCATGTTATCACTGTGTAATGCACGGTAGTAAATTTAATTATCATTGTTTAATTTTATGTTTAGTTTTTTTTTTTTTTTTTTCACTTCACTTCTTTAACTTTAATCACGTTTTACTTTCACATATTTTTTTTTTTTTTTCACTAAATTATTTTTTTTTTTTTTTTTGGATTTGTTTCTTCTCTTGCTACTCTCCGAAAAGAGTCACGGACACGGTTGATGGTGTTGAGCATCATTTCTTGTCTTATCCAATTATTGTGTAGTGCTTTATATTTCTTTATTAAAAAATATAATATTGCGATAATCATTATTGCAATAATCACAATTACTAGAACACTAGTTATGCTCATTTGGTGCTTCAAGTGTTCCAGGGTGGAATCGTTTCCCCCTGCGGCATTTTGGTTAATGAAGACTTCGTCCTTCTCAATTTTTGAATTACACATTTTCGTTTTTCAAATTGTTCAGCACTTCACTACATTTCCAATTAATAACTATGCTGACGGCTTCTTCCGACACGTCCACTCGTGTAGCGCCATGCGCCAGCCCAATGGCAGGGTCGCCATGAGGTGAGGTTGTACGGAGCGAGGGGTCGAGGCAGTAATACGACTGACTAGTCCGGACGATCGTTTATTACTACTGAACTTATTCTAACATACACTACAATAAAATCACAGTTAGTCGATACAATTAATCACAGTCAAGTCCAGTCATGCCCTAGTAAAGTCGTGACAACTTTACTACAAGTTAATTCTTCGGAGTTTTGAAAACAAAAAGACGTGTTTCACCATTTTATATTATCATTAAATTTGCAGTGTGGGCAAATGATTTAAAGTGGTGCAACATGTCTTTTTGGGGAAATCATGAGCGTTATCAGCAACTAATGAATTATTGCCATCATTTTTATTAACCGTCGAACACACAAATTTTGAAAATAGTACTATCCGGTGACATTTATGTTCCCGCCATAATTCACGAAATCACTCAAAAAGATAACTCTCTATTAATTCTTTGTTTTTTTCTATTCTTTTATTTAAAATGAACAGAATATAAAGTAAAAAAAGAAGCCATTTCTCTCAAAAATTGCAAAAACCAAACAATTTCGGATATTGATACAATGTTTTGACATTTCGTCTACCTTTACAATACAAAATTTATTAGATGCGGCCACTTTGTCGCTTGTCGGTACATTTTTAGAGTTCCGTGGCAAACTAGAAGTAAAAAACCCATGTTTGTCACGGGAGTATTCAGAGACTCATAAGGTTAAAAATGTATAGCAGTTACACGTATTGAACCTATTCTTATCCGATATCAGAGAAATTACCTGGGCAAGAAGAGATTTGTTATTATAATATATAAGGGTGACGAGCGCAGTGCAGTGCGGCGCAGGATTTTGTTCGCAAGTTCACAATCATGGCACTGCTACTGTAATGGGCTGGCGTGACGCTTACCATCGAACGTCTCGCTTCTCTCGTCACTCCAATGCATTAAAAATTATTAATGCTAATCCAAAGGCATTTTCGAGACATCTTAATTTTTTTTCGAACAACACAGGAAAATTAGGTAAGTATGAGTAGTTTTTTTAATAGACATGATACGTGTTTTACCACTGCTCGCTTGATTTGTGTAACAATGGCTTTGCGGTCGACCATGGAAATACCTAGGCTGGAATAAAACATGGCTTTCAAGGGAGGTTTGCACTTTAAAGATTGGCGTTCTTGGAGATATTTTTATTTCTTTGAAAATAAATATTATTACCAATGCTCAATATAATTTAATCGAAGTATAAATAGATAACCAACACACTACTTAGCCTGTTATACGGAGTATTCCGAAAAAACGCTATTCAATAAAGTTTTAAACACTAGGTAAGAATTAGACCAAGGATGTATCTAGAAAGATGAATTCAATTATTAATTTCTAAGATATCCAGAACCCTTCCAGCCGCTTGTCACGACACGCGCCTGTCCAGTTTTTTTGTACCAAATTGTAGTTTTTTTGACACTAAATCGTCAGTATATGTACCTGTTAGTATAATTTATTACATTTCGGTGTCTTTTACCCTTATACTTGGGTGGTCGGGCCCCTACGGTAAAAATACTAAAATAGTACAAAGGTTTTTTGGGTTTTGTATTGACATTTAAGCGGTTTATTGTATAGGTTTATTTTTGATGAATTAATCGGTTTTTGATAGTGATTCTCTGGGAGATAGAGACGGGTTTGAAGGCTGATTGGTTAACCTTCGTGTTAATTTGTTTGTATGCCGCCCAAAAGGATCCAACCCTCTAACAGGAAAGTTTTCTAGCTAGCATCCAGAACCACCGGAGGACGAGCAGCAACGTCCTCTTGGTGACGATGGTGAGCATTCTGCGATCCCCAAGCCTGCCAAGCGTGGGGATGACGGCAACACCTCCCTATTAAGGGGAAGACCTTTGTTCAGCAGTGAACGTCGTTTGGCTGATAGTGTTTTTTTTTCTTAGTTATTGGCATCACACGTTGTGCATTCTGCCAGTGTCAAGTTTATGAATTTTCAAGTTTTTAAATTAAAATCAAGTCAAATATGTCATGAAATCACAGTCAGTCACACGAAATAAGTCATAGTCGAGTCCAAGTCATGCCCTAGTAAAGTTGTGGGGAATTTACTATGAGCTTCTACGGAGTTTTGAAAACAACACGAAAAGACATGTTTCTCCACATTTTATTTCTTGCCCACACTCGTGCATGTAATTGAACACTCAATGAGTAAAACACCACCATTTTTCATCATTAATTCGCGAAAAAACACAAGTTTAAGAAAATAATAGAATGCAACGACATGATTTTTCCGTGTTCCCGCCAAAACTCCCTGATAGTGTTGTGTGTAGTGTGTTGTGATAGACACAGGTCCAACCTCGAGGGGCGATTGGGCCATATCCACCATGCTGGCCCAGTTGCGGGTGTGTGGATTCACATACCGACTTAGTAATTTCTCTAGTAATATTTGTAGGACCTAAGAACAGATGAATATGTGAGTAGTAGGTGGTAGCCTACCTGGTGGACCTGGGTATGTCCTAAAACTGCACCCAGAACCACCGGAGGATGGGCAGCAGCGTCCTCTTAGTTAACGGTGGTAACACGCGATCCCCAAGCCGCCTGCCAAGCGTGGGGATTATGGCAACCCTCCCTATTGGAGGAGAGGCCTTCGTCCAGTAGTGGACGCTTTCTGGGTGATGAGTGAGGTGGTAGCCTAATCGAGAGACCGCTCGACTTAAAATTGTGAGATCGTGGGTTCAAACCCAGGGCCGTACTAATGAGCTCTTGGTGTTTATGTACGGGTTTTCATACTGGTTTTTCGGTGAAGGAAAATATCGTGAGGAAACTGGAAAAAGTCCGGAGAAGAATTTGAAGGCTTACGTGAATCCATCAACCCGCTACTGGACCAGCGTGGTGGATATGACCGATATATGGTGGATATGACCCTATCGCAATAGGCCTTTGTCCATCGGTGGTCTAATAAAATAGAGTTAAGTACGTGCAGACAGATGCCAATTTCTTCCGAACAAAACAATATGTTTCATATATTTGACCAAAGTCTACAACAACAACGGAGATTTGGCGGGAACACGGACAAATCATGTCGTTGCATTCTATTATTTTCTTAAACTTGTGTTTTTTCGCGAATTAATGATTTAAAATGGTGGTGTTTTATTCATTGAGTGTTGAATTACATGCGAGTGATATAAAGTGGTGAAACATGTCTTTTCGTGTTGTTTTCAAAACTCCGTAGAAGCTCATAGTAAAGTCACCACAACTTTACTAGGGCATGACTTGGGCTAGACTATGACTCATTTCGTGTGACTGACTGTGATTTCAAGACATATTTGACTTCATTTAAATTAAAAAAAACTTGAAAATTAATAAACTTGACACTGGCAGAATGCACAACGTGCGATGCCAATAACTAAGAAAAACAAAAGAATAAGTGCAACGCTACTTATTTACTTACGCCGTTAGTCAAATAAAAACCCCCAGAAAATATCATCAGGCAGCTGTCAGTTCTGTTCGAAAATTACGATGACGGCTCCCTCGCTCATCTGCAGAGATAAGTTAGTCGGACTATAACATTATTTTAGCAACAAATTATTGCATGGACGGCAAAAAGTTAACAAAAGTGACCACCGGACGACATCTGTCTGACCACAAGATTGTTAAAGTACACTAAAATGGTAAATTGTACCAAAATTGTAGGTGTTCTCTCGATGAGACTGATTTTAGGTTTGGCCTTTGTCATTTGTGTGCGAACATGTGGCATTTAATTAGGTACCTACCTATTATATTAAATTTTTTATAGTGTTCGTGACATAGCTTGTCTAGATGTTTCTAAACACTGAAGAGAGAAGTGAATAGAACGGAAATGTGGCGGCCCGCGCTAGCCGGCATTACGTGCAAATGCGCTTGATGACAATTCTACCAATATACATGTTTTTAAACTGGGAATACTCAAAAAGTCAATTTAAATAGACGCGTAGGAAACCAAACCACATTGCATCGTAATTAGATCAATTTTAAATCAGTTGCAAAATGGCATTTCGAGCGTTTTACTTCAAATGCGCGACCAATGATTGGCTTTTTTCGTCGTATAGTTTCTATACACTTATGTGTGAAACTGGCGACATCGGTTTTCCATACAATTGCTTTACAACATTGTTTTGACAGCCGGTCTACCTAAGTCGGACTTTTGCTTTTCTGTGGTTCTAAAAGATCAGCAACGGATGATCCGGTCAGTCTTCGGATGAACCGCGAGTGACATTTAATATCGAGCGCTGCCGTGGTTCGGATGACACGTTAAATTGTTGGTCCCGGCTTTTATTCTATGTTTCTATAACAACAACCGTCAATCCATGTCAGAGGCCTGCGGCAGAATACTATCTCTGACATTAGGGCTGGCCACACGGCCTATACGAACTTACTTACTACTGCTTGTCGGCAGTGTCTGAAACTGCGGTGGTTGTAAGTACCTTACCATAGATAACTTCCCGTAAAGGAAGAAAACATATAAGATAAAACATCTCAAGAATATTTATACGTACTTATAAATCTGTCAAACACCTGTCTATTAAGGGAGAGGCCTTCGTCCAGCAGTGGACGTCTTATGGCTGACGACGACTTATAAATCTTAAATTTCTATATCTATTGATATTTAAAGTTAAATTTATAAAAAATAACTATTTGAACCAATGCAAACAAAAAAATATTATTAATAAACAAATTGTATAATTTTTTTTTTAATATTCATTAGAAACCTTACCCTTGGGTATTTTTCTACTGACTTCAAAAAATGAGGTTCTCAATTCGACTGTATGTTTTTTTTTTGTATTTATGTTACGCGATTACTCCGCCAATTATGAACTGATTTTGATGTTTTTTTTTTTGTTTGGTAGGTAATACTTCAGAGGTGGTCCCATATCAATTTTATTTTTTTAATTTATTACCATTTTATTGAAATCGGTTCAGTAGTTTGGTTTTTAAATCAAAATTACTAGAAAATATAAAGACGTCATCCAGGTATTTGAAGATGAAGTCGATTGCATTTTTTTTTTAAACGCGTATTATTATTATACACAAATTGTTTTAACTTTGGACACCAATTATTAATGAGTCTGTTTGGTCCACTGGGGTGGACTTAGGTCTACCCTCGAAGGACAATTGGGCCATATCCACTAGGTGACCTGTTGCGGGTTGGGATTCACATACATACGCCCAGCGACGTTGATAATGGAATGGACGAGCCCAGCGCTAGCAAATCGATTAACATTTACAAGTCAACACAATCAAACGTACCTAGCTAAAAGTATGCATATTACATTTGCCAGAAAATAGAGATAGCGAATCTAATTACTGCATGACAAAAAGAGAACACATGTACATGTATTAGAAGTTTGTATTGTCGTATCGTACGGCTCGCATGTCGCAAAGGCAGAGTATGACTGACGAGAGAGGAGAGCCGGCGCTCAACAAATATAGTCTTCAAAATCCGTGCGCTTATTTCCCGTCCATTCATCTTATCATTGACGCTGTTTTATATCACTTGCACACTCGTGCGCGTAAATCAGCACTTAATTACTTAATTAATAAAACGCAACAATTTGTATGCATTCATCATCAGCAAGTCTCCCACTGCTGGACGCAAGCATCTCCCTTGATAGGAAAGGGTTGCCATAATCCCCACGCTTGGCAGGCGGCTTGGAGTTCGCGGAGTGTACCACTGTTAACCGAGAGAAAGCTGCTGCCCATCCTCCGGTGGTCCTGGATGCAGTATTAGGGCATACCCAGGTTCATTACAGGTACATTTTATGCATTAGCACTAGAAAAAACACAAGTTTTGAAAATAATACAATGCAACGACATGATTTTTTCGCATTCCCGCCAAAACTCCATTTATACAACTTTTTTTTTCTTGGTTTTTGGCTTCGCACGTTGTGCATTGTTGTGTGCTGTTGTCGCAGAATAAATTATTTTCTTTCTTTCTTTCTTTCATTCTGCCAGTATCAAGTTTATGAATTTTCACATTTATTTGTTATCATCAAGTCAAGTAAGTCATGAAATCACAATAAGTCACACGAAATTAGTCATAGTCGAGTCCAAGTCATACCCTAGTAAAGTTGTGGCGACTTTACTATGAGCTTCTATGGAGTTTTGAAAACAGCACGAAAAGACATGTTTCACCACATTATATCACTTGCCCACACTCGTGCATGTAATTCAACACTCAATGAATAAAACACCACCATTTTTAATCATTAATTCGCGAAAAAACACAAGTTTAAGAAAATAATAGAATGCAACGACATGATTTTTCCGTGTTCCCGCCAAAACTCCATTTACTACTTATTCGCCTGGTGGTAAGCGTCTTTTTTTCGTTTTTTGGCAACTTACGGAAGCTTCATTCATCCAAAGCGGGTCACTCGCGGTTGAATACAAAAGATTGTTAAGTACTAGTAAACCAAAACATAAGTACTTATTGGACTAAGGAAACTTGGTAGCTTACCGCAAATTGCTTCGCGAATACAAAGTTGAATTTTCGTTATAGCGAGTAAATGTTTGACTTCCTTTATAATTTATAAGCATTCTTCCGAATTCAAATCTTGGATGATTTAAATAATTTTGCCAGAGCGGTCGGTTTGTGGCTTTTGTCGAATTTTGATTTTTGTATGACTGCAATTTTTACGAGCTTTGTAAAGGTAGACTGTTGACAATTTTCATGCGGTATATAACTAAGACTTTTCGCTTGTAGCCACTTACGTATATCGTCACTCCATCGAGTTTTAGGGGGTCCTGCGCTACGTTTGCCGTGGTCTACATTCTAGAATACGTCTACCTACGTCAGCACTTATCGGTTCTGCGACGGCCTCTTCACTGCCATTTCAGCTTTATGTTGAGCTATGCATGAGCTATAGCTTTCACATAGAGGGGTCCGAGGGCCTAAAAATTTACAAAAATAAGACTAGTGTTGCGTTGGTTAAAAATAATGCAAGGTGGTAGCACGAAGACGAAATTAATATACATTTGATATTTTTGTCGAATAGCTTATGGCACTTCTATTCCACCGGGTGTCTTAGTATTTAGTATGAAACCGACCCCCGGATCGCCTAAAACGCCTCTTATATACGCCCATGGAGCTATGTATGTCGGTGACTTTAGTTCTCTGGCGACGTACTTTGTTCCGGATATGGATATGATCCTTTAGATTATAGAAAACCTGAGCACAGATTTTCCTTACCTCATTCAGCGACTTGTGGACCGGGTGTTCATGATTAGATGCTGCAAAAATCCATCATTTTCAGAAGAGAAAAGCTTGGAGAGTTTAGCTCTCCCGTGGCTTGATAACATTTCACTGGAGAAAATGAGAAACTCCATAGCAAAAACAAAAGAATACCAAGTAACCAAGTATAGCGAAGCAACTCTTTGGACCATTGCATTTGGATGCGGTAAACACCGGTGTATAGGCGACAGGTACGTAGTAAGTATAGAATATGGGTAAGATGGGTACTTGATTGATTGATTGATAGGTTAAGAGTGCGACTAATGCCAGAAAAATAACAGATTTCACCCGCGCGTCTTGCATTAGTTTAGAGTCGAAAATCGCATGATACAATTGATGATGATGATGGCTTTGAGCAATTTAGGTGTGATTTTATTTAATTAGTCAAAATGTAGGCATGAAATAAAAAAAATAAACGGCTACTGTACCTACTAAAACATTAGTTTGGCTATGAAATTCGTAAAAAATAATGTGGTGCTGTCGCTAATAATTTAGAGCATTTGAATTAAAACAGTTTTTTTTGTTGGTAATTAGTATTTTTTTTTAAAAATAAACCAGAATATTTTCCAAAATTGTATTCGGTTACTCGGCTTTTTTAGGTTTTTCCCCTACCTATAGTATTTTTTTAATCTGAATATTTACGTTCTTTATCATTAAAGTATGTGTTTAAAAATACACCTTTTACTTACTTTTGGCATTAGTCGCCCCCTTAACTCTTTACACAGAAATAATTTAATAAACTTAAATATTGGAATAAGTGGCGGTCTTATCAAGGCCGTAGGCAGGAGGTGGGGGGTTGGGTGTGGGGGTTTGAGCGGCGTTTTTAAGTAAGGCCGTTAAAGCGTTATACCGGGTGTTAGTTTGAACACCGTTATCCTTCTAGGATATCATTGTACTCATCATTATGAACAACTTTTACTATGAGGCCAACCCCGAGATCACGAAAAAAATAAACTGCTGTTCCATACAAAAAGGTTCATCGATCTTGGACAAAATGTATGGAATGGCTGTTATTTTTTTCGTGATTTCAGGGTTGGTTCAATGATATCCTAGAAAGATAACGGTGTTCAAACTAATACCCGGTATTTTTTTAGCTATTAGTTTCTGAAAAAAAGGAAAACACAGAGACACGTCTACAGTAGACCTAGACTTTATAAAAAAAGATTGCTCTAGAGGCATTATCCAGGAAGACAATAGGGGAATACGTTTGTATAGAGAAACGCTCACCCTATTCCCTCTTAAATGGACGTCTACTAGACCTAGGGACATCTATTATACCTACTGACCTACTGTTTAGGAACTCAAATTATGAATCGAATTATTTATCTCATTCGAATGTTTTGTATCGTTCAAAAAGGCATGTGACATTTGACCTAGTTCCCTAGACCTATAGTATTATAATGATATCTGTCCTAATAGGAAGTATGGGAAATTTGTATGGAAAATGTCCTAAGCAAAAACTTCGAAAAATTTATTACTTTTATTACCTTTGCTCTATGCTGCAATTATAACTTGTAACGCCATCTAGCTCCAAGTAGGAGAACATGTAATACATTTGTCAACGCCATCTATGATTGAGTAGCAATAGCAAATCAAGTCCGACACAGAGATGTTCAGTTCGTGAGGACGACCGAAGGTGTCACTTAACTCAATTTTAGCAACACTTTTTAGCGTACTCACTAGATGGCGCTTCAACCTGATTTTTATGGTCAATTCTATTGAATTTTATTAGACTTTTTATGCTTACTCAGAGGTATTTATGGTTTTCTGTGGTATTTCGAAGCAATCCCATATCAATGGCAAACCCTTAGATTACGAGGCAAAACTGACAGCAACCCCAAAAAATAACGTGCACGAATTATATAGGTAGGTACAGAATGTATGTATATTACGGCTTTTTTCTGACAGCAGTACAATAGCCATCACAAGAGCCAGTGTGAATAAAAAGTTATCAGACCAATAAGATTTTGATAGACTAGGTGGATGTCTCCGTCGTGCTCATTATAGCATTTAGCTAATTCGACATAATATTGCTTTGCGGTAGCGCGCATCGCTGTGTATTGAAAAAAATTCTTAAACAATAATAGTCTAGAAAACTGACCAGGGGCCGTACCATCAACTCTGATTGTACCGTATTGTGGGGTGATAAGTCACAGTCGCGCAGCGTCGGCAGCTGAGCCTATTCGGTCCCCCAATAAGAGTTCATGGTACGGCCCCAGTCGAATAAATTGCACTAATTGGCTTCTTCCTAATAAGATGCCATGGTAAAATAAAACAAACACGTACATATAACACAAAATATATTCCTTAAAAACTACATGGACTAAGGTACAATAATGAAACAAGTTATATTTCAGTTTCACCTAACATCCACGCCCGGTCGACGCGAGCTTTAAATTAATAAATTGCACATATTCCAATACATTTCACAATTACACAATAATAAGGAATGTTTAACCAATAAATTCTTAACCAAGACACAGATGGCAGAGATATGAGTATTTTTATGCACGACTAAGCCATTTTACAGCACAGACTTTTCATACAAAATATTTTAAAAAATCAGCCATACAATCATATTGTTAATGCTATTAATGTTATTTATCCATAGCGGTTCGCTTAACATTAGACGAAGCGTCTGCTTGTTGGCCACTTTAAAAAAATACGATTATAAGTAGAATTCGAGTCTGACACACTTAAGCCTAGTTCACACTGCGTTAGTAATTTAAGTAAAGACTTAGGACATTTCCCATACGCAAGGGCGGATCCAGGCAGGAGGGGTCATGACCACCCACCCACCCCTCCCTGCCTGGACTACTGATATTTTTTCTAGTTGTATTCGAATTGGGCCTATCCTAATTATATTATATTATAATTATATGACCCCCCCCCCCCCCCCCCCCCTGACTTAAAAGCTAGATGGTACAATTTTCTGAAAATTGTACCACAAGGCCAAAATGTCAGATGCCTTCAGCAACGACTCAACTACCACTACTACTACTAGGTAACTCTGTCGACGAGGACTGACGAGTCAACACGATTTAGTAGTCAATCCATTTTACTTTTTTTTTTCGAAAAGAGAGTAATGAATCATCGTAAGTAAGTTGTCTTAATTAATTTGTAAGTTAATGATCGTAGCGACCGTAGTGTGAACGTAGGCACAGTTTCAAGTATTTTAGGACTAAATCACTCGTCACTCGAGATACTAAAATCGTAATCGTAAATTACTATCGCAGTGCGAACTAGCCTTTAGTCGGTTCTTTTTCCCATTAATTCTTCTTCCTACGAATTTCTCTATATTATTATTATTAAGGGGGAGGACTTCGTCCAGCAGTGGACGTCTTATGGCTGACGACGATTATTCTGATCTTGTAATCAAAAAAGTTAACGTAAAACGTTTCTTCGGTATTTTGTTAATTTTCCATAACGTGCTAAGCGTTTCCGATACAGAGAGCTTGTTAGTGAATTTGTTCTTGTGTTGACCAGCGACGGTGATAATGGAATGGACAGGCCCAGCGCTTGCAAATCAACACAATCAAGCATACCTAGCTAAAAGTATGCATATTACATTTGCCAGAAAATAGATATAGCTAATCTAATTACTGCATGACAAAAAGAGAGCACATGTACATGTATTAGAAGTTTGTATTGTCGTATCGTACGGCTCGCATGTCGCAAAGACAGAGTATGACTGGCGCGAGTGCAGAGCTGGCGCTCAACATATAGTCTTCAAAATCCGTGCGCTTATTTCCCGTCCATTCATCTTATTATCGCTGGTGTTGAGCATGTAGTGTTTTGTGTTGTGTTGTGAATGTTGGTGTATATATTTGTTGTGTTTTTGTTAGGGTATGTTGAACTTCTTGTGTTGTATTATGTGTAAAAGTGTATTTTAGAGATTGCTTTTTCAGCATTTTATATTATCTGGTACGGAAAACTACTTTTCATTTAAAATATGAGGGAATAAACTGCGAAATTAGAGATGCTTTATACAAAAGTGTATATTTAATGTTTTTTCTTCCCTTTTTTCTTCTTTCTTCTCACCTCGCTGTACTCCACAGTGGCCCCGCTCAGGTCCTGGTACCCATCCAGGCTCCTGCTCTCGTAGTCAGGGAAGGTAACTCCCTCGGTCTGCTGATAATTCTCGCTGAAGCTCTCAAACTTGGAGCTCAGTGTCTCCGATCCAAAGAACTTGTTAGAGAACGTGTTGTGCATATTTGCGTTCTGTGTTGTGTTGTGTATGTTTGTGTATTTGTCGGGATACATGGAGGATATGATGTTGGTCGCTAGAGATACGGGCGTGGCGGCGTATGCGCCTTGGTGCAGTGGTCAGAATTTCAGGTCCTGGAAAACAAATGTGATGTTTCAATCATTGGCGTATAATAAAGCCGCCCCTTTAAGGTTTTTTATTTTCTAGGCAGGTCAATGTCTGCCGGACCCGCTAGTAGCGCGCGTTCCACTTGAATCCCCCATTTCGATCCCCCAGGGGATTTTAAAACACTCGCCTATTCCACCACGATCCCGCAAGTTGGGGTATCAAACAATACAGTTTTGTTTTTGTTTTATTTATACGGGAATACTCAAGTTCAATTAAATCGGATACTCCGACTATAGTTTCGATCACATCCGGTGACCTTTTCCAAAGAGTGAAAACAGAGCCCGACGCGCGAGCGGCTGCGTCCTGCTTAGCACCCAAAACCACTTAAAACCACGTCAGTTCTCATAATAAAATACAGAAAATTCTAATTCAACTAGGACAAACGAAGAACATAGAGGCCTTTTAACATACATGCATACATCCTATCCTACTTCCTATCCTATCGCATTTACGAAGGTTCGCGTGTGTGAATGTTTGTTACCACCTACCTCCGCAACTACCCAACCGATTGTAATGAAATTTTGAATGTGGATAGCTTAGGTTTTGGAATAGAGTATGTTGTGTTGTTAAATGTGTTGTACCTTGATGGCTTGCGGGAAGTCGGGCAGCTTCATGTCGCGCAGCTGCTGCGGCAGGTTCATGCTCTTCACGGCGGACACGGCGCGCGCGGGCGCAGCGCTGATACCCGCCTGCGAACATTGTATACATTATTTTAGCTGCGCCCTTGGTCACAGCCGCTTGATGGTGACAAACGGTAATGATGATGATAAGTAGCCTATACTATATAGACCAAAAAAAAATTAAAAAAAAAAAAAAAAAAAAAATATATATATATCAAAATAAATCATTTTTCTTTCTTTCTTTTAATTTATAAAAATACTAATTTATGATAATTGACGCTTAAATTATTGAATATATTTACTGAATTATAATAATATTACATTATGTTTTTAAAGCGAGTCCTGCCGGAGGTCACAATTTTTCTTCCTGTTTAAGCTTTAAAACTTTCGTTCCGCTGCCCAGCCCAGCTGAATTCTTCTTTTGGCTTCACTCTCAAAATTGTTTTTACCTAGTTCGAGCGTCTGCCCTATGTAAATATATTTTTGAACTATCTCTAGAGTGAAGCCATTTACGGCAACCGGTCCCGGAACAACGTACTCGTATCCGGAACGAAGTAATTCGCCAGAGAACTAAGGTTACCGACATAGCTCAGCGTATTAGTAAACTGAAATGGCAGTGGGCTGGTCATATCTGTCGCAGAACCGATAACCGCTGGGGTAGACGTGTTCTAGAGTGCAGGCCACGTATCGGCAAACGTAGGGTAGGACGTCCTGAGACTCGATGGAGTGACGATATACGTAGGACAGCTGGCAGTGGTTGGAAGCGGATAGCTGAAGATCGGGCTGAGTGGCGTGCCTTGGGAGCGGCCTATGTCCAGCAGTGGACTATGACAGGCTGATTATGATGATGATGATGATGAAGCTTTAAAAACATAGAAATACCATAAGTGTGGAATCAATTCATACAAAAATATTCAATATTACATTATGTTAATTACCAACATTATTGCACGCCTCTTAAAGAGGTAGTCTGTATGGCACTGTATTATTGTATAAGAGTAGCGCTCGTGGCGTAGCTTGTCTAGGTGATTCTAAACGATCACCGATGTTAAGCTACGGACGGTCCGGTCAGTCTTCGGATGGGTGACCGTGAGTGGCATTTATTACTGAGCGCTACCGTGGGTCGGATTACACGTTAAATTGTTGGTCCCGGTTGTTTGTTCTAGTTTCTATAACGACAACCGTCAGCCATGTCAGAGGCCTTCGGGCGGCACATTAACTCTGACACTAGGGCTGCCTATACGAACTTACTTATTTACTTATTGTATAAGAAGACCTGTCCTACCTACATTCAGCAATAAATCTTCTTGATTCTTGACTATATAATAGTATTTAGTATTACTATTAATATTACGGTAGTGTTAAACATTCCCGCCACATTTCACAGCTAGAGGTAGATATATTCATAGTTGTGAATAACTTTCATTGTTTTCGTCGTTTTTAATTATACACTTTACTTTTGTTATTAATCTTATTATGTACTTTGTTTTAATAAATAAAAAATAAAAATATGCTATAATTCATTATAATTTCAGTTTTACATAATATTCTCTCTTCTGTGTAATGAATGTAAATTTTACTTGCAAAGTGTAACCAAAACTTTATAGGGTCAATAAATTATTATTTTCTATTCTATTCCCTGTTATGGCCTTCGTTCAGCAGTGGACATCTCCGGGCTGATGATGATAATGATTCTATTCTAACACTGAAATCCCGAAAAAAACAGCTGTTCCATACAAAAAAATAATTGATCTTGGACAAAATTGTATGGAACAGCTGATATTTTTTTCGTGATTTCAGGGTTGGCCCCATAGTAAAAGTTGTTCATAGTGAGGAGTACATACATACCCTTCAGTATTGTTGAACCTTTTTGTTACACATTTTTCAGTATTGTTAAACCTTTTTGTTACACATTGTATATTCGAAAACATTATCATCGTCTTCGCGCAGTTTTTTTGCATTTTCAGAATTGGTCACATAGTAAAGTTGTTTATATTGGTGAGTGAATCTCGCCCATTTCGGCAGCTGCCGCGGAAGTGGAGGGTAGAGGGGCCAAATGACCCCCCCCCTACCCCCCATCAAACGGAGGGGGCCCAGGGCCCTCCAATTTTAAAACGTGGTAAAGAAGGTTTCTCTGCTTGCGCCCCTCGTCATGTAGTACTTCCGCGGTCCCTGCTTTCCGGCTTCGGGAGCGTTCCCCTACTCCGTATATTGCGGTACGTTACCTCAGCGCGCTGCAACTTGCTCTGTTCCTGAAGCCGGGCCAGTATGTCGGCCATGTTGGTCTGCAGCACCATCCCGCCCATGACCAGCTCGTCCAGCACCTGGTGCGCAGCGTCCGCGTGGAAGATCAGGTCCAGCTCGCACACGTTCTCGAAGCACTTGTCTAGCGTCTCTACAAACACCTGTAATGGAGGATGAAGATTTAGTCAATCACCTTTTTACACGACTGTAGTGGTAGGACTCTACTGCAGAGTCCGCCTGGGGAAGTACCACACCTTTGCCAGTTATTCAAACGCCAAGCAGTAATGTGCAAGCATAACTGTATACCGGTATAATAACATGTTAGTATACTTAATCTATACCAACATGTTAGTATACATGTTAATCTATGATACCGGTTCGCGCCATTTTCATGTTAGAAACGACACAGCTTGTTGCGACTTTTTTGTCCTTGGCTTCGTTTTAATTGCATTCTGACAGTTTCATTGTTGCGACTTTAACTGACTGATATTTATAAACAAGATTGTAAAGTTTTTTTCATTACTTATTGTACTGTTTTCTCGCAAATGTGTTGAAAAACGTTGTATGGCACACGTGCGGAATTCGTTTTTACAAACTCGAGCACTCGACTTCGTCTCGGGCTTACATTCGTCTACTCGTTTGTAAAAACCAACTTACCGCACTAGTATCATAAATAACTAATTCGTATTTTTTTTGTATGTATGTTACGCGATTACTCCGCCTTATGACTCGATTTTGATGATTATTTTTGTTAGGTAGGTGATACTTCACAGGTGGTCCCATATAAATTTTATCGAACTCGGTTTATTTAGTAGTTTGGTGTGGTTTTAAAAATCAAAATAACTGGAATAAATTAAAATTACTGGAAAATATGAAGATGTCATCCAGGTAGGCAAAATTGAAGTCGGTGATTTAAAAAAAAGCGTATTAAAGCAGTGTAAGCTTAATTAATGTGGACCTAGTATGTTCTAAAACTGCATCCAGAAGTGCCGGAGGACGGGCAGCAGCGTATTTTCGGTTAATGGTGGTGAGCATTCTGCGATCCTCGAGCCGCCGGCCAAGCGTGGGGATTATGGTAACCCTTCCCTATTAAAGGAGAGGCCTTCATCCAGCAGCGGACGCCTTCCGGCTGTTGATGTGATGTGATGTAAAGCTTAAGTAATGGCAATAATAATAGACATTATTTAAATAAAATATTTTAAAAAGTTTTTTTTTTTTTTTTATAATTGCAAAAAAGTACCAGGCACTTACTACACCAAACGAAACAACAATATAGTCAAGTATATTTTCTGGACCCTATCTAAAAAAAACACAAATGTCCGATCACCATCTTGTGGTGGCAAGAACACCTGACGCAGCCACAGGTCAAGGAGAACGAAACTGCAAAACTAATGTGGGAGATACCCGTACAAACAGACGTTACAATAGTGCACAATACCAGATATAATATACACAGATAAGACAGAAAACAAAACATACCTAATAGACACCACAGTACCATCGGACTACAATATTAGAGCAAAACAAATAGAAAAACTAAGCAAGTACCACTTAAACGAGAAATAGCCAGATTATGGAAAACGCACACAGATATAATTCCCATAGTAGTGGGAGCCACCGGAGTGGTTGCTAAATCTTTACACAGATACTGCGAAAAACTAGCATCTAACATTCGACTCACATCATCTAAAAACAATGCGATCCACACAAGCACAATAGTGAGCAGTGTTAGGAGATTCAGTTTTTGTCAGCGGGGGAACTGAGCCACCCTTCAGTCTCGGGGCAGGAGCTCAGTAAACCGAGCCTAGAGCTCGAGTAGAGGAAAACCTCAACAACTCAATATACAACGTTATTATTAGTATAGAGAAAAGCCGAAACACCCCAAAAATTTATATTTCAAGAAAATGAATATAAAAAAATAAGTCAAAAGTATTTAAAGCTCGCAAAGTTACGCTATTGCTAAGTTGGCCTGTTGTTCCCACAAAATCATGGTCACCGTAACGCAAGCTGTTTGTTTACGCACGGCGGGGATGCACCGCCGCATGCAAGGGTTGCCGCCGCAGCGGCGATCTATTGATTTGCGTTGCTAATAACTGTGTCCATATTGCACTGTTTTTTAAACATTTTTGGGACAAAATGTAACGTGGTGTAAAAACTATACCAATCGATTCTCCTAGCCATTCTGAACAAACTACTTTCAGGTTTGCACTATAATACTAAAAATAATGTGTATACATATTAAACAACTTTTTTTTAGTGCATTGTTACAAACCTGTATAAGATCCAATATTCCAAGCTCGCTTTCAGATGAGTCCACACAGAACACGAAATATAATGTGGCGTAATGTCTATAGATCAACTTGTAGTCTGAACCACCAATTAAACTGAAAATAATAAGAGAATACAATGTTAATACTTTTTACATAATCATAATATTATCGCAATGAAAAGACTGGGAAAAGGAATCCTAAATTCTTACCATAATCTTGCTTGAGAAATAAATTGGAAATTACTAGACTAAAAATATTTTCTATTTTTATTTATTAGAGCGGCCTCACACTATAAGAAAATCCGGAATCGGTCGTACATTCAGGCAACCCAACTGCATGTTTACAACCAAAAAAATATTGCATAGACTTAATATCTTGATGAAATTAAATAAAATGAATTTCAAAATGTTCACTTGCAAAATTGAAGAAAAAAAAGGAAACGATAACTGATGGAAAAAGAAAAAGATGATAATGATGGCGGAAAATATGGAAATTGTACATAAGCCGCATCTAGTACTTAGTAGTGGGGAGCCTACAAAATATTTAATGTACTTACCTGCCTCCTTCAAGAAAATTACAGACATTGTCATCTCTTTTAGATACCAACTGAAACGTCTCCTTGATGATTTGCTGCTGCATGTCTTCATTCTAAAAATTATAAATACACTATTTCATAAAATATTGCTGATAAACCACAATATTTTACATAATCTCAGGAAAGGTTTAATCTGTGGTGTCTATAGATGTTTTACAATGTAAGTAGGCTTGAATTCATTGTTTTTGATATTCTTGATTATTATATTCTTTTTAGATCCGAAGAAGTCAGTTTCTTTTAGCATAAGAAGATAATTTGTTTAATGTTTACAACAACTTTCACTCACAAAGTATTGATAGAATTTCGACAGCCGCGGCTTTCCATGGTTGTTGAACACTAATATAGCTTTTATCATATTTAATATACACGAGTAATTACTAATTCATTTACCAAAGAACGAAAAACAATAACGATAACTATGAAAATAGAAAAATCAATAATTTAATTTTATCATGCGTGTTCCGCCTGAATTCTGATTCCGTCTGGCATTGAGCATTTAACTCCGTCTGGTTTGACTTTGATTGACGGATAGAGTCAGTGTTTCCACTTTCAATTTTGGTTTTTCCCTAGTTTCTTTTCGAATTATCCCTAAAATTCCCTAAAAAATCTAAACTCCGTGGTTTAGGGAGCATGACCAAAATAAAGAACAAAAAACCTGATTTAAAGCCGAAGCACTACTTTTAAAGTTTGTCGCTGAACTTAACATTGGATCGAATCACCACTCTCACTCAGACGAATAATAATATAATATTTTGTTGCTATTGTTCTGCTATGCAGAATGAAAAACAACCAACTGGTTGTTATAATACGACTATGTTTCCATGTCGTTTGTAACTACGATCATAGCACAGTTAATAGGTCAACTAAAACTAGACGGGCTACATTAATAATTACGAGTTTGAGACCATAAGCAAAACGATTACCACATTAAGTTCGATTTTCCCCAAAACTCCCAAATCCCTGTTTATTTTAATTGTATCAAGTTTATTTACAAATACATTACAGATACATATATGTACAAAACTTAAAATAAATATTTAAACTATATAACTAAAAACTACTTATTAAGTTTAATCACCCGATATACCCCCTTAAATCATCCCTGTCAAAAAATATTAAAAATATCATATTTTATTTTGTATGAACCTACTAATAATTTATTACAAGCATATACAATGTAGATTTTACTAATGATATTCCAACAATAAAATTAAGAACTATATACAAAACAAAATAATAAAATTAAATACCTATCCTGACTAACTAACCAAAACTATAAATTATAGGTAAAAAACTACATTAAAGTCACTGTCTTCGGGTAGGGTACCTAAAAAACTAGCGACATTACCACGCTGAATGGCCAAACTTATTCTTTGGCCAAGGTAAGCGCCAGCTCTCTGATCACCCGAAACCAAAAAGGGCGATATCCCTAAAAGTGGAAACACTGGGATTGACTGACGACTTGACTCCATGGCCAGGAACTATTAAAAACTGACGACTTGACGGACGGTTTGCAAAGAGTAAAGACAATTTAACAAAATATCACACAAAACGTTTTTTTTTTTTTTTTTTTCTTAGTTATTGGCATCGCACGTTGTGCATTCTGCCAGTGTCAAGTTTATGATTTTTCACATTTATTTGTTATCATCAAGTCAAATAAGTCATGAAGTCACAGTAAGTCACACGAAATTAGTCATAGTCGAGTCCAAGTCATACCCTAGTAAAGTTGTGGCGACTTTACTATGAGCTTCTATGGAGTTTTGAAAACAACACGAAAAGACATGTTTCACCACAATATATCACTTGCCCACACTCGTGCATGTAATTCAACACTCAATGAATAAAACACCACCATTTTTAATCATTAATTCGCGAAAAAACACAAGTTTAAGAAAATAATAAAATGCAACGACATGATTTTTCCGTGTTCCCGCCAAAACTCCACAAAACGTTTTAGGTCGCTTTGACACTGACAGAATGCACAAAGTGCGATGCCAAAAACGAAGAAAAAGAAAGAAACAGCAGTGTCATTACTGTCAGTATCATGTCATGTTTTTTTTTATTCGTTGTTGGCATCGCACGTTATGCAATCTGTTAGTCATACAAAATTAGTCATGGTCAAGTCCAAGTCATGCCCTAGTAAAGTTGTGGCGACTGTACTATGAGCTTGTACAGAGTTTTGTAAAGAACACGAAAAGACTTGTTTGACCACGTTATATCACTTGCCCACACTCGTGCATGTAATTCAACGCTCAATGAATAAAATACCACCATTTTAAATCATTAATTCGCGAAAAACACAAGTTTAAGAAAATAATAGAATGCATGCAACGACCTGCACCCTTTGATTCGCGATTCTGATTGCTATAGGATGCCATCCCGCTCGTACCAACTTTTTCCGTGTTTCCGCCAAAAAAACCAAGTCATGTTATGACACATGACTAGTGAGTGACATTGACTTTGACATGACATGATACTGACAGTATGACACTGCTGTTTCTTTCATTTTCATCATTTTTGGCATCGCACTTTGTGCATTTTGCCAAGTGACATTGCCAGTAATGATATTGATGTTTCTTTCTTTTTCTTCGTTTTTAGTATCGCACTTTGTGTATTCTGCCAGTGTCAAGTTTGAAATATGCATTTTCAAGTTTATAAAGTATAGGTAGTTCATAAAATCACATTTAGTTACACAAAATTAGTCATAGTCGAGTCTAAGTCATGCCCTAGTAAAGTTGGGGTGACTTTACTATAAGCTTTTACGGTGTTTTGAAAACAACACGAAATGATACGTTTCACCACATTACATCACTTGCCCACACTCATGCATGTAATTCATAGCTCAATGAATAAAACACCAATGCCGTTGCAAAATTTGATTGCAGTGGACGGCATTTTATAAATATGCCGACGGTACGTACGCACCGTACAGGGCCGATTCCGACGCAGTGGACGCTAAAGAATACTATTACTCACAGGTGGACACGCAGCTTTAGCAGCGAGACGCGACGTTAGACAAAAACGGATTTACCAACTTAATGTCATTATCATTTACATTTGGTTGTCAACTTCACTTCAGTCTTCACTTCGTTGAATTGAACGCGTTCCGCGCAACACAAGCCGCGAGTGTCACAAAAGAAAAGAAAATCCTAAAAAACTGAATGATTATCTTGTGAAATAAAGGTTATTTGTTATCGCCCGTGATCTGTGTTACGCCGGCCGTGATGTGGAACCCAGTTTGGCGGTCACAGATGCTGTAAAACCAGGATATAGGTGAGTTAATGTCGCATGGCCATTACAATATTTCTTTATTTGGATTGAAGCCGGGGCTGGAATGGTATCAGGTGGCCCATATCGTTTACAAATATTAAAATATCCGTAACAGAAATGGTGCGTGAGTAAAAAACCCACGCTCTGGTTTGTAAATTGTATTAAAGTGGCCGCAATGAATCTGCGTATATCGTTTACAATAACATTTGATTGCGTCGATGGTTTACGATCTACAAATGCATTTACTAATAAAGTCGATGCTATCCATATAAAACTGCATCATAATATTGTAAATGTGCTTTTAAACTGATTAATGTCAAGGTTTTATTGTCCACATAGTTTAGTTTTACCTACAAGTACCTATATACAAGTATGTGAGCTACTTATCTTTCTAATGTAAGAAATTTAAACTACCTACTAAGAACACATCACAACAGGCTTACTTAAAAAATGTCTCTTGGATTGGTATATCATCTGTATAATATTAGCTAACATCAATGTCTTGTTATTATACCCTACAAACAAGAAATCTAGGACAGTTTTAGTTTGTATGTTACTCACTGTCTCACTCCTATTATTCCTGGATGAGGCAAGTAACTGGATAGTGTACTCTCATGGTCACTGACATTATGAGTATTACCAGATAAAACAAAAAAATAATGAAAAGTTGGGGTCTATCCCACTAGTCCCATCGAGTTGTCTCGTTATGGGACAACTGCCACTATTTTAACCCAGTAGTCCTATGGGACAAGTTACATCAATATTTCTGACCTATTAGTCCCATCGTATTGTCCCATTACACAATTTTATTTATTTATTTAAATGTTACACCAACAAAGCAACCACCAATACAAATTCATCAACTTAGATAAGCACACAATTCACATGATAACACCCAGTAGTACAATATTGTACTGTTACTAAAAACAAAATCTTGTTTGTAGTGTTCAAATGTTTTTTTTACATTGTGATGGTAGTGCTAGCCATTTTAGAAGCCTTTGGAACAACAGATATAGCATAACACTGATCTCGCCATTCAGCCAGCACATTACTTATTTATTTAAGTAGTAAGTTTATATATATATATATATATATATATATATATATATATATATATATATATAAGTAAATGTGTATATGTATATATAAATATGTAGATTATATATATATTTTAATAATTTAAAAGTGTTTGTAGCATCTCCCGTCTTTCTTCATGTGTTTATTCTTCCTTATGGTTGCCTGGAAGAGATTGCTTTTAGCGATAAGGCCGCCAATTGTGGCACTAGCTCATAAGGTGTATCTTTCTCTATTGTATTTTTTTGGTGTGCACAATTAAGAGTTTCTATCTATCTATCTATCTAACTTCTTTCAGTGCATGCTGCTGTGCTAATTGGAAAGTGGTTAATAAAGCAAGACACATTGGGCTGTTTTCTAACTTTACCACACAGGGCATCAAAGTGAGTCTTCTTAGCCTCTGATATTAAAAGACTCTTGCACCAGTGTGTGCTAAGTATCAATTCAAAGTTCCAGATCTTTTTGCCATCTTATTCTTGCATCTGTACTTGGGGACATAACCTGCCTTTTTAATAGTCCCCTGTTGGACTAGAAGGGTGATTGGTTCATATTGACCATGCTGGCGCTAGATATGGTGGATTGAAATATGCTATTTAATTTCTCAGGACAGATGCTGGTTTCCTCATGATATTATTTTTTATTGGAAAGCCAGTGGTATGGTAATCAGTACATAAACTAAGTAACCCGACGGCTTTCCAGCTGTCTCACTGCTGCCTATACTATATGATAAAAACATACAAAGACTGCGTTAGTAAGCTCTGTCTAGCACACTATAGTGACATCGCATACATCAATATTATTTGAATAAAAAAACACTTTCACTTTATCAATTATTATTACAAACCTGTTTCCAAAACTTGAACTGAATGCTAATATGTCAAGCTCTTCCTAACCTATGTAAATTTGTTTTGCTCGACACTAGTATCTAAATAATCTAAACTTTGAGTAACTATTAAATTACACAACAATACAATGGCAACATTTGATTTAAATTTTGTTTAGTTAAATAGAAAAAATAACTGTAAGGATACATTATAGACTTTCTAGGACAACCTTTCCTTCGAAGGTCTTTTTAAGCAACTTTTTTTTTAACTCTGAAGTGACAAAGGCCGTTTTAAAGATTGGTGTTTGTATGTATGTTTGTGTTTATCTGTTTGGCTAAGTTTGATGATTCATTCTTTATGAAATTTTGTAAGCAAGTAATTCATGCAAATACATTTTTATTTTTTATTGCTTTCGAGTGACGAGACGAGCGAGACTTTCGCCTGATGGTAAGCTTCACGCCTGCTTCTGACAGTAGCAGTGCCAGAATTGTGAACTTGCAAATACAATCCTGCGCCGCACTGCACTGCGCTCGTCACCCTGAGATATTAGATGTTAAATCTCTTCATACCCAGTAATTTCTCTGGTAACATTGCCCTTCAAACCGAAACACTACTGCTTGGCGGTTGAATAACAGGCAAACGTGTGGTACTTCCCCAGGCGGCCTCTGCAGAAGAGTCCTACCACTACTCAGTTCGCTGCGAAATACTAGTTTAGACTTAGTTCCCGTTTGCAACGTATCGTTCGCAACTAGCGCCCGTTCGCTAACGGCGAACGAATGCGTAAAATCTGTAAATAAAGATCACGCGGCGATCGTCGCTCACGCAACCCATTGCGCTGTGGGTGTGGCGCTGCTGTGCCGTGTAGGTCAGTAGGCCGGCAATGGATGCGTCACGTGATATATTAAACGCGTCAGTGTGTGTGGAATTAGAATCACTTCGTCAGCGCGCGTCATAGTCGAGTTATTTTTAAAAAAAGTCTTCGATCAAAGCTGTTGAAGAAAGAAATGCTACCGCACTCGCACATTTCACCATTTTTTAAGATAAATTACTAGGTATGAAGAGATTTAACATCTAATAACTCGGGGTGACGAGCGCAGTACAGTGCGGCGCAGGATTGTGTACGCAAGCTCACTATTCTGGCACTTCCAGTTATTTTGATTTAAAAACCAAACTACTGAACCGATTTCGATAAAATGTATATGGGACCATGTATGAAGTTTCGCCTACCATACAAAAAATAATAATTAAAATAAATTCATAATTGGCGGAGAAATCGAGTAACAAAAAAAAACATACAGTCGAATTGAGATCCTCCTTTTTTTGAAGTCTGTTGAAAATTATATTTTTGTTGAACCTATATAATGTTTTTCTCATCAATTTCCGCTTCAGAGATTATTTATAATCAGTGGTTTTCTATTTACGTATATATATTTAATACTGTCAAATGTCGAGGACTAGTAAGACTTTCACCTGGTGGTAAGCGTCACGCCTGCCACTAACAGTAGTAGTGCCTGAATTGTGAACTTGCAAACAAAATCCTGCGCTGCATTGCACTGCGTTGGTCGCCTTGAGATATTAGATATCAAATCTCTTTGCCCCTTTGCCCAGTAATTTCTTTAGGAACATTGCCCTTTAAACCGAAACACAGTACCTAATACTTGCACACTACTGCTTGGCGGTTGAATAACTGACAAAGGTGTGGTGTTTCCCCAGGCGAACTCTACAATAGAGTCCTACCACTACAGAACTTGTTTTTAATAATTATCATTAAATATTACAGATCCTAGTTAGCCTATTGTCTAGCAAACTTAAATGGTTCGAATATGTCACACAATGTTGACAGCAATGAATGATGCCGTCTCTTTTATACTCTGTGTAAAAAATACAGCCAAGTCTGACGGAATATATAAAAAAAGAAAAAAAATTGTAAAAAATTTACATGATGAATATTATGGCCACCAATTCTGTTGCCATCAGCTAAAAATTACCTTATTGTGTGTGGTCTTATTAAATCAATATGTATGACAGAAAACAGGCAAGGATGATACGTGAAGAGATTTAGGTCATTAAAGGTGGCCTTACCGCCGTGCCGAACGCACTTCATTGATGATTGATTGATGAATACTAAAATGTTCTCGGCTTTATAAAAAAGTATCGGCAGTACATATACATACGTAAAACAAATTTTAAAGAGTTATGAGAACTTTTCTTTAAATTGAGATTGGTTAAAATAATTAATTCAAGGGCGTTCACGAAGCGTTAGGATAAGTGTGCGTTCACCTTTAGAGTGGGAATTGATAATTTGGAGATTTTGGGTTTTTTTTTTTTAAAATATTTAACAAACTTCCTGTTCAGATTAAAGACATGGAAGATGAGGCTAAATTTGTAAAAGTGCTTAAAGAAATACTAGTCAAGAAATGTTACTATACATTAGACGAACTCTTTACAGATAAATGTATTAACAACGGAATAGAATGAGCCGCTCCGCACAATATTGCTATACCCCAATGGGGTCATTATGTCGTTACCTCCATAAATTGTGCTAAATAAGATCTGCATGTATTATATAAGTTACATAATGTTTGCAATAAAATATTGAGTATTGAGTATTGGAGAGTTCATTTTAAATTAAATATGGTATTTTCAATATTTTTTGACAGGGATAAATTAAGGGACAGGCAAATAAATATATCCGCGGCGCAACCTCTAGTACTTTATTATATAAATTTAATCATATAATGTATGTGAGAGTAATTATACCTATATATCTGTCTGGTGATATTATGTTATCAATATCATAATTTATTATTACTGTCAATGATTATTAATAGTGTGCATTCGTTACTTTGTTTTGTTTATAATCAGCTGCTACACAGTAGTTTTATTACTACCTTATATTAAACACGTGTTTTTAATTTAAAATGCAGTAAACACGTGTTTTTAATTTAAACGACAGTAAACACGTGTTTTTAATTTAAAATGCAGTAAACACGTGGTTTTAATTTAAAATACATTCACGTACTTATTTTATTGTTTTAATATCCAGAATACGGTGCGCTGCTATCTTAATTTTACCTTTGATTTTAATGAAAAAACAAAAAACCTTTTTTTTTTTTTTAAATTAAAATACTTGAATATTATTTATGAATTAAGAATAATCGCAATTAGCTAATCGTTGTTTCTAATACCGATCCCGTACCAATGAGCTCTTTGGAGTTTATGTAATGGATTTTCACAACACTGGCTTTTCTGTAAAGGAAAACATCACGAGTTCGTACGGAGCCTTCCTTCGCCGATAGTAAGGAAGCCTGTATGCGGCCGGAGAAAAAAATACAATGGCGTATGTGAATCTACCTAACGCTAACTCTATACCAAAATTTCATCCAAATCCGTTCAGCCATTTTTGCGCGGTTGATATACAAACATCCAATCACCATTTATAATTTTTTGATTATTTTTGTATGAAGTGTTTCCACACTTATGGTATTCCTATGTTAATCATTTATAATGATTCATGCCGTTTTCGTCCCGAGAAAGTTCGTCCCACATTAACAAATCTGCTTTCGCCCAATTTGCATGCCGTGTTCGGCCCAACATAAATTTTAATTTATAAAAAACAAAAATTATTTGTATATTTATATATTTTTTTTCCTCCGGGAGCACGCAGCTCAGCGCTGACGTACCCCTATTGCAAAACAACAAATGTTATGTTTTATTTTAGTGTTGTTCCACGTGTTTTTGGCAATAAATATATTCTTATTCTTATTCTTAAATTATTTTTTCAATTCCAAGCCGCCTGCCAAGCGTGGGGATTATGGCAACACCTCCCTTTAAGGGAGAGGCCTTCGTCCAGCAGTGGACGTCTTCCAGCTGTTGATGTATGTATTCTTAAATTCTCAATTCTTCCTACTTTTCAGCTAGTTTGATTATGAGCCACAGCAATTAGCTTGACATCACACTGATCACACTAATATTACACGAACGTTTGTCGGTATGTGTGTGTGTATGTTTGTTACCTCTTCACGTCAAAACGGCTGAACAGATTTGGATGAAACTCAAAATGAAGATAGCTTATTTCCCAGAATAACATATAGGCTACTTTTTATCATGATCATCCTTTTTCATTATCTTGCGGGTGAAACCGCGGGGGGCAGCTAGCTTATGCATAAAGAAAACATAAATAGATTGGTGAACATTTCTATAGCGCCATCTAGCCCCAAACTAAGCAAATCTGTATTATGGGAACTAGACAGCTGATAAAATACTTATTATATACGTACTTAAAAAAAAAAAAACTTAAAATACATACAACACCCAGGTACAGAACAAACTCTATGTTCGTCACATAAACTTTTTCTTGGGTGGGAATCGAACCCAGTGCCTTACAACTCTCATGGCAGACATACTACCAACTGAGCTATGTATAAAACAGTCCAATAAAATCAAATTATTCTTACCTGTTAACGTTCAAAAGTCCAACTGAGCTATGTATAAAACAATCCAATAAACTCAAATTATTCTTACCTGTTAACGTTCAAAAGTCCAACTGAGCTCTGTATAAAACAGTCCAATAATATCAAATTTTTCTTACCTGTTTAGTTCAAATATCCCTTGGGATACGGAAGCCTAAAAACCAAGATAACTATTTACCAAACTAATCTAATCCAATTACCATAAAAACTTGAAATAAAAAACGAACAACAATCATAAGAAAAACAACAATAGATAACAAAAGGGACAATTCGCCCATTGGACCATTTAAATTGCGAACGATGCAAAAACGCATCCTTCCTGCTTCCGGATTGGTCAGTTTTTCCCGCGGTTTTCGAGGTATATAACGGTAGTGTGGGGGGATATGCGGTCAGTCTTGGGGTGGTCGCCATCCCTTGCTGTTGTGGATTTCAGTGTGCTCTATCGGAAAAGCCTGGCCATTCGGTAAGTCTCTTATGTCTTGTAAAAATAAATTTATCTTTGAACTCGGAGGTTAGGCTAATTATTATATACTTAAAACTATTGCTTTTAAAAAGTTATGAATGTATTAGGACTAAGCAAGCAAGCAAGCAAGTTCGTATAGGCTGAGTGGCCAGCCCTAGTGTCAGAGTTAATGTGCCGCCCGAAGGCCTCTGACATGGCTGACGGTTGTTGTCATAGAAACTAGAACAAACAACCGGGACCAACAATTTAACGTGTCATCCGACCCACGGTAGCGCTCAGAAATAAATTGCCACTCACGGTCACCCATCCGAAGACTGACCGGACCGTCCGTTGCTTAACATCGGTGATCGTTTGGAATCACCTAGAAAAGCTACGCCACGAGCGCTACGAAATTAGGACTACATAATTATGTATATCAAACATATATTAATTTCTATTATAAATTAAGATGATTTCGAATTTGGGCGGGTTCACTACTATTATATCCGATGACATGAACTTCAAGTAAACTGTCGCAAGTGCGAGAAGGATTCGCGTACTGGATGGTTGGAACCCACAGGAAATATACATTACATACAATGTGTAACAAAAAGGTTCAACAATACTGAAGAGTATGTATATATAATTTTTCGCTATTTCAATGTTGGCCCAATAGAAAAAGTTGTTCATAACGATGAAGTGCTGAATGATGAATACATACCCTTCAGCATTCGGATACTTCGACTATAGTTTCGATCACATCCAGTGACCTTTTTGAAACAGTGAAAACAGAGCCTGACGCGCGCGGCTGCGTCCTGCTTTGCCCGCATGCACGTCGGGCTCTGTTTGAAAAAAGTTCACTCTTTGAAATAAGTCACCGGATGTGATCGAAACTATAGTCGAAGTATCCGAATGCTGAAGGGTATGTATGTATGTACTCATCATTATGAACAACTTTTTCTATGGGGCCAACCATGAAATAGCGAAAAAATATATATACTTACCCTTCAGTATTGTTGAACCGTTTTGTTATACATTGACCGAAACTATAGTCGGAGTATCCGATTTAATTATAATAATACGCTTTTAAAAAAAAAATACAACCGACTTCATCTTCGAATACCTGGATGACATCTTCATATTTTCTAGTAATTTTGATTTATAATGAAAAAAAAACATACAGTCGAATTGAGTGATTGATTGTACCTCCTTTTTTGAATTCGGTTGAAAATTGAGTATTCCCGTATAAATAAAACAAAAATTATAAAAAATATAAATGTAAACAGCTAAAAAAATATCCTCTTTTTGCATATGGTACCTTTTAAGTACGCATGTCACCGAAAAGCCATTGATATAATCCGTACATAAACTCCAAAGAGCTCGTTGGTACGGGCCCGGAATTTGAACCTGCGAACACAAGATTTCAAGTCGAGCCGTCTCCCAATTAGTCTACGACGGCTTACTATAAAGAGCATTGTTATGATAAATTCCGAATCAAAGAGCTGGAGTCGTTTTACCGCTTCTGCTGCTATGTGGATAATATGATAGCTTCCACGTATCAAATGTTACGGGACCACCGCGCATCGTCATTGTTCACATACCAAGCCTTATGCGGCATGGTGGTGGTATGCGATGCCTTGTATTATGTCTCCTAGACTATGTGTACCTCCTTTTCTGAACTCCAGAACGGTAAGCGAAAGAGCGGTTGTAACTGGTTGTTAGAGTCGGTAGAGTTGGGGGAGCTGGGTGTCCCGAGCAATTACTTTAATAGGCGTGTGGGCTAATGTTTAATTTATGACAAATAACTGGCTTAGTGATGAATATAACTAAATACATTACACATACTGAAAAAAAACTTGTATTGGTTGATAAATCTCTGAGATATGAGCGTTTAAAGTTTTAGGTGGGGATAGAGAGGGGATGCTCTATCCTTTTCTCGCAAGGCATGTGTTAGTATAGCATTTGTATGCCGCGCCTGAGGCTTGACGTCATAGCTCAGTATAGCGCGCTCTCTGTCTAGCTTGAAATTAAAATGCTTAGAACTTATTTATTTTTGGATTATTTTAAATTTTGTTTTCTTTGATAGGCTCTATTGATGATCAGCTTTTTTATGAGGTAATAAAAAAAATGTAGTCATCATGCCTATTGCTCGGGATGATTTGAAGTGGTGAATTTTGGGAGCGGGCCGAACTTCTTCCATATGCGGACGAATTCGCGGGCGACCTCTAGTTATAGCATAAAAAAATCGTTATTTTTCCAATAAAACCAGTAATAACTACTGTATCAGTAACTTTATCTTTATCACTTTGTTCCAGTTGTTGAAAGTCCTACATTACGTTATTACATGTAGGTAATTATCCTCACGACGTCACCAGGCTTATTATTGTCATTATTACCTAGTACAGAATACTAGTTAGTTACAGTAACAGGTGATGCAGGTCGCGTTATGGAGTTACTGATAAGGTAACCCGGTTTTGGACCTGGGTATGTCTTAAAACAACCAGAACCACGGGAGGACGGGCAGCAGCGTCCTCTCCGTTAACGGTGGTGAGCATTCTGCGATCCCCAAACCGCCTGCCAAGCGTGGGGATTATGGCAACCCCTCCCTATTAAGGAGGAGGCCTTCGTCCAGCGGTGGGAGTTTTCTGGCTGATGATGAACCCGGTTTTGACTACGCAGATCTCTGTTCTTAACTGAAGAACCATTATGAACACATAATGACGAGAACATACATACCCTTCAGTATTGTTGAACTTTTTTGTTACACATTGTATATATCAAGATTTGCAGTAACGAGAGTTAACACACAATCACAGGGTCTATTACAGGGTTTATTGATGGTTCTTCAGTTAAGAACAGAGATCTGCGTAGTCAAAACCGGGTTCATCATCAGCCAGAAAACTCCCACCGCTGGACGAAGGCCTCCTCCTTAATAGGGAGGGGTTGCCATAATCCCCACGCTTGGCAGGCGGTTTGGGGGTTTAACTTTTACTATGGTGCCAACCTCAAACTCGCGAAAAAAAAGAAAAGATGTTCCCTACATTTTGTCCAAGGTCAATGATGATGGTAATGTTATCCCCATAGTAAAAGTTGTTCATAATGATGAGTGCATACATACCTTCAGTATAGTTGAAAATTTTTGTTACACTTTGTATATATATATATCCTACTAATATTATAAACGCGAAAGTTTGTATGTATGGATGTTTGTTAGTCTTTCACGCAAAAACTACTAAAGGGATATGGATGAAATTTGGTATAGAGGTAGCTTATACCTTGGAATAAAATATAGGCTACTTTTTATCCCCACAATCGCGGGTAAAACCGCCGGGCTCAGCTAGTATATATATATTTAATTATGTAAATTCTGAATAAAGCTTCTGAAACTTTTGGAATTTAAATTTTTCTCGATTTTAAAAATGTATAACTTAGATTAGACTTAAAAAAAATACGACTTGGCCTATCCGTCGCATCACCGTCGCGGGGGCCGGTTCCGACCGATCACCCGCATCCGTCTTGACGTCGACTTCTGGGACACCCTGTATGAAAAGTCTCATTCACGTTATTGTTGCCCATAGCACGCAGGTTCCCACTGCTGGGCAAAAGTCAAACGTGCCTTTATTTTTACGGCACATAGGGGCTATTTTTGCACCTTTTTATTTCCGTATTGATGTTTAGTTCCATCCTTACTACCCATATAGACAATATAGGCCAATCAACAAATAATTGAGACCAATATAGCCAATAACGGCTCGTTTAACGGCAAGCTCTCGTTACAACTAAATACAGTTTAATGATAGTTAACACAATATCTTGGTAACATGTACTTATTTAGTTATAGTTGTGCATATCTTAATAATAAAGATTTACTCTAGAGTCAGCAAAAATTGCTTTAAGATTTAACATCACACTTCGGTTGAAAAACATTTAATTCATTTTAAAATGGTTTAACGTTGCCTTAAGATTAACAAATAACGTTTCCTTTGAGATAACTAATTAGTATACAATGATAAAACGTTGTATAAATTTTAGGCTTTAGAATGACCTTATAATGCATTTCGTTTAATTAATTAATTTAAAAGTATATAAATAACGCGGCTAACATGGTTTTAGAATGAGTAAAGAACACATTTAGATTAAGAAAGATAATTCATTTAAAAAGATATATAGTGCCCAACATGGGTTTAGGGGGAGGAAAAAACACATTTCTGTTAAGATAATTAATTCGCTTAAAAGATATAACGTGGCAGACGTGGCCTTGATGAGTAAACAACAGCCTAAAGACGTACATTACTGGACGTAGGCCTCCCCCTTAATACGGACACCTACCCTAGTAAAAATACATTTCAGTTCAAATGCATTATAGGCTAGATGACTGGTTTTTTTAATTGTCCTATTAAAATGTGGCCCATAAATATAGCTAATGATTAATGAAAAGAAAATAAAAATCTGATCAAAAATAAGCAACTTATAAGCATTTTAATATCATGCTAGACAGAGAGGCGAAACAGCAAATCGTGACGTCACTTCTCTGTACGCCATATAAATTATATTCTGTCGAGTAAGGCGTGACGTAATTTTTTGTTTTGTGGGAAAGGGACAGAGTTGTCTCCAACAAAAACTTTAAACGCGCATATATCAGAACATTACTAACCGATTTAAATTATTTTTTCAATAAACATACTATATTTACTTAAATTCTTCATCAAAGCTATTGGTTTCAACGATATAAACATCAGTCATCTACCCTATTCTTTAATTAAAAATATATAACCAAGCAAATGTGGTTCTGGGATGAATAAAGAACACGTTTCCGTTGAGATAATTTGTTATTGTTGTATTAGTTGTTTGTAGTGGTAGGACTCTACTGCAGAGTCCCCCTGGGGAAGTACCACGCCTTTGCCAGTTATTCAACCGCCAAGCTGTAGTGTGCAAGCATTACTGTGTTCCGGTTTGAAGGGCAATGTTACCAGAGAAATTACTGGGTATAAAGAGATTTGACATCTCATATCTCAGGGTGACGAGCGCAGTACAGTGCGGCGTAGGATTGTGTTCGCAAGTTAACATTTCTGCACTGCTACTGTTAAAAAAAAGAAGATAAATCGCAGCCTTCATGATTTTTGTATGAGTAAAGAACACAGTTCGGCTAAGATAGTTAAATATGTAATAATGTAAAAGTATTAATGTAAAATGTAAAAGATAAAAATATAATAATGTGTAAATGTGACATTTTGGCCTAGTTCATCCAAGGTATGGGAAATTTATACCATTTGGTCACCTGGGTATGACAAATATCCCCCTTTAGAAACGTTATTCTTTTTCCGATTCTATAGTAAAAAACGAAAGTAGTTTTTATGCTGATAAATAAATAAATGTTAAATGTTATGCGTTAAAGCAAGTCATAACATCTAGATCACAATAAAATGACAACTTCACGCGCGTACGCAGTCCGACCGGCTTTTACTTCCCCTATACAACAAAAACAAAGTCTGAGAGGCTGTCTGTCCTTCAAACCCAATAAAAAGTGGCTCAGCTTCTATGTGCGTCAGTTCTTTGACCTGAGAATTGGCACAGCGCAAATTATGAGGTCGGTGATTTTTAATGGCTGTCGGTATAGAATGGCACACAAAAGGTGCTGTTTTATACTAAAGGCAGTCAAGCGAAGCCAAGCAGTAGAGTGCAAATGTTATTTTGTTAAGGATTTAAAGGGCATTATTTTCGATGAACATTTGGTATTATATTTAATTGACCGTGACCGTTTACGTATTTTGTTATTTGCTGGTTTTAAGTGTCATCCGACCAACGGTAGCGCTCAGATATAAATGCCACTCACGGTCACCCATCCGAAGACTGATCGGACCGTCCGTTGTTCAACATGGGCGATCGTTTAGAACCACCTACTTACGCGCGCTACTAAATGCCACTCGCGGTCACCCATCCAGACTGGGTCGTCTGTTTCTTGGTCCTTGCATCGGTGATCGTTTAGAACCACCCAGTCAAGCTGGTGATGATGATATCACAAGTTAAATGATAATCACTTACATAAGTTCTATAACTTGAATTAATAAGTCATTCGATGTCCGACCAGGAAGCGAGTTTTTTCATTACATGACGGAAACTATGTATAATTAATTGATCACAAGTTGACAAGGCTCGTGATTTGTTTTTTGTTCGTAACTAGCTTCGTCCCGCAGTTGACGAGGGAAAATCAAAGTAAAAAGGACAAAAAAAAAAAAAGCTTATTTCATTTACATCAGGGCGCAAAGCGAATAAGGTTTCTGGCAGATGTCATAACGTTGTGCTACAGCCAAAGGATAGATGGCGCTGACGAGACATGACTCTTTTTTTCGCATTTTTTGATGAAAAAGCAAACACACTACTAATTACTAATTCGCACTTACTAATTTGTGTTGTGACAGAAAAAAACCATAGGAAATATAGTGGGCGAGTACTTTGTCGGACAAACAATAACCATAAAAAATTATGACAATACAGCAGGGGCATTCACAACTCAGTCGGAAAGGTTTCCGTTCGGATCCACATTCTCCGTGTCTGTCATCCGGAATGTAGAGGACTGGGACGGATAATGTGGATCCGAATGGAAACCTTTCCGATTGAGTTGTCCCCGTGCTGTATTGTCATACTTTTTTGTGGTTATTCTTTGTCTGACAGAGTACTTGCCCATGGTATTTCCTATGCTTTTGTTCTTCCACAACATAAATTAGCTAAGTGCAGATTACTAATTAGTAGCGTGCTTTTTCATTATAAAAATGCAAAAAAAAGAGAATCATGTCCCGTCAGCGCCATCTATCTTTTGGCTGTAGAACTACGTTCTGACAGCTGTCAGAATACTTCCCATTACGAATTGAGTTCATTTGGTAAAATAAGACATAACACTTTTTATCTAAAATAGGTTTGATATACGTTTTAATTTTTTATGCATATGTCGGAAGAAATGTATGCCATTACGTCGCGAGAAAGTTCGTCCCACATTAAAAAATCTGCTTTAGATACGTACAAAATTAAAATTGGCAAATATACGTCATTTAATTTAATCAGTAGCAGGTGTTAAGAATAATTAAATTGTCACCTTATTAAAATCAGAAATGTGTCGGTGTGCGTAATTACAATCACAATATGTGTTCGTGTGTGTGACCGTATAAAATCTAATTATACGGCCTCAGAAATATTTAATACGCAGATTAGTAAGACACACAGATGGACAAGTTTAGTTGCTGTCATATCCAACGTAACTGTGAAGTCGCGAGCGTAGATGTTGCTTGGGAATATCGATTCTTACCGGAATGCTGTAGGTTCAAAATTGTACGTCATTAACTTGTTTAGGATAGACACGGCAAAACAATCTGTGGTTTGACTAGTTAAATATTTTTGTTATTTCATTAAACGTGTGTACTCATTAAGCTGAGTACTCCGACAGTAGTTGCGACTACATCCGGGCTCTTTCTCCAGGAGTGAAGCAAAAGGTCGAGCGCGTGACCTTGTTTTGCTAGTCGTTGGCTATTTTGTCACGTGGTTTTGTGATGTCAAAATCCTATCAAATTAAGTTCATTATAGAATATTTTTTTACTATCAGACATTCGTGACTACTTCGCGTATATAATTACGATATATATCTAGATGATTTAAACTGTATAATCCATTTTCACTCATTAAATACATATGAATTCATATTTCGTATTGCTTAGTGCAGACGAGCAACCTCATCTGTGCCTACTTAATTTTCAATACAGCCTCGTCAGTTTTCCCTCACGTCTCACGCCATGTGTGGCCAAAGTATAACAAAGCTGTGTTCTGTTGCGTACAGATTGTGCACTTCTTGAAGAACTTCTGAGAGGTATTGTTCAATATTTTTTATATCTCTTATGTCAGTGAAAGCAACTTTAACGCCGTGTTTAATAACACTCTAGACCTCGGCTTGTTTAATGGTTGCTTGGAAGGTGACCAACTACTGGATGCAAACTAAGAGCATGGTCCATACTATTTAAAACCTTTTAGGCACTTTAGCTGCCGAACCTGTTGTCCACGATGTGTTTAATAAAAGAGATATCTAACAATCCACAACGGTCCCCGATATTTTTTTCACAAGATATTAATTTATTGTTTCACACCAAAAATTCAATTAATCGAGGTGTCATCTTCACAACGAAGATCGTAAAAAAACAAATTCATAGTGCCTGATGTCAAAACATACTACAAAAAAGGAACAACTACTACTATGTTTTTTTACTCGGAACACGAAGCACACGCATCTGATTGAAAATAGAAAATTATTTATTTATGTTACCATACTGCTGCTCGGCATATTATTAAGCTAAACCGACAGTGGGCCGGTCATATCTGTCGCAGAATAGATGACCGCTGGCGTAGATGTGTTCTAGAATCGACACTACGAACCGGCCAACATAGCACGGCCATAGACTCGATGGAATGCCGATATACGACAGAGAACTGGCAGTAGCTGGAAGCAAACATTATTAGCCGACCCGACGGGTGGTGAGTAGTGAGTGGTGAGAAGTGGCGTGCTTTGCGAGAGGCCTGTCTTGCAATGGAATATGATAGGCCAGGGGTCGTCAACTTAAAGAGGCGGAAGACCCAAAACTCACAATTAAAAAAAAAAAAATATAGGAGCCACTAAATTTTTTCATAAATATACAGTTTTAGCAAAGCTTTAAATTTTTAATACTACAGTTATAGAATAATAGATCAATTTGGAGGCATTGAAACAGATAGGCTAATACATATTATGTAGAAATTTTAAACTAACCTTGTCTAATGAAATCCGATACGAGGTTTGACTGGCTCTTACTCTTTGGCCTGTTACTACGCCATCTGCCTCGCTTCGACTGTACCATCAACGAAATTTTAGAAAATAAATAATTCTTATGTTCAAGCTTCGACTAAAATCCTTTTCGTGCTTATCAAAAGCTAGTGTGAGTAACAAAATGACGGTATGTCATAATATCTCTTCATGTTGTGAACTGTTTTCACATAATAACAGTATGGAGAATTCGTACCGTTGACTGGCGTTGTATGACGTTTCATCCCATCCTAACCAATTTTCGGCTTAACTTTAGTGTATTACTCGACATAGGCTTCTTCCAATGTTACTACTACTATTTTTTTTAAACGTTAGTCAAATTTTTGAACGCTGATCACTCGAAAAGTATCGAAATTAACAACTTTTCTATCGTTAACTGTTCTCCAAAATACTATTATCTTTTAAAACATATTTTTTTATGTGCTGTAATTAGGACATTATAACTAAAAAAATATTTTTAAATAGGCACTGTTTCGGAATTTTTGTCTATCGGGGTAAGTATAATTAATCGTGTTTTCAACAACAAACAGTTACTAAGATGGATATTCGACTGTAACATATATATTTTTGGCATTAAATATTGTAATTTGACTAAATAACATTGATTTTGCAAGGGGCAACTTTAGAATATAGAGCCCTTAATAAATCCGTGCGTCTCACAAAATTTTACAACATTCCATACTGTCTTCATATCGTCACAGAACCATGCCAATGGTATTTACGTCGAGGTGGCGTGGCGACTGTACCGAAATACTTCTGTTATTAGTGTACGTTCCACTTTCGGTATTTCAGGTTCTTTCACTGGTATCGTTGGTTCATTGACAAGCTTATTTTAGGACTGCATTCTTCTAATATATCCAGTTGTAGTGTACCTATAAGGTAAAATATATTTTTTGTCCTTCAATGATTTCGTTTAGTTATTTTAATGTAATTTATTGCTAAAGTATCCTTTTCTCTCTTATCTTCTAAAATGTTGATTATCTTTTCAAATTCAATGAAAGCACCGATCATGACGTAACGCTTACCACCAGGCGAACGTCTTGCTCGGCTCGTCACTTGATTGTATATAAAACAAAAATAATCATTATTGAATTTGACAAGCAAGCAAGTGCAAGCTGTAGCGAGTGTACCTACAGTACAGCGCCAGAAAACGGCAAATGGATATAATTGTCATTTCGAAAAATGTTGAGGAAAATTCCCAACTGCTAAAAGCCGTGGGTATAGATATGATATGACTTTAGGCAGCAAATTTTCACATAATACCATATCAAAAAAAATATATATTAAAAACAAAAAAAAAATAACAAAAAAATAAATAAAAAAAAAACATCATATTCTATTAGAAAATATTATTAGTATTTAATTTTATTATTTTGTTTTGTATATAGTTCTTAATTTTATTGTTGGAATATTATTAGTAAAATCTACATTGTATATGCTTGTAATAAATTAAAACTTTATTAAAAAAAAAATAGAGTTGGTAATCGGTGATGACAGACCGGTTCAGTGAAAAATTAGAAAATGTCAATTGTGTAAGATTATAATACATCAGTTACAAAGCGGCCTGAATATTTATTTGGGACATCATTTGAAATTGTTTTCGAAAAACTATAAAGTTAGATAAACTACTGAGAACCATACCTTTAATCACAAACATTTCGCACACACTTTTGCATTCATAAATTAGTGTGATATGATAACCTGATAATATTACAGAGTAATTAATATGAAATAGAAAAACCACTACAAAAATCACACATTTATTGAACAAGGAAAATCACCTCAGTGACCGACACTGACCCTTCTATACAAACACGCTCCGAATACTCTATGACGTAGCGGCCTCGTTACGTTAGCGTCGCGAGTCAACGTAACGGCGCACGTTATCGATCCAGCGTTATCGGTAGCGACCGTTTGTATGCGCGCGCGCTCACGAGTTTGTGATTTGAAATTGTTTTTTTCTTCGTGATAGATTGGAAATTGTTTTTTTCGTTGTGATAGATTGGAAAGTGTGTTTTTTTCGTTTCTGTTTTATTGGTCGCGGATTGCGAGACACGTGTTGTTTGTTTTGTGAGTGTTTTTTTTTACTTTATAATTTTAATTTCACGTGCTGTCGATTTGACTACTGAAAAATATATTTAAAAATTAAAGGTCGGCCGGGATTACTACTTGTAGTATATTTCAGATATAAATGTGTACATAGATTTAATTGTAAATAGTGGTTATATTGCTTATTTGTGTGTTGTTATAAATTAGATTGAGTTTTATGGCATATTCCACCACTGGCCCAGTGCAGGTTTTTTTTAAAATACAATCATGTGACGAGACAAGCAAGGCGTTCGCCTGGTGGTAAGCGTCACACCTGCCACTAACAGGTTTGGCGGACTTACTTACGCGATGTAATTTTTTACGACTTTTCTTTTTTTTTGTATGTTCATATACAGGTTTCACGATGTTTTTTTAAAGAGTGGTTTGAGTTTAAAATCGCCGAGGTACTCATTATTACGGGCCTGGGATCGAACCTACAATTGCGTGGCGCGTCTCCTCCCAACGCTACCACTACCTGTGATGCCGATACAAGCCACGACTTCTCGACTTTTCTGTGTGACTGATCACATCTGATCTGACTGACCTTTTGGGAGAAGCCAAAAACCAACCAGAACCTTTTGGCCTTAGCTTGCAACCTCCAGTGGTAGGTATATGCTCGAAGCTAGTGTAAGATAAACCCACGCTAAACAAATGTCCTTCTTTTTTTGCTGTCGCTTAAAATACAAGTCCTCTGTCCCACGTTGGCTTCATGCATTAACCGCATGGAATTTGACATTGCCAAGGGCGAGTTGAGCACAATAAATTTACTTAGTAACTGCAGTTGATTCTGTGGCGGTATCTCGTCTTAGAATCAACAGACGGAGCTACGTAGAATTTGGACTCTTGTTTCTTTTAACCGACTTCTCGGAATGAGGTTATTGTTTTACGGTTAACTTGTTTTATTTATTTATTATATTATATATATTTATTTTTATTTATTGATACACAAAACAGAACATAGTCAAAACATATACATTATTAGCTAGGTACAATTTCGAGCCAGACTATGCGCCTAAGCATGTGTAAACAGCATGATTAATTAATGAAACATTTATAATTTCGAAGCAATGGTTACCAACATTAAAAAAAAAATCTAGAGTAGGTATTTTGAATACAAAGCTATTAAAAGAGTTTAATTAACCAACAAGTACTTACAACTATCAAGATATATTATTTGTATTTGTATAGGTTAAGTACGTATAAAAATGTTCTAATATCAAATTTAAACTTGGGTAAATTTTTATCAAAAATATCAAATAATGTATAGTGTTCTTTTGAAGTTTCGTTGTATTGGCGACACATCCTAACCACAACCGGGTTATATAGTATGAAGTGTGTTTATATATATATATATATATATACTATATATATATAAACACATATACATATATATATATATATATATAATTATTATATTTCTCGCTAATTTGTATTTGAAATCGCGGATGCGTGTCTGTGCGCTTTATCATTTTCAGTATAATCGGCCCTTTACGTCCTATCATATGACAGTGTGTTGATATTTCACTGTAGTGCTTGGCTCGTTGCTCGCGGCTGTCCGTCGGCTTTGCAGGCGTCTCAGCACTACAATGCAATATCGAGACACTGTAATATACAAATAGGGTACAAATTACCTTGCACCGAATATGACATGATTGTAGTTGGGTGTGTCCTAAGACTGCACCCAGAACCGTAGATGAGGCAGTAGAAGTCTTCTGGCTGATGAGTGCGATGATGTAATGTAGTTATAGATATAACGCGTTTTCTGTGGGACTGTATCTTCTGCAATTACTATTATGTTTGACGTGCCTGCGGGGTTACAGTGGCTACTTTAGCCCCGCTACGCGGAGCGAAAGGAACCACTTCCTCCCCGCAGCGGCACGTAAAATCGTATACACACCACGGGAGCAAGTAAAGAAGCCTCAGATCTCATGTTTGTCACCGGGAGACAATATAATATGAGATCTGAGATATTCATTACTTTTGCTCCCTAGGTGGTAATCTACTATTGTTTATGTATTATTTATGTCTGTGATGTAGCACAAAGTGGTGCAGAACCTTCGGTACGCGAGTTACGGAATTAAATGTTGTTATGCAGTTACTAGTATAAAGTAGTCATTTTGTAAGTAAATCAAAGAACTCAAGTCTACACATCTGTTATCTCTTGAATTATTATGTCTGACAGAAATCTTTGTTCTCGCAAATAGGTTTCCTTTTATATATACCTCTCTTTATATTTTATACTGATAGTATATTTTGTACGGTTAAGGACTATCCGCACACGACAGTGCCGACACGTGCTGATCACTAACGTATCCATCAGTGTCAGTGAACAATGATATTGTAGCATACATTTTGTACGACGCAATCCGTACTCGTCAGTGACAGTGATGTCAGTGCTGCGCCAAGAATCACTGAACGTCACTGTCACTGACGAGTACGGATAGCGTCGTACAAAATGTATGCTACAATATAACTTTCACTGACACTGAACTGATCGGCACGTATCGGCACTGTGCCGGCCTGTTCTGTGCGGATAGGCCTTTAATGGGAGATTTTCTAACAGGCAATAAAAAAAACAACATACAGTCGAATTGAGAACCTCCTTTTTTGAAGTCGGTTTTAAATGCGGTATTCTATGGTGCGCACTTGACTCGCGACTTGAAGACGCACACATTATAACTATCGGGAAATACCCACACGGACAGCGGATTCTACATCTATCTTAAAAATGTTACTGTTGGAATATACCACATCATGTAGCTAGGATTGGCCTTCATAAGGCCCTAGATTATTCAAAACCAATAAATGTCCTCTCTTTGACCTTTTTAAAGTATCATATGTCCGTTCGATCTTCTTCAAAGTATCGCATTCGTCTTCGCGAAATGATTGATCGCTGATAGTCTGACCGCAGAATCGATAGTAGGTGCAAGTATGACCAACGCGTAATGTTTCAAATATAAACAACCAGTTTCCAAGAACAATGTGCAAGATAATATTTGTTACGTGATACGTGTTTGGATATATTGAATGCAAGCGAATGCCTTAGCCAGCTCTACCGTCTCTAATTAACCTTAACGCCCGGGATATACGATTGATATACTAGTTTTTACTACCTTGCTATCCTGGCTTGAAAAACTAGCCTCGTGTATCCGGGTAAACGGATCAAGGTATCGGTGGATACAACTCTCCGTGATCCGTGGCTAAAGCAGTCCGATCCCGGGATCCGTGGAGACAAACCTAAAAAGGGGGGGGGGGGGGGGGGGGGGGGTCAAATAGTACCGTCACTTCTAAGAATATGGTAGTCGGAATCGCTATTTAACTAATTTAGACTTTGATTAGATTAAATGAATAAGGTTGAGGTGGATGCTTAGCTTCAAGCGTTATTAAATAGGGACGGTTGTGGTGGCTACTTAGCTTCAAGCGTTATTAAATAGGGACGTTTGTGATGGCTACGTAGCTTCCAGCGGTATTAAAATGGGACGGTTGTGGTGGCTACTTAGCTTCAAGCGGTATTAAAATGGAAAGGTTGTGGTAACTACTGAGCTTCAAGGGGTATTCAAATGGGATGGTTGTGGTGGCTACTTAGCTTCAAGCGTTATTAAATAGGGACGTTTGTGATGGCTACGTAGCTTCCAGCGGTATTAAAATGGGACGGTTGTGGTGGCTACTTAGCTTCAAGCGGTATTAAAATGGAAAGGTTGTGGTAACTACTGAGCTTCAAGGGGTATTCAAATGGGATGGTTGTGGTGGCTACTTAGCTTCAAGCGTTATTAAATAGGGACGTTTGTGATGGCTACGTAGCTTCCAGCGGTATTAAAATGGGACGGTTGTGGTGGCTACTTAGCTTCAAGCGGTATTAAAATGGAAAGGTTGTGGTAACTACTGAGCTTCAAGGGGTATTCAAATGGGATGGTTGTGGTGGCTACTTAGCTTCAAGCGTTATTAAATAGGGACGGTTGTGGTGGCTACTTAAATTCAAGCGGTATTAAAATGGGACAGTTGTGGTGGCTACATAGCTTCAAGCGTTATTAAATAGGGACGGTTGTGGTGGCTACTTAGCTTCAAGCGTTATTAAAATGGGACGGTAGTGGTTGCTACTTAGCTTCAAGCGGTATTAAAATAGGACGTTTGTGGTGGCTACTTAGCTTAAAGGGGTATTAAATAGGGACGGTAGAGGTGGTGATTTACCCTATATAGCGGAGGTTAATTAGGGACGGTTGCGGTAGTTGCGGTAGCTATTTAACCCTATGGGAATAAATAGGGACGATTAGGTGGCTATTTAAGCCCGATGAGGATAGTGCCGTGAGAGTGAGGAGGTTTAGCATTTAGTGGATTAAATAGGCACAGTTTAGGTTGACATCTTCATTAATTTATCGACACAATAACCACAATATATTGAGTGAGTGTACACGTTATCTAATACTATAAGAATCAAAGTCCTGACTCACTCGCTCCTTGGCTGACAGACAAAGGGGGTGAAAGGGAGGATGCAACTTTGTATGGATTGTTATTTGTTTTTGAAATCATAGAGATGAAAATGTGTATTTGGATTGGTACTTTTTAAAACACGTACGCGGACGGAGTCGCCGGGCTACCGCTACTAATACATATAATCAAAGTTAGATAAGATAAGATAAGATAATATTTATTTCCAAAAGAAAAAATTTCAAATACACTAAAATGCATTAGCAAACACTGGTAATAATATAAAACTTAATTAAAGAAACAGGATTACATTTTGTAGGTACTAGCAGGTCCCAAACTAGGCAGAGCCTGTATCTTGGTGACCTGGTTCCATCGGGTTACAGGTTCCGATTTCGCGCTCTTACGAGAATAGCATATAAGCTTAAGAATTGATTTTGACAAACAAAAAAATAATAAAAATAATAATAAAAATAAAAAAAATAAAAATTAAAAATGTGGTATGGCTCGAAACAGAAAGGAAGTAAAATTATTGATAAATTAATGTAATATGATGAGGCAAAATGCTATATGATAGGTTATACATCGTTGTATGAATCTGAAATTGGGTAGCTTGTACGAGTTCTGATGAAGATGTGAATGATATTATTTAGGTATTATGTAGAGTGTGGATGGTATGTTGTGCGTGATGGATCATGACATGTGATGTAGGGTTGTGGCTAAGGTAAACCTGTGTCAGTCAGCTATTTAGCCGTCTTTTTATAGTAGATTTACGTGATCTACATCCTGCCTGATGGCAAACAATGATGTGGAAACAGGATGTGGAAGGTTTAGACGTAGAGACTTGTTAGAACTTAGAAGTCAAGGTCATATACTCTGACCAATGCTTCCGTTTCCTCGTAAGGTTTAGCCATTAACCATCGTCTTACTTTTGCTTTAGCTTCCCTATGCGAGTGCTCCTTGATATCACACAGCTTGCACACCATATTAAAAGCGAATATATTTATGAATGGGGGTAAGCGGGAAGCAAATACCGTTCTAACTTTCGGCAGTTGTGCTGATTCTGGACGAACCTGTCTCTTTTTTTTATTTAGCGGCTCCTGTGCGCTTGTCTGTATTTTCTCCACTGCTCTTATTACAAACAATTTTCTAACACTAAGGACCTGTGTGTCGCGATACAAATCTTGTGTGGGGTATCGGCGTGGTTTCCCAATCATCACCTTCAGGACCGCTCGTTGGGCTCGCTCTAGGTCAATCATAAATGATTTTGCCGCACCACCCCATACCCCTATGCAGTATTGCAGCAGTGATTGGCACAGTGAGGTATATACCAGTTTTCGTACGTTTATACTAGCGACAGATCTGAGCGTCTTCATAAGAAATATTATTTTCCGCGCTCTTTTTGAGACGGCGGCTATGTGGGGTTCAAAGTTAAGATTCTGGTCAATTAGTACTCCTAAATATTTTATAGAACCCACTTTTTTTATTTTCTGACAGGAACAACTGTAGTCGGGATGGGAAGTAGTTGTGAGCGTGGGACAAGACTTCCTATGGAGATTGATTTGATCAAGTTTGAGTTCGGTAGCTTTATTGATATGAAAACCGATGAAATTAGTTTTCCTGACATTAAACGTGAGGAGATTATGGTCCAGCCAGTTTGATATAATAGACATGCCTTTTTCTGCTGCAGAAATTGTGCTTTGCCAGGTTTTGCCATAAAATATCGCCACCGTATCATCCGCATAGCAAATTAGATCCGCGTATGGAATCTCTAGTTTCAGGATATCGTTCATGTAGATTATAAATAGAGTGGGAGAGAGTATGCTTCCTTGGGGAACTCCAAAGGAGATGTCTCTCCTATCACTCAGATGTTCCCCTATTTTTAGGGATTGCTGTCTATTGCTTAGATAACTGGTAAACCATGCAAGAGCAATCCCACGGATGCCAAAGCATTCTAGCTTTTTAAGCAAAGTGTTAACTGAAACTGTATCGAATGCCTTGGCAAGATCGAGGAAAACTCCCAAGCATCTGTTCCCTTTGTCCATGTGCCTAGATAACCTAGATGTCAGCAGTTCGACGGCGTCCTCGGTAGACTTTCCACGCCTAAATCCAAACTGTCTATCTGATAATAAATTGAGTCGTTCAAGATAATTGACTAAACGCTTGTTCACTATTTTTTCCAGTAGTTTGGAAAGAATAGGAAGAAGAGAGATCGGACGGTAATTATCTACGCTAGTTGGTTGACGCATTAAACCTTCAATATGTTGTTTTGTATGTGTACATTATACCATATAAACTAGTAATTATATAATATTAAATACAAGTTAACCGCAATACCGTCTATATAGCTTCACATTTCACAGTAAAAATAAACTTTTTCACCGCCCCAGGCACCTATTGACATTTAAACATGACATATACTTTCACCATACCAGCTTCACAATATATTCGTCAAGTACCAAATATGGTTAGTCCTCAATTTGCCGATTGCTAAAATTTTACAGATGGCATAGAATCAATATACAGATGGAATCAATATCAATAGAGGCACGTATGTCTTTTTGCGTGCAATAGATTTATCTAAAAAAATATAATCACCCAAAGATTAATAATAGAAAAAAAATATATAATGTGCAATAAACAATTTTTACTGTGACATTGATTACTACGAAAATATTTAAAGGGCTATATTTCTTTTAGCAATTAGTTGGTGCAATAATACGCTTTTAAAAAAAAAATACAACCGACTTGATCTTCGAAAAACTGGATGACATCTTCATATTTTCTAGTAATTTTGATTTAATAAACCCAAACTACTGGACCGACTTCAATAAAATTTACTTATATGGGAACACCTCTGAAATATTACCTACCAAACAAAAATATAATAAATATAAATCGCGTAACATACATACAAAACAAAAAAACATACAGTCGAATTGAGAACCTCCTTTTTTGAAGTCGGTTAAAAAATATAACCATCCAATGATTAAGAGGCATTATCTAGGATGAAAATAGAGGAATACGTTTGTATGGAGAGGCGCTCACCCTATTCCTCCTTAATGCCTGATTTACACATTGTTGAGTGACAAGTGTAAGTGTTAACTAATCAGTAAAATCAGCGTTTCCACGTTGATTTTAGTTAAACACTTACACTTGTCACTCGCACTTGAAACTTAACAAATTGTAACGGCGACTTTAGGCTCAGAATCGTGACGTTACCTTGCGAATTTCTTTTATCGAAACAAGTTAGTAAATGATTCTAAACTTATCTACCTATAGCGGGATGTTGTAGTGGTAGGACTCTACTTCAAGAGTCCGCCTGGGGAAGTACCGCACCTTTGCCAGTTATTCAACCGCCAAGCAGTAGTGTGTACTCATTACTGTGTTCCGGTTTGAAGGGCAATGTGACCAGAGAAATTACTGGGTATGAAAGAGATTTAACATCTAATATCTCAGGGTGACGAGCGCAGTGCGGTGCGGCGCAGGGTTGTGTTCGCAAGTTCACAACTCTGGCACTGCTACCGTTATGGGCAAGCGTGACACTTACCACCAGGTGAACGTCCCGCTAGTCACGTCACTTGAACGTATAAAAAAACCGGGATGTTAAAAGCTAATGCAGTATGCAATATGTAAGAAATACATTCTTTACAGGTAGGTGCTTAACACAATGCTCCATTGTATCGATATATTACACAATCTTAATACGAACAGTACTGAATTCCGTTACAAGAGTATGTGTAACTAAATCTTTTGTGTATTTCCGCTACTCTAATCGACTGAGCGAAGCGAATCTTCGCGAGTACTTGGGCGCATCGGCATAAAAAAAATATTAACTTTTTGGGCAAAAAAGATTCCACGCTAGCAAGTTTTTCCCGTGGTTGTTGGGATAAAAAGTAGCCTATGTGTGATTCCAAGATAAATGCTACTTCTGTCCCAAATTTCGTCCAAATTCGTTGAGCCATTTTTGATTGAGTAGAAAACATTCAAACAAGAATCATAACATTGTAAACATCACACATCATCATCAGCCAGAAGACGTCCACTGTTGGACGTAGGCCTCCCCCTTAATAGGGAGGGGTTGCCATAACCCCCACTCTTGGCAGGCTTGAGGATTGCAGAATGCTCGCCACCGTTAACCGAGAGGACGCTGCTGCCCGACCTCCGGTGGCTCTGGATGCAATTTTACGACTTACCCAGGTCCTCATATTAAACGCTTCTCACCTATTTGTGGATGGACGAGGTTCTAAAATACCTAAAGAAAAATAGTATTCGTAAAAAAAGATTTCTTATTGCAATTATTATGTAACTGGCCCGGTTTTAAGGCCAAGTTCACAGTCATGGCGACTTGCCAAGAACATATTTGCAACAAGGATTTTTCATAGTCATTCAAGAGCGTAGAAAAATTATTGTTTGTGTAAGCTATGATTTAAGAAATCTCTTTAAAACTTGGCAGGTTGGCATTTATACAGGGATATTTTTAATTGACTGGTCATCTAAGACGACTTCATGGCTTCATGTGTAGGTAAAAACAACAACTTTTGTTCCATTACTTTGTAATTAGTATTTTTTTATTCCTACCAAAAAAAAAAAATTGTACGCGTTTTGAAACTAATAAGAACGCAGTCCGTATAAACCTGAGTTTTGCACACAATATTAATAAAAAATACATACCAACTTTAGAAATTCGTGGGAGCGACCGTTACAAACAGTGAATTAAATCACTGTTATTTAACTGTTACCGAGTAGCAGTTTAAGGGGGAATAGGGTGAGCGCTTCTCCATACAAACATATTCTGCTATTTTCTTCCCGTTAAAAAAATTAAATCCAGGTCTACTGTAGACGTGTCTCTGTGTTTTCTTTTTTTTTCCAGAAACTAATTGCTAAAGAATATATAGCGCTCCAAAAGTTACTATGAAGATATTTAAAGCGTTATATTTTTTAGGTATTAATTTCTGAAAAAAGGAAAACAGACACGTCTACAGTAGACCAAAATTTTATAAAAAAAAATTATTGCGTAAGAGGCATTGACGTTATCAACCATAAAACGTCCACTGCTGGACGAAGGCTTCCCCCTTAAGCGTGGTCGCACATAGATTCGGCACGGCACCCGACAGGCACCGGACGACCGTAACACACTGCGCATAATTAACTGGTGCGAGCGAGACGGGCGTCTCGAGAAATTTCTTACGGTGTGCGGGAGCTAGTACAAAATGTATGCACGGAGCGGCTTCGGGCGAAACCGGACGGTTTTTCTTACGGTTTTTCTCGTCGTATGCGCCCGGCCTAATAGAGGGTCATAATCCCCACGCTTGGCTCTAGACTTGGGGCTCTAGAGGCAATCCAGAAACAATAAATGGGAAATACGTTTGTAAAGAGAAGCGCTCACGTATCCTGCGATCCGTAAAGAAAATTCAATAATAGAATTATTTAAAATCGACCCTAATAACATTATATACTAACTCTAGAACATTTTTACTCTTTCTTTCGCAAAGACAGACATCTTTGGTATCTATTAATTGTGCCAATTATTCACAGCAATTTATTTTTGCTGAAAGTAATAGTCGGCTTTTAACAACGCTGTTATTTTGCCGCAATTGCACTTTTCCCCGTTCTATATTAAATAATTACATTTATCTATGTCATCGTCTCGCTAATATTATAATCGCTAGAGTAACTGCTGTCTGTTTGTTTATTTACCTTCATACAACTAATAATACGCTTTAAAAAAAACAACCGACTTCAATTTCCACTACCTTGATGACATCTTCATATTTTCCTGTTATTATTACCACCTACCAAACAAAAAAAGATCAAAATCGGTCCACAACTGACGGAGAAATCGGTGAACATACTTTAAAAAAAACATTCATACAGCGAACATAGAACCTCCTCCTTTTTGAAGTCGGTTAAAAATGGACTGAACCTGCAAATAGAACCACCGGAGGTCGGGCAGCAGCGTCCTCTCAGTTAACGGTGGTGAGCATTCTGCGATCCTCAAGCCGCCTGCCAAGCGTGGGGATTATGGCAACACCTCCCTATTAAGGGGGAGGCCCTCGTCCAACAGTGGACGTCTTCTGGCTGATGAAGACAACTAATAAGGCTGAACTGATCATAGTAGCTTTTGTCTCGTAATAAAACAAAAAGTTATTACAGTAAAAAAAAACAGGTTTGCATCAGCCAGTGTTATTTTTATGGTAAGAGACGCTTGCCCATGATGTGACCAATTGACCAAATATTGCAGCAGTAACCAGATACGGGATTACTCAGGTTTAATTAAGTTGGATCAGGTCCGTGGTTTTCAGTTTCGATCACATCCTGTGACAATTTTAAAGGAGTGAAATAGAGCCAGATGCGCGTGCGGCGGCGTCCTCCGCTCTGCGGGCCGTTACGCGGCGCAGGCGCGGGAGCGGGTAGAGTTGAAAACTTTGCAAAAAAAAAGTCAAAACCGGTTTAAATACTTAAAAAAAGGCTTTAAAACGTGAGGAAAACGAAGAATCGGGAGTAAAACTGCGAAGCGCGCCTATTGTATATCAAGCAGACGAAAATTGCGTTGTAATTATCTAACATAGGTACTTTTTTTGCCAACTCTTCTTATGTTCAACATGCGGTGGCACGTTTCAGATTTATTATCAAGATCTTTCGATGCCAAATAATCTCCTATTTGCGCACAACCAGACGGAACTACGTCAATATAGCTGTCTTTCTCCAACGCCGCACGTTAATCTTTCCCTCTCGCTCGGTTCTAACGAACCGCTCACGTTGCCCGTCGTTATACGCCGTCGTTAAACGAAAACTGACTCATGCGCTAAAAATAGCCCGAGTTGAATTGAATGCGTTGTTTCCTCTTAGAATGTTTCAGTTGAATTTCAACTGTAGTTATGTTAATTTAAAGTTTATATTGCATTGTGTTTTGGTATTAGTTTTCGTATGGTGTGGTTTTTTTGTACCGTGACCCGTTAGCGAAGGTATATAGATGGCATGACTAGCTTTTGTTCGCCACTTTGGTTGTGTCAGCTTGTGAGGAATATTCGATCAGGATTTTATTTAAATTTGTTCAGCATTGAAGCAAGTTCCAAATTTAAATACAGGTTGGTGGATAGATTTATTACTTACTAGAGGTCGCCCGCGACTTCGTCCGCGTACGGAAGAATTTCGGCACGCTCCCAAAATTCACCACTTTAAATCATCCCGAGCAATTTTTTAGCCCCCCCAACTCCACCGACTCTACTGACTCTACCCACTCCCCAAACCCTCCCAACCCCCCCACTCCCCCCTACAGTTTTACGTGTCGTTTCTTTTTAATTTTATATTCAATGTTAAGCATGATAGAGTACGCTCTGTATGTGTCGTGAGTTGGTTTTAGTGTGCGTTCTTACGAACACGAATTTGTTTTAATAGTGTGAAAGTTTGCTTAAAAGTGTCCCATGCGTGTTTATCTCGTCCCCCGCGAAAAGTAGCAGATAATTGTGTAGGCAGATTATCGCCATTGGCTTCTCCATTGATAGTAACTCCATAAAGTGTTTTACAATATGAAGGAATATTTTGATAAGTAGTCTAATTGTAATTGTGTTAGTCAATATTTTTTATTGTTTTAATTTGACTCCTTGTTTGTGCCATTTTGCCTCTTTTCTTGTTTTTTTTAATTTATTTTAATGTTATCTTAAGCTTAATCTGCAATAATAATAAGATTTAAATATTGTATGTTCGATAAGAACAAAACTGTTGATACTTACTCTAATGTTACACTATCTTTGTACACAGTTTCACAATAAAATTTATTCTATTCTATTCTATTGGGTTACCACGGGTCTTAGATTTTCCAACGAGTCGGAGACTCGGACTTTTCACATGTTATCTCTGAATCATTAAATAAACAACGCGCTGGAGAGAGGTCACGTGATGTACCGTCAACGTCATGTCAGTGGGCGGTCGTGGACGCTAGCACAAGGTCGAACCTTATCTCGAACGTGTAAGATACATAATTAAATAGGCGAGTTTCGTTCTCGTATCCGAGACTTTCACAGACGAAATATCACATCACACTAATATTTATAAATGCGGAAGTTTGTCGGTATGTGTGTGTATTATATGTGCATATGTTTGTTACCTCTTCACGCCAAAACGGCTGAACGGATTTGGATGAAACTCGGAATGGATATAGCGTATTTCCCGGAATTCGCCACCATCATCACCGGTTTTCCTAATGACGTGGGGCGCAGCTAGCAGGATATATACAGGATGTGGCTTATCGATATCCTTAGCCTTACAAAAAAAACATAAAAGTCACATTAGTACTAAAAGTTGATACGAGCTTTTATATTTTTCTTTTCTTTTATATTTGATAGCATATCCTGAACAAGAACATTAACCAAAAACAAATCGAGATAGATAATTCCTTGATTTATAATCTTTTTCGAATAACTCGAAATGTCAATTAACTCGAAAACTATTCCAGTTTTACGGAATACTATTTTAGATTTTCTTAACCACCATGATGTATCCCATCAGTTGGTATAAGGGTATTCACTTTTTACGCCACACCCTGTATATAATAAAAGCTAGTAATTGATGGGGTTATTGTTATCTCGCTCGTAAAGGATTAACAAACCATAACAAGAAAAAAATGACTTTTATTTTTTTCTGAACGAGTTTGTATACTTATTACTATCTATTCTGTGTCAGTGCCCCAATTCTCTAATCCGAACTTAACAGTCAACACGCGTTGAGTGTTTACCCAGTAACGATAACGGCGTTAAACGCGCCGTTGTCACGATAAGATCCGTTTATCTGTTTGAAGATAAGTCAACTTATAAATGCAAGTAGATTATCGATTTCTGTTAGTACTTTAGGTATTTTTGAAAAGTGGTTTGTGACTGGATCTTTGTGAAGGTATGATGTTATTATATAAATTTATTCTTTGTTTCGTCCCTGTTTGAGAAAGTTGCCTGTCCATTAAACTTGGTATATCCTAAAACTGCATCCAGAACCACCGGAGGACGGGCAGCAGCGTCCTCTCGGTTAACGGTGGTGAGCATTCTGCGATCTTCAAACCTGCCAAGCGTGGGTATTATGGCAATCCCTCCCTATTAAGAGGATGAGTACACCCAAATTGGTTTCATTCGGGTTAATGTTTTGCCAAATGTACAAATTCGACAGCACTGTTTTTTTTAAATGTTATTTTTGATCATATGTCCTAGTTGGCTATTGTTTCGAAAACACATCTGCGAATAAGTTTCTCGATGGAAAAAAAACCTCTAAAAACGAATTTCTAAGTAAATTTTTCTTTGTATGAAGAATTGAAGACACATAACCAAAATTAACAAAGGTTACGAGCAATACTTTAATTTATCTTACTATTGAACTAGTTTTTATTTTTACGCAATAACTGCAATTATTATTGCAATTAATTATTTTCCAACTAAATTACTGTACGAAACGGGGCGCAAGCACGCCGGCTTCTCGGTTTTACCTTTGTAATTTGGACAGAGACCACAGACGCGCGGAGGATCAGCTATTGTCAGCGTCTTAAGGGAGGCTTTCGTCCAGCAGTGGATGTCTTCTGAATGATGGTAACCTGTCCAGTGCTCCCCAATATCCGTTCGTCCCGATTTAAAATACTAAAAAATTAGTAAGCTAATCATGTTGTTTTTACTAGCGCTCACTATTATGTGGGACCCACATTGTGGGACCCACATTGTGGGTTACTGAAACTTTATAATATTAATTTTGTAGCAATTTCTCCGATAGATATTTTTCATAACTAAGTATACGCAGTGACTTTATACATAGTATATTTAAAAAAAAATTGCAAACGAGACGGCGTAGCGCAGTATTCTAAACTTCTAGACCAGCAGTTCTTAACTGGTGGTCCGTGAAAGCGTTCGAAGTGTACAGCGAAATAAAAAAAAAACAAAAAACATCGTAATAGTTTGAATACCAGTGTCGCTGTCGGCATATGTTTGGCTTTGAGTTGCACCGAACCAAGGATTCAGCAGGTGGTAAATATGAAGTCATTAAAATCCCGCTGAAATAAAAAAACCTCTTTTATTTTGCTGGAATAATTTTGCGAACTTCTCGCTCGTCTCGTCACTCAATGCATTCAAATCAAATTTATTTATTTTAGACAACAACGGCCTTACTTTAAAATACTTTTCAACCGTTAGTCACTGCTTAAGATGCTCAGCCATCTTCTCACTGACGTGAACTGTAATATGCAAGAACAAGACAGAGAAGTTTAAGCAGTGACTAAGAGAATCGAGATTATTTTAGGTAAGGCCGCAAGTGTCCAGGCATTGCAAACAACCTAATAATAATGTATTATAAAGTTGGCGACACCCCGAAACCCCGAAACAGTTGGCGGTCAGTGGCAAGACAAAAAATCTGTCAAATGGTTCTACGAAAAGGTTAAGAACCGTTCTAGAAGGGCATTACTTATAAATATTGCTTAAGTTTACAAACATCATTTAATTTTGCGCAATACAAAAATGAAGTGCGCAGTTCTAACTAATGTCATTTAACTTTAAGTGACGTTTTAAAGTAAGGGTGGAAGTAACTTGACTTTAAACCATCCACGTGACTGCTCAAACGCCAACGTAACCATGACTGCTTTCATGCTTTTTTGCATGATTGTGTGTAACGTCGTCTCCATGAATTTTCGGCTCACGATTCCGTCGCATGTTATAAGCTAATCTAATACTTGAGTTCAACTACCTCGGGCAACTGTCCCACTGCTGACGTTAAGCGAGAAGCGAGTAGAGCTAAGCTAACAACTAGAAACGAGTCGGCGGGCAGCGAGTGTAGTACAACAGTATTGTCGCTGGGCTGAGAGCGAGTGCGACGGGCAATTACTCGCTCCTCTCTCGCTGGTATTCCTATACAGAGAGCAGAGTAGCAGCGAGCCTTCTAGTTGTTTCTCTGATAAAGGCCGTCACAGACGACGTAGATGCTATAATATTTTCATGTTAAGATAAAATATTGCTCGCCATAAAATTTTGAAATATATATTATCTTCGTCGCTTGTTCGTCATTTTGTTTTGAGTAACGATATTGAAATATGTTCTAAGATAACGTGAAATATTATAGCATCTTCAAGGTGTGTGACAGCTTTAACTCTTGTCGCTGCGACAGACTTGTGGAGAGACGCCACGCCGGCAGTGCAAACAGTACGACTATAAATATGTAATATGTATCTCTTTTACTGAAACGTTCCGACATCTACTGTATATTTCTTGAGCGAGAAAATAGTCGCTAGCTAAACTCTACCTTATCGGTAGTGGGACAGGTGCCTCAGGCTTGTACCAGAGCGTTATTATTTAGGTCAGTAACACACAAACTTGCGTAATGTATTTTTGCACGAGACGGCTTATCTAGGCGTGTTTACTGAAAATGATTATATTGTTATAACTTATAATCACGATGGAGTGGAGATAGTTGTGTTTTTGTAGCAATTTTTGTATTGAAAACATTCTCAGGTACACACCCACCTCATTCATACTAATACGTCGTGGACTTTAAATATGTACGTAAGAAACGATTTCAATAAAAGATTTTTAATACGATTTATTAACTTAAAAAAACTTCAAACACGTACGAAACGGTTTGATTCCACATTCTTTATTCGAACTGCTAAGCAGTGGGTAGCGCTGCCCGAGTGGGTGTTTCCCGATAATTATAATCTGGGTGTCTTCAAGTCGCGAGTGAGTCGGTTTCTTCTAGGCAAGCGTGCTCCATCGTAGGCTGCATCTTCGTTTAACATCAGACGAGTTGGCAGTCAAACGCAAGCCTATATTTTTTTTATTTTTTGGTATGTGCAAACGTTTCTGTGTTTTATTTTGAACGGTACTGCATAAAGTCTTTGATAGTCCTGGATGACCTGCCCTCGAATATCGATTGGGCCTTATTCTCCACACTGGCCCATTTGCGGATTGGTGAATTCACATAAGCCATTGAATTTCTGCTCCGGACGCATGCACTACAATGTTTTCCTTCACCGTAAAGCCAGTGGTACGAAAACAGTACATAAATGCTCTAAAGAGCTCATTAATATGGTCCCGGGTTTTGAACTCGAATCAAGCGATCTTCCAATAGACTCCCACAGCTTTTGAACGGTACAATAGCAAGAAAAAGTACTTTAAAAAAAACAACTTTAATTTCGATTACTTAGGTGACATATTTTTTCCAGTTATTCGAGTTTATAAACCAAACTACTGAACTAAAAAAAAACCAAATCAGTTTAGAAATGAAGTTCTGAGGTAACAAACAATAAAAAAAAACATTCAATCGAATTGAGAACCTCCTCCTTTTTTGTGTTCCTTCGGTTAAAATTGCGGGTTTAATGAGACTCGCGGTTTGTAACTCTATACACCTATACGACGCCGGGGTGGGTCGTAACTTAGTCGAGTAATTTATAATGTTTGGTGTTACGAAACTTGCTCGGCTTTGGTTCTTTTACCCGGCTAAATCGCAAATAAAATCGTCATAAAATATACATTCTACAAATAAGTGATAAGAAACCTGTTTCCGTTATAAAGTAAATACGCACCTTCAAAACATCAAAAAAAAATAGATTACTTACATCGGAAGTCGCCCCGATAGTGGATCGAGATTGGACAAAATATTTGCCAACTTATCGGGCCCATTGAACCAACAAATCATGTTTTTATTGGTCTAACTCATGTCTGACTATCCACGGTTTAAATATTAAAGGTTATTAAGTAGATACAGGTATTCAAAACACATTTTTTTGTGTATACTTTAAGAGTTTCCGTTTAAAAAGTAAACACAAAACTGCAAAAAAGTGTTACCAATGTAACCCAAAAAAAATGTATCAAAACTTTAGTACTATTATTTATTTTGTGGCAAAACATAGGAAGTCATCCGGATTTCGTTGGTCCGTCGTTTCGTTGTTCGTCCGTCTTTTTGACGTTACAGAAATATTAACTCGACCGCATTATCGAGGGCAGCTTACTGCAAAAAATATATATTTATTTCTATAAGAATAAATAGTACATTTTGTGTTAGAGTAGATAAATGTAGGTAACTGGCTAAGTAATTTGCAGTGGGTCCCAAACTAGGCAAGGCCTGTATCTTGGGCACCGAAAGGTTTAGCGTGTACAAGTACTTGCATTTACAGATTTACAGCGCTGAGAAGCAGCACGCATTTACGTAGATATAAAAGATCTGCTTCTGAAGACTTTCTAGCGAGTTGCTAGCAATGCAATACTAAGATGATATAATATGGATTACTTATTTGGTACATTGGCGGTACTAATACTAAACAGTTCCTATACCTGTACGGGACAGTCGCGATCGCAATACTACAATGATACATGCACTACCTAAAACGTAAAGCTGGCGTTTCTCTATGGGATATAGTTATACAATGTGTAACAAAAAGGTTCAACAATACAGAAGGGTATGTATGTACTCATCATTATGAACAACTTTCACTAAAGGGCTAACCCTGAAATCGAGAAAAAAAAACAGCTGTTCCATACATTATGTCCAAGGGCAATGAACTTTTTGTATGGAAAAGCTGGTATTATTTCGCGATTTCAGTGTTGGCCCATAGTAAAAGTTGTCCATAATTATGAGTACATACATACTCCATCCGTATTGTTGAACCTTTTTGTTACACATTGTATATTATATTATATCTCACACTGAAAAGTATTTAGTGAATAATGCTGTAGCTGGCGTAGTTATCAGATTTATGAATTAAAGTATTTTTGTATCTATAGACTACGCCACTGTTTATTGTCCCAAATAAATAAAGAAATAGCTGTACAGTTGTATCCAATCGCGCAAAGGTAATCGATACACGATCACTGCCATCGATGCTCGCTCGCTATTTCCTTGCTAAGTCAACAACATAAAACTATTCACCTGTCTGTGTAACGTCGAAAATAACGAATGGACTATGAGACAGTAACTTTCACAATAGACGCCGAAAAAACAGTAACGTATCTTATGTCACAATAGATGCCGAAAACACATAAAGTCCAAACAAAAGCCTTCAACAGCCTTGATATGTTCTAGAAAGTATAAATATATTGACTAGATATTGACTGTTATCACAAAGGAATCCAATCAAGGTGAATAGACTCTACTTGATTAGATTAAAAAGCCTTGTAGTCTAGCCGTTATTACGGGATCTTATAAAGATACCTGATTATTTGTTTTCAGTGGATGTAACCAGTAGGTAGTACAAATCATAACTGCATCCAGAACCACTGGAGGACGGGCAGCAGCGTTCTCTCGGTTAACGGTGGTGAGCATTCTGCGATCACCAAGGCGCCTGCCAAGCGTGGGGATTATGGCAACCCTAGTAACCCCTTATTAAGAGGGAAGCCTTCGTCCAGCCGTGGATGTCTTCTGGCTGACGATGATGATGATGGTGTCCTAAAATCCATAGTAGTAGTAACTCACAGCAACTGAGATTTCGCGACCCCTTATTTCAAAGCCAGACTGTTCAAGGGACAGTCTGGCTCATATTCTAGGTTGATAATTATATCATCATTAATTATACAGTCTTCAACCAGTGTGTGTTGCCAGTGATAACATATAGAACTGACTACCTTTAACTGCTGGCCTTTTGGAGAAACTCCGGGTCACAACGGCAATGGAGAGAGCTATGCTCGGAGTTACTTTGCGCGATAAAATTCCGAACGAGGATATTCGGCAAAGAACCAAACCAAAGTCACCGACATAGCTCGCAGGGTTTGCAAGTTGAAGTGGCAATGGGCAGGCCACATCGCTCGAAAAACTGATAACCGATGGGGATGAAGAGTTTCTTGAGTGGAGACCGCGAACCAGAAGACGCGGCGTAGGCGCGGTCTCCCACTAGGTGGACCGAGGACATTGTAAAAGTCGCGGGCAACCGGTAGATGCTAATGTCAGGTTGTCGTACAGTGTGGCGGTCTAAGGGGGAGGCCTTCGTTCAACAGTGGACGACTCCGTGCTGATGATGATGATAATAATGAATTGTGTACTCTTTGTTTGTGTCGATGGTTAATAATAATATTGATTTCTACCTCATTTACAAACCATAGTGTAATACTAACCCGGCTAACTCAATTGACGTAAACAAACCATTAAATTATACATGAGTTATGTAGACCTCGACCTTCCAAGGCCAAGAGTCGGGCTGTTCGGCCGCGACATCGGTGCCATACAGTTCTGGATGGTTAAACTTTGACATACTGCGGTGTGTCTATTTTAACCTGTTTAACCAAATAGCTAATGTTAACACCTTGAACTTTATCATGTTTTTACCCGATTACGCGAAAAGGAGGGCTATGATTTTAGTCTACGTGTGTTTAACGGTTCCCTCTTATATACCTAATTGGGCAATAATTACTGGGCATGACGAGGTTTGACATCGAATATTTAAGCGTGACGAGCGCAGTGCAGTGCGGCGCAGGATTTAATTTGCAAGCCATAACTGTGTCTGGCACTAGTACTGTTACGGGCAGGCGTGATGCTTACGACCAGGCGAAGGTCTTGCTCGTCTCGACACTTGATTGTATAAAAAAAGAGATACATATTAGATTTTAATAGTTGTACTGTTCGCACTGCCGGCGTGGCCTCTCTCCACAAGTTTGTCGCAGCGAATAGAGTTAAAGCCGTCACTCCATTGAAAAAAATTCAATTATGACATATTTAGTGTAAGCTAATTTGTAATCTATTTGCATATGACAGGCTGTCGATACTCGGTCGGCTCTCTGAGATCACGAGGGCCCCCGTTTTCTTTGGGATTGATTTTGATTTTCTTATGAACGTAGTATTATATTATCAGTGCTAATACGAAATTAACTTCACGTCTAACCTTGTGACTCGAGTTATCAAACCTGTGCCTTGAACTCGTCACGGTCGGTCGGTCTGTCCGTCCGTATGACGCACCGGTCTCTATATGCAAACAACGAGATGTCTGTCTGTGCGATCAATGTCTACAATAATGTTTGAAGCTACCAAAAGAAAGTCGTGTTTATTTTATCTCGTATCGTCTTATTTAAAAAAAAAGTGGGCCTCGTCTAATATACAGTATTCATGTAGGTAGAGATAATACCACTGAAGAGAGAATTGAATAGAACGGAAATGTGACGGGCCGCGCTAGCCGGCATTACGTGCAAATGCGCTTAATGACAATTCTATCAATATACATGTTTTTAAACTGAGAGTACTCAAAAAGACAATTTAAATAGACGCGTAGGAAACCAAACCACATTGCACCGTAATTAGATACATTTTATTCTGTTGCAAAATGGCATTTCGAGCGTATTACTTCAAATGCGCGACCAATGATTGGCAGTTTTTCGTCGTAGTGACTATACAATTTCGTGTGAAACTAAGCGATAGCGGTTTTCCGTAGCGGCTTTACTGCCTATTTTGAAGACTTTTAGTTGATGCATCTAAAAATGTTGCAGTCCTTAGCTAATAGATTGCAAAGTAAAATACTGTAAGTAATGTTAGTTAGATCTGTCAACAAAAAAGCCTTCAAAATTGGCTTTAATAACTTTACTTAAGGTGCAGATTTAACTTGCCCGTACCAAAATCAAGCTTGATTTATTACCATCCCTCAGGGACCGTAGGCGGTATCTGATAATCTGATATTAATTTCAATTTGATATCTCCCGGTATTCCTGAGAAAAAGGGTCTTGCTCTTTGACAGACAACAGACGGACAACGAAGTGATTCTATAAACGTTCCTTTTTTAACCGACTATAACCTCAAATAATACGCTTCTTTTATTAATACATCTGACATCTACATATTTTCTAGTAATTTTGATTTAAAAACCAAAGTACTGAACCGATTTCGATAACATTTATATGGAACCACATCTGAAGTATTACCTACCAAATAAAAAAGAATCATCAAAATCAGTGTATAATTGGCGGAGTAATCGCGTAACATACACTAAAAAAAACATACAATCGAATTGAAAACCTCCCTTTTTGAAGTCGGTTGCAAAAGAGGTTCTATGTTCGACTGTATGTTTGTGACTGTGTGGTATGTTCACCGAATTGTCAGTCAATAATGGTGAACCGATTTTGACAATATTTTTTTGTTGCAATGTTATATTCTCGTGGTGGTCTCATAATACTTTGAAGTCAGTTGGTACGGAATCCTAAAAGGATGGAGGAGGAGACGCGCTACCACTGATTCACGCGATAAACCAAAATCTAGATACGGTAACCTTCAGTGGAGTCGAGTATAATATTCATTAGCTACCTTGAACTCTTCACGGTCAAATGGTCTGTCTGTCCAACGATTTGAATGTAAGTTTTAATGGATGTAGATTTAGGGTTTAAAATGAAGATGATTTATTTAATATTATACGTATTGATTATGGTCAAGTAGGTATCGAAAGTTTGACGATGAGCATGGTCAAATATGAAGGTTGTATTCCAATGGTAACTTTTTAACTATCATTTGTGATTTACTAATGTCTGGGTACTATGATAGTTACAGCTTGGCAAAAAAAGAGTGGTAATTTATAGAGGCGCCCGTATCGCAATTAAATACATACTAGCAGTCATAATGTGCTTAAAGTAACTATCGCTTGCTTGGGGATTTCATGTTTATGAAATACCCGCAAGTTGGAAATTTTATTGTTTTAAATGACTGAGATTGGTGTGTAGAGTTCTGCCTTTTTTTGCGTGTAGCCCGGGCATAAACTAGTTTATCTTTGTACATTTTTGGTCCCTCCGACCTATGTAAATAGGTCTTATAGTAAAAGTCCATAAAAATGTAATTGTCTCGCAAAATGTATTGAGCAGGACATTTTTGTCGCGATTTCGGGGAGGTATTAAAGGGGAAGTACCACACCTTTGCCAGTTATTCAACCGCCAAGCAGTAGTGTGCAAGCATTACTGTGTTCCGGTTTGAAGGGCAATGGAGGTGTGAATAGATTTAACATCTGTATTTTTTTTGTTATCTCAGGGTGACGAGCGTAGTGCAGTGCGGAGCAGGATTGTGTTCGCAAGTTCACAATTCTAGCACTGTTAGTGGCAGGCGTGACGCTTACCACCAGGCGAACATTTTGCTCGTCTCGTCAATGGAACGTATAAAAAAATGACACATTATCAGTCGAATGACCTCCTTTCCGCCTAGTACCGTTCCACTTAACACCGTATATTCTAGGACCGTTACTGTTCTGCGCAATCCAGTATACATCGTCGCTTAATCAAACACCCAGCATATTGTGGGATTTTATATTTGAACCAACCCGTGGTGCTTGTCAACTTATAAAATTAGCGTTATTATATACCACACCAGTTATGGTCTAGTTACGTACGTGCTGTCACAGAATATATGATAGTTTGTGTGTATTCTCTATCTACTATCTACTTACACGGATGATATAAGTAAAGTAGGACACTTTCTCGTGAAAACACGTTGGATTTATTTACTAGCGGTATCTTGCGGTTTCACTCGAGTTTTAGCAGCTTTGCTCCATTTTTCCTGGTACCTGGGGCCGTACCGTGAACCATTTATTGCGGGACCGAATAGGCTCAGCTGCCGACGCTGCGCGACTGTGAATTTTATCGCCCCGCAATACGGTATAATATATATATAATAATGTATATAAATAAAATAAGCGTTCATGGTACTGCCCCTGGACTTGGGTATGTCCTAAAACTGCATCCAGAGCCACCGGAAGATGGACAGCAGCGTCCTCTCGGTTAACGGTGGTGAGCTTACTGCGATCACGAAGCAGCCTGCTAAGCGTGGGGATTGTGGCAAGCTCCCTATTAAGGTGGAGGCCTTCGATTACTTGTAATTATTTTTGCCGACTTCTACATTTACTACTACTTTTTACAAAAAACAACTACAACCAAGGCAACCTAAATAAAACCGTAAAAAAAGGCAGATAGATTATTAATAAAAGATTAATTACCTAATTAAAAATCATGATATATAAAATAAATTAATCTTGTATCGAGTGAAACCGCGGTACGCAGCTAGCTTACTCATACCTTACCAGTGTCACATCCGCATAATCAATTCATCACTAAATCATACTAATGGACTAATTTCCACGTAACCACCAGGAAAACTCGGCAAGGGCGAGACGTGACCTACTCACTGTGCACGTCCGCCATATTGGATCCGAGTGACATGCGCGCGTCCACGCATACCAAACCATAGAGCACTTCATTAATTACTTTTTTATGGTAGCAAGTCATGGGACGGACCTGGGTATGTCCTAAAACCTCCGGAACCACTGGAGGACGGGCAACGTCCTCTCGGTTAACGGTGGTGAGCATTCTGCGATCACCAAGCCGCCTGCCAAGCGTGGGGATTATGTTAACATCTCCCTGCTAAGGGGGAGGTCTTCGTCCAGCAATGGACGTCTTCTGGCTGTTGATGAAGTCATGAGACTGACGAGATGCTCTTCTGATGGGCTTCTTCGATGGTGCGACTCATCAACATCGTAAAGTCTCTAGCTACAGTACGGGCACGGTGTCGTACCGTGTGCGCACTGCAATATTTTTTTTCACTCCTCTTGCTCAAAAAGTCCGTCAATATGGACATTATTACCAGAGCGGGGCTAAAATAGCAAATCATGCTCTAGGGGCTAAAAGTAAAATTTAGCTCTAGGCTCTAAAGTATTTTATTTATGTCTGTCGAAGCCTACAAAATCGAAAAAGTTTTTATTCATAAGTAGAATAATGGGTTATTTTTGCCCCTTGTATATCAATCTACTATTAACATGCTAAGTTCACACGGCGTTGTACTGCACGTTTCTTTAAAGTTAACGCGTTATTGTACAAGTAGTGGCGCATGCACCCTATACAGAACTGTTCACACATCCCTTGTTTTGCAAAAAACGTACACCGACTTGACAAGCAAACCGAATGAAATCTGACGTATTCCTAAGTTACGAATACGTAGTTAAGGGGCAAGGTAAAAACTACATACATTTTCCATCAATGAAAAAACGTCTTGCTTTTTCTACGTTTATTGTCAAATACTGGAAAAACGTACGTTGTATTGCCGTGTAAACTTAGCCTTACAATGCCGTAACGTTTCACGGTACCGGTGCCGCACCGCGGAGATGTGTCCGGGCACTTAGGCGTAATGTGAATCGAGCTTTATTTATATTTTCCCCACCCAGTGAAGCGTCGCGAATTGATTTGACACAACCAACTAGCCGTGCCGAAGCCTCCGCTAAATCTATTAAGAGAGTTAAAATTAATTTCCCGTTTAATCTCATATAGTTTTTAAAATTGTATTTTGTTGTATGAATTTTATATATTTTCTATTCACAAACGTTGTAATTTTACTAATTTTTGAGCAAACGTTTCGAAGCTCTCTGTCTAAGGGGACTAGACGGCGTTTGTATGTATATATATTTGTTCGGCAATAACTTGCGAACCGATGATCCGATAATTGTGAAACTTTGTAAGCAAGTATTTCGTGCAAATACAATTATCAAGTTTAAATATGAGCCAATCTCGCGATTAGGAAGATGTCTTGCGACGTCTCATTTCGCTGCGGAGTACTGGTAATAAAATAAACTAATAACAATTATTTTATAAGTGGGATGAAATATATCAGAGTAACGCTAGGTCGTGTCTCACGAGAATAGCTTGGCAATCCTTCCGCTCCAGTCTTGATTTGGTTTTGGCAGACTGACATCACTTCCGTGATGATCATTGAAATCTTGAAAGTACGTGAAACGTGACAACACTCTTAACCTTTACGGCGTGTCCAAGCGGAACCCTTAGATAGCCATCTAAACCTGATCTCTCTTCGAATGGTGACCACCGTTGTAACGCGAGGTCACCACCTCCTGCGTAATTTTTTATATTTTTTTATTTCCTTCATGATTATGTTTTTTTTTAACTCGAGCTCTCTCAACTCCTCGTATATCTTTTTCTTCATATTTTTAACAAAAAATGGGGAGGTTCTCAATTCGCTGATTTCGCTTTTTATGTTTGTTACCTCAGCACTCCGTCATTTATGAACCGAATTGGTATTTTTTTTAATTCGAAAGATTAATTAGGCTCCGTCACAGAATGTCCCGTTCCTAAAATTGCACGCAAAACGTCCCTTTCGACAACTTTCAGATTGGTCCCATAGATTTTTTACCAAACACGGTTCATTCGTTTGGTTTTAAATCAAAATAATTGGAAAAACAAAGACGTCATTCAAGTAAACGAAATTCAAGATGGTTGAATTTTACTTTAAAAAGTAACTCTTTGAAACATAGAACCTCGTCCTATTTTGCAGTCGGTTAAAAAGTACTCTCACCTTCTCGTATTTTCTATCTCTTTTTTGTCTTCAACTCGTAATAATGCAAGTTCTCTCTTGTCCACAGATCGGAACATCAACCCTGAATCATCAACAACAAATGGACTAACACTTAAATTAAGCCTATACTAGAAAATAAGAATAATGTCGCACCATTTAGTAACCGTCTGCATGTTCTGCCTGCTCTGCGCGGCGCACACCTGCGGCTCACATGTGGAAATAAACTCAGATATATTAACCTACGAACCTACAATACAAGAGAATCACTTGACGATAGACACGATAGGATTAGATGAAAAGAGGAGGCAAGAATCTAAAGCGAGGTATCATCAGAAACTGCAGAAGATCAGAAGCAGGGACAGGACGAAGCGGGAGCTGAAGAATGTAGATTCTGATCATTTTGTTAGTCAAATATTTAAGTGAGTATATTTTTTTCTTACTTTTTTTAGAGTAATGACTTAATGTCCCAACTTCGTCAAAGAGGTCGTCCGAAGAATTCAACTCGGATGGGCGGCGTTCGGGAAATTGCGTAATATCTTCTCGTCCAAAATCCCGCAGTGTCTGAAGACAAGGGTGAATCTTATTATGGACTAAGTCTGAAAATAAATTATTTGAATATAAATTTAATTTATTGAACGTGCAGGAAATACGGCGACGCGGAGAGTATGACAATGAACATGAGCAGCTTCAACACGATCCTGGAGAAACTGTACCTGAACACGCTGGTAGAGGGCGGCCTGTGGCGGGACACCAACCGCGCCGGCATGCTCTACGGGTACGAGCACGAACACGCCACCGAGGAGGCCGTCCGTGTGAGTACTTGCAAAAATACAAATAAAATGGTAAAGCTTAAAAAAATGTTTGTTCGTTTCGTTTTGTAAAAAGGTGTGTACCAAATATCACATTAATCTGTCAGCAGGAAGGGACATTTTCAATTACTAAATTTGACCCGAAAAAACAACAACGAACAAAGCAAGCTACGTAAAACCGTTTAAAAATTACATTCGTCCTCGGCAAATTATAGAACAGCAGATTTTTTTGCGCATTGAGGGTTTCAACCCATAGTAAAAGTTGTTCTCAATCATGTGTACGATTCGGCTCCTTTCAGCTTAGTTTTACCGTTCTATGTAACCTTGTATATTGCATCAAGACGCTACTAGGCGAGCTAACTGTCGAAGCATCGTCGGATTTAAGGGAGGGAAACCGGGGCAACAGCCTGCGGCCTCCAAATAAAAAGAAATTTTATAAAAAAAAAAGTTCGGTAAATCCTAACATGTTTGCTGTTTGTCTCGCAATAAATGATTGAAACACTCGTAAGAAAAATAGTATTTAACTGCCAAAGCCAAGTGTGGAGATTATGGCAGCCCCTCCCCATTAGAAGGAGGCCTTCGTCCAGCAGTGGATATCTTCTGGCTGAAGTAGATGATGACCCCTTTGTTGCCCCAGGGCAGGGTCTGGGCCGAGGCAAGGCCGGATTTAGATGATTTCAGCCTCTAAATCCGGCCTTGCCTTGAAGGTTGTTATAACATCCTTTGACATCACACTACTGAGCATAGCTCTTCTCTCGAAAGGCGCTATATCAATTTAATACAATATAATAGTTAATTGATAACACCAAAGTTACAGCAGAATATCCTACGTGGTGGAATACTACGCCGGCCTAGTGTGAATGGGATGCGAATGCAAATTTCCTCCTCTTTAGAAATTTCCTCTTATCATCTCATGCCACGTGCATGAGGTTTCCTCATTATGTTTTCTTGAATCGAAGAGCCAGTGGTATGTTTTTGAGTCAGTACCGTATTTATAAATAATTATACACCATTTTAACTTGAATTTTCATACATTTCAGTGCGTGAACAGCAAAGAACTGATCACAACAGTGAACTCGAGGTTAAAACCACACAATCATGACGGTCACGACCACTCACATGACCTCACAGATGACCACGACGATGGCCATGAGCCGGTCATATCAGGCGACACGCTCCAAGCCGTCTGCCCCATACTTTTGTACCAAAAATTGGCGAGCACGGAACTAGAACAAAAAGGATGTGTCAAAGACACGAACCTTCGCATCAACGAGTTAACAAAAGACTCAAGTTTGGGTCATACGCATAGTAAAAAAGATAGCGAACCCTCAAAAAACATGGGTGCTGTGTGGCTGTACTCCACTTTAAGTATAACGGTGATCAGCGCCTGTGGACTCTTAGGGGTGGCTGTGATACCTATCATGCACAAGACTTACTATAACCACTTACTGCAGTATTTAGTGGCGTTAGCAGTTGGGACTCTATGCGGAGATGCGTTGCTACATCTCATGCCTCACGCCATGAGTCCAATGGAGCATGACCATGGAGAAACAGCTTTAGGAGAGAGGGCATCGCATGACGATGGCATGTGGAAAGGGCTCGCTGCTATGCTCGGGGTAGTCTTCTTCTACTTCACAGAAAAGGGCTTAACAGTTGTCGTCGAATGGCGAAAACGGAGGCAAAAGCTTGAAGACGACAAACTGCCCCCTCGTGTCAGAGTTTTGAAAGACGAGACTGGCGGGGGATGTTCAGGTGGCGCAAAGCCAGCCAATTCCACCTCGAACACTCTAATGAAGATCTTTAAACGCGAAGAAAAGGGCGACCCCACAACGAAGACTTGCAAGCATAAATACTCCGAATACCCGTATTGTTATGACGAAATTGACACTGATACTCACGACGATCACCATATGAGGGACGGCCAGATACCACCAAGCCCCAAAGTGACGGCAAACAACCACAACAACTCTGTGAGCGTGGTGTCTTCGAACGCTCTGAACCCCGAGCAGAAGGAGAACGAGCCGACGGCTAGGGACTGGCTGCTGAAGGGAGAAGCGCCAGCTGTGGTGGAAATGAACAATATTAAGCACAAAGAAGATGGGGCTAAGGATCTTAAGGATGGCGATAGTTATACCATCATATTGAGGTGAGTCATTCAGTTTTTACTGTCGTCGTCAGCCATAAGACGTCCACTGCTGGACCCAATAGAGGGGTGTTGCCATAATCCCCACGCTTGGCAGGCGGCTTGGGGATCGCAGAATGCTCACCACCATTAACCAAGAGGACGCTGCGAGTTTTTACTGTACGTATAATCTTAATAGACCATTGGTGTGGACATAAGCCTATCTTCGAAGTCCGATTAGGCAATATCCAGCACGCTGGCCCTGTTTCGGGTTGTTATTATTTGTATACTATCAAATGACGTGACGAGCAAGACGTTCGCCTAGTGGTAAGCGTCACGCCTGCCACTAACAGTAGTAGTGCCAGAATTGTGAACTTCCGAACACAATCCTGCGCCGCACTGCACTGCGCTCTTCACCCTGAGATATTAGATGTTAAATTTCTTCATACCCAGTAATTTCTCTGTAACATTGCCCTTCAAACCGGAACACAGTAATGCTTGCATACTACTGCTTGGCGGTTGAATAAATGGCAAAGGCGTGGTACCTACTTCCCCAGGCGGACTCTGCAGTAGAGTCCTACCACTACAAAAGGTGGATTTACTTACACCATTGGATTTCTTCTCTCTCTACAGGCTTTCTCACGATGTTTTCCTTAACAGAAATGCCAGTGGTATAGACTTTATAAAATCCTAACATACGTTATGGAGAACTCGGTACCCGACACGAATACGAAGCGCGCCTTCTACCACGGCGTATTCCTTAAAGCCTTAAACGGACATTCATAAAACCCATTGAACTACCTGTTCCAGTATCTTAACACTTAATTGGAATATCAGTCCAAACTAAGGAGCTCCCCACTGTTTGTTTGCTGTTTGAACGGATCTGTAGCTGTCAAGAAAAACGTACTTGGAAATGACTATCTTATATTTACTTCATTTCTTTCAGGGAGCATTCCCGAGCGCATCATGGGCACTCCCATTCGCATGGCCATGTCCACGCGCCGCCTTCGTCCATCGCCTCCGTAGCCTGGATGGTCATCATGGGAGACGGACTCCACAACTTCACCGACGGCATGGCTATAGGTAAGTCGGGGGAAGGTAACTTCTAGTGGGGGCTAGAATGAGCGGTGTTTGTGCGTGAGTGTGGCTCGAAGGACCAAAATCTGTATATATATATAAATCTGTGTATATATTTGCGTTTGACGAGATGGATCTGGCGCTGTGGTCGAGTGTGGCTCTGGGTTATGTTAGTATTGAAACTCGAACTTTCTTTAATGCTGTGGCAAGCAAGAAGCTTAATTTTTAGGTAAACATTGGAATGCGTTAATAGTTACACTCTGAGTGTCTTCAAGTCGCAAGTGAATCGGTTAGGCAAGCGTGCTTTATCGTAGACTGCATCTTTGTTAACATCAGGCGAGGTGACAGTCACACTCAAGCTTAGCACATTTAAAAAATAAATGGGTATGACTGGTAAAACTTTTTCGTTTGCCACAGAACACATTTTCAGGTTAGAACACATTTTAAAAAGGATCATCCATATTCATCCATTTTGAAATGTGTTCTAGAATTAGTAACCTTTTTTTTTTAAATCTAACTTAATACTTTTTGTTTATCGCGTTCGGCTACTTATAAAATAGAACTTGAAAATCATGAAACGTTTATCCTATAGTGGGATCTGGTTTTTTTTATTGTCCTATTCAAATGTGGCCCATAAATATAGCTGATTAATGAAAAGAAAATTAAAATCTAATCAAAAATAAGCAACTTATAAGCATTTTAATATCATGTTAGAGAGAGAGACGAAACAGCAAATCGTGACGTCACTTGTCAGGACGCCATACAAATTCTATTCTGACAAGTAAGGCGTGACGTCATTTTATGTTTTGTGGGAAAGGGACAGAGTTGTCTCTAACAAAAACTTTAAACGCTCATATATCAGAACATTATTAACCGATATAATAATGTTTTCAATTACAATACTATATTTACTTAAATTCTTCATCAAAGCTATTGGTTTCAACGATTTAAACATCAGTCATCTAGCCTATTCAGTGTCTTTATATTTTTATATATAATTTTCAGGTGCTGCGTTCGCGTCTAACATAGCGGGCGGTTTCTCAACGGCCATCGCCGTACTCTGTCATGAACTACCGCACGAGCTGGGTAAGAACATTGATACTTAACCGACTTCTAAAAAGGAGGAGGTTCTCAATTCTGTTTTTTTTTCACTTCAGAACTCCGTCATTTATAAAACGAAATAAAATTTATTGAAAATGATATAAGATTGGTCCCATAGAAACTTCATCTAAATCGGTTTGGTTTTTAAATCAAAATAATTGGATAAAATGCCATGCAAGTAAACAAAATGACGTTTGATTTCCTGTGACTTTTGAGTATGGAGTGGACATTTGGAGGTGGTCCCATAACTGAAGTTTTTTTTAAAATGTAATAACGAGCGTTTGATTGTAGCAGTCTATGTATCTGTATTCATGGTGGTACTGCGCTCAGTTACAAGAGAAATTACTGGGCATGTACAGATTAAACATCCAATAACTCAGGGTGAAGAGCGCAGTGCAGTGCGGCGCAGGATTTTGCTCACAAGTTCACAATTCTGGCACTGCTACTGTTATGGGCAGGCGTGACGCTTACCTCCAGGCTTACGTTCAGCTCGAATCGTCACTCGATTGTATTTAAAAAAAACTTTTATTTGTTATTTTTACATTTATTCTTACAGGATATACCCAATTTTTTTTCTAGTCGTTAGTTAACCTTGAATAATTCGTTCCAGGCGACTTCGCGGTGCTCCTCAAGGCGGGCATGTCCGTGAAGCGAGCCGTGTGCTACAACATCCTGTCCTCGGCGCTGTGCCTGGCGGGCATGGTGTGCGGCGTGCTCGCGGGCGCCGCGCCCTCCGCCACGCGCTGGCTGTTCGCCGCCGCCGCCGGCATGTTCCTCTACATCGCGCTCGTCGACATGGTGAGTCGGTGGGCCAGCGTACACTGACCACTAGACGATTGAACATTGTGGAAACTGGACTCAGTAATTGAACTTAGTCGATAATTGAACATGTTATAAACTTGACTCAGTAATTGAACTTAATCGGCAATTAAATATAAAGGAAACTTGACTCAGTAATTGAACTTAGTCAGCGATTGAATATAGTGGAAACTTGACTTAGTTATTGATCTTAGTCGACAATTGAACATGGTAGAAACTTGACTCAGTAATTGAATATAGTGGAAACTTTACTCAGTAATTGAACTTAGTCGGTAATTGAATATAGTGGAAACTTGACTCAGTTATTGAACTTAGTCGACAATTGAACATGGTAGAAACTTGACTCGGTAATTGAACTTGGTCGGCAATTGAATATAGTGGAAAATTGACTCGGTTATTGAACTTGGTCGACAATTGGGCATAGTGGAAACTTGACTCATTCATTGAACTTAGCCGACAATTGGACATAGTGTAAACTGGACGTAGTAATTGAACTTAGTCGACGATTGAATATAGTGAAACGTGTTACGACTCAGTAATTGAACTTAGTCGACCATTCAACACCCGGTATAGTGGGTATGTTGCCTCAGTAATTGAACTTAGTGAATCGTCGATTGAGTATAGTGATAACATTGTATCTGTAATAAAACTTTGTGAGTCGACAACTGAATATACTGGGAACACGTTGACACAGTAATTGAAGATAGTAAGTCGACAATTGAATATGGTGGCTCGAAGTATATTATGATGATCATCGCACTCGTCGACGAATTTTGCAGGATTTCATTATCAAATAATTTAAGCAAAGTCCATAATATTTTCTCTTTCAATATATGCTTTGCAAAATTTTCACTTGCCTAAATATAACCTCATTCGTTTGTCCACAGATGCCAGAACTCAGCACTTCGCATAGCAAAGAAGGAACGTTATGCCAATGCTTCCTACAACTCATGGGGCTAGCGACTGGCATAGGCATAATGCTGGTGATAGCATTATACGAACACGACTTGAAGACTTTATTCAGTTAGGTGTGAAAAAAATGTGCTAAGTGTTACTTAATAGTATCCCAAAATAAAACAGACATTAAAAAATGTGGTGAAAAAAATTTACTTAAAAGTGTTACTTAAAAATATGCCAAAATTCAACGCATGGGAAGAAAATAGTGGTGAAAAATGTGTGTTGCCAAATACCGTTTGAAATTTAACATAACATAAAAACAATATTTTTCGTGCTACATAAGTACTTAAACCCAGACATCTATAACTACTATAGTTTGAAATTTTAACACAAATGAAATGGCATTTATAAATAAAATGACGTACCTATAACTGTGACGGTATTGGTGCCGACAATTTAAAAATGGACTTAAAACTAGGGGCTTACTTAAAAACGACTTAAAATACGTTAGTATTGAGTACTCCATTTTTGCGCAAAAATTAAGTGACTGCCCTATTATTCAGCGTTTCTAAGTGAGTCCCTACGACATGGCATTTATTTTAAGCGTGGTACTTAAGAGTGACCAGTGCTAGAAAATGGTGCAAGGTGTTGCCTGATGAAAAAATATTCCTAGTTTTTTAGTGAAACTAAAATAAGTGGACTCCAGTGTTTGAAACAATTACGTAGTTTTAAGTATGAATAACCTGTTTTTTAACCCCTTAGGGTTACGAATAAATAATTAATTGTGTTTTAAAAAACTTACTGTTTTAGGATGATTCTAATCCCAAATCTTCGACTCTCGTTTGGTACAAACCACACTTGAGCTATTTGAGATTTTAATTTCACTTTCGGGTTAAAAATTCATTCACTTTATAAATGTGGTTAATTGTGATTAAGCCATTCTTTAAATTAAATTAATCTGACAGATTTATCAGACGCGTCTCGCTTCATTTTAATTATGTGAGAAAAAGATCGCAACTATTTTAGATGATTCAGATGTGTTTGGTTTGAAAATAGTGAAACAGAATCCAATGCTTTTATCTTATCAATTAATGTGATTCTAGTATCCTATCGGTTTATTGGGAAAGGGTATGCTATTCCCAAAGCGGCTTTTAGTACTCATCACAATAAACAGTGTTTATAATGAAACCAAAAAACAGCTATTCTTCAAATTTTAAAAACAGATATTTCATTATAAACGTACTTAACAAAATATACATAATAATAAAGTATCTAATGATATTTCATGAATAAGGGTTGGTCCTATAGTAAATTTTGTTCATAATAATGAGTATCTATACTAAGCTCCTTTCGGTTATCACCCCCTTTCAAAATAACTCTAAATAAATATGATAAGTATTCCGTTACTATATTTTTAATCATAATATATTTTTCAAAATAGCTGCATTAGTATGTAAAATTACATGTATGTAACTGTACCTTTTGACGTTTCTATTATTATGTATTTTGTATAAATAATAGAAAAAAAAAACAATAAATGAAATTATGTGATGTAATTTACAACGCTCAAACTAAATTGTATATTTATAGTCTAAATACTATTGCTCGAATACCTTTTACCATAAAAATAAAATAAAAAACCTCGAATATTCCCTTATCTGTCGATTATTTCTTCAAAAAAGTATATCAAACTTGCAAAATGTTAGTCGCATTAAAAATTATTAAGTAACTTAAAAATCACGCAAACTGGATCGGGCGACATTTTTATATAAATGATGATGTATAAATAATAAAAATCAAATAATTATGATGGACATTTTGTCTCAAGTTGTGTAGCTCATATTTGAATGTAAATAAATAAATAAAAATCGGAAATATATGTGATATGATATAAATATTATAAATAGTCTTTTCAAATTTTCATTGTATAGTCGCTTGACAGTCTTTATCTAGTATACCATATAAGAATCATTATTTAATACAACATATGACTTTTTATTGTTTAAATGATTGAGTGATTGAGGAGTCAGAACTTACAATAGTATGTATATAAAATTTTAAAAACAATTTATTTTTATTATTCTTGTACGAATGAGAGTTCATCATGTTTCAGAATAATGATCGTTAATGCAGCGATGTCCTGAGCTTACGCGCTGCAATTTTCTTACGGTTTAAATTACATTTTGAAGGAATTATGAATATGTCCCTTACATTGGTGCTGATTCTTGCATGCCTCAAATATTAGTCCAACCAAACTTAATTTCTTCAAAATGAAAATTAAACCTTGTCTAGTTCCAACGTGTGTGTGTGTGTGTGTGTGTGTGTCCCCCGCCATCTATTCTTTAGCACCACTGATTTAACTCGACAAGTCACTAATACCTGTCAGTGTAAAATCAACTTTGATGCTACGCGTCGAGAGTCCGCATTTATCGAACTGCCATCTCACAAACGTGTTTTGAAACAATTAAGATGACGTCATTTTAATCTACACTTAAACGGACTAAAGTAAAAGTTAGTACAAAAACAAATAGTTTACCTTGAGATGGTATTTAAACGAATGGAGAGTCGTTCCGTGGTAATAAAGTTAATTTTAGGCATGTCAGGCCGTGACATGCCGCGGGGCGTGTTAATCGTCGATAGATGAATCGCTAATTTCTATAACGGCAAATGTTACCTTCTTTTTAATTTGAATATAACCTTGGGTCAAAGAACAGAGTTGATTGAAGTCACATTTAAAGAAAATTAAATTTGCGCGGAATTAACTTAGAGGATGACTGCATTGGCGCCATTATCTCTTATCATCACTACAACGACTTCTTACAATAAAAACAAACTAAACTTTAAACATAAAAAAATACATAGAACTATATTTGAGAATGTAGCCAACAAATCAAAGCTTACATAGAAACCTTTTATATCATATCACACATCAATATTATAAAATATAATAATCTAAATCAGACATTAAAGTTAAATAACAATTGGAATTTAAATATAAATCTCTTAGTGTCTGTATAATGCTTTAAATTACGGAACTTTTGGATTGAAACTACTATAACATGTCAAAAAGTTAAATAGTCGATTATGCACTAAGGGAATAAAGCAGTGTCTTACGTCGCGGGCGGCATATTGAACCCTGAGCGTAACGAGGGAGTCTAGAGTTATATAGAGTCCTGAGTGAAGCGAGGGGTTCAAGCTGCCCAAGGCGAAGACAGGCTTTATTCCAGAGGAGCATACTCTACTTTTCACACCTACTGCGAGACAATAAAAAGCCAGGCCTTCGTAAATTAAAATTCACTGACAATCACAGGACTAAACACCGTCTTTTGACCGTTTCACCGTTTTTTGACAGCTGTCAGAAAACTTCCCATTTCGGTATATGGCCATACTAGTTTCAGTTTATCGTAGTTTCAATCCGATAAGTTAAAAGTAGATTTTCTAAAAACACTTTTTCTATAAAATCTATACAGAATTGAAAAAAGATGTCCAATACTTACCAATTTAACCATGTTTCTAGATGTATTACCTACCTACTTATAAATAGAAAATTTGATGTACAATTTGTTCTTCAATTTTTGTCTAAAGGGTCAAGAAAACGTTTTCGTCGCTAATTGGTTGTCATTAAGCCATTTTTGCTTACACTTTTAGACAATTGAAAAAACACTGCAATTTATTGTTATTAATATTTTAATCGATATTTCTTCCCGACATTATGTTCCTATTTCGTACTTATAATATTTTAAGATAAGACAAGGTTTATTGTAACTGATGTTATTTATTTTCTGCATTTGTTTTTTTTTGTCGCTTTGTTACTCGCCTTTTCCAAGTTCACGAAATTTTTATTTAAAAAATACCCTTTGTTGTTAGTTCTTTGTTTGACGCAAAGTCGGCTACATGCAACGAAACGCAATCTTCACTGCCAAAATAGTAATCGACAATAAGTACGTTGAAATAAAGCCCAAAATAAATAGAACCAGAACTCGCTTTGCTAACTGGTGTTTTAGGCCTCATTAACATGTTCGTGGTGCTTAATTTTGATTTTCCAAAAAAATAACAGTGTTGCGTTTCGTTTCACCTACTTTGCCCTGTCCTGATACTTCAAATCATCGAATAGTAAATTAAAATACATACATATTGTATAAACTTGTTAGCGACGAGTTATCACCCCGATACAATTGTAAACGCTTGTCGATAGACAAGTTACTTGCTATTAAATTAATTTAAGTTACGTTTAAGTTATTATTATGTTAAGTAACTTTGTGTTAGTGATCTAGAGAGACTGTAGTGTACGATGAATGATTGTCAATATTCAAATGTATGATTAAATCATGGCCAAACTTTACTTTTATTTTTTATTTGATGACAACACAACAAAACGTAAAAAAACACCCCACATCTAGATATCGTTTGTTTTTCTGCAATGTAGCTAGACTCGCCAGCCAGGGGGGAGGGGTTGGCGCAGCTGACCTGCCCCCCCCCCCCCCCCCCCCCTGCTGTCATTTGACTGGCTCATACAAGAGATATGGGAAATTTGTACCACTTACGGGTGGGAAATGTCCTAAGTAGCTTTTCTTAGCCAAAATTGTGCTTTGTTAGCAGCTGAAGGATGTAATTGATCAGCAAAACTACATACACAGTCATAGCGATCGACACCACCAAAATTCGAGCAAATCTGCAGCGCGAGTACCGTTCTTAACGATCGATAAATTTGACATTCAAATAGGTAAAATTCGATAAAACCCGGTATTTTCTAAAATTCGTCAAAGAAATCAGCTATTCCTACAGCAGCCCGAACACCGTTATGTATGTCGCTATTTTGATTTTGAGCTGATTTCTTTGATGAATTTTAGATAATACCGAGATTTATCGATTTGAATGTCAAAATTATCGATCGTTACGAACGGTACTTGCGCTACATACACGTCAAACTAGCGACATATCGCACGCTTAGGAATAAAAATAGGCTCGTATGAAGTTGAACGGGGAGGTAACTCAACTAATGAAACTCGATATAAAAAGTTCGTATAACTTTATTACACTCCAAAGTAAAATAAAATAAAAACATTTAAAATACATCAAGTCTTTATTGCAAGATTGCAACTGATTACATTACACTTTACACTCACATCATTTTCGGTGTAATTGTAAACACTTCCTCAGGTAATAACTAGATAGTACTGAAATGCACGTGATTTTGTGCACAAATCACTCGCTCTTACGCGATATCTAACGGCTAAGGCAATATAAATATCGGTGGACATTTCACACACCGCCATCTAACTAAGCAAAGCGTGTACTATGGGAACCAGGACAATTCGTTCGCTTTAAGCGAAATATAATACAGAAATAGGGAAACCGTCGGATCCATAATTATATTGACTGCCTTAAAGGTCAGTTGTTAGCGTGCCTGCCTTCAGAGCGTGGGTTCAATTCCCACGGACAAACGTATTGTATCAGCTATAGTTCCCATAGTACAAGCTTTGCTTAGTTGGGGCTAGATGGCGCTGTGTAAAATGTCCACCGATATTTATTTATTTCGGTCTTTGCCCGTGGTCCGGTTCACTTGTCCGGTCAACCGGACTATGGAAAAAAATCCGCTTTACAGTACAGGAAAAGTTTTTTCTTTCGCATCTTGTTATTTTTTTGTTAAAATTATTGTAAAAACTGACGTGGTTATGACACATTTTTGTGTTATTTATACGGGAATACTCACGTTTAATTAAATCGGATACTCAGACTATAGTTTCGATCACATCCGGTGACCTTTTTCAAAGAGTGAAAACAGAGCCCGACGCGTGCACACGCGTCCTGCTTAGCACGTGAATATTCCCATATGAATAAAACAAAAAAATATTTTAGTTAAGCTACGTTTAGACTTAAGCCGCGTTTTCTTTGCGAGTGTTTCTTCTCTCGTTGTCTGTGCCATTAAGGCGCGACTCGCCTGGGGTCCCTCGGGAACATGGACGCCTTCCTGATGTTGTCGAGGCCGAGGTACAGCATGACGACGCGCTCGAGGCCGATGCCGCCGCCCGCGTGCGGCGCGCAGCCGAGCCTGAACGACTCGATGTACGCCGCTATCTTGCTTATATCTGAAAATATACACACATTTGTCACACTGCGAGTGTCAAAGGCACAGAAAAGCGAAAGCCCGATTTTCGAAAGGCGATTTTCTGACAGCCAATTCAAAAAAAAAAATAGTTCATAAAAATCCATTGGATGGCAATAAAGAGCCATGGCCCTCAACAATTTCATTATCTTGTCTGTGGTTCTAAAGATTTTGAACACGAATTAAGCCAAGTAAAAAGGTCAAAAAATAAAAAAATATTTTATTTCATATATATCAAATCTGTTATGCGTTTTTTGTGGTTATTATTTGTATAACAAAGTACTTGCCCATAGTATTTAATAAGCTTTCATTGTTCCACGCATATTAGTAAGTGCGCTTTGCCATTAATTAATTAATTACTATCAAGAAAAATTACAATTACTATCAGCAAAAAATAATAACAACGTAACGTAACAATAACAATTTATCAGAATTTAAACAAAATGATACAAGAAAACTTGGAAAAGTACTTCACCAACGAATGCAAACTGTGAAGTGAGGCAGTGAAGGTGAGTGAACTTCTTTTCACAAAAAAAATGCGAAGAAAATTGGGCCATATCTCGCCAGCGCCGTCTATCTTTTGGATGTAGCTGTACGTTTTGACAGCTGTCAGAAAACTTCCCAATACAGAATAATAACGGTTGATGACATATGGAACTGAAACGTGGTCGTTAACTGCTGGCCTTTTGGAGAAACTCAGAGTCACGCAACGGGCAATGGAAAGAGCTATGCTCGGAGTTACTTTGCGCGATAGAATCCGGAACGAGGATATTCGCCAAAGAACCAAAGTCACCGACATAGCTCGCAGGGTTTGCAAGTTGAAGTGGCTGTGGGCAGGACACATCGCTCCAAGAACTGACAACCGATGGGGAAGAAAGGTTCTTAAGGCGACCGCGGACCGGAAGACGCGGCGTAGGAAGGCCTCCCACTATACAGGGTTAGTTCTAATCAGTTAGCTTACTTTTAAAGGCATATTCTGTACATCAAAACAAACAACTTTTACTATGGGGCATAATACTGAAATCGGGAAAAAATAAAATATCAGCTGTTCTATACAAAAAGTTCATCGACCTTGGGCAAAATGTATGGAACAGCTGATATTTCTCGCTATTTCAGCGTTGGCCCAATAATAAAAGTTGTTTGTTTTGATGTACAGAATATGCCCTTAAAAGGATGCTAACTGATTAGAACTAACCCTGTATAGGTGGACCGACGACATTGTACAAGTCGCGGGCAACCGGTGGATGCAAATGGCAGATTGTCATACAGTGTGGCGGTCTAAGGGGGAGGCCTTCGCTCAGCGGTGGACGTCTCTGGGCTGATGATGATGATGTTGATGAATGAAGGTCGTGTGACACGCACCGGACCTGGGTATGTCCTCAAACTGCATCCAGAGCCACCGGCGGACGGGCAGCAGCGTCCTCTCGGTTAACGGTGGTAACACTGCGATCCCCAAGCCGCCTGCCAAGCGTGGGGATTATGGCAACCCCTCCCTATTATACAAATACAAATAGATTTATTTGACATAAATAAGTAGGTACAAAATTAGATTTGAACCCAGTGGCTCTAAACTAGTTACGTATTATGTGTTATGTATTTAGTTTTTTACTAGTGTTTAGTATTTGTTGTATTATGGGGGAGGCTTTCGTCCAGCAGTGGACGTCTTCTGGCTGATGAGTGAGTGAGTGAGTGAGTGAGTGAGTGAGTGGCACGCACCGATCCCGTGATGCCTGGCCCGCTCCGTGAGGTACTCCGGGTCGTGTATGCGCTGCGCCCCGCTCAGTATCTCCTCGCCGCGCATGAACATGTCGTACGAGTTCGACGCTTTCTGCAACATTACACGATAACCTACATTATTTTATAGTTTACATTATATATTGTTTATGTATTATAGTCAAAATTATTCAGAAAAATTATAGTCAACATTACTTATTGTTATACCCAATATAATTTATAGTTATAGCCAAGATTATGTTATAGTTATTTGCGGCTTCATGATTTGTATAATATATATATATTATACAAATCATGAAGCCGCGAACTTGTCACAAGCCGCCTGAGTAGTTTTCCTAACACTCACAGGGTTGGTGGGGTCGGGCATGGTGTAGAAGGGGCGCACCGCGAGCGGGTACTTGTCCAGCACGTAGAAGTCGGTGTCGTACTTGGCCCTCACCAGCCGACCGAGCAGCTTCTCGTCAGGGGTCGACAGATCGTCTTCTGGGCCGACCGTCACACCTGCAATATAATCGTAATAATACATTGAAATCATTATAATAATAGATTTAAATAATTAAATCATAATAAAAAAGGTTCAATAATACTGAAGGGTATGTATGTACTCATCATTATGAACAACTTTTACTATGGGGCCAATCTTGAAATCGTGAAAAAACAAATCAGCTGTTCCATACAAAAAGTTCATTGACCTTGGACAAAATGTATGGAACAGCTGATATTTTTTTCGCGATTTGTTTATAGTGACGAGTACATCCCCACCCTTCAGTGTAGTTCAACCTTTTTGTTACACATTGTATAATCTATCTTTTTGGGTATTTTCGCTCGGTACGAAACTTCAAACAAATCAAAAACAAATCTTTTCAAGGCTGAGCAATTCTTTCCCGCTCTAGCAAATCGTTCCCGCTCTAAGCAAATCTTTCCCGCTCTAGCAAATCTTTCCCGCTCTAAGCAAATCTTTCCCGCTCTAGCAAATCTTTCCCGCTCTAGCAAATCTTTCCCGCTCTAAGCAAATCTTTCCCGCTCTAGCAAATCTTTCCCGCTCTAAGCAAATCTTTCCCGCTCTAGCAAATCTTTCCCGCTCTAGCAAATCTTTCCCGCTCTAAGCAAATCTTTCCCGCTCTAGCAAATCTTTCCCGCTCTAAGCAAATCTTTCCCGCTCTAGCAAATCTTTCCCGCTCTAAGCAAATCTTTCCCGCTCTAGCAAATCTTTCCCGCTCTAAGCAAATCTTTCCCGCTCTAGCAAATCTTTCCCGCTCTAAGCAAATCTTTCCCGCTCTAGCAAATCTTTCCCGCTCTAAGCAAATCTTTCCCGCTCTAGCAAATCTTTCTCCCTCTAAGCAAATCTTCCTCACTCGGAGCATCTTCCACACTCTCAAATTATCCCCGCTTAGAGCAAATCATCTTCGGTCTGAGCAAACCATCCCCGGGTAAGATTCGCTTTACATTCTTATGGCTCGAAAAGTATGATTTCTGCACAAAGTCACGTGCAGTTGCGGTACTACCTAGTTATTATCTACATATGGCTACGACGTGTTCCTTACCAGCTTCCTTGAGCATCTGTACCGCCTGAGGGAACTCCAGCTTGAGAGGAGGGTCGAGGAACTTGAAAGGTTCCACTTTGTACTGCTGACCGACTGTCGCTATTTCTGACGCGTATCTGGAAAATTCAAGAACTAAACTAGACAAAGTGGAATTAAACTAAGTAGGTGTATATGCTGAGTGGCGAGCCCTAGTGTCAGAGTTAATCTAAGGTAAAGTTAGGCTAAGGCCTCAATGAAACTAATAATAAAGCCATTTGTTCAAGGCATATTGAACAAGACATCGGACTAAAAAAAATAACAAAAAACTACTGTCCTGCCAAAACAAACCTTTAATAAAGAGTTAAAAAAAAAAAAACAGATGTGTAAAAAGATTTTTTTTTCTAGTAAATCTGTTATATCAGACGGCCAGATGTTGGAAAAAGCGACATCGTTTAATATACGAAAAACACGAACGAAACAGTTTGATTCCACTTTACGAACTGCTAGACAGTGCGGACGGTGGGTTCAAACTTGCGTCTTAACAAGTTTGCGTCAATACGCAAGTTTGAACTCACCGAATGCTATGCTTAGCATATTAACACTCACTTGTCCCGCAGCCCCCGGAACATCTCCGTGAAGGTGGCGGTGATGGTGTCCAGGACCTCGTGGTAGTGATGCTTGAAGGACATCTCCAGGTCCAGCCCCACGAACTCCGTGAGGTGCCGGTGGGTGTTCGAGTCCTCGGCCCGGAACACGGCACCCACTGTGAACACCTGCAACCGATGCGTCAAAAATGCCGCCATCATGCTGGGTTGACAAACAAGATATTACAGGTTACATGTTTGACATACAAGATATTACAGCTTACATGTTTGACATACAAGATATTACAGCTTACATGTTTGACATACAAGATATTACAGGTTACATGTTTGACATACAAGATATTACAGGTTACATGTTTGACATACAAGATATTACAGGTTACATGTTTGACAAACAAGATATTACAGGTTACATGTTTGACAAACTAGATATTACCGGTTACATGTTTGACAAACAAGATATTACTGGTTACATGTTTGACAAACAAGATATTGCAGGTACATGTTTGACATACAAAATAAGTTTGCAGGTTGCATGTTTGGTTTAACCTGGGCCTTTTGTTGTACTGTGGACCTGGGTGCGTCCTAAAACTGCAAACTGCGGGCAGCAGCGTCCTCCGGTGGTTTGCATTTGTATTTGTAAGGGCACCTTCGTCCAGCAGTGGACCTTTTCTGGATGATGTGTTTTGTTGGGTAGATGCCGAAGGGCTGGGATTGAGCATTTGGATTGTCTCTAGTTCTAGCAATACCGTGCTAGATCCTAACAAATATTGACAATGATGCACATTCATTCATATGTGCAAAACCATGCATAATGAGGACCTAGCATGGTTTTGCAAAAACTTTCATTGTGCGACCTGCTGCTCACCAGAAATGAAAATCAGAATGTTTATCGCCGTTAACTGAGAGTACGCTGCTGTTCGTCCTCCGGTGGTTCTGGATGCAGTTTTAGGACATACACAGGGTCCACAGTACAACAAAAGGTCCAAGGTAAACCAAACATACAACCTGCAAACTTATTTTGTATGTCAAACATGTAACCTGCAATATCTTGTTTGTCAAAAATGCAACCTGCAATATCTTGTTTGTCAAACATGCAACCTGGAATATCTTGTTTGTGAAATCTTCAACCTGAAAAAAATATCTTGATCGTTGTACTAATGTACCTTGTCAAAGTCAGCGGCTATGGCCATCTGCTTGTAGAGCTGCGGACTCTGCGCGAGGTACGCGGAGGACTTGAAGTAGGACACGGTGAACACGTTCGCGCCGCCCTCCGATGCCGCCGATATTATCTTAGGAGTGTGGATCTCAACGAAACCTACGTTACAATAATATATTCATTATTATAGTTATTTTTTGTACAGTCAAGTGACGAGACGAGCAAGACATTCGCCTGGTGGTAAGCATCACGACTGCCACTAACAGTCTGTAGCAGTGCCAGAATTGTGAGCTTGCGTACAAAATCCTTACCTTCCATCCATTTCTTTTATCCATTATCTTCTTCTTTTCTCCTAGGAGGATTATGGCGTCGCACTTTGTGCATTTGCCAGTGTCAAGTATTCTTATATATCAAGTTTTTGATGATTTTCAAGTCAAGTAAATTTAGTCAAACATAGTAAGTCACAGTCAAGTCCAGCCATACCCTAGTAAAGTCGTGGCAAGGGCAACTTGAATACAAGCTTTTTCGAAGTTTTGTAACATTATATCGCTTGCCCACACTCTTGCGCATAATGAATAAAACGCCACCATTTTTACGCATTAACACTCGAAAACCCACTAGTTTTGGAAAATATTACGACGTGATTTTTTCGCGTTCCCGCCAAATTTCCATTACCTTTCGTGGTGAGTATGTCCCGGAACAGCCTGCACACGCCGGCCTCGATCCTGTAGATGGCCTGGTTGGCGGGCGTGCGCAGGTCCAGCACGCGGTTGTCGAGCCGCGTGTCCTGGTTCACGCGGATCTTCAACGCGTCCGGGTCCTGCAGGAAGTACAACGGATACGTTGGAAAACTGGCTCTATCCCACTAGTCCCACCGAGTTGTCCCGTGACGGGACAACTGCCACTATTTCGACCCAGTAGTCCCATGGGACAAGTGACATCAATATAAATAAATAAAATAAATATTGGGCGGACTTTTATTGACAGCCTGATAGCTCAGTTGGTAGTATGTCTACCTTCAGAGCTGTAGGGCGTGGGTTCGATCCCCACCCAGTACAAAAATGTTTGTTCTGTGTCTGTCGATATAAGTGATAAATAATAAAGCCATCGATTATTGGACTAGTTTCACTTGGTTTTTCCTTAATGTAGATGTACTTATGTGTTTTAATGTCTTTTTATTTGATCATAGGTTTGCGTTTGACCGCTAACTATAGCCTGATTCACTTGCGACTTGAACACACCCAGATTGTGACAGCCTTATAGCTCAGTTGGTAGCATGTCTGCCTTCAGAGCTGTAGGGCGTGGGTTCGATCCCCACCCAGGGCAAACATTTATGTGACGAACATAAATGTTTGTTCTGTGTTTGGGTGTAGTATGTATTATAAGTATGTATTTACGAAAAAAATATTGTATATAAGTATTCTATCAGCTATCTGGTTTCCATAATACAAGCTTTGCTTAGTATGGGGCTAGATGGCGCTGTGTGTCATAAATGTTCCCCTCAATATATATATTTTATTACACACATTTATTAATATTTCGCACCCACTAGTCCCATTTCACTATTTTGACCAGTGGGACACTGGGACAACACGATGGGTATTTTTTTATCATGCCCTTTCAAGTGGTCACCCTACTTAATTTTATTTTCGTCTCACTTGACTAAAGGAGATTCCGCTACTGGGACAAGGAACTTTATTTTTTTCTGAAATATTGTCTAACTAAATACTAAATTAATTGTTTACACGTTTTTAGTTACAAAACTTTAGTTAATTAATTAATTAATATCTCTTTTTATACTAAATGGATGGGTTCTATCAGATCGTTTTTAACGATATATAGTTACCCTGTTCTGTTGATGGCTCGTGAACATAATTTCTCCTACAAACACGCCTCACCGTTGCGGGCAGGGGGCGAGGTAACGTTCTACGCTTGCGGTTGGACAATCACTGGGATGACGCAATCTGAGTTATGAAATACAATGAGATTCTCACGTACTCGCAGCGGATAGCAGTGGTTTTAAACTACTAATTTTCGTATGAGAGGAACTCGGAAGAGCAGTCAACAGGATTTATAATTTTTGGCTTGCACACTACTGCTTGGCGTTTCAATAACTGGCAGAGGTGCAATAGAGTCCTACCACAATATTATGCGAGTATGTATGATAACTTACGTCAGAAGTCTCCGGTCTGGCTGCATCCTCGACCTGCAGCGGCAGCTGTGCCCGTGCGGCCGACACCACCCATATCTCCTTGCCCAGAAGCTCGACAGCGCCCACTGTGCAGCTCTCGACAGGCGCGGCCGTCTTCACCACCGTCGCGTATATATCTACTATCGACTCCTTTGTTATACTGAAAATAAAAAACGAGACAGGACGTTTTATTACACACTTACTTGTATAGAAACTACGACGAAAAAATGGCAATAACTGGTCGCGCGTTCGAAGTAAAACCATGGAGGATAAGGAGTTGCGATGAGCGACTTGCAGCCGCAAATCCTACTTTGCGGACGGAGTGTGTGACGTCATACTTATTTGCTCAGTCTGCTAACGTCCGCCAGCGTAACGGTCATTCAAACTTACATATTAGACGTACGATTTTTAATGTTTTTACCCAGTAACAGTAAAAATTAAATAAGATGCTCCGAGGGACCGAGGGAAAAATTCAGATGACATGATTGGCATCTAATTACATTCGTAAGTATTTTTATTTCTATATTTAGTGATCCGTCTATAAAATTTAAAAACACGACATCTAGCGTGATATTAAGAAATTATGTGTTAATTCAGCTAAGTGTTAGTTCACTAGTTCGATTCTCAAAAACTTTTCCTGAAAACCGCTAGATGGCAGTACAATTTGCCACTCCTCCCGCGAGCCTACCCCTCCCCGCACAGTCACGCGTCTTTCTAAGGCAATATCCTTTGATCACATCTCTGCTTCTATTGCTCTGTGAATAAAACGCTCGAAATGCCATTTTGCAACAGATTAAAATAGATCTAATTACAATCTAATTATGCAATGTGGTTTGGATTCCGACGCGTCTATTTAAATTGTCTTTTTGAGTATTCTCAGTTTAAAAACATATATATTGGTAGAATTGTCATCAAGCGCATTTGCACTTAATGCCGGCTAGCGCGGCCCGGCACATTTCCGTTCTATTCACTTCTCTCTACAGTGGTTTTTAGTAATCAGTATAATGGTTTTCAAGAGGTTAAGTGGTTAGGAGAGCAATGGTTTTAACGAGGAAATTGCCATAGAACCAAAGTCACCAACACAGCTCTCAGGGTTTGCAAGTTAGAGTGGTAATACCGGCCCATTGCCACACTGCAACATTGCTCAAAGAACCGATAACCGATGGGGAAGAAAGGCTCTTGGTGGAGACCACGAACCAGAAGGTGCACCGGAAGCCTCCCCCTTAATTGGGGAACATTATCCCCACGCTTGGCAGGCGGCTCGGGGAACGCAGAATGCTCACCACCATTAAACCGGTCCGGTCGTGACATAATCTGAATAATTATTTCGTGAGGTAAATGTAATTGGACCACAGAGTAATAGAAGCAGAGATGTGATCAAAGGATTTTTCTATAGAAGGACGCGTGATCGTGCGGGGAGGTGTAGGCTCGCGGGAGGAGTCGTAAATTCCGCACATGGTGCTGCCATCTAGCAGAATTCAGGATAAGTTTTTTGAGAAGTGCTTTATCGATAAAATGGAGGACTCTTTTAAACGCTAGATTTACTACTAGTGGCGCCATCTCTGTAGCTAGTTAAAAACATCAAGAAACGTTACATATTTCATAAACAAACCACAAAAAACACCAATACAATTACTTATGAATGAAATGAGACGCCAATCATGTCATCGGAGTGTTTGCCTCTATATTATGTGCAAGAAAAAACGCAGCAACTCATTTTCTTTTCACTTTTACTGCGTAAAAACACTAAAAGTCGTTCATCTGTTTTGAAAGCCTGAATGACTGCTACGTGAGGCGGTCGCTCGCAGACTGACCAAATAAGTGTGACGTCACACACTCCGTCCGCAAATTCTGTCCACGGCCGTAAGTTCCTCGTCGCAACTCCCTATTCTCCATGACTTGGACCTAGATTCGTATTTATGCTCAAATGGTTTTATGCTCAATATTTTTTTTCATATCCGAGTTGATGGTTCTGCCCTTTCTCCGGTGGTTCTGGATGCAGTTTTAAGACATACCCAGGCCCCTTAAGTTATTAGTCATCACCAGCCAGAAGACACTGGCAGTCGAAGGCCTTCCCCTTAATAGGAAGAGGTTGTCATAATCTTTGACGTGTAGCTGTAGTGGTAGGGCTCTACTGCAGAGTCCGCCTGGGGAAGCCACTTTGCCAGTTTTACAAGCGCCAGGCTGTAGTGTGCAAGCATTACTGTGTTCCGGTTTGATAGGCAATGTTACCAGAGAAATTACTGGGTATGAAGAGATTTAACATCTAATATCTCAGGGTGACGAGCGCAGTGCAGCGCGGCGCAGGATTGTGTTAGCAAGTTCACAATTCTGGCACTGCTACTGTTATTGGCAGGCGTGACGCTTACCACCAGGCGAACGTCTCGTTAGTCTAGTCACCTGAATGTTTATAAAAATTCAAAAACTTTGGTGTTATCAATAAACTATTGCATTGTTATCCCCACGCTTGTCAGGCGGCTTGGGGATCGCAAATGCTCACCACCGTTAACCAAGAGCCGAGTTAAGCTATCAGTCATCATCATATTAATCGGCCGCGCCTACGGTCCACCTATATATATAGTGGGAGGCCTTCCTACGCTGCGTGTTCCGGTTCGCGGTCGCCACCTTTCTTCCCCATCGGTTGTCAGTTCTTCGAGCGATGTGTCCACAGCCAGTACAACTTGCAAACCTTGCGAGCTATGTCGGTAACATTGGTTCTTTAGCCAATATCCTCGTTCCGGATTCTATCGCGCAAAGTAACTCCGAGCATAGCTCTCTACAGTGCCCGTTGCGTGACTCTGATTTTCTCCAATAGGCCTGCAGTTAAAGACCACTTTCAGTTCCATATGTCGTCACTGGCATTACACTAAGCTATTAGTAATAATGGTTAATTATAATACTGACTTGCCAGTGAACTTGACCATCTGCTTGCTAACTCTCCGTGCCTCGTTCACACTGACCAGCAGCTGGACCGTGCTGGAAGTCTGCCGGAGCACCGCGAAGCACTGCTTGCCCTTCGCGCGCGACGTCTGCAGGCGGGCTAATGGAACGATTGGAACACACATTAATAATTGGAAACATTCGTGTAAATCGGAACTGTTCGTAATATGTAATAGGGAATATGCATTGCATGTGTTTCAATTATTAACAATAGTACGATATATGGAGGGTTTAAATGAATCTGATGCTTACATCGAAAAAATAATTGAAATTGGTTGGTAAAATTCTGAAATAGAAGTGTTTAAAGTATTTTGGAGGGAGTCTCCAAAATACTTTGGAGAAGAGAACTGTCCCTTTCTAGCAAAACACGTGTTCGCATAGAATTTGTCTGGAATCGTGTTCTTTGACGTCATAAACCTAATATAGTGCCCTCCCTGTCTAACGTGAAACTAAAATTTTTATAACTTCGTTATTGTGCACATATTATATTATGAAAACTGACGTGGTTTTGACACATTTTTGTTTTATTTATACGGGAATACGCTAAGCAGGACGCAGCTGCACGCGCGTCGGGCTCTGTTTTCACTCTTTGAAAAAGGTCACCGGATGTGATCGAAACTATAGTCGGAGTATCCGATTTAATTAAACGTGAGTATTCCCGTATAAATAAAACAAAAATGTGCATATATTAAAATTTTCCTTTCGATGATTTGTTTTGTTGCCAGTCAGCTTTTTTGTGAGTCAATAAAAAAAACAAATGCCCTATTCCCTTTATTGGATTGGATTATTGGAAGCAGTCCGTAATAATTTGAATAGTGCGTAAAAATTGGAATCATCTTTAGCCAGAAGACGTCCCCATAATATAATCCCCACTCTTGGCCGGCGGCTTGGATCGCAGAATGCTCACCACCGTTAACCAAGAGGACGCTGCTGCCCGTCCTCCGGTGGTTCTGGATGCAGTTTAAGGACATGCTCATGTTGCCTGAGGATGTGGTTGCATTTAAATCCTTAAATGAACAGTCTGGATAAATGGGTAATAAAGGAGAAGATAGACTTAACAGACAAATACTGAATTTCAACACTGTTTGATATAGGCACCGCTCGCCTATCATTAAATAAATAAATATGAATTGGAATAAGTTGTTTTGGAAAATTTCGTTCTAATTGGAAAGGTTTGTATAAATGGGAAACTATTCGAATAAATAGGAATGATACATACATCAAAATTGGAATTTTTCACTGTGTGTACGGACTAGCCCTGAAATAAATTGATTATGAAATGTTACTAACCTCGGACCCAAACATCTTTCCCGTCCAAGGCCACTCCGAGGTCCTTAACGTCAGTATAGACTCTGTCGCGGTTCTCGCCGGTCGATTGGATGAGCTTCAGACCACCGTAGTGACCAGCAGATATGTCGGGCTCGGAGTCTGCTTGTGGCTGAGCTGTTGTGGCCTAAAGGCAGAATACAGAATAATTATTTATTCATTGTGTATATACGACGGCTACACGGAACGGCAGTACTTAGCCGAAAGAATTTGGCCTTATCATTCTGCACAAATTTGAATACGGAGCCAGCACCGAAATCGCAAATAAAACTGCTGTTTCATAGAAAAATTTTCACCTTCGTCAAAATGTATGGCACAGCAGATTTTTCTTTTCCGCAATTTTAGGTTCCGCTTAAAGCAAATACCAAAATAATAGTCACTCATAGCATAAGTTGTTTACAATGATGAGTACAATAACCATTTGACCAAATGTCATTTGCAGTGCCAGCTAATTTGTATAAATAAAAGGTCGTCGACATTCCGTTGTACCGCTTGGCTTGTTGACGTCACACAGCCGCCGGCCACTGACACACGGGAAGGGGGCCACCGAGGGACGGGAAGGGGGCCACGCACATGATTTCGGAGGTATAAACTCGTGCCTAAACTTCACAGTCACCAGACCTGCTAATATGTGGTTTGGTCTGTTTTGGTAATCGATTTTCGTAGTCAGCCATTAAAGAAGAATTATTTTTCATTGTTTCGTAATCAATTATGAAAAAAGAATTTTGTTGCCGTTTTGGTAGCTGAGATTCGTAGTCAGCTACGATAGGCATATCTGCCATCAAGTTGAGGTTGTAAAACAGACCTTATGCTCGGCCTTTTTCTGCTGCTTTTCAGCTGCCTTGGCTGCCTTCTTGGCGGCCTTCTTACTGTCTCCTTCCACCGGGGGCGGCTGCTCCGACACCATGACGTGATGGGTATCTGTAAAACATCAGTACAAACAAATTCATCAATCATCATCAGCTAGAAGACATCTCCTAGCCTAGTTAATCAAATTTGTGGGACGCCAAGAGTACGTGTTTACCTATAAATACATGTGAAAAAAATATTATCAAAAAGAACACACATTGTAACAACATATTGTAATAGAAACTAAAAATATTATATTTTTTACTTTTTTGAATTTGTAGCTGCGTGGCCATATTTGGATATAGCTCGAAAAAGCGCGAGGTTTCCAGATAATATTGACAACATGACGAAAAGCTAAGCCCTGGCCATTTGGAGAAACTCAGAGTCAAACAACAGGCAAAGGAGACAGCTATGCTCGGAGTTACTTTGCGTGATAAAATCTGAAATGAAGATATTCGCCAAAGAACCAGTCACCGACATAGCTCGCAGGGTTAGCAAGTTGAAGTGGCTGTGTGGAGTGGCGGATGTAAATGGCAGGTTGTCATACAGTGTGGCGGTCTAAGGGGGAGGCCTTCGTTCAGCAGTGGACGTCTCCGGGCTGATGATGATGATGAACATGAAATGAGTTCAGGTTTAAAGGACTTATTATTATTACTAAATATAGTTTACTAGTTTCTTTACTAAAAAAATATTTTAAGAACTATTACCAAATAGCAACATATTATTATGTTCTTCAATAAACACAATACCGCATGTATTGTGTTGGATCAAGCAGCGCTCACTAACTGACTGCTTGTTAAAACATTTCTATTGTATCGTATAACATTTCTAACACAATGGCGTAACAATGTTTTTATTGGTGTAATAACATCAGGTGCGGATACAAGTTATAGTTATGGGACAAATTCGTAGAACATTTTGAGAAAAACAATATAGAATCTTGTTTTTTATACTTTTGTTTTTTCTTTTCTTAGATTTGCATTCAATAGGCGTTGCTCATACTATACACACTTTGATTTTTACTAAAATGAACATCATGTTTTTCATTTTTTACTAAACTTGATTTGTCTGATTCAACTTAAAAATTGTACGGGCATCAACAATTTACTTCCATAAATTTAATGAAGATCTGATCGCAAGTTATTGTCAGAGATTTTGTCAAAAACAAATTATCTTTCTGTTACAATTGCATCTGTAAAATTAATTAATATAATTTATAAAAAAAAAGATGTGTAGCATATAGTTGAAATTGGCCTTAGTCTTAAAGCAAGACAGTATATGGGGGGAGCAACCAAAGCCCCACTCTTAATCCTCTCCTGCAGGGCTAACATGCTCACCGCGAGAAAATTTTGTCGTGTCTTTATGTCGTGCGAAAACGAGACAAACTTATACAGATTCGTGCCTTGTCTGTTTTGTAGAATCAACAAAATTTTCTCGCGGTGCGCATGTTAGGCGCTCTGGATACTAAGGTTTGATATTTTATAAACATAAATCAACTCAGTGGTAAATCTGCCTTGTACATGGCATAATCTAATACCTATTATGTGACAAGAAAAGCGAGACATACATTTTTTAGAAGTAAAAATGAACTTTTTATTTGTTTGTGTACAACCTTACCACCTTCAAATTAGGATACTAAATACTTTGAGCTGTCTATGTACCTTTCTGATAAAATGCATATAGATACGCTTAAATCAACACCAATTTAACTTAGATAAAACAAGAAGGAATAAGAAGTGTAAAAAAATAACCTTCCAAAGTTGTGAATGATGAGTCAAAGGTAATCGAAAGAATATTGTGGTAATACTATGTAACTCTCGCCGGTTAAACTGCTGTTACTTTTTAATGTTATTGATATTATCTTTACGCAATATTTGTAACATTTAACATCTTAAAAGCAAACATTTCTACTAAACTTTCGGTCTTGAGCTCTTGAGGTTGAAATTGCATCATGCATGAATTCCACATAATAACTTTTTATTGCCACAATGTACTAAAACTTACATGTTAGACGGCTGCAAATAATAAACTAGAACACGTCCGATAAGATAAGAATTGCAACTTTTACTGTTATCGAAATAAAATAATATTGGCAAACTTGATTGTTGAACTTTAAGGTTATGTTATCGTCGAGACTCGCCTACTGTCATTCGTCAGCAGTCAGTGAATGTCACCAAAGAATATTGTCACTGCCAGTGTCTTTTTTTTTTTTCTAAGTTGTTGGCATCGCACGATATGCATTCTGCCAGTGTCAAGTTTATGAATTTACAAGTTTTTTTACTAAAACTAAGTCAAATATGTCATGAAATCACAGTCAGTCACACGAATTTAGTCATAGTCGAGTCCAAGTCATACCCTAGTAAAGTTGTGGCGACTTTACTATGAGTTTCTACGGAGTTTTGAAAACAACACGAAAATACATGTTTCACCACATTATATCACTTGCCCACACTCGTGCATGTAATTCAACACTCAATGAATAAAACACCACCATTTTTAATCATTAATTCGCGATAAAATACAAGTTTAAGAAAATAATAGAATGTAACGACATGATTTTTCCGTGTTCCCGCCAAAACTCCACTGCCACTGTCTGTATCTCATGCATGAATGACATGACAAACTAAAAATAATAATTGCGTGATTGTTTATCGCGCTCGGGGTTTTCTTTCTTTACAATAGTAAATAAAACCTGGCATGTGTTTTTTCCAGGCACGAGTTATGACACATATCTCTATGAAATTCTTTAGATAGTAAGCTCCGTGGTCGTCGAAAAAAACAGTCTACATTTCAAGGTGGACTACGGGCAATATATTCTAAAAACCATAAATTGAGGTGGACCATGGGAAGAAATAAAATCCCCTGGTACACCCAGTTTTCTTGAGGTGGACCAAGGGGGAAAAAAATACCGTTGGTACACCCAGGTGAACTAGTGTAGGTGGAGTCCACCTACATTAGTTCACCTGGGTGGTCCGGTTCCTGCCCGTGGTCCACCTGGTGGATCACGGGCAGGTACCGGTCGTAAAACTATGGAAATATTGCTAATGTAACCTTGTACCTACTGTGTTGTTGGGTGTGTGTATGTATGTAATGAAATGTCTGTGATGTGTGTACTATAAAGATTGTAGGTACTACTTATTTTGTACAAAGAGATCAAAGTTACAACCTCTTCCAACAGTCTAAAAGAAAAATAAATGCCATTTGCAGACAGAATTCGTGTCACTGTGGCATATAAAATAACATCATAAATTCGTTGCAAACACAAAAATTGATCAAACAACAACACAAAAATTCGTGTAATGTGTAAATTTCTCGTCCAAAATGTCCAAAAATATCACCGGTCCTGATAAAAAGACGACCGGGGCGGAATATAACTTTTAATTTAGCTCTTAGAAAAATGCCGGTTTTTACAGCAAACATACCGAGCGTACTGAAAGTGGGAGATAGGATCGAAATAGGTGGAAAAATTAAGGAAAATGCAAGAAAGTAAGTGAAACTACTAGTCTAACTAAAAACGGTAAACGGTAAACGGTAACGCCTGCGATAGTTTTTAAGTCGGTAACATGTCTTTTGCTAGTAGCTTTCTTGTAGGCTCTTTAGTGGCTTCCATTTTAACATGCCGTTTGGAGTCAACCCGCACCTTCACATCCATACTACATAATAAACATATTGCTCCAATATAAAATTATTTATATACCTATTATTATATTTGTATACCACCATTGGTTAGCCATTGCAATCCAGCGCGGGAACGCAGCTAGCGTTACGCACCTTTGCACCAGGTACAGTTAGGGGTGGGTTATTTGATTGTGCCTTGAGTTGTGACAATTATTAATTTATATAATAGTACCTATACATTTATTTATTTCTTATAGCATTTTTTGGAGTATGAGTATAGGGTGCCCATAGGTACACGTATTGTTTGCCCCCAGGATGTCGGTGAATCTGTGCGCGCAGGAGGGGGAGGAGCCCCGCGACGTGGTCTTACACTTCGACGTGCGCTTCCACCGCGACAACATCATCTCCCTGTCGCGCAAGAACGGCGTTTGGATAGGCAGCGGGAACTACGACACCAATTATAACATGTTCGTGCCAGGTTAGTGAACAACGCTGCACATTATTATAAAAGTGAACAACAATGGCAAAATTACTTACTGCCTTATAGCTCAGGGTATGTCCTTAAACTGCAACCAGACCCAGCGGAGGACGGGCAGCAGCGTCCTCTTGGTTAACGGTGGTGACCATTCTGCGATACCCAAGCCGCCTGCCAACGTGGGGATTATGGCAACACCCTTCTATAAAGGGCAATATTACCTGTCTGGCTTGTTGGAATCTACATTCATCCTTCGTAGAGTCCAAAGGGTATTTTTTCCAGTATTGTTCACTTACCCATAATATTATTATTGGTTTATTAAGCCCGCCACAGGGCATAATAATAATTAAGCCACCTCCATTTACCAACTCTTCTCTGATCTGCGCCAATCTTGTCTAGGTGGCTGTTACATGAACAATTGAACATCATTTGTTCACTTACCCGGACATGTAGTTAATATAAAGCCAGTGTTGTTCGCTTATACCGCACATACAATAAACTATAAATATATCTCCTACCCCCCCCCTCACGTCTCCCGTCCCCTTCTATAAAAGAGGAGGCCTTCGTCCAGCAGTGGACGTTTTATGGCGATTGCCCTTGAAACCGAAACACAGTAAGTACCTAATGCTTGCACACTAACTACTTGGTGGTTGAATAACTGGCAATGGTGGGGTAACTACTTTCCCAGGCGGACTCTGCAATGGAGTCCTACCACTGCAAAATGTGGACCCCATCAGAAGCCAGACACAAACAAATAAAAACTAGGCGTGTGCTAGACAGTCTATTCTAATATAATTTTCATATCTCACCTGCAGGCACAGTGTTCCGCATAATATTCGAGGTCAAGGATACAGACGTGATCACCATCTACTGCCAGGGGAAGTTCCACTCCAACTTCCTGCCGAAGATCCCGCTGGCCATGGCGCGCTACATCGTGGCGTGGGCCGACGTCGAGCGCGTCACTCACTGCTACTTCCACATCAACAACAAGGTGGGCAACAGTTAATTTCCATTTCAACAAAGAGGTGAGCACTTGTTAACTTAGTCAAACAACTTGGCACTTGATAACTTAATTAACAACAAGGTGTGCATTCGTTCAATATCAACAAATTTTTTTTTTTTATACAATCAAGTGACGAGACGAGCAAGACGTTCACCTGGGGGTTAGCGTCATGCCTGCCACTAACAGTAGCAGTGCTAGAATTGTGAACTTGCGAACACATTCCTGCGCCGCACTGCACTGCGCTCGTCACCCTGAGATATGAGATGTTAAATCTCTTCATACCCAGTAATTTCTCTGGTAACAATTGCCCTTCGAACCGGAACACAGTAATGCTTGCACACTACTGCTTAGCGGTTGAATAACTGGCAAGGGTGTGGTACTTCCCCAGGCGGACACTGCAGTAGAGTCTTACCACTACAAAGATACAAGATGGGTACCTACCCACACATGCACTACATGCTATTTGTAACCTTCCATATCAAGGTGGACATCACTTCAATATCAATCATAAGATAGGCACTAGTTTACTTACGCTAATTACGTAGGCCACAGCCGAAGGATCCAAAAAAAAACCGAAAAAGGTTTATGAACTAATTTTATTACATTAACTTAATTATTACAAGTATGTTCGATAGTAACCGATGCTAGGTATACAATGAATCGGAAATAATAATTTAACATTAATTTGGAAATAAGTGGAGCGGTGGCGCAATCGCTGAGTCGGCGTAATTTACACGAGTCCGGCGATTGTGCTGATGCGTAGCTTCGTGGGCCGCGGTGACGCGCGGCGTTGTTCCTATGCAGCGATTCCCTGCAGGCTCGATGACGTAACACCTCCACCCTCAGAAAGGCAACTATTTGAGAACTTTGAGAGCAAATGTTGCAGGTGCTCTTAAGTCGGTTGCAGAATCCTCGGTAACCTCGTGATGTTGTACTGTGTCTTTGTCTTCTTTCTTGCTTTTAAGATGAACGTTGTAGCGACGTAGAGTCAGAGTGAGAATAGAATATCTTTATTGTTTCACTGTGTAGGTACATAGAGATGTTACAGAGTATAATGGTATCAACAGCGTGCCCATTTCGAGCGTACAATATTAAAATTTAATTTTAGCATTTAACAATAAAATAATTTTCTTATTAGTAGGTATCTAAACTCCATACACACAGTCGGTTTCACTTACACGTTAATTATATTATATGCAATCAATTTGTGATCATTAAAATATTCTTGAATTGTATAGAAAGATTTAGAAATTAGCCACGCCTTTAATTTTGTTTTAAATGTACCACTTTCTAATATTTTTATGTCTAGGGGTAAACAGTTATAGATTTTAATTACCATAGCAAATACACTTTTAGAGAACATACTGTTGTTGATCTGTGGTATACAAATATCGTACCTATGCCTAGATCTCTTAATTACAGTTCGATTTGACTTTATTTCACTAAAAAAGCTCATATTATTTTTAACAAATGTGCAAGATTCGAATATATAAATACCAGTAAGTGTCAGAAGATTGTTGGTTTTGAAGACGCCACGGAGACTGTCGGTGCTATCTAAATTAAAAATAGTTCTTAAGCATCTTTTTTGCATTATAAATGTCGAATTCACCTCCACAGAGCTTCCCCAAAATATCACTCCATAGGTTAACTGAGGATAAACGTAACCATAGTAAGCGTTTATAGCAATTTTTCTCGAAGAGATATTAGATAGTATAGATAAAACGTAACAATACTGTGAGAGTTTGCTGTTTATTTTACTTACATGAGATTTCCAATTGAGGTATGTATCTATATTGACGCCTAAAAAATTGGTTTCTTGCACTGTCTTTATTTGTCTATCTTTGTATGAAATGTTGATATGAACAGGAGGTTGTTTATAGTTCCTAAAATTGATTAATTTGGTTTTGTCGACATTTAATTTTAAGTTTATATTTTCTAACCAATCACCAATAGCTTTTATAGTGTTATTTACTAATGTTTCATATTCAGGGCTACTTAAATTATGTTTTGGAATGTAGATGGTAGCATCATCTGCGAACATAACACATAGGTGTTCAGTTATTTGGGGTAGTTCGTTGACATAAATTAAAAATAACAAAGGACCAAGAATACTTCCTTGCGGAACACCTAATTTAACATTTTCTGGATCAGAGAGCACTCTTTCAACGGTTTTTGTGGATCTGTTATACACGTCTAAAACTACTTTTTGGGATCTATTTTTTAAGTAGGATTCGACGAGTTTAAGAGCTGGCCCTCTAATACCTACCTGTTCTAGCTTATTTAATAATAAGCTGTGCACTACACAATCGAAAGCTTTGGATAAATCTAAGAACAAAGCGATACCAGGTTCCTTTTTATTTATACTTTCACCTACTCGCTTAAGCATTTTAAAAATGGCTAACGTGGAGTTCTTACCTTCTTGAAAACCAAATTGGTTATTATTTATTATATTATTTTGACTAAAAAACTTATAAAATCTTTTGTAGATTACTTTTTCAAATATTTTTGAGAAGCAAGGCAGAAGCGCAATGGGTCTGAAATTGTTTGGGTCATCTTTTTGCCCTTTTTTATGAATTGGTTTGATTAGAGCTAGTTTAAGGTTTTGTGGAAAACATCCAGAAGATAAAGAGAGGTTAATAATATGAACAAGCGGTTCAAGAATAACGTAAATACTCTTTTTTATTACTTGCATGGGTATTTGGTCGTAACCAGCAGTTTTTTTATTTTTTAAGTTGTGTACAATATTCAATATTTCGTAGGCATCCGTAGGTGCCAGAAATATTGAATTACAGTTGTGTTTATAATGTGGATTGTTTATTTTGCCAGAAATGGTATTTTTATTGTTATCAATGTGTGTGAATTGTTTTAGTAATATGTCAGCAATACGAGCAGGATCAGATATTTCTTCGTTATTATGCTTTAATCTATCGATTGTCGTTCGTATTTTATTTGTCGGAGCTGTGTGTTGTTTTATAAGACCCCAGGTAGCTTTGTTTTTGTTTGCGCTTCTGTTAATGAATCTAACATTTGCTATTTTCTTTGAGTGTTTAATTACTTTCTTAAATGTTTTTGAGTATTGTTTATAGGTATTTTCATATTCATCGTTTTTATTACGAACTATTCGACTATAGTGGCTACTATTATCGCTGCAATCAATAGGATGCTGTAGACTGGTATCGTTGTATGGTATAAGTTATCAGATGAGACGTGGTCTAGCTGCACTGTCGGCTGCAGCATCACGTTTTCTTGATAGTCGTGCAGATCTCTCAAATTTATAGAATTCAATTTGAGGTGTGGTAGCGTCGAGGTAGTTATTACTTCGAGGTTCATGGGGATCTTCATAATGTTCAGAGGTTGACCCTCGATCCTGTCATAATTGTTACTGATACTAAGTTCCTCCGTGTTTAAGGAGCAACTGACTGGAACGGTGGCAAGGTAGCTTCCTTGTACGGTACTGTAACTTTCGTGTCCGCAGGTAATATGTATCTTCGTCGGGCGAGGAAAAGAGATAGCATAATGTTTCTCGTCCAGCTGATCTACTGCTTCTCTGGATAGCTTGATTGTAGTCATTTCGCAGGATGCGTCGAGGGATTGCTTCACGATGAGATTCTGTATGCAGTCTGCTTGCGCTCGTACTTGATGGGTCAGAGTTTCTTCACAAAGGAACCTTGTACTGTACTTAGGACATTCTGTCTCTATGTACATCAACGCTTGCCTGTTGCTTGCTATGAGAGGGTAAGGGGGAAGGATGGACTGATTATTCTTATTAGGGACTATTGCTAACCTAAATAGATCGTACTCTACAGACGATACAATGGGGAATTTCATAGTTATTACTATTCGCTTGCCTGAGAAGTAATAGCCTGGTTTTATAATATCGTAGTATTCTCTTAACTCTAGTTCTAATATATGTCCCTTAGGGTAAATTAATTCTAGTTTATCTATCATTCTAGCTAATATATCTATGCTTACTACTGAATGGTGAGTGCTTGATGCACGCACAAAGCTTAAAATATTTTCTACTCTCGTGAGTTCTGCCATAACGTCATCTGCGTTTTCGGAGATGATAACTAATAGTTGGGCAAATCGCGCATATTTAATTAGGCTCGTGTCTTTATGCGCATCGCTATCTAAAACAAGTTCTAATGTGGAATTTATTTTCTCTTGGTTCTGAATTATCTGCGTCATGACTCTATTATGATGGGCTATCCAATCTTTGCTGATGCTGATATGGTTGTTAAATTCATCTGCGATTTTATGTTGGTTGGTTTCCAGAATTTTGATGGCGTTATTAAATCTAATTGCGTTGAGTAATCTAAATTCCCAGTTATACTTTTAACAATAGAGCCTAATCCGTCTACGAGGCCTCTCTTGCTACGATTAGGCTCCAGACCATTAAGATGATTCAGGATCTTTTGCAGCTTCATTGTTAGATATTCAATCTGGAGTTCGTATAACGAGTACGTGTCATTTCCGAGCCTATCTTTATAGTCAGAGAGTTGAGTCTGTAAGTCAGTAATTTGTTTTTCTATACCGTCAAGTTCTATGTACTGTAAAAATGTATGATAATGAGTAATAAGTGTTGCCGATCCCAGTTTGAATGGTAGGAGTCCAGGCCCTTCGTCCAGGCTTTCAAGTCTGATCTCTTGAGCATCCAACCTTGTCGTCACGGTCAGAGTCAGTAGGAATCTGGAACAATTTCGCGGATTTAGGAACTCTTTTTAGACGGGATTTGGCTACGGGGCCGCGCTTTTTTGAGGTATAAATATGAATCGGCAAGTCAGCTAAAACTGTGTCTTGAGTGTATCGCGGTGCAAGCTTTTGTCTAGTGGCAAAAGGGTTTCGAATGAAAACTTGCTGATCCGGTTCATATTCTTGCTCGGGCTCACGTATCTTATTACGATTTTCTATAAGACGAGAGCGGTCAGGTAATGATGATTCATTAATCATCTCGTATACCATCTTCATCTGTTCGCGGTGAGATTGGGTATATTGTTGCATTAAGTGCTTAGTCAGGTCCATATCAGTAGGGTCTCTAGGGTCAAAATGTCCGTTTATTACGTCATATGGTCGACATTTCGTAAAACTATGGATGGAGCTGTTGTATGCAATGATTGCGTATGGCATAAGATTAACCACAGGCTCGTCCTTACGTTGCAATTTAAGGGCACGCAAGTGCTCTAGTATAGTAGAGTGAAATCTTTCTATATTGCCGTTATCATTTGGTGTACTTGGCAATATTCTGTGGTGGTTGATCTTATGTAACTGGGTGAATTCAGAGAACAGCTGATTGGTAAATTCAGTCCCGTTGTCTGTCACTACTGTCATTGGAAGCCCATGGTGAGAGCAAAAATGGAGAAGACTCTGAATAATGCTGACAGCTGTGCCGTCTCGAAGATAGTACGCTTGAGCGTATTTTGAAAATACATCTATGATTGTTAAGTACTTCTCATTTTGGGCTGTGAATAGATCAAGGTGAACTATCTCGAAAGGTTTAGTTGCTGGCGGTACTATATTAAATTTCTGCTTGATGGGATTTCTATCGTATTTAACCTGGCCACATATTGTACAGTCATTAATAAATTTAGTTATGTGGTCCTTCATTTTAGGCCAAAAATATATGGCTAAGAGTGCTAAGAAACATTCGTTAAACCCGCGATGGTTGGTTTTCCCGTCGTGGTAGTTACGAATTATTTCTTGCTGTCTAAGATACTCTTTAACATTTTCGACTTCTTTTTTTGTAAGAATCAAGTTCATTGATGAACTACGAAACTTTTCTTGTATTATGGGAATTACGTCATACATCCGCATGGTGGGGTTTATATAAAGGCCGGTCTTTACCTTCGGGTTCACAAATTCCTTAATTGCGCTCACTATGTCGTCCGTTAAGTTATTGTCAGAGACTTGGACAGTGGTTCTGGTATGTGTGTCAAATGGTTTTATTGCTGTCGGTTTATGTTTCACGTCACCTACTACTGTCAGTATGAGTTGTCGTTGAAATTTATTCAAAGGGTCATCAGTTATAGGTATTTCAAAAATAGGATTTTCGTGACTTGTATGCGCCGTTACTGTGGTTGATCCAATAATAGATCCGGCTGGTTTTTCAGAAATGTTTACGGCCACGGAGCTTGTCTCCTCGTTATGGATGCTGACTCTGGAAAGTGCGTCGGCATTCGTGTTAGCTTTACCCTTTTTGTGTATGACTGTGAAGTCATACTCGCTAAGTTTTAGCCTCCACCTTGTCCGTCGGGAATTTTCCTCCTTAAGAGTCATAACCCACTGGAGTGGCTTGTGATCCGTCAGGATTTTAAATTTTCGACCAAATAGGTATGGCCTGAAATATTTGGTGGCCCAGACTATTGCCAGTAGCTCTTTCTCTATGGTGCTGTAGTTAACTTCGCTATCATTTAAAGTACGGGATGCGTAGCACACAGGCTTGTCTGATCCTATGGGTCCTTGGGATAAAATGGCTCCAATAGCCACATTAGAAGCGTCTGTAGTTAAAACAAATTCTTTCTTGAAGTCGGGGTATTGCAAGATGGGGTCGTTGGTAAGAAGGGTCTTACATTTTTCGAAACTCTCAACATATTGAGGACTCATAGTTATTTTATTTCCTTTTTTTAAACAGTGGGTAAGTGGTTTCGTGATTCGAGCGAAATCAGGAATAAACTTCCTGTAATAGCCAATTAGACCCAGAAATTGCTTTATCTCCTTAGGAGTTTTGGGGATGGGGTACTTTTGAACTGCTGAGATCTTATCGGGGTTGGGTTTAATACCATCTCTGGTGATGACATGGCCTAAGTATGCGGTTTCCAACTTCAAAAATTCGGACTTATCCATCTGAATTTTAAAGTTAGATTCCCTTAGTTTTTGGAATACTTTCTGGAGGTTAACCATGTGTTCCTGTAGGGAGGTGCTGAAGACGATAATATCATCAAGGTACACCAGGCAGACGGTGTTCTGGAGGTCTCTGAGGACATTGTCCATCACACGCTGAAAAGTGGACGAAGAATTTTTCAGACCCATGGGCATACGTAGGAATTCATAATGCCCATGTTCTATACTGAAAGCTGTCTTGGGGATATCCTCGGGGCTGGTTTCCACCTGGTAAAACCCACTAGCCAAGTCTAGGGTTGTGAAATACTGGCTGTTGCCAAGTTTGTCCAGCACGTCAGAGATATTAGGGATTGGATATTTATCGTCTAACGTTTTTTCGTTGAGCTTTCTATTAAGTCTATTATACTATAACGTCTATTACAAGGCGCCACTTCACTTTGCCTGATGCATCGGCTTTCTTAGGTACTATCCATATTGGGGAACTCCAAGCAGAGTCAGAAGGTCGAATTATCCCCTGTTCCAACATTTTACCTATCTGTTGCTTTACCTCATCTCTATGAACGTAAGGGTACCGATAACTTTTTGTGTACACTGGATTTTCATCAGTGGTACGGATTCGATGCTTGATTTGATTCGTGAATGTTAAGGCTTCTCCTTCTAAATAGAATACGTCCGCATACTGAGTGCACAAAGCTTCTAAGTTCGCGCGTTCCTCTACGTTTAGATGGTCGGTACGTAATCGCGATAAGACTTCATCGGCACGTGTACGCGAGTGTGGCTGTTCGGTGCACGTGAACTCATTACTATGAACTTCGGCAGCTACGGGCCGGTCCATTGAAAACACTACATCGTGTGGGGACGAATTTATGATCTCGAGAATGCCCCAGTTGTTTTTAACTGCAGTTAGACAATCTCGGATAACGCAATTTGATACTGTCTGCTCAGGTATAAAAACGTCACCGTCGTGTATGTTAATTGGGAGCCTTACTAACTTCGAAGAATTGGCCGGGATAACGTCTTCGTATAAGTTCACGTTGCTAGAATTATACATTTGTATGTGGTTAGTCGAGTTTCGAGTAATAAGCACTTTATTCTTAAGGTCGATTTTGGCTTCCCATTTTTCCAAAAGGTCAAGGCCTATTAGTCCGTCAAAAAATTTATGGAATCGGTAAACAAATAATTTCATAAAATCAGAGTCCTGAAATTCAGAAAAACATGGCAATGTCACAGAATAATTATTTCTAGTGGTAGCATGCACATTGGTGACCTCAAAGGGGTCAAAGTTCAGGGGCACCTGTGGGAAATAATTTTCAACTGCCTCGGGATTGATAAAAGATTGATTGGCCCCGGTGTCAATTAAAAATTTTAAGGGAGGACTATCTATTTGGATGTAAGGGAGTTGCCTTTGTGTTTGAAGGTTTACTTCTATTTTAACTTTCTTGATGTCTGGCCCTTCTGAAAATTTTGAGTCACAGTCACTAGTAGAGGGTTGGGGGTTGGTTAAGTTGTTATCGTCAGTCTGTTCAGTTACACTGTAGCCCTGGTAGTACTGAGGCTCATCGTACTCGTATCCAGTAGTAGTAGGATACTCGTAGCTATAGTCATAATCAGGATAACACGTATAGGGCTCAACGTCCTGGTAGTAACAATCTTCGTAGCTAGCACAATCATTGAAATTAGCTTCGCGGGTCTTAAAGTTATTACTGGACTGCGGGTTTCCCGACCTTGTCCAGTCTTGTCCTGACAAACCCGTAGACCGGAAGGGTCTAGTAACATAATGACTCACACCACTCATGGGCGTAGGGCCCGAATTTTGGGGTTGGGTTCGTGGTGGGATTTTAAAAACGTTACTCTGGGGGTTATAGTTTTGTGGCAATGCACGGAAAATTTGCTGGGTGCGCGAAAGACCTTGAGGAAGACGGTTTACGGGAAGGCTAGGCCTCCACGGTTGCTGCGGTTGACCTTGAGGCATGGGTCGCTGTAAAGGCGCATTATATGGCATGTGATTATAAGCGGGTGCAGAAGGAACGAATGATCTTTGTACTAGCGTAGCGAACGGTTGCAATTGCATCATTTTCGGTGCAGCACTTATAGCGCTAAATTTGTAGTTATTTACAGAATCGTTTCGCTGCTGTAAGTACACGACATTAAGTTCCTCTTGTACAAATTCCAAGGCTTTCTCGACACTATCAGGGCGCATGCATCGTATGCGGGAGCCTAAAGGCTCCTTTAGTCCGCGTACGAACGCTTGCATAGTCAGCTTTTTATACAGCGTGCGTTTCGCTTCAATGGTGGTAGGTACTGACTCGTGCAGGCTTACATATGTCATGATGGTGCTAAAAAGAGTTTGGCACCGATCATAAAATTCTTGTGGTGAGCTACGGCCCTGCGTAGCAAGAGCAAGGTCATTGTAGAGAGCGGTTTCATCCCTCTGGTCAGAGAAATTATTTATAAGTGCAGATCTAATGCCTGACCAACTTTCTGGAACTCCATTCGAGTTAATAGTGCGGGCTGCGGGCCCGGTTATTTTGTTAAGTATCCCGTTTAGCAAGCCGAGATTGGTTAGCTCCCTACCTGGTTCCACGCTTAAATAAGTCGCGCATAACTGGTCACACAAATGTATAAACCTCGTCAAGACATTAGGGTTGCCGTCGAATTCCGGCACTATACGTAAGGATTTGAAAATAATATCTAACTCGGCCATATCTACTTCTTCAGATATATTACTTAAATCTCTAGCACTATCAACTAACCTATGACGTAACTGCCTACCCGATGCAGGACTTAGAGGTGATTTTCTTGGATGAAAAATTTTGGCCTATTTTAAGACAACTAGGTGTAAGGATTAAGATTAAGGAGAGCAAGCACAGGAGCAATTCATGCACTCACCCAATATATTTCATTTCGGTTTCCTTCGGAATCGATGTCTGGATTTATCCTTCAGCCGCGGGCCCAGGTTCTTTTCAGGATAGAAGCAGGAAGGGCGCGCCGCTCTTGATGCGACACGAACAGCAGGGAGATCTCACGGGAGATACTGCGACACGCACCGAGAATACACGCACAGAGTTCTCGTTCGATCCAGGCGCGGATCCAGGTTTTCGTTGAGGGGGGGGCAATTTTAGTGTGGTGAAACCACACAAAAAATCCCCCCCCCTATCTCCCATAAAATTCGTTCAAAATTTAAAAAAAAACTTTTATTATAGTACTAGTATTTTTACGTTCCTGCAGGGCTAAAGTGGCTACTTAAGCCCCGCTACGCGGAGCGAAAGGAACCACTTCCTCCCCGCAGCAGCACGTAAAATAGTATACAGGCCACGAGAGCAAGTAAAGAGGCCTCAGATCTCATGTTTGTCACCCTCGGCTTCGCCACGGGAGATATATACATATGGCCTGAGGCATCCTTTACTTTTGCTCCCTAGGTGAGTCATATACTATTTTATTTCAATATTGGCTTGCAATGGCAATGACCGCTATCTCGTCTGGTGTTAAGCAAAGATGCAGTCTAAGGTTTTGCAAGCTTGCCTAGAAGAAACTGATTCATTCGCGACTTTAAGAATGAATCGCAGTCTACTGTTTAGCAATTCGCAAAATAAGGGTAGAATCGAACCGTTTTGTGCGTATTTTTGAAATATAAACCATGAAACAGGCCGCTTTTTAGAGCTCCTGGCCGTCTGATAGTAGAACGGACAGGGTGGGATCAGATCATGCAGCACCAAAACATATTCTCCGAAATGTAACCGATAATAAACCGATAGACAGCAACTTTGCGTCGATGTTCAAGGCTTTGGAGCTTAGCCTGAACAAATGGCTCCTTTGTGTTTAATGGACTCCTTTGTTTTAACTGACTCTTTAGCCTATGACTTTCTTGACGCGTTTTTCAATAGACTTACGCCTCGAGCTGGTCGCCTTGACCGATCCATCCCAGAGGTGCGTGCAGTAATCCTTGTACGACCGAACTTGTGCTTGATATAACTTGAGCAACTGTTCTGGCGTGAAGTGCTGTTGCACCTTAAAGATAACCTTTTTTTGTACCTTTTGTGTTTTAGCAGCCAATTGAGCCTTTGGATCCAAAGTTGAGGGTTGGAGTCAATTAATGTCCAGTGGTTAAAGCCCTCTGATATCAGCACGGATACTCATTTCAGAAAGTAGGAGCCAGATCGGATGGCCTCTTTTTGGCAGATAACAGACACGCCTGAGTCTTAGCTACATTGAACTTGAGGTTGGCATCGCCCCAATCTGAGACTGCCTTAAGGGATAAATTCAAGCGCACTGGGTTTCTAGCCCACTTTTTCGCGCATCGCATACGTATGGTTACGCATACGACAGCACTGTTGTAGAGAGCTCTACAACAGTGCTGTCGTGTGCGTACCCAAAAGTACTTACCGTGCTTTAGCAGATTGTTAATGTGCAGCAGGAAAAGAGTCGTAGAGAGCAACGACCCCTGAGGATCACCGGCATTATAATAATAATAATAATTTGAATTGGCATTGAAAGCCGGCCGGTCGGACGGTTCGGTCGAGCGGCCATAAACGACCACTCAGATCCATCTCGGTCCATCAGGAAATACGGAATCCAAGTAATGAAACTAGTGGACAAGCCATATGAAGAGAGCTTGCTAATTAGGCTGCCATGCCGTACCCTCTCGAAGGCCTCCGAGACGTCGAGGGAAACGGCAACCGCTTCCTCGTGTTTCTCGATGGCCTCACTTCAGATGCGAATAGCATACGCTAGAAGATCTCCAGTAGACTGGTTTTGGCGAAACCCATACTGCCAATCTCTGAGGAGGTTAATAGCTTCTTGGTATGCCAGGAGCCCATTGTTGAGGACACGTTCTATTATCTTGCAGAGTGTGGACGTAACCGGGATAGGCCTGTAGTTGGCATGGTCGGCATAACTACCTTTTTTGGGCATAACGTTCCAACACTTGTTTTGTTTTTGTTCCGGTTTCCGTAAGTTTTCAAACAAAAAAAACTATTCAGCATGTCTGTTTTAAAATATATATATAAAAACACACATTGCAAAATAATGCTCGGGAAAATAATGCCGAGTAATGCTCGGGACATAACAGCTAAACTGACCCGACACTACACTGAGGACATCCCAGACGTCAGCCTGTACGAGACTAGAATGGCTCTCAGACAGCTTAAGAATAACAAGGCGCCAGGTGAGGACGGAATAACGACAGAACTACTGAGAGCGGGCGGTAAACCGGTACTTTTAGTCCTCCAGAAGTTATTCGATTCCGTCATTCACGAAGGTACTACGCCTGAAACATGGCACAGGAGTGTGGTGGTGCTGCTTCAAGAAAGGAGATAACACCTTATTGAAGAACTATAGGCCCATCTCACTCCTGAGCCATGTGTACAAGCTGTTCTCGAGAGTCATTACGAACCGTCTCGAACGCAGGTTTGATGACTTCCAGCCTCCCGAACAAGCCGGTTTCCGTAAAGGCTTTGGCACCATAGACCACATCCACACGCTCCGCCAGATTATACAGAAGACTGAGGAGTATAATCGGCCGTTATGTCTAGCGTTTGTGGACTATGAAAAAGCCTTCGATTCAATCGAGACCTGGGCGGTATTGCAGTCCCTCCAGCGATGTCATATCGACTATAGGTATATCGAAGCGCTGAAGTGTTTGTATAGAAACTCCACAATGTCAATCCGGTTGCAGGACGAGAGCACGAAACCAATCCAATTGCAGAAAGGCGTGAGACAGGGAGACGTTATTTCTCCGAAACTGTTCACGAATGCATTGGAGGACGTTTTCAAGCTCTTGGACTGGAACGGATTCGGCATCAACATTAATGGCGAATACATCACTCACCTTCGCTTTGCCGATGATATAGTCATCATGGCAGAGTCGCTGAAGGACCTCAATACTATGCTCAGCGACCTCAGTAATGTTTCCCAACAGGTGGGTCTTAAAATGAACATGGACAAGACAAAGATCATGTCCAATGTCCATGTTGTGCCCGTACCGGTTGTCGTTGGGAACGATACTCTCGAAGTTGTTGACCAGTACAACTACCTTGGACTACAACTAACCGGAAGACGCAGCGTAGGAAGGCCTCCCACTAGGTGGACCGACGACATTGTAAAAGTCGCGGGCAACCGGTGGATGCAAATGGCAGGTTGTCGTACAGTGTGGCGGTCTAAGAGGGAGGCCTTCGTTCAGCAGTGGACGTCTCCGGGCTGATGATGATGATGAATGCAAAATAAACTATCAGAAAACTATAGATATATTGCATTGCCTTGCCAAAAATGGCAAAGATAACCAGTGCATATATAAATTCCAAGTACTCGGTGAATTTCAATCGCGCACGGATTGACAATCGAACGCAATGCCGAAGTGGTCTTTCAAAATGTGAAAATAATACACATTGATGTTTTTTAACAGCAATTCCAAGTGAAAAACATTGATCGATCGATGTATTTAATCTACATAATATAAGTTGTAACGATTTTTGTAAACAAGTCTCTATGAGGAATTTTGATGATGGCGTCAGGGGGGGGCAATTGCACCCATTGCCCCCCCCCCTGTATCCGCGCCTGGTTCGATCAGTCCTTGCCGCCTACTTTATCCTACCGACTGCGCCAATTACGTAGGCCACAGCCGAAGGATCCAAAAAAAAACCGAAAAAGGTTTATGAACAAATTTTATTACATTAACTTAATTATTACAAGTATGTTCGATAGTAACCGATGCTAGGTATACAATGAATCGGAAATAATAATTTAACATTAATTTGGAAATAAGTGGAGCGGTGGCGCAATCGCTGAGTCGGCGTAATTTACACGAGTCCGGCGATTGTGCTGATGCGTAGCTTCGTGGGCCGCGGTGACGCGCGGCGTTGTTCCTATGCAGCGATTCCCTGCAGGCTCGATGACGTAACACGCTTAACAACAATATGGGCATTAATTTCCATAACAACAACAAACTTTTCTCAATTAACAACAACAGTTTACAACAGTGACAAGTGAAATTTTTTGCGTATCCGAATCGCGATCCCGAACAGTTACATGATTAGCCTGCCGGTCTATCCCGCACTTTAGGTACGCTTTCGACCCACGTGCGTGTATCGACGCATCCCAATAAACACATGTATGAAAAGGTTTGCGGTTGAATAAACATGCGGGGCGATCCCGCGTGCAGGACCAAATCAGCATGACATTGAAAACGCCGTAAGAAGAACTAAGCGCACTGTTTATGCATAATGAGACGTAATTTGTAGGCATACTATTTAGTGATTAGTGGCGGTGATATAGTGATAGAGATTAGTGATGGTAATTAGTGATTTTTCAGGCCGTGAGTGGAGATGAACCGGCGGCTCCCGGCGTTCCTCCTTTCGGCCCCCAGGCACCGCGCTCCCCCATGGTGGCTGGCGATGTACGACGGTAAGTAAGTAAGTTCTTGTAGGCTGAGTGGCCAGCCCTTATCAGAGCTAATGTGCCGCCCTAAGACCTCTGACATAGTGAGCTAATAATAAATAACCATGGCTTGTTTACAGGGTGCGTCATACAGGGTGGCATCAGTGGTCGATTTACCAGAGCAGGCTGTGTAGGCCGGAGCCTAGGGCGGCAGGTTTTAGGGGCGGCAATTTTTTGTCTTACAGAAATTAAAAGATTCATATTTGTATATATTTACTTACCTAAGTTTTATTAGGTCCACACAAACAATTAAACTTGTGTTGAATTTGTGTTGTGTTTCACCATTTAGAAAAAAAAAACTAGTATTTGCGTAGATGCGTTTGGCTGCGCCGCGGGAACGATTGATATGATTATGACCATTCTGACTGTAATTGGGACGATAGTGCACGAGTCTTAAAGTAACAATTTCATTAAAAAAAGGACATGTATATGCTTAGAGTAATTAACTATTCTGTAAGTTAATATGATTGTGTACTTTAAAGTGTATCGAATTGAAGAGGTCGGTTGGGGCGGCAAAATTTGCATAGCCTAAACTCGTGGCAAATGTATAAATTCGCCACACGGTAGCATTACTCAAGGATGTGGAGCTATCAAAATCTTTTGATCCAAGTTACCAATTTTTGTAGTCAACATTCACCAATGTACCGGATGTGGTCGTCCTACCTAAGTTTACTTTACATAATTGTATTACGACACTGAATTTTTTAATGTAACAGCCAGGTTAGAGAAACAATAAAAAAAAATTGCTAAATGTGGGTTTTTTTGTTTCTATCCGGGTCAAACATTTGAATGACCATTTTGTATGGACTTCGTTTTTTCAAGTCTCAATCTGACATTGTGAACACGACGCGACGTTACAAGATAAACCAGACTGTTTAATTGAACGAATAAAAGGGCTTTGAAGAGTTTGACATGTCTACTGTCCCCGTCTTGTCCGCTATTTTGAAGAAAAAACAAGATGGCGGACAGTAGGATGAGCCAGGCTTCATACTAAATTCTTCAAGCCCCTTTGAAAATGTACACTGCTGAACAAAGGAGGTGTGTTGCCATAATTCCCCACGCGTGACAGGCGGCTTGGGGATCGCAGAATGCACACCACCGTTAACCGAGAGGACGCTGCTGCCCGTCCTCCGGTGGGTCTGGATGCAGTTTTGACCATTCCCAGGTCCAGGTCTTTTCAAAAAGTGCTAATTATTCTCCCTAGTTCCCGCCAATATAAGAAGAACCCGGAGGCCCACGCGCACTCCTCGAACGAGAGTTCTGACGAGGACGCGGCGCATTCGCCGGCTGAGGGCCGCGCTGACCGGTACTTCTACGAGACTCTCATGTGCACACCCGACGCCAAGTTCCCAGGCGACGCTGGCAGACAGAGGTAAACCCGACGCCGAGTGCAAGTTCAACGCCGAGTGTAACTTCAACGTTGAGTGTAACTTCAACGCTGAGTGTAAGTTCAATGCCGAGTGTAAGTCGAACGTAGCCGGCGGCGGAGATAAATTTGATGCTGAGTATAAGTTCAACGCCGGGTGTAAACCTGAAACTGGCAGACTGAGGTAAACTTAACGCCGAGTGTAAACTTGACACTGGCAGACAGAAGTAAACGTGACGCCGAGTGTAAGTATAACGTTGACTGTAAACCAGACACTAGCCGACGGATGTAAACGTGACGCAGACTGTAATTCCAACGCCGAGTGTAAACCTGACATAAAGGTAAGTCCAACGTAAAGTGTAAATTTGATATTGACCGACGGAGGTAAACTTAACGACGCACTCGTCGTTAAGCTCAACGCCGATTACAACCCGACACAGGCAGATACTGTAAAAACATGTCATAAAGTAAGTTTGTATATTATGCTGAGAAGCCAGCCCTAGTGTTAGAGTTAATTTGCTTGGCTTCTGACATGCCTTGTTACAGAAATATAATATAGAACAAACAACCTGAAAATGGGTGACTACAAGGTTTAAGAGTAAACTAGCACTTGCTATGTAATGTTGTAGGTCCAAGACTAACTATTATATCGATTTGTCTCTTCATTATCTAGGATTGTACCTATATTGTTAAGAAAGTAAAAACTAACTAAGTAAACATGAAAGTTATGAGCCAGGAAACATCTTGTATTTTAGCTCAATTTTAACGCCACTTTGGACGCATGTTAATAACATCAGGAGTATGAAAACTCTAAAGTAATTTACAAGCGGCATTGTTTAATCCATCAACATTTCAAATAACTTTAGTTGGAATAAATTCATTCAGTCTTTTCAATCAAACCATGCAGCCAAAGGTTAACATGAAAAAAATTGCGCTGTCATTTGTCTTTCTTTCTCCCTTCCCACACTTTGCTTGATGAAGAGAGCATGCTTTTTAGCCACGCCCACCGATGAGAACGAGCCGTCGGACAGTGCATCCTTAAGCCTTAAATATTCTAATTACAATTCTCATTACAGGGACAACTCGGCAGCAAGAAACAAAATGAATTACAAATATAGAGAAGACACAGACACTGACAAAAACGAGAGTGAAGAGTATTCAGAGGAATTGGCCTCGAAGAACATGGAATCTTCGCTGGCGGAATCTGACGATGTTCTTCAAGAACTGGGGATGAAGAAGAGAAGTAGACGGGGCAGGATGTCCCCTTTTGCCCAAGTCGTCAATTTTATGGGCAAATCCGGTAGACGGCACTAGTGCAAATGTGATATTGAAACAGGCAAATTGTTTCTTCTTTAAGAAAATCTTTACGAATTGTGTTAATGTGATAACAGCTTTGAAATTTTGAATATACTTACGAGTATTTTGGTGTTTTGAGTTTTTTTTACATAAATAAAACATCTTTAGGTATAATAAGGTTTATTTTATTTTTAGATTGAAGATTACAAACAAATTAGGGTCAAAATATTATAAACGACATGACAAGACATCGCTCGTCGCATCGAACAATGCAAATCAATATTATAATAAGTACCTACCTGCAAGGCCGTCTTAAACTGTGATGGGGCCCTTAGGCACACAAGAATTTGGGGCCCTTTAGAAAGTAAAGAAAGCAAATTATACTTACTAACGTTTTCTGTTGTCATTTTTGTCTTAAATCGATCCTAACTAAGCCAAATAAGTCATGATCCAGTCAAATTTTATGGAAATTGTATACTTCTAAATGAAAAAAAAGCAAAACTTGATTTGATTTTGTCTTAATTTGGTTAAATAAAATCGACATAATTTTGACTTACATTTTAAAACAAAAGTTTTATTTTCGACCCGGGTGTTCACTGTTACTGTGCCCGACAATATTTTTTTGAGAATATATGTAAGAGAAATTGTCGGTCCTTCGGGCCCCCCTGAGGGTGGGGGCCCTGGGCACGGGCCCCGTGTACCCTTATGGTAAAGACGGTACTGCCTACCTGAATTTTATTTCTTTGTTAATTATTTCCATAATAGTAGTAGTTGATGCAGATAAAAAAATACATTAAAAGGAGATAATACTTACCAAAATCTACTAGGCTTTATAGTACCTACTAACTTAGGAAAGTATGGGTAAATAAGGAATACATTTTAAAACAATAGGTTATTTTACCATTTTAATTCGTTAATCATAACATACGAAATATACAATATTTACAGGAAAATTACAAAATAATTATAACACCAAATACTTATCTAATAAGCGAATTATACAACCTATTAAACTAACGACAAAATAAAATAATAATTCGAGTTTCATAAATACAGGATGTCCAGTATTTAAAGGATATCCTTGGTAAACATCACGCCTGCGACTTTTTACTGAGTCAAATTTTGGCTCTTTATCAGAAGGACTACCGGGTTAAATAACGATGTGTGCAGAACGACGGCATATTAAAACGTCTATATGGTGACGTCTTGAGTGGAAAACGACTTATTAGTAAAACGTCCATAATATGGAAACGTCTATTATACAAAAATTCCACATAGCTGCCAAACATCAGGACGTGGTCAAACGCAAACCAAATGAAAAAAAAGTCAAGGACACTCAGTAACAAAACAAAATCGAAAATATTTACGAACTAAAAAAGAAATAAAACAAAAACACGTTTTGTTTAATTCACCTCCACTGTTAAGCAAAAGCGTTCCTAATATAATAATATTAAAATAATTTACTTATAGCTAAATCAATGCCATGCAGCCAGGAAAAAATGTGACATTCAATAAAAATGTCAATAGAACAATATTACACAGCTACCAACTTATTTAGTCTGTGCCGGGATATCTTTCATTTCCTGGACACCCTGTATCATATGAATATGATAGTATATTATATAATAATTATGTTTCTATTGATGACAGCAGTCATTTTACTTTTCTTTTAATTACAATAATAGGGGTGTGGCCTAATGTATAATTTATGACAAATAACAGGTTTAGTGATAAATATAACTAAATACATTACCCATACTGAAAAAATAAATTGTATTGGCTGATAAATCTCTGAGATATGAGCGTTTAAAGTTTTAGGTGGGGACAGAGAGGGGATGCTCTATCCCTTTCTCGCATAGCACGTGTTAGTATAGCATTTGTATGCCGCGCCTGAGGATTGACGTCATAGCTCATTATAGCGCGCTCTCTGTCTAGCTTGAAATTAAAATACTTAGAACTTATTTATTTTTGAGTTATTTTAAATTTTGTTTTCGTTGATAGGCTCTATTAATGATCAACTTTTTTATGAGGTAATAAAAAAATTGTAGTCATCATGCCTATTATGAAAGTTCATAAAACCTATGAAGAAATGAAATACTTTCACAAAATAAAATAAATCGCACCACCTAACGAACGGATGGACAGCGTCCAAGTTTGCAAAAGCTACATTTTTTTATACAAACTTCTTGCGTATTTTCCTTAAACTAATCTAATAAATTATGACATCCTTTGATAAACATACGTGAGCTACGTTCGCCATTTACAATTCATATTTTTGTAATTGGTTCCTCATCAATTTCGTCATCAAGCAGATTGACTGCTGTATTTATTATATTTACTCAAGTTCCTTCTTTAGTTTCTACGTCTTCTTCCTTCTGTTCTTTTCATTGACTACCCATGGTCCTACCACTTAAGATCCTACCGGTAGTAGCAGGGGTAATATAGTTTTTCGGTAGTACATTACTACCTGTGGAACCATTATTTTACTACCCGTGGAACTACCGGTGCAACTTCGCTTAATTTTTTTTGCCATGAATATTAATCCTTGATAATTTTAGAAGGACCATGGAAAACGGAATTTGTCATAAATCTACTGATAGAGTCTTTGGAAAATATAATTCCTTACTCTTACTACTAGGAGTAAAACAGTTGGGCTACGGGCTAACAATGGTTCCATCTCATTAAGACCAGGAAACACCAGAGCTATCCAATCACTTTCCACATTACTATCTAGCAGCAAACGTGACTATTGCCTCAGCATGCTCCTCGCTGACTCCTATAGCCACTAATTGATCTTTATTTACGAGAAGAATTGATTCCCCGTCAATTTCTTCATCAAGCAGCTTAGTCGCTGTTTCTGTCCATTTGAACTCTTCAAGGTGTAACGCTAGCTGGTCTGCCTGTAATGGTAATTGAGATTTAAAGACGAAGAATTTTAAATAATTTACTTGTGGAAAACGTAGCGTATGACGCCTTAAGATTCGATGGAGTGAAGAACTATAATAGGTAAGTCAAAGAAATGAAGGACTAAAGTTATGCAAAAAACCTGTAGCATATTATAAAGTTCAAAGGAAAGATAGACCGAAGAAAGAAAGATTCTCTAAGCTAAAAGGTAAGTGAAAGAAATAAAGGAATAAAGCTACGCAAAAAATCTGTAGCATAATTATAAAGTTCAAAAGAAAGATAGATTCTCTAAGCCTAAATGATAATCTAAAAAAAAAAACGATGACATAAAACGTGATGCTGATGCTTATAACCCTATTGACAATAATAAAGATAATGGTGATCACAAAACAGTAAATTAAAATAATTAACTAATTACTTACCGTCCACGATTCGACTGTGGTTTTCTTGATATTTGCAAAAGGATCATCTAAAAAGAAAATGTTGTATTAACTAGTGATTCTTACAATACATTCTTATTACTTTAGGATTCAATACTACATGTTATTTAAGCGTCGAATGAAAGAATTTATTCAGACGAATATTTAAAACAAATTTATGCATTGCTGCAAACTAAATCAAATTTGCTGGTAAACTACAAAATTTAATTTTTTAAACAATTTCTTTCAATAATATTCAAGTCTTAAAGTTGTTTTAAATTTCTTCGAATTCTCTTTTACTATTAATCAATTAGGTAACGTAAACCATTTGCCACATGCCTGACATTTAAAGTGAATTAATGACGAAACTCACGTTTGTTGCTTGTGGTACTACCAGTATTACTATTTCGTCGTCAGCCATAAAACGTCCACTGCTGGACGAAGGCCTCCCCCTTAATAGTGTTGCCATAATCCCCACGCTTGGCAGGCGGCTTGGGAATCACAGAATGGTCACCACCGTTAACCAAGAGGACGCTGCTGCCCGTCCTCCGGTGGGTCTGGTTGCAGTTTAAAGACATACCCAGGTCCAGTATTACTATCTACTGATATTTTTTTACCCGCACAATGACCAAGCGATCCAGTAGTACCACGGGAAGTTTCTTTACCCGTGTTACGGGCAACAAACGGAAATTCATACGTATTTCCATTTTGTTATGTTACTAGTCACTTACCTTTGTTATTAACAGCAAATTCCATTTCTTTTTCTGATTCTATGCTTGTGTTTAGATATCTCCACGGAAAATGTCCTTTACTTTCATGTTTCGCGTTGGTATTATCTTCTTTCTTTATTTTTTTTGTTACTTTATATTGTTGTTGGGTTTTGGAAGTATTTTGTTCCTGTTTTGTTTCTTTTTCCGTTGATGGTTTCTGTATCTGAAATTAATTTTATTTTTAATAAGTAGGAAAAAAAACCCAACATCATTCTAACATATTTTTGCATTTAGTTTTTTCTAGGCAAGCGTGCTCCATCGTAGACTGCATCTTCGTTTAACATCAGACAACATGGCAGTCAAACGCAAGCCTATAAAAATAAAAAAAACATTGTGAGTAAATTTTGAATAAAACGTACGATTTATGTATGATTTGTCCTAATAGGTGAAAATAGCATTTTTGTGGCTTTTGTTGATAATTTGGATTTTTTACTTACAGGGAAAGCAACATTCGATTCTTGAATGATATATCCTTCTAATACGTGAGTCAGAACTGTTATCTTGCCTTCTTTTTTCTTAACATTTTCTAAATTGGTCTCGTCTTTTACATCCGAGTTATTATTTTCTGTATCAGATTCTTTATTATAAGCTTTTATATCTTCTGTATTTTTCGTTTCTTTATCTATTGTATCTTTGGAAGAGTTTTTTTGTTCTGAACATTCATATTCCGCCACAGAATTAGTTTTTTCAATTTTTAAAAGTTTTGTGTCTAAAGAAACATTATTAGGTTTATTTGGTTCTGGTTTATTCAAAATTTCTTTTGGTATATCAGCGTCCACTTTTAAATTGCTTATTCTAGATTGCTGCGTTCGAATGTTCGTAGATAAATTGGCAGCTGAACAATTGACTGACACTTTGTTAATTTCTGAACTACTACTTTGATTATCTTCAGTAACCTCAACTTTGATCTTTTTACTTATATGAATAGCCTCTTCAGTACTTTTAGCTTCATTGCTGTTTTCTTGTATTTGGTTGCTTTCTTCTTTAAGTCTATCATCAACTGTCCTTTTTAGATATTGATTTTGTAAAACTTCTTTATCATTTAGCACTCTGCCTCGCGCTTGAACGAAAACAGTATTTCTTACTAATTTTTCTTCAGTTTGAGTTTGACTTTCTGTGTTACTCACTGTGTTCGTTTGAGTTTTCCTAATGTTATCTTCATTATTTGAGACTAAATTGACCTTAGCAGATTTTAATTGTCCACCTATACTGACTGCCTGTTTGTTGGTATTAATATCACCTACATTTTGTGCGGTTGGCATTTTAACAACCGGAGGCACATTTGAAATTGGTATCGAATATTGCATTGGCGCTGCTGTTCTAGTATGAATTTCTCGAAAGTTATTTGGTTTCATATACTGCATTTCAGTGTTCATCATAACATTTTTAGCGTCAGTATTAGGAGCTGGCATGATAATAGGATTATAATAGAAATTCTGCTGTGCAGTCATGACATCCAAAGGTCTGACATATGTCCTAGGAAGTATAGGCCTGTTAATGGTTTTGACACTAATGCTGTTAGGTATTTTAGTTCTTATATGTTGAGGCAAATCATTTCTGATCATTGGTCTTACATTCATTAGAGTTTCTTGCTTCTGATTGGTAATTTGTCGTTGCTGCATAGGATTTATAGTTATTATCTGTGGTGGTACATTCCGTGGTCTACCTTTAACATTAGGTGATATATTATCTGTTTGTACTTGCTGATTTTGCGTTACAGGTCTTATCATATTGACAGGAGGAGCGACAACGTTACTAATGTTTTGTGCTCTATTGTTATTAACAGTAACTTTCTGGTTTAGCATTTGCGTTAGCAGAGGCATTTTGTCAGTTTCTTCATTACTTATTTGCACCGTAGGATTCTGTACCGTATTGTAATGATTTAGGTTAGGTATTTGTATAAATTGTCGATTGTCTTGTGCCAACATTGGTTGTATCTGGTAGCTTATTTGCGGGTGGTATATATGGTTTTGGATCATCTGCGGATGGATGTAAGGCTGATAATTGTTTGGCAGCTGTTGCACATAAACTACTTGGTTCTGAGTTCGGTTTTGTATCCATGGTGGGGGATTTTTCACGTTTATCATGATCTGGTTTTGCTGCATCTGGTCTTCTGCAATCAGAACGAATATTATAATAGTTTCGATTTAAATTAGACTTAGCACTTACTTAACTAACTATTCTGTAATAAACTATTCAAATATAACAGTATCGGGAGCTCGATTCACATCATCATCATCATCATCATCATCATCATCATTACTGACATCTCTCTCAACCTTCCCTGTTTAGCACCAACCTTGTCCAGGTGCTTCCACAGAACTTCCGGATGTCGTACCACAACATAATCACAGTTCATATCCAGCTTTAGCCCATGTAGTCTTGTTAGATTTCATGTGTTGCCCAAAGGTTTCTGACACAGCCTGACTTTTTTTAATGGTGAAACTAGTCCTGTGTCGATCGTGATTTTACGAATCAAAATAACCGAATCGCGCTCTATGCGTAATGATAAAGACCCGGGTCTTAATTGATCGACGCGCAGCCCAAGATCCGCGGCACTTGCCTTCCAATCCTAACGAACTGCGACCGACCGAGACCGACCGACCGAGACCGAGACCGAGGCCGAATGAATGACCGGTCATTCATTCGGTCGGTTCAGCCGGTCGGTGTTGTATCAATGATACAACACCGACCGGCTTCGTCTCGGTCACCCGAATTCAGCTATGAGTTCCGTTTGGCCGCATCAATCAATCTCGTTAAAATTGCGTATCTAAATTCGACTCTATGTTTATAGCCTTCAGCCTTATTTTTGTATTTTTAGGTTCTCGAGACCGACGACCGACCTTTTGATCGAATATTTTTGCTCGGTCACCTGGCTCGCCGGTCATGATCGACCGAGATCTTCGAAACTGACCGACCGACACAGGACTAGGTGAAACTTTTACTATAGCTGATAGGTAGAAGTATTGTCAAAGACAGTGATCAGAACTAGGGCCTGTACCGTGATTTTACCCTTATAGACCTTCTGATACGGAACCCTAAAAACCATGATTGTTAGGGTCTGCACGACTATGAATTTTATCGGCCGGCAATAAGGTTCGTGGTCGCGCAGCGTCGGCTGTTGAACCTAAAGATAATGGTTTTAGTATGTCTATGTTTGGAAAATCTATGGTATACATTTTCCAAACATACACATACTAAACCTAACCATAAACCATAAATGTATGGTAATCATTACCATACATTTTCCGAACATATAGTAATCTTTTTTTTTGGCACCAATAGCTTTTTGATTCGAGCTAGCTAGTCAAGTACCCTAGGGTTTCCTCATGATATCACGATGCATTATTTAATTGACAGCTCAAACTCACTTTCAGATTTGAACTTACACCTTGCAGCTTGCGTACCGATCATTCTAACCACTGCGCTATCATCATACAAAAACCATGTTACTTCCAATCAAGGGCAATAAAATATGTGCTTCCAATAAAAACGTTTTATACATATTCAGCAGGGGTATTCACAACTCAATCGGAACGGTTTCCGTTCGGATCCACATTCTCCGTCTCTGTCATCCTGATTAAATAAGACTGGGACGTACACCAGTATTTATACTGGTTCAAAATTTCCCACACCAAAAACATTACTTCTTTGGGAAAAGAACGCAACGCAATTTTTTTATTTTTCGCCCATTTTAGGCAGGCTAAAGCCTTTAAGGCCATACCGCGTCGTCTTACGTATTTAACAGACAGAGTACAAAATAAAAAAGAATGTCGATTGCATATTTTGTAGCATTACAATAATTTGATACATGAACGCACCGCGATCGTGGTTCCCTCCACTAAGCTATTATCGTTTACCAATGCTTACCTTGTGGCTGCGGCAGCACCATAGGATTTTCGTAGACGTACTGAACAGGGCACAGCATAAAGGGCTGAGCAGTCTGCTGGTTCCTGAACGAAATTATGATGAGGTTTGTAAGAATACAAATAAAATTAAGAAAAAAAAGAGCGCCAAATGAAAAGCATTTTGGCAGGAACGCAAAAAAAAAAACATGTCGCTGCATTGTATTATTTTCGAAAACTTGTGGTTTTATAAACTTACTTTGTACCACTATGCCACATGCGTATGGGAAATGTTTTGCATGCGAATGCCTTTTATTTGAATTCGACTGCAATATATTCGATTAAATTTTCACTTGATGCTACGCAAACTTGATTTTTTTAAACAAATCTGAATCTACGGCAGAATGAATGCTGAAAGAGCGATGCCAAAACGTAAGAAAAAAGATTGTACTTAACTTACCCGCATTGTTCTTGTTGAGCCAACTGCTGCTGCATCTAAAAGAAAATCAGCGAATGTTATCAAGCTCGGAGGAACTAGCTCTCTCTCTCTCTCTCTCTCTCTATATATATATAATCAAAGTTATCAAGTAATTCCTCCAAGAAGAAAATAAATAAAGTACCTATTATATTATGTGAGTAAGTAGGTACCAGTAGTTAGGAGTATTGATAACGGTGTGTTAATAAAAAAACCAGGGCAAGAACATTTTTCTTTTCGGTCCTCTTTAATTGACTCCTCCCTCACTCAAGCTGGCAAAGTTGCTCTTAGAAAAAGGGCAGGAGCCATTTAAAAAAAAAAAACAAAAACGCTATTCCACGTTGGAGAGGATCTAGCTCGGAGTTTTGGCGGGAACACGGAAAAATCATATCGTTGCATTCTATTAAATTTCTTAAACTGGTGTTTTTTTGTGATGATTAAAAATGGTGGTGTTTTATTCATTGAGTGTTGAATTACATGCACGAGTGCGCAAGTGATATAATGTGGTGAAACATGTCTTTTCGTGTTGTTTTCAAAACTCCGTAGAAGCTCATAATAAAGTCGCCACAACTTTACCAGGGCATGACTTGGACTCGACTATGACTGCATGGTTTCGTGTGACTGACTTTGTTTTAATGACATATCTGACTTTATTTTAATAAAAGAAACCTCCATATTCATAAACTTGACCGTAAATACATTCTGCCGTATGTTTTTTCACGATCCCGCCAAAGGTCTGGATCGTGAAAAAACATACGGCAGAATATTATTCATTTTCAAGATTTGTTGTTTCTCGTGGGACTACTACTACTGGGTCAAAATAGTGCAATAATTCAACACGATGGGACTAGTGGCTCCGACAAGTCAACCCATTTTATTAGTGGGAACGAGAGAGATAGAGCTAGATCCTTTTTTTTTCTTAGTTATTGGCATATCCGAAATATTGATGTCACTTGTCCCATGGGACTACCGGGACAAAATAGGGGCGGTTGTCCCGTCACGGGACAACACGATGGGACTAAAACAAGTGGTATAGATTCGAGATGTTAGAAATGGTGGTGTGATTTTTTGGCGCTTGTGGAGTAGCTTGACTATAAATGGTTCTAAAATATCAACGATCCGGTCAGCCTTCGAATGGGAGACCGTGAGTGGCATTTATATCTGAGCGCTACAATGGTATGGTCGTGGGTTGGACACGTTAAATTGTTGGTCACGCGGTTATTTTTATTTTTTCTAAATATTTCTATAGCAGGTAGGCTGTCGCTGTAGGTTTATTCAAATTCAAATTCTTTATTCACCAAGTTAGGTAAGTAACTTAACAGCTTATGCCAAAACGCCACTAACTAATAAAACATCTTATAATAATAAAATATAATAGGTACTATAGGTACCTATGTATAAAATATAAAATATGTACAAAAAAATATACAAAAAGAAAAATCTTAAAAAAAATACAAACAAAGATAAAATGTAGCAACAACGACAACATTAGGTGAGGTACCTAATTAATAACCGTCAAACCATATCAGAGTCGGAAATTCAACTGTGACACTAGGGCTGGCCAATCAGCCTATACAAACTTACTTACCTACTCGTGTATAAAGCCGCTACTTGGGCATGAATTGGACTTGGCCATGACTTTCTTTGTGTAGCTTTGTAACTAGGACGAAAAAAGGACTGTACCTAATGTTTTTAGAGTTCATGAATGTATTATGTATGTAGTATGTACCTGATGTATGTGATGTGACATCTTGTTTGACTCGATATTATTCAAAACTTTAAAAATACCCTGACACTGGCAGAATGCACAAAGTGCGATGCCGTAAAACAAGTGCGAAAATATAGGTAGTATTAAAAAAACATTTTAATGTAAGTTATTTTAAATTATAGTAAATAATGGGTACGTAAATATAGTAATAAAGTAGTTACATACTTAAATAATTTTCCTCCTAAATTATGAGGAAAATTAAACCAACAAAATAGTTGATTAGGTTTGACCATTACTTATAAACTAATGTCCACAGTTACGGGGGAAAAACAGGAAAAGAAAACTAAAGTTAAATTCACTACTTAGTTAAAAATTTCAAATCACCGCGCCCCTCATATTTCGCTACGCATTTCAACATAATAACCGTAGTAATAACGTCTAAAAAAACACTGAACATCATCCTGAAAAGTGGCATCGGTGAACCTGGGTATGTCCTTAAACTGCAACCAGACCCACTGGAGGACGGGCAGCAGCGTCCTCTCGGTTAACGGTGGTGACTATTCTGCGATCCCCAAGCCGCCTGCCAAGCGTGGGGATTATGGCAGCACCCCTCTATTAAGGGGGAGGCCTTCGTCCAGCAGTGGACATTTAATGGCTGACGACGATCCAAGAAAATTATATATTCATTCAAACTGGGACATAATACATGTAGAATGCTAGGCTAGGTAGCTAGGCTATACTAGTATTGCAAATGATCGCAATTCAAATTATATTTATTTCAGGCTCAGTGCTCAGTAGTTTGGCACATATTCCATGATAAATAAAATAAACCCTACAATAATGAAATAAACATAGAATCGATACAAAAACAAAATTGGCCAAATCAAATCATCAAAGTCATACAAGGCATTTTTATTAGTCGATCCATCTAGAAAAATAATTGCGGCAATCGATGCGAGGATCACATTCTTTATCTTATCACGTGAAGCTATTTATTAGTAGTAGGTAATGCTTAGTTCCTTACATTCTCATTATAAGTTAAATTATCTACTATTAAAATAGCTTCACTCACGTGATAAGTTAAAGAATGATTATTATCGATTGCCGCAGGCTTTGCGATCATTTACTTTTCAATCGACTCCAAAAAAGGAGGTTCTCAATTCGACTCCATGCTTTTTTTTTGTATGTATGTTACGGGATTACTCCGCCAATTATGAACTGATTTTGATGATTCTTTTTTTGTTTGGTAGGTAATACTTCATATATACATAATACTTCAGAGGTAGCCCCATATAAGTTTTATCGAACTCGGTTCAGTAGTTTGGTTTTAAATCAAAATTACTAGATAATATGAAGATGTCATCCAGGTATTCGAAGTTGAAGAAAAAAAGCGTATTATTGAAATTTGAATTTCCCGCCATGAGTGAAACGACGAGCCCTAAGATCCCAATTTTAGGTACTTTTATCTTGTTTAATGATGGAAAATTATTGTTGGTGGAGAGGGACAAGTATTCTCTTGTCATAAAGATAATTTTACGCAAAAAAGCGCGAACTCAATTGCTAATAAACTTTAGATCGGTCATAGCGGGAAATTCAAATATCAAACAGTTTTTATTTGCTCTTGTAGCTAGGCCGGGTAAATAACTATTATAAAATGATCGCAATTTTTGCGGCAATCGATGATTATTATTACATTATCCAATGTTTATTGAAGATTAATTTTATTTATTTGATACACAAAACATAATTTGCTAATAATAAAGGAGCACCTACGCAAGGAAACACTAAATCTAATGCCGAGGCCACACATTGGCTATTTTGCCGAATAAAAAGGGATGCACGTATACAGGCTACATAGAAGCGTCCCTTTTTATTTGGCAAATATAGCCAATGTTTGGCCTCGGCATAATGATAGCATAGAACTTGGACGTAGTTCGTAAAAGATATAAAAAAAATGGTTGATGTAGTTTTCATTTGTAAAATCACAGTTTTCCTTTTTTTACTATGATTTTTTCCAACACCGCGTGATATGAACGCGCCCAACGGTACAGTCGAATATGGACGCACTATTTTAAATTCTGTACAAATTAGCTCGCCCTGAATATGACCTTTGATTAGTTATTGTGGTTCCTTTTGTTTTTGATTTCACGCAAACTTAAATAAATACTGTTATTGGTTAACATAATTGAGGGGACATTGGGGAAAGTTGGTAAACATCTTGCTATAAATTAACCTTCAATTCAACTAAGTTTAGATGTAAGTAAGTACCAACATAATAGCATAAATTACTTAATTTAATGATACAATTGTATTTTTTATTTTTTTTTCTTTAACCTAAGCTATATTATATTGTTACCATAGACTTATCAAAATGTACTTAGATACTAATAGACCTTAGACCGATATAAGTGACAAATAATAAAGCCACCGATTATTTGACTAGTTTCACTTGGTTTTTCCTTAATGTCGATAGGTATTATAAATGTGTTTTAATGTCTTTTTATTTGATCATAGGTTTGCGTTTGACCGCTAACTATAGCCTGATTCACTTGCGACTTGAACACACCCAGATTGTGACAGCCTTATAGCTCAGTGGGCAGCATATCTGCCTTCAGAGCTGTAGGGCGTGGGTTCGATCCCCACCCAGGGCTAACATTTATGTGACGAACATAGATGTTTGTTGTGTTTATGTGTAGTATGTATTATAAGTATGTATTTATGAAAAAAATATGTATATAAGTATTCTATCAGCTATCTGGTTTCCATAATACAAGCTTTGCTTAGTATGGGGCTAGATGGCGCTATGTGTAAAATGTCCCCCAATATTTATTTATTTATTTATTGTATCCAAATTTGATTGTGTGCTCATAAGTAGATATTTTTTGTACAAACTATAATAAGTATAAGTAAGTATACTTACATCTAAGTCGCAGGCCACATAGAAATCATCAAACCATCGCACAGGTTCCATTCAAATTTCATACTAAATACAATGAAATAAGGCACAATTTAGGACACACCAAACGACGAAGATCGGGCGGGAATCGAACGTAGACGCGTACTGTCAACGTCATTCGGTGCGTGCTTTATTTCAATGTATTAAGTACGAAATTTTAACGGAATGGCAACCCGCCCGTGCCATGTCCGCGCCCGACGCCATTTCTGTGTGGCTTGCACCTAAGAATCCGCCTAGTATCTTTATATTGTGTTCTTCTCAGCTTATAAACTTGCGTGTATATTGTATTGGACCAACAAACGATTATGGATCTTTTACCGTTGCACCAATGTATATTTTAGCTTGCACTTATTTATTGTTTACTTTAGTGTTTTATTACAGACTGGAATATTTGTCATTGTCGTCGACTGCATCAGCATTTATCATCACTGCTGGTATCTACCCTCGAACAACTTTAGAGCAATATTTCAACACGCTGGTTTGGTGCAGATTGGCGGATTCACATACGCCATTGAATTTAATTTTCAGATAAATGCAAGTTTTCTCACGAGATTTTCTTTCACAGAATAGATAGTAGTTTTAAAATCTGTAGGTAAATTATGAAGAACTCATTGGTATGGGATCGAACCCACGACCTCGTGGTTGGAGCTGTGAGGCACTTATGCTCTTATAACGTACAATATGGCAGGTTGTCGTACAGTGTGGCGTCTAAGGGGGAGGCCATTGTTCAGCCGTGGACGTCTCCGGGCTGATGATGATGATGCACTTTAAATTGACCAAAATGACTGCTTTGTTTTTTGTTTTATAAATCAAAGTTTTTATGAGTCCAATGCTAAACATAACCCTACTCTCGTAGGGCGATTGGGCCAATTGTGTTGAAAAAAGCAAAAATGCATTATGCATAGGTAGGTAAACCAAGTTGAATTGTGTGTCAAAACGCACACATAGATAAAATATATTTTATCGACATCATTTTGTCAGCTTATGAAACTGGTTACGCTTAAAATGATCGGAATGATACTTGTCTCTTTCTATACGAGACCCCTTTTATTATTCTTCCATAAATCAATCAAATACCCTTCCAAATCCCAACTTAATAATACTTGGAAATTGGATCCTCTACCAAACACATTTTTGCTGACAACTTCAAATTGTATTCCAATAGAAATAAGGTTTAATTTCGAAAAACTCTGGGTAGATGAACAACGACTGCGTTATGCCAGTGAAATTTGAACTTTTGTGTACATAATATAAGGTAAAATTTGGCATATACATAAAGCTGAGGACTAATAAAAGGCCCCTCGGTTGTTTAGGACGGCAGACATTTTTATTTTTTGTTATCAAAGGAAATAATTGAGAACTAGAGATGGGGTAAAAGGTGATCGATAAAAAAAACTGCTCATTAATTTTTATTTGCTATTAGCTTTACTTGTATTATAACCAAATTATGAACTTACTAGCTAACAATGTAACAATTTAATAAAATATTGAAAATCCATTTTAATTTACTCCTGACTGTCGCATCGATCGCATTTATAATTCTGTTGACGACACTACAATAACTTGGCACCATCGAGCGCTGTATAGCTGATATGATGATGGAACCAGCTTAGCTTAGGAGGTGGATAGTTGAACTAATCAATGTTTACAATAACTCCTCTTGATTAAGCCCATTTGATTTGTCCTCTTGGACGATATACATACAATTTTTAGGTTTTTTTAGATATGAAAATTAAATAAAATTAATGGATAATGTATAATTAATTATTGATTATGTTTATGAAAGGCATTATTTTTAATCAGATTTAGTACAGATAAATAGTTAGTACATACATCCCACATAATTCCTACCATCACTGTTGCTTAGCAGGCAGAATGCTTTGCAATAAAAGTACAGAAAAAAAAAATCTGAGATACATCAAAAATTTGCTTACTAATGTCAATAATATATCAATATTATTTATTTGGTAAAATATTATTGTATCTCAAATCTAAAATTGATAGTACTTTTTTTTTCTCTTCTTTTTATCAATCATCATCATCATCAGCCCTGAGAAGTTCACTGCTGAACAAAGGCCTCCCCCTTAGACCGCCACACTGTACGACAACCTGCCATTTGCATCCACCGGTTGCCCGTGATTTTTACAATGTCGTCGGTCCCCCTAGTGGGAGGCTTTTTTACTTATAGACACACACTGTACATATACTTTTTATTAATAGTTGTTTTTTTAACATAGTAATTTCCTCTTGTCTGAAGCTGAACTAATATCGAAATTCCCAACTCATTATTTCAAAGTCTCAACTTTGTTTTACCCACTCCATAAACTTATCAGACATCTTATGCTACGCTTGGTGATTAATTTTCTCCATTACACTACCACGGTTATCCAAGTAGCTACTTATAGGTTTAACGACAGATCAATGTCCTTCAAGAACTTCAACGTGCTAATGTTCACTGCTATTTAGGAAAGTAACTCTGAGTCTTATTTCTTTGTAACTTTTTTGCATTATTAATAATATTGTGTTCTTTTCCTAGGTTTTTCCGAAAGTCATAATCCTTTAGGCAAAGCTAAATACTCATATAAATCCCAGGAATGTTTAAGTTCTGAGCATTTAACAAGCCAATTTTCAAAAATTAAAAACATGACTGCCCTGCCATAAACGTTTTTTTTCTTAAAAAATTTTATAGCCTATAGTCCCTCGGGATGCTGTTAGGATTCTAATTAATAATGATAGTTATCATATATCTAAATACATCTAAATCTGTTCAGGCATTTAGAAGTTATGGTGGAACAAAGAACACAACATATGTACATACAAAACATACATGAACCCTGAAAACATTATACCTACTTTTTTTGGCAGTCGTGTTAATAGACTCTAGTAACCGCTAGCCTTCGTCCAGCAGTGGACGTCTTCCGGCTGTTTATGTGTGTATGTAATCGATAGCACCAATATTAGCTTTATCGATATTTCTCGATAAAACTAAAATTGAGAATAAGTCACCAAATCATATTTTATCGATATATATTTTTATTCAAACAACAAGTCACATCTCTAATGAGAAATGTAGGGCGAGCGAACACCCCGACGATTATCTATAAATAAGTAAAGCGACCGCGAGAGAGACAGACATACCACAACAAACATGAAGAACGACAGAGACAGCATATGACGTCTTACAAAAATAATGACTGTACTAATCAACTATAGTCCTTACAGTGTGGTAATAAGAATACATGCATTATAGATATACGAGTAGGTACACATCAATAAACACATAATATTACCTTTGACCACATCACTATATACAAACATTATAACGCCAAGCTGTATATCAAATTACAGTATGTTAAACATGCCAAATATGACAAATATGCAACAGTATTACTTCAACATAGACATAACAAAGGTATTATAATTCGCAGACCTCTTCAGAAATACAAAACAACACATATCTGTACGTATTGCGTGACAACAAACAGATGACTATCAGTTTTAGAGTTATTTCAGTCAGTTGCTATGCGCAGCGCATATAAAATTCATGCAAAATCCATTATCCAACGTTTATAGCACCAAGCACATGATACCACACATTAGTAAGGCTGTAAACTGTAACAAAATATAAGTACAACTCACCGTTCTACTATTCCACAGATGGTAGCTTCAAAAACGTTAAAAAATCCACAGAACGTCACGACTCACTCCGACATGTTTAGAGCGCAAATGGCTGCACGAATAACATGAAAGGTCCCGACTTGCCCCGACTGCCCTTTACCACAAAATATCCAACGACAGCGCAAAAGCGACACTATCGCTCAAACTCCGAACAAAATCCTCGTTCTTTGGTATTGATTTTACTGACTTCAAACATCGTGGTAAGAGAACTACGGAACCAATGAAACTCGACTGAGTAACAACGCGCCGCATTGGATAAAACGTGTTTCGACATTCAAACACGTTCCATGACCCCAATATCCTCAATCCGTTACGTCAGGCACCGATAAATAATAGACCATCTCTCTCACGCGCACTGTTGTTACAAATACGCTAAAAAGAGATGACGATGAAATTTTACGGTTAAAAATAGAATTGTACGCACGGTACGTCTTGAGTAATTTTTGAGTCATGTTATTGTATGCTTTATGTGTAGTCATTAAGACACAGAGTCGGTCATTTTGATACTCAGTGGCTATGATGTCATAGTTTTAACATGGCTGCTTCAATAAATTGATAATTTTGGCCTACCTTTCCCGAGGGGAATAGAATAATAATTGATTCTTTGATATTTCCGTATAATTACCGCAATGTCATTCCATGAGTGTGGCTGTTGTACGCCATTACGGTTAGTTATGTATTGTTTTATTGTAAGACAATACAAATTAACCCGTTTAAATTCACAATGGGTGCCGAGTTGCAATTGAAATTTGCCGACGGGCAGTGAATTATTGAACGAGGCTCTCGTTTTCTCGTTTATTTTAAAGTAACTTATCATAAGGATATATTTTTTTAATTGAATTTTGATTGCCAGTTCCAGTTTGTTTTGTTTGTACGTAACATTTCATAATATTAAAGGAGAGTTTTAATGATATTAACAGTTAGGCAATGCTACAATATGAACCACTGGTACTTACCAATGTGTGATTGATTCACATTATAATACAAACAAAACATAAATAGGTACATATCATCAACATTATCATGAATAGGAATAACCATAAGATGGCCACAGCTGTACGAAAGCCTCTCAGGGTTTGCCATAATCCCCACGCGTGGCAGGCGGCTTGGGGATCGCAGAATGCTCACCACCGTTAACCGAGAGGACGCTGTTGCCCGTCCTCCGGTAGTTCTGGCTGCAGTTTTAGGACATATCCAGGTCCACTCATGTACAATCATATCATATTGGTAAATAAAATACTTATTTGAACTAGTTGAGATAACATAAATTAGAGGTAGTAAAAGTGTAGGAGTAAACTACTGTTTTATAGCTAAGTAAGTAGGTATGTAAAAAAGTACCTAAGTAGCTAAAACTACCTAACAAATAGATACTTACCAATACATTGTAGGGACTCCATTCATTATCATTAAACGAAGTAAATTTCTTAGGACACAAACAAATGCTGGTCTGACTTACCCTTCTCTCCCCAACGCGGCCGTGTTATTTTTACGTAAGATATCTACCTATATTCATTTATGTATCTATTAATAAAATTAGTTATAAGTAGGTACTTACTTATAACTTACTACCAACTACTTATACCTAGGTACTTACCTTTTTGGGAAAATAAATGGCTGCATTTTTTTTATTAACCAAATTATTTATTTCCATTTATAATCACAATAAATCAAATTCTATCAATTAAAGCAAAATCATCTAATCACTTGTTTTTCGGTTTCATTTTTGGGGGTTTTATTATAGATCCTATGCTTCTTCTTTTTATCATGGCCGCTCGCTTTTTGGCGGGAGTTTGATTTTCTTTCGTCCCCATTTTGACTTTAGTTTTTTTTTCTATTCCTTCCATCGTTGCTATATGCTTCATGGGTTTATTTTTCTTCTCTTCCACGGATATTTGCTTATTTGGTTTTTCCTTTATTTTCTTCGTAGCTTTACTTTCTACTTCGCTTTCTTCAACTTTCTCTTTGGATTTTGTGATTGCCTTTTTTTCGGATTTTGTGACCGATTTTTTTTCTGACGGTTGTTTCATGGTTTTCACGGATTTTTCTTTCCCGCCTTTTTCCGTTTCTTTAATCTTTTTCGGCTTTGTAACTTTTTTGGCGGCCAGTTTGAAGGAGCCCGAAGCCCCGATTCCTTTTAATTGCACGAAGGTGCCATCTTCAACGCATGCCCTCAATGTTTTTTTAATTCTAAAGTTCAGTTTTTCCGTGTTTACTTGAAATTTTTCATTCAGATGCGTCTTTATTGCGTACAGTGATACGCCTTTACGAGTGTTCAGTTCCGTCAGAGCATCAATGATCATTAGTTTTGTCGTAATTTTTTTTTCGGGTTTGATTTCTTCTTCTGGGTCAATATTCTGTGTAACAATTTTTTTCGGCTTCGGTGCAACAGGCTTTGTGTCCTTGTCGATATCCGAGTCGTACTCTGCCATAATGGCGTCAAAAATTAACCTTCGGAAAACAGGCGCAACAAAGATTTTGGCCGTTTATTTGTTAAGTTTAGTTAAGACTGACCTTTACCTTATAGAAAGACCCTGATGCGCTGTGATTGGTCAAAAGTGTTTTGACTAGATTCCTAGTCATATTCATAGCATCACATCATCAGCTGGAAGACGTCCCCTACTGGACGAAAGCCTCCCCCTTATTAGGGAGGGATTACCATAATCCCCACGCTTGGCAGGCGGCTTGGGGATCGCAGAATGCTCACCACCGTTAACCGAGAGGACGCTGCTGCCCGTCCTCCGGTGGTTCTGCATGCAGTTTTAGGACGTACCCAGGTCCAGGTAGGTACTTAGTGACACTTTTTTTTAAAGTAAAAGTGTTCAACTGTATCCAAAACCTTGTTGTTCAATCACACTATTAAAGTTACATTTTTTGTATTATCCATTTCGAGATGCAATTTTAGGATGGATGTGAACGTGGATGGAGATGCTAATCTGCCGCCAAGGGCCTCCGGTCAGTGTTCTGGCGGCGGCGGCATAACTTGAGAACTATTTTAACTTTTAAAAGAAACTTCTTAAAGTAACTAGATAACTAGTTTCGTAAAGAAGCCTCGGATCTCCTGTTTGTCACACAATATACCTACATGAGATCTGAGACATTCTTTACTTTTGCTCCTTAGGTGAGTAATCTACAATTATTCGCAGATTTTACAGTGAGTTAGTTTAGAATTGAGGGTAGTTTTAAAAACTACCCTCAATTCTAAAAAAAAATAAACTGTTCAGTTTTTTGGTTGATCAGTTCTTTTTTCACGCAGCATCAGATAGAAGTAGTTAAACAAAGATATATTTACTTTTTTATTTATTGTATTTCTGACCATAATATACTTAGTCGGTCCATATTAAACAAAATTAAAAACAATACAATTAAAATTAGAATAAAACAAAAAATATGTCAGAAACATAATATATCAATACTTACTAATTATAGCCTTATATAATACATGTAGTCGGGCTGCATGGGTAATTACATGGTATAATAATATACTCCGCTAGGTATGCCATTCCGAGTGACAAAGGTCACGTGGGTGACACAAGCCTACGTCATCGACGTGAAATGACCAGTAGCGTGAAATCATAACTCCCCGTTCTCCTTATATTACCTGTAGGTATCCCATAAAACTATGTGATTTTGGTAGAAACTATGTTATTTCGTGTTTAACTTGAATCATTTCGCTTGAGCGGACACGAAATGACAATAGACTAGATGACTGGTTTTTTACCACTACAAAAAAACGTCATCATCATCAGCCTGGAGACGTCGCCTGCTAAACGAACGCCTCTCCCTAGACCGCCACACTGTACGACAACCTGCCATTTACATCCACCGGTTGCCCGCAACTTTCACAATGTCGTCATTTCACCTATTGGTTACTAGTTATTATTCTGTGCTATTGGGAAGCCTACTTACGCTGCGTTTTCCGGATCGTGATCGCCACTCCAGACACTTTCTTCTTCATCGGTTATCAGATCTGTGGGTCTGTCTGTTTTTTTAGCTATATACTTACGCAATTAACTATTATTTTGTAAGAACCTCGGGCAAAAACAAAAAACAATCTAAGTATCATGCTTCTTCGTCATTGGCTCATATTTTCTCAATCCTCGCGCACTGTACACTAGTTGCACAACACAAAAACGATTAAATTAAGCTCAGCGACCACAATCACTCGTTTGACTATAATACTCGAAAACGAAAACCGGATAACATCAACAAGCTATAAACCAACATTAAAAAAAAAGAAAAAAATGGCGCCAACAGTTAAACCGAAAAAACCCCTAAAGTCTATGGAAAAACTCGTCGACAAGCCGATAAACAAAAAGAAAAAAAAGAAAAACTATGAAAGCTACGCGCTTTACCTGTACCAAGTTTTACGAGGTTTTAACCAGGAAATGGGGATTTCGCGGCAAGCTATGCAGATCATGAATAGTTTTGTGGTGGATACGATGGAAAATATTGCGACTGAAGCGTCGAGATTGGTCGCGCATAGCAAAAAAAGTACTTTGAGCAGTCGAGAGATTCAATCTGCCATCCGGCTTTTGGTACCTGGAGAATTGGGACAACACTGCCAGTCAGAAGCGTTTAAAGCTATCGCTATGTTTAATGGAAACAAAGATTGACAATAATGAAAAAGACTTATTTAATAAGTAAAAAATGTAAATAAAGTTGTGATTTGATTTAATAAATAAAATAATTATTGTGATATTATATTTTGCAGTTATGAAAGAAAGTCCTTTTCAGGGCTGAACATTTTTAAGGTTTCTGAACGAACACATTCATTTGACACTAATTAAGACGGTCCTCTATCTTTGAATTATATTGTCTTGTTAAATACGGCACACATAATTGTTCAGGTGGTTCCTCACTCTGCCTGCAATCCTAACCGTTGACAGCTTGAGACCTACCCCTCTAATCGGGGCTCAAAAAGTTATTTTTTTATAATTATTAGTTCTGTTTATTCTTAAAATAGTAATAGCAGATTGTTTACCAAGGGAGGAAACAACTATTTTTAAGGCGAGAGTGTTTCCAGAGCGTGGATTCACTGGAGTGAATCCAGAGCGTTCGCTACGATCTGGATTCAAAGTACTCGAGCTTAAAAATAGTGTTGTTCCTGAGGTGGACACTGCTTTTTATCACCCTCTATGAGAAAATAAGTAAGTGCAGCTTACGTAGGTATATAAGAATAGTACCTACGTTTATTTCATTCTCACTCTCACTTCTCACTTTTTATTGAGGAAGCTACACTGAGTTAAAATAAAACGAAGTCAAATCCGAATATGAATTAACAATTACGAACGAAGGCGGAATGCATTCCGCGCGTTTTTTTTTTTTTTTTCACAAACTTAAATTTTTATTTTTTTCGCGCGTCTTCCTTTTTCAAATAGCCTGTTACTTGTCCATACAATGTCCGTGGTTGATCTCTTTGGTGATTGGAACTTTTACTAACAATATCCACTTTCGCCAAGTCCTCTTCGGAGGATTAAGAAAAAAAAACATTCCAAATTCAAATCACATTTTCCTCCCTAGGGCGGAAAAGAGCTAATTTCTGACCTGTTTGCGAGGAACAAAGTAGGTCTTTTTGAATAGATGTGATAAAAAAAAACTTTGTCAAAATGAGGGTAGGATCCAAAAACTCTGCGCCCGTAAATCTTGCAAGGTACCTACCCGAAATTATATAGGTACAAGAAATACGATATTATATTCAGGCTCCTGAAGACTATTTAGAAACGCAGTTTTGGCGTAAATCCTGTCATAACATTTCATTTCTTATAGTAAAATAATAAAATAATTTCGGGCAAGGTAAAAGAGCCTTGCGAGATAAAATTATGTAAATCAGATAACAAGTAGTAAGTACTTACTTAAAAAATATGACCAACATTTTGATTACCTTCTGACATCTTTCCATTTATTTTGATTTTAAAACCTAACTAGTCTAACTACTGAACCGATTTTGATAAAAAATATAAGGGACACCTTTAAAGTATGACCTACCAAAAAGGGGTCACCAAAATCAATGCATCGTAAAAAACATACAAAAAAAAACACAGTCCACACAGTACATACAGTCCATGATCCAATAAAACAATACTGATGTCGAATGTATATTATAGATGGGGTACGATGGAAAAATCTGTATCGGAACCAATTATAGCTAATAATTTGAATCAATAACACTATAATATATCTGTGATAATTTTATAAAAATTCTGACTTAATTCTGATATTTCTGACGAAGCCCCTTTACAGCTGATTGTATGAATTTGTAATTATTATTTTATTTTGTTGTGTGAAAGTGTACATTTATACTTATTATGAAAAAATTGTAAATGTATGACGTCGCCAAGCGTATATTATGTATACCAAAGGATCGAAAAATAAAGAATTGAATTGAATAGAAAACCTCCTTTTTTGATGTCGGTTGAAAATCATTTGGAGTTTTGGCGGGAATACGAAAAAATCATGTCGCTGCGTTCTTCTAGTTTTTTCTGAAACTAATGGTGAATTACATGTACGAGTGTAGGCAAGTGATATAATGTGGTGAATCATGTCTTTTCCTTTTGTTTTCAAAACTCCGTAAAAGCTCCATAGTAAAGTCGCCACAACTTGGACTCGACTATGACTAATTTCGTGTAACTAACTGTGGTTTATTTGTGGGTTATTGACATATTTGACTTGATAATACTACATTAACTTGAACATTCAATATACTTGACTCTGGCAGAATGCACAACGTGCCCTAGTAAAGATGTGGCGACATTTACTATGAGATTTTACGGAGTTATATGAAAACAACACAAAAATACACGTTTCACCACATTGTATAACTTGCCCATTCGCGCATGCAATTCAACACTCAATTAACAAAACACCACCATTTTTAATCATTAAGAAATTCGCGAAAATACACTAGTTTACGAAAAGAATAGAATGCAGCGACATGATTTTTCCGTGTTCCCGCCAAAACTACCTTTTAAACCTATTTTGGTTTAAGCGTTTTGTCTTGTTCAACTCAATTCGTAATTCGAAAGAAATTAACTAAACACTTTTTAACTAAAATAGGGTTCTAATACGTTTTTGTGTTCTATGCATAAGACAGTTAAGCGACAAGTCTAACTGCATGCTCTTCACAGATTTTAACCACATTTTTCCAGAATGGTGACTATCTATATAGGTACCTACTATAATTTCTAGGATTAAAATAAAACGTGGTAGCCTAATCGGGAGACCGCTCTACTTGGAATCGTGAAGTCGTGGGTTCAAATCCAGGTCCGTACTAATGAGCTCTTTGGAGTTTATGTACGTCGTCAGGAAACCTGCAGACGTCCGGAAAAGAAATTCAATGGCATTTGTGAATTCACCAACCCGCTACTGGGCCAGCGTAGTTATGCCCCAATAGCTGTTCGGGGGTATGCCTAGGTCTATTAAAAAGGCAAATGAATTTTCAAATCCTATTTGCAGATATCGCCAGCCAATGGCTCGCCCCCCGAGCCATTAGCTGTGGTGGGGGGCAAATTGATATATGGAGGATGGGAAAAGTCTGCATTGACGAAAGAATTAATAGACGATTAGCTGCGCGAAATAGGCACTTACTTACTAAACTTAGAATGGAATGAGTGAATTCACTCAAGTTTCGAAGTGCGGGAATGATCGGTGAAGCAAGTCAGTTGAGTGGACTTAGGACTTCGGTTGCTTTGCATTATTTTGAATCTCTAGGCTGCCCCTTCCTGCACCCCCTGGCGATGGACATGTTGTGCATGCAATCGTAAAATCACAACAGCCATAATATATCTAATATATCTATAATTACGACCTTCGGTAGTCGGATGCAGGTACTTAGCCTACTACTTATACTAGACCCTATACGTAGACAGGCTTGAACCTTTGAGCTTACGTCGCGATATTGGTTCGCTCAGCCTATTTTACAGGAACTACGTTTAGAATAGCTCTTACTCAATACCTACTCAATTATTTTATTGCATTTATAAAGACCCTGACATTGAGATCACAATAGTCGAAGACCAACTCTCAGGGGAATAGTCCCCCTTTTCCATTTTCATGTTTACGTTTTTACTATCTACAGTGAACTCGTGTAGGAAAGAGTAGTGAATCACGGTAATCGTGAAAAGTTTCATCCGCATGTCGTTGATGTGTGGGGGATTCATACGGTTCGTTTTAGCACAGAATAAATAATAGTACTACGTACAGAAAGTTAACTCCGCAAAGGAATTGAAATAAATAAGGACTCTATCTACTAGGCAATAAAGTAGCAATTCAACTCGCACAGCGCTGGATACCGCTCGCTATATTCACCTAGATATACCGCTCTCTTTCGATCACGTGTGCTTAGTTACGTGCGACGAGGGTAGCGTGCGGGCGGCGACTGACTTCTGCCTTGCATTGTCCACCCGGACGGAGCGCCGGCCGAACATACTTAAACTGCGGAGTGACACCCCCCTGGTTTTAGTGCGTTTTTCCACGAGACGACACATGACACCGTAAACTACGGTGACGATACCGAGGGCTGAGCGATTTTCCAAACATGATTAAAAAAAAGGAGTTTCCTTCAACTCGATAAGTAGATAGTACAGATAAGATACCTACTATGCCAGTCAAAAACAGCATAATATTTGTGATATATGACACATAGATAAAATAATAAACTTGATAATGACAGGCACGTCTGGTCTGCGCAAAGTCAGAGCCATCTAGAAAGAGTTTTTTTCTTAAATTGCTTGTTAGAACCTAGACCGTTTTCCGTGTAGTTGTCGTGCAGTCTCGTGGCGTTGTGTGAGAAAACAGTACCTATATGGAATTGTATGGCACTCGGTATCGTCACCGTAAAGGCTTAGGATATTTGCCAGACGCAGGTAGCCTCGTCGTCAGCCATAAAACGTCCACTGCTGGACGAAGGCCTCCCCCTTTATAGAGGGGTGTTGCATAATCCCCACGCTTGGCAGGCGGCTTGGGGATCGCAGAATGGTCACCACCGTTAACCAAGAGGACGCTGCTGTCCGTCCTCCGGTGGGTCTGGTTGCAGCTTAAGGACATACCAGGTCCATTTTATGGTGTTAATAAAGTGTTATTAAGTATATTGTATATGATAATATCATTTTTTTCAGGGAAAAAGTAGAGAAAATCAAGCACATTCGCCACAACATTCACGAGTCCATATACGACATAGTCCACAATATGTCGGCGCTCAGCGTCGGTCTGCAGAACCCCAAGACCAGGTAGCCTAGTGGTACTAATTTCCCATACTACCTTGTATTTTATTTATTTTAATTTATTCGGGAAACTAACAGCGACAAAATAACTTATTTACTAAACATTAATGGCCTTACTTAAAAACGCCGCTCAAAACTTAGTCACTGTTTAAACTTCTCTGTCTTGTTCTTGCATGTTACACTTCACGTCAGAGAGAAGATGGCAGAGCATCTTAAGCAGTGACTAATGGTTGAAAAGTTTTTTTAAGTAACGCCGTTAGAAACTAGAGTTTCTGCATAAATTGATACTAATTTCACACTTGTCTGCAATGACTTAAATGCAATTAAATAACGGCCTTTCCTAAAATAATCTCGATTCTATTAGTCACTGCTTAAACTTCTCTGTCCTTTTCTAGCACGTGCAACTTCACGTCAGAGAGAAGATGGCAGAGCATCTTAAGCAGTGACTAACGGTTAAAAAGTTTTTTTAAGTAAGGCCATAAATATGTATATAGTATAAGTCAAGGAGACACACCAAACCAGTTTTTGGTAATATTGTGTTTTATAGAGCTCGCGGATGAATTTAATACTTAAGTCAATTATCACTTGTATGAACTAAGTACGCCAAAATGTCACATGTCTTTACGGTGTCGTGTGTCGCCTCGTGGAAAAACGCACTTAGTCGTGCTTTCCTTCCGCGCATTTGTGATCTGTGGACTTTTCTTCCTCGGGAAGCTTTTTCGCAGAGCTATAACTTTGGGCGGTTCTTGAAAAAATTCAGAATCCTTACCGTAAATAGTAGGCAACGCAAGGCAAAGCTTCTGGTGTTGCAGTTGTCCATAGGCGGCGGTGACCACTGACCATCAGGAAGCCCTGTATAAAATTATCTTACAGGTATAATAATGGTCAATGATACCTATTGGTAAGTAAGTCTTGGCTGCCACATCCAATGGTACCTATTTCCTCGAAAACAGAAAAGCGAAAGCTCATTTTTCATATACCTGTTCAGTGTGCTCGAAGGTTTGTTACCTACTATTAAAAAAAATACTATGGAAACTAACGAAGCTTTAGTACAAAAAAAAAACTGAACTGCTGAACGTTTACCTCATTATGGTTTACCTAGTACCTACTTTAATTCAATCTGTTAAGATTTTTAGATGTTGGTACTTACCTACTCTTTCTTTTTCAACTGCATAATCTTGACGAAACATTGTAGAAAAGTTCTACAATTACATACACATTTATGTCTTCGGCGAATTGTTTGTCGCAAGGTCTAGTTTTTGCAGAGATACTAGTAGGTATTACAGGTAAACGCGAAACTTTTGTTGGTTTGTTTGTTCTTCTTTCACGTTGCAACGAAATAAAGGAATGAAGGATAGATGGATGTGATTTGGCATGGATTACCTACGGGTCGGAGAGTGACGTAGGCTACTTTTTACATAGGTAGGTACATAAGGTATAGTTTCGGGATATGCAATAGGTAAATAAAACAAAAAAGTATATAAATTTATATACTTAGGTAGGTAGATAATGCGAGCATGACTCTAGACTTTAATGGGCGTATATATGAGGGGGGGAGGGGTCCGGACCCCCTTAGCATCCGGGTTTCATACTATGACAAATATATATCGAGCTAGATTCTAACGCGAGAGGCTGACTATTATGCTCAAATGTATAAAGACATGTAGGTAGGTAGGTAGAGTAGGTACCTACCATTACCGATTTCGGCCATGCGTTAATTATTTTATACAATAGGTATCATACATGCTCCTTTTCTTCCAGGCAACGAGAATAAGAAGAAATTTGTAACTCTTTCTGTCATAAACCCATAGACATAGATAGTAGGGACGGGTTGGACGCCATTTTGAAATGTCGCTCTTTCGTCGGTGTCAAAGATACTCATTGACACCGATTCCGGTACAGTCTGCGACGCACGTCCGACGTGATTACTTGAGAGCAAAATGCCAAAATGTGCGGTGAAGGGCTGTACGAATTACATTTTAAAGTGCAGTAAACAAAAGGTGGCATTTTTTATGACCATAGTAAGACACAACAGTCAACATTTAAAGTTAAACTAAACTAGCTTTTACACAAAAACATTTATTTTTAGGTAATTGGTAAGTCGTTTCTAGTTTCGTACAGATTGCGCATCTTCTACCGCGCCATACTGGCGCTGCACGTAGTGACCGCGAAACCCGAGAGATGGCGTTGTCCTTTTGTCAAAGAGAAATTAGACTTCGATTTCTTAACTCCGGCGTATCTAGACTTTGACATCATTGCATAAACCTATAACTATAATGAGTACGAGGGGCGAGGGGGCTGCGGGATGAAAATGTTAGAAAGAGAAAGGAATACGTAGGTTCTATTTTATATGGGTCTAATTGGTGACAAAACTATACAATAAATAAGTTTTTTTTTTGCAAAATCGGGTCAATCATGTTTGTATTGCTACAGCACCTAGCTACGCGTACGCAGCACGTGCGGCGCGTCCATTTTTGAATTCAGAAATCGCAGTCATCACGTTCGACGTCCATCCACATCGTGTGAACGCAATGAACTATGGAATACAAAATGGCGGCGTTGCAGTACCTACCGCTTCCACCACGGTGCAAGTGAAATTAGAAAAAAAGGATTCTGAGGGTGACTGTGTCGCGGCGTCGCGGTTAATGCCGGCGCGAATTTATGCGTCTTGTCGGTGCGGCCATGGTATAATAATATACTGCGCCAGGTATGACACTCCCGAGCGAGTAAGGTCACGTGGGTGACACAAGCCTACGTCATCGACGTGAAATGACCAGTAGCGTGAAATCATAACTCCCCGTTCTCCGTATATTACCTGTGGGAATCCCATAAAACTATGTGATTTTGGTTGAAACTATGTTAATTCGTGTTTAACTTGAATCATTTCGCTTGAGCGGACACGAAATGACAATAGGGTAGATGACTGATGTTTCTATCGTTGAAACCAATAGTTTTAAAGAAGAATTTAAGTAATTATAGTATGTTTATTGAAAAAATAATTTCAATCGGTTAATAATGTTCTGATATATGAGCGTTTGAAGTTTTTGTTAGAGACAACTCTGTCCCTTTCCCACAAAACAAAAAATGACTTCACGCCTTACTTGTCAGAATATAATTTATATGGCGTTCAGAGAAGTGACGTCACGATTTCCTGTTTCTTCTCTCTGTCTAGCAGGATATTAAAATGCTTATAAGTTGCTTATTTTTGATCAGATTTTCATTTTCTTTTTATTAATCAGCTATATTTATGGGCCACATTTTAATAGGACAATTAAAAAAAACCAGTCATCTAGCCTATTGAGCTGATTTATGTATTTTATAATTATTAACAGATTTGATTCCCATATTGCCAATTTTGTTGCCATAAAGTGGCAACTGGAGTGACGTAAGCAAGTGTCACTCCCGGAGTAGCAGACCTTGTTTTATTGGATCATGGGTGTGGCTAGTCGCTGCAACGTGACGCAAAGTTATCGACATAGCGAGAGCAGACTCCCTTAGGTCGTTGCGACTCTGCAACTCGAACGTGAAGTGTGCGCTGCTTGAAACACTAAATGAATGAATAATGCGAAATCAAATGAAATCATTTGCCTGCTAATGGGTACAATGGAACCTGGTAATGTAATGAGACCTGGGTATGTCCTAAAACTGCATCCAGAACCACCGGAGGACGGGCACCAGCGTCCTCTTAGTTAACGGTGGTAACACTCTGCGATCAAGCCGCCTGCCAAGCGTGGGGATTATGGCATCCCCTCCCTATTAAGGGGGAGGCCTTCGTCCAGCAGACGTCTTCTGGCTGATGAGTAATGGGTACAAAAGATCTTAATAATAGAATTATGAAGTCATGCCAATTAACAGACATAAGTAATCTGGGTTGCAAAATTGTAACGATACCTACCTATTACATAATGTTAATATGAATTGAATTCCAATGTTAACACTATTCAAACAAAATTAGGATTAACAATATATGCGTATCTACTAAATCAATAATTATAATGTGTATCATGTAAAGGTCAGTTTTAATTTGATTTTTTCTTTTGGTAAACATATAAACGACATGATGCCTTGTTGAGAAAATCCTTCACCGTGTAAAAACTTTCCTTCGCCAACCACTTCTTCAACTCTGCATAAAATGTATTATCCGCCAATTCAATTAAGTTCGCTCCGTATATAAAATGTAGGTACCTACCTACTCTTTCGCAGGACGCGGCCGCACGCGCTTAGGGCTCTGTTTTCACTCCTTGAAAAAGATCACCGGGTTTGATCGAAACTATGGACAATAGTATCCGACTTAATTAAATGTGAGTAATCCCGTATTAATAATAATAGTTTGTAAACAAAAAATCAATTGACTACAATTTCGACTAGGTACTTACCTGGATGACATCATAATTTTTTCCAGTTATTTTGATTTAAAAACGAAACTACAGCACCGATTTACGATAAAATTTAGAAGTATGACTTAACGAACAAAAAAATCATCATCAAAATGAATTCACAATGGGCGGAATAAAGTAATCGCGTAACATACATACAAAATAAAACATACAGTGCAATTGTGACCTCCTTTTTTGAAATCGGTTGTAAACAAAAATGTGTCAAAACCACGTCAGTTTTCATAGTCCAGAAATGCTATAACTATTTATTTCTAACGTATTTACACACACACTAGAAATTAAGTTATAGCAATTTTGGTCAAAATGGACTTCCGCAAAGTAACGCCTGAATCGATCACATAGTAAAAAATGTATGAATACGAGAGAGCTAGATCCTCCAAGATGAATACGGTCGGCCACAGCCTGTCGTTTGTACTCGTCGAGATGTCGCAGGCGCATACCAGACATACGTAAGTAGGTAGACGCATAGATAGTGGGCGCCGCTACAAACTTTCAGCCTTGTGCTTCTGTCTGCAATGGTAATGTATACAGCGTGGCGCTACTGTGCCGACATTAAATTAACACACTTGTAGGGATAAGAACAGTAACCATAAAAATAACGTTAAAAAAAACGCGAAATAAAACAGATGTTCCATACATTTTGTCCAACGTCGATGAACTTTTTGTATGGAACATCTGCTTTTTTACATTATTTTTATGGTTACTGATCATTAGCCCTACACTACACGTGTGTTAATTTAATGTCGGCACAGTAGCGCCACGCTGTATAGACGTTAGCTCTCACCATCCACCACTGTGATCCGCCATCACGAGACCGTCTAGATTATTTTTATAGCTCATGATAAGTAGTTGGCAACATTGTCTGCCTTCAGCGCTGTAGTGCGTGGGTTCGATCCCACCCAGGACAAAAATGTAGGTTTGTGGCGAACATAGATGTTTGTTAACTGTGCCTGGGCGTAGTATGTATTATATAAACTTTCACACTGATAAAACAAATTCCTGTTCGTATGCACGCACACTAAAACAAATTTGCAACACACACAAATTGTAAATGGTCAGACTAGTAAAAATTAAAGTCGACATTCCAGTATAAAAAGATTTATTTATATTATAATACATAATTAATTAAGCTTACAACAATTTTTACACAATAATTACATTTACTTACAAATTACAGAAGGCTGAGCAGTTTTTGGTAACATTTAAAATGTGTGTCATGCTGTAATTATTTGTACGTATTTAGAAATCTGCTAAAACGATTAATGATTATAATTTTTATTCTGTTATTTAATCGCGCACCAAAAACAATAAATAATATCCACCGAAAAGTCCTAAATGCACAGAAATATATCCTTATACGTGTCGACTCATTTAAATAAAGAGGGAAAGGGCGTAGGATTCGTATTTAATGTTTCACTTTGTACGCTTTTTAGTCACACACCTTAACAGAAACTAGATTCCCAAAAATATTTAAATAGAAAATAGACATCAAAATAGCCATTATAAAACTAGAAAATATATAAAATAGGAAAACTACAGCAACTACGATGGTTCCAAATATGTCCGAAAAACCCCACGTTGAAGGATTATAAGTTGCAAATAATTTGAAAAAACCGACCGATGCTAGCTGGCCTTTAAACTTATTTTGGTCTGCAGTTAATGGACAAATTTTGATGTGCGTTAAGTATTTCTGATGAGAAATTAAATATTCCACCTAGGCTTTTCAGCTGGTAAAATAGCCACCATTTTGTTAACCATTTAAATAAATGCAACATAATTTGAACAGTGTAAAATAAAATCTGTATTAATTGGGGAGCTGTCATCGCATTTTCTATACAGAACTAACAGTCATACGTAGATAATTCTTATTTTAAATTCTCTCATTTGGCTACTCCTACAGGTAAGCAATGTCGCTATTTAATAATTATTTTGTACCCTGTACAAAGCTTAATTATTTCTAGATACAGTTACACCTTCATATTAGAAAAAATATATAGAAACTAAAAAATATCGGGCATTCATACAATTGAGTGTTATTTTATGAATTAGCAATGATTCTGATTTGATGGCGACGGTGATTTTCACCAAAAATAGAGTAATGTAAAAAAGTATTACGAAAAAAATAGTCATAAAATAGTATAATGTAACTTGTTATTTTTTATATACTTAATTTAATGCGGCTAAAGGGTGCCGTGTGTAGTCTGTATAGTAGTCGGGCTAAACGTTGCTCCGTCGTAATAAAAAAGAACTCGGTTTTTCAAAAACGGCTAGTCGTTATGTAATATGACGAATTCTACAATTTAGCTGCGACATAAACATAATATTTCAGGCAATTGTAATACGGCGTACTTGTCAACTTATTAAAACTATTTGTAATGGTGAAACTGTCCTATAGGTACTATTATTTATTTAAATAACTATTAAAATTAAAATAATAATTGTTTTTAATATAATCTAGCTGCTTAAAAGATCTATTTCTATTATTATTACTGGCTAGGTAGGAGGTACAACTTATTCTATATTTATATTATAGGTCATTATCAAGAGTGTTTTCACAGATTTCGCCCTCTCTCGTTTCTCATTTTATATATATTTTTAAAGTAATAGAAAAACAATATTAATGTTGAATATTATGAAAGACCGCAGGGTACGAAGGCCTCCCACTACGTGGACTGACGACATTGTAAAAGTAGCGGGCAACCGGTGGATGCAAATGGCAGGTTGTCCTACAGTGTGGCGGTCTATAGGCCTTCGTTCAGCAGTCAAGTGAACGTCTCGGGGCTGATGATGATGTTGATGATTTATATGAAATGTTCCACACTGGGTATTTCTATGTTATTAACGCACTTTTGGCAAAGCTGTTGGGACGGCAACCCAGAGATTGCTCGTATGCAGGTTTAAGTTCTGCCAGAGGTAATATTTTTTCTTAATATTAATGTTGTTTTAATTTTATTCAAACTCAAAATTGTTTCAAAAATTAAAGCAAAACTTATTAAGTTTTCATTTCAGATGGAGAAGTCTTGCCATTTGTTTTGTGTCGTTTTTAACATAATGCATTTTTTTTTAAATATCACACTCAGTAAAATACTAATGACATGTAGCCAAATGAAAATGTTTTTTTAAATAACACAACAAATACATCATCGGTAGACTAAGGCAGTTACGGTATGCGAGAAACGGGCACCAGTCCGTTGATCAGATGACATTGTCAAACATGACGTAATACAGTGGATGTGGCTTGCACAGGACCGGGAAGAACGTCGTGAACAAGAAGAGGTCTATAACCTTACATAGGCTTAATAACATGTATAAATAGATAGAATAACATCTTTCAGATATTGTACGTGCGATCGAGAGAGTGCGAGAATCAGTTGCTTGCTCTTAATAAGGACGTTAGGTGGTTACTTAAATGCATATATAGGTTATTACCGTTAATGTCATTTTGAACAGAGATTTGTTTAGAGTTGGAGATAATGACGCTTAGGTGAAGCCATTTTTTTATTTTATAACCTATAAGTCCGTCTTTTCTAAGGTGTCCAAAAATATAAACAATCATTTCGTGTCTTTTTATTTATCTGTATCTATAAAATTCAAAGTCCTGACTGAGCTATCAACGCACAGCCTAAACCGCTGGAAATTTGGAGGGTGTGTTCTTTATGAAGTGTAGGTATCCACTAAGATAGGATTTTTGGAAATTTCACCCCTAGAGGGTAAAATAGGGGATGATAGTTTATATGAAAGTCCGTCAATTTCGAAGTTAGGATCTTCAAATTTTGTGTTTAGAATGACGATTTAAAATTAGTTTATAAGTGACTCTGCGTTTTTGAAAATTCCACTCACGAAGGGGTGAAAAAAATGATGCAGTTGTGTATGGAAAGTCCTTCATTTTCAAAGTAATAATCACAATATTTATTATTTAGGCTTAAGGTTGGAAACTAACGCAACTTTTATCGTTGTTTTTTAAAATTTCAATCCTTAAGAGGGTGAAATGTGGGATGAAGTTTTGAATTTAAGTTGTTTATTTCAAAATTTTGTATTCAAGTACATTAATGAGCACGTGTATCGGGGGTAAAAAACGTGTTGAATTTTGAGAGCGGGCCGAATTACTTCCGTATGCGAACGAAGTCGCGGGCGACCTCTAGTTTATTATATATTTATTTTAACCCAACATATTTCGTTGGCCATACAACGCGGAAACACTGCCAGCCTGATGGGTACGTTTGGGCGAGTGCTTACAGTAGGGTTTGACATATAATAATAATTATTATTATGTAATTTTTCAATATTATTTGTTAAAATTTTGACATTTGTAATATTATAATTAATTTTATTTTAATTATTATAAAATTGTGAGACATGAGTATCAACTGTATTATATTGATTATAATTATGTAGAATTGGCCATTATATTTTAAAATGTTAGATTTAATTGTTTACATTTTTGGACACCTTAGAAAATACGTACTATTAACACTTAAAGCTCCAAAATGTTGCCGCTAATTTATCACATATAGATAAATTATAAGAGACGTGGAAAACCAAAATTACGTGGGTTGTAACGTGTAACAAAATATTTAAAAAAAAACATATTTTAGAGCACTAAGTTTAACTTAATATAATCAACGCCCGATTTCATGGACTTTACAGTAAGGTACGTTTTAACAATTTTTTTTAGTAACCAAAAATTCAATAAAAAATATATTAATAATGTACTTAACATTTATTCAGTGTTTGTTTTTTCTACATGTAATACAGGTTGTTCAATCGATTATACATCACAATCGTGATCGATCTAACATCCTGTATAAAAGTACTACTTTTATCACAGGCGAAGCCAGATGATGTTACTATACTAGTATAATAAGGTAGCTTGACATAAGCCCTCCAAAGATGTTTAAAATTGTGGATTTAGAGTCAGATTGCCATAGGGACAGCTAGCGACGCGTTTCCGTTGACTTAAAGGGTGTTGTCCAACCAGCGCTGCCAATAGATGGCGCTAGTAAAATGTATATAGAACTTTTTTTTTACGTCGGTGGTATTTAAATTTTTCAATCAAAAAACTATGGGTGATTTGCATTCAGTTTATTTTCGTCATTTAAGATCTTCTTCTAATGGTGCAGACACACTGCTTATTTATCCCACTAGGTGGAGCACTATCGCTGGTGTTGTTTTGCTGTCAAACTACATATAATATCAAGAAAATAAACAATAAATCCTCTCTGTAATAAATTATATTTATTTAAGTGCTCAAATAATATATATAATAATTTATAATATAATATTTATATATATAATATATATAATAATTTTAGACTCTGTCGGTAGAGTTAAGTTAATTTCTTTTTTACTTTTTTTTAAAAATACTTATGTTCTGAATTGAACTTGACAAAAAACAGGATATCTCCTGGAAAATCAGGAGAACAGATAACGCTGTGTTTCATTCACGATCAAAGATTATAAACTGAAACTAAACACCAATGACAAGCAACAGCGTAGGTGGCGCCATCTGAGTTTAGCTTTGCCTGTGCCAACCTATTGAATTGTTATCTACGAAGTAAAAAAATATTTCCAATAGATTGGAACGCCATCTATTGGCAACGCTTTATTTACGACTACGGCTCCGGTCTCGCGTCAACGCCCTCTACACGCGGATTCTCGTACTAAGACTGACGCAGTATAATTGTTATTAAAACCTGTGCTGAGTCTTACAGTCTGAGATGAATTTCCGGACGTGTTTGATGTAATCCAACATTACCGTCGCGAATGCTGCGTCTAGGATGAACTGGGGGATTTTACCTGGAAATAACACATTAAGACATTAGGTAAGGAAGAAAAAACCCGCTTTGAACCAGCGCAGCGGCGCGAGCGCACGTTTTGACGCTGCGCCATTTCTTGGCAACACATATTCAATTTTTTGTTATCTGTATGTACTTAATTAGTTATCTGTATGTACTTAGGCAATAGTCTTATTCTTTTTCTGGCAAATAAATTATATTATTATGCACGTATTTATTTGACGGCACGGTATTGAACATATGATGTATGACTTAGATATATCATAAAACAAGAATCAGGTGTGATTAACACACTAACGCGCACACACACACACACTAATGTACACATGCATACATACACACACACACACGCGCGCGCGCACACACACACACACACACACACACACATTCACGCACACGCATGAAGCGGAAGGATCATGTTTTTATTAAGCATGCAATTATAATTTATATTTTTAGTTAAAACAAAACTACATTTTTTAATTATATAATCTTTTTAAGCTTTGTGCTACATCTGCACTATTGGCATTTAGTTTATTTAAGTCCTATATTTGGGAGAGGCCATTGGTTTCCGAAACACAGTATCAGTACTAGTTCGGAGCCAATGGATTCAGTATTACACTTTGTCAAAATTTATGTCCAATAAATATATTTGTATTTGTATTTGTATATGTATTTCAATTCTTAGTTATTTAAGTTTTTTACAATAAATATAAGAATACAAAAATACAAATTATAAAAAACTTAAAAACTAGGGTGCCGCCAGCAGCGGGGCAGGGCTCAAGCTGCCGGTGGTTAGGGCTGCAGAGTGAGGAACCTCCTGACAATGCGTGCCGTGTCAAGGACCACTGCCTTTTGTATCTGACCCTTGACCCAACCGTCTAGCGAGAGCCTCTTGAGGTATTGGTCGAGGCTCTTCGCTATGAGACCGTTTGCCGAAACGACTATCGGGACAATGATCGTCGAGTCAACATTCCACATGGCGGTTATCTCGAAGGCCAAGTCAAGGTACTTGCTGAGTTTGTCCTTCTCGGCCTTTACGAGATTCTCGTCATGTGGGATGGTGACGTCGACGAGCACTGCCCGGCGCTGGGACCGATCCACCATCACGATATCAGGCTTATTGGCGACAATAGTCCTGTCCGTGATGATGGAGCGGTCCCAGTAGAGCAAAGCACGACCATTCTCGAGAACTGGAGCTGGTGCGTACTTATAGTACGGCACCTCCGACTCGACAAGGCCGTATTGAAGAGCAAGTTGCTGGTGGATGATCCTGGCTACTTGGTTATGCCTGTGCAAATACTCGCCGTTAGCAAGATGCGAACAACCGGAAATAATATGTCGGAGAGATTCCCCGGGACGGTGGCATGCCCGACATATGTCGACCGTACCGTCCTTCATGATATATTTCCGGTAATTGTTCGTCTTGATAACTTCATCCGCAATTGCACAGGCAAACCCCTCAGTTTCCCCAAAGAGGTCCCCGAAGCGCAACCAGTTCACCGACGCGAGCAAGTCCACATCGGGGCCCGATAGAACCCGATAGAACCGTCCGTGCAGCTCCTTGCTTTTCCATACTTCCTTGCGGTCGTCGGTGCTTAGCACCGATGGTGTGCGCCAGTTCTCGTTTACCAAGGAGAGCGGCGTGAGCCCCTTGTCAACTGTCACTACATCGCGATGCATCCCACACTCATTGTTAAGGAAATAATCCCTGAGACTGCACACTTCACGATTGTGGAGGTTTTTGGCGTTTAAAAAGCCACGACCCCCCCACTTCCGTGGAATGTACAGTCTCATAACAGATGAGCGTGGGTGTAGCATGCGATGCGCAGTGAGCAGTTGACGGACTCTTCTATCCAGGGCGTCCAGCTCAGTCTGAGTCCACCTAAGTATGCCAAAGGAATATATCAGTAGAGGCATCACCCAACCATTAAAGGCGCGCGCCTTGTTGCCGCCAGACAAAAGACTGTTGAGTACTTTTGTCAGCCGACAAAAGAAGCGCTCCTTCACTGATCTTTTGATGTCCACTACTGATATACCCAACGACTCTGACATACCTAGATACTTGTAGGTCTCGGCCTCAGAGAGAGATCTGAGAGTCATTATCTCAAAAAGTTGTAAATCCGGAGAATTTACAACTTTCTCCCGCTGCACACGCATGACCGCACACTTGTGTACACCAAATTCCATCCTGATGGCGCTGCTAAAAACCTGTGTGGTTTTTAGCAACTCCAACAAGTCTTGGTGTTTTGGTGCAAACAGCTTAAGATCATCCATGTACAGAAGGTGAGAAATGACTTCACCCCCCCTTCGAAGCCGATAGCCTAGTCCTGAATCCTTCAGCAATGTGCTGAGAGGGTTCAGTGCTAGGCAAAACCACGATGGACTCAGACTATCACCCTGGAAGATGCCTCGCTCAATCCTTATTAAGTCCTGCGGATCAGAGGAGTCACTTCTACCACCAGGATGACGAAGGACTGTGGCCCATTGCCTCATGCATGCGCTTAAGAATGATTGTAGAGTTGTATCAATTTTGTACAACTCTAAAATCCTCTCTAGCCATGAATTATTATTATTATTATCATATTATTATTATATTCAATTGCCTTGTAGCTCAGTTGGTAGCATGTCTGCCTTCAGAGCTGTAGGGCGTGGGTTCGATCCCAGATCGAACCCACGCCCACATAAACATAAGTACATACATAAATGTTTGCCCTGGGCCCACCCAGTTACGAACATTATACGGAAGTACGGAACGGTGTAGTATGTATTATAAGTATGTATTAACAAAAAAAAATAAGCATTCTATCAGCTATCTAGTTTCTATATTACAAGCTTTGCTTAGTTTGGGGCTAGATGGCGCTGTGTGAAAAATGACTCGATATTTATACCGCAATAGTATGGTATATGTAAACCTAGAAACGTTCCAACGTCCCCTACGTTATCAATTTACAAGACGTTGTACTTTGACTATGACTAAGAAGAAACACTTGACGGAAAATCATTAAACACTACCGTCTTATGCATAAAACACTAAAACCTATTGTAAACCTATTTTAGTATAAAAGTGTTTTGTCAATTTCTTTCGAATGAAGTAATTCCTACAATTAAAAAAAAAACAACCCATTTCAACTTCGAATACCTGGATGACATCTTCATATTTTCTAATAATTTTGTATTAAAACCAAACTACTGAACCGATTTCGATAAAATATATATGGGACCACCTCTGAAGTATTCCTACTAAACAAAAAAAAAACATCAAAATCAGTTCATAATAAATTTGACGGAGTAATCGCGTAACAAAAATTTAAATTGAGAACCTCCTTTTCTGAAGTCGGTTGAAAACAAGACAAAACACTTTTTAACTAAATGGTTTGAATTACGTTTCAGTCTTTTATGCGTTGACTATTGAAATATTACTTGAAACTGGCAAACGCACAAAGTCCGACGCCATAATCTAAGGAGGAAAGGAGAAAAAAACCTTACCTTTTAAATCGCAGCACATGAGCCACTGGAACTGCGTGTATTCCTCTATCTTCCCACCAGATGTCGTCACAGTCTTTGGCTTGAGTAACCAACAGCCAACTTTGTTGTGGCCCCTGGAAATGATAATTAGTTTAACAAGCAGTAGTGTGCAAAAGCTGCTGTGTAAACATGCGACAAAAGAAGTGGTAGCCTAATGGGAGACTCGTCAATGAGCTCTTTGGAGTTTATGTACGTATTTTCATAGCACTGACAATCCACAATGAGGTTCCACAGGCAAAACTTTTCGCAGATGGCGCCAGCGGCGGTTCGGACGTGGCAAAATCAAGTTTTCTTGTTAATCATTGCTTATATCTATCTGCTCTTGATGAGGACGTTGCCGATAATCTAGTCCAAGGAAAATACTGGGTACTGTGCCTTGTTCTAAGAATCTATGCAGCTGTGGACGGCCTGGGAATAGATTTGTATGTTAGATAGTTGTTGACATTTTATGTTGGACAGAGCTTTAATTAGCCAGAAAATGTATGAATAAACCAGTATATGCAGATTTTCCCCGGTAATCCGTGTCTATAGTAAACCCATTCAATTGTAGAAAAACAACAACAAAATGTATGAGATTAACAGACGACTATGCCCGCATCGACGATGCGCCACCTAGCGGAAAGCGGCGTGTGGATTGACGGAGAAATCGGTGAACATACATAAAAACTTACATACAGTCGAACATAGAACCTCCTCCTTTTTTGAAGTCGGTTAAAAGCAGTCTGTTAGATAAGGAATGCAATGCAATTACTTTTAATGAGATTAGAGCTATTAATAAATGCCTAAAATGTTGCCTTTAAATGTTTAATTACAATGTCACAATCGTAATTATATCAGATCATAATTATAATTAACCTAAATCCATCAAATATAATCCGATTACAAGGATGTGTCTGATATCTGTTATTTGTTGTAGATCGGGTTACCCAAAGAATCATGATATTACCACATATATGAAACAAATAAACCAGGAAATTGAATGAAGTTTTGTACTGGTAGGTCGAGTCCGCCTGGGGAAGTACCACACCTTTGCCAGTTATTCAACCGACAGCAGTAGTGTGCAAGCTTTGATACCGGTTTGAAGGGCACTGTTGCCGAAGAAATTACTGGGTATGAAGAGATTTAACATCTAATATCTCAGTGACGAGCGCAGTGCAGTGCGGCGCAGGATTGTGTTCGCAAGTTCACAATTCTAGCACACAACCTTTTAACCAACCAACCAACCCTTTAACAAATATTTTTTCGTACATACCTGACTAGATCCCTAACGGGCGGGTACCCCGGCACGCTGACGCTGACCCCGCTGCTGATGTAAGCGTAGGGCGCGTCGTCAGTGGGGCTCCCCTCGCGCGTCAGCCCCGTCGTGCGGCGCAGGATGATGAAGTCCCGAGGGGCGATGATGCCGCGCCCACCGCCCGCCGTCACCTGATACGACAGGTCAGTGCCGCTGTCTATTTGCTGCAATTAATAGTACATTATGATACAAGTGTGCTATGTTGGTCATTACACTAGAGGCGGTAGGCGGCCAGCCGCAGGCGAGCGCGATAAGGAAGCCGAGGGTGTAATGACTAACATAGCACAAGAGTTCCATACGACTGTTTTCATCACACTTGCGAGGAAAAATCAAAGTTTTTTGATGATAATCAACCACACAGCGAAAACGCCAACAAACATTTGCGGAAAATGGCGCCCAAACCAGCAATGCGCGCGCAGGTTGACATTTACTTCAGCGGCATAAGAACTCTTTGTTGGTATTACAAAAAACTGTTATTACCCGGCTATATTAAGAGTGCTTCGTATACATACGTCTAATTGCAGTCACGTACAAACTTTACTTTACCGGGTTACTTTATAGCACAAGTGCCGTAATGTAAAGTAAAAAGCACGCGTGCGTAATAGCTTAGATTATGAGCCTAAAACTGACTTAATAAGATCCACTTTACGAGCAAGTGTGATGGAATAGTACATTATGATACGAGTGTGCTATGTTGGTCATTACACTAGAGGCGGTATTATGCGCGCGAGCCGCAGGCGAGCGCGATAAGGAAGCCGAGAGCGTAATGACTAATAGCACAAGAGTTCCATACGACTGTTTTCGTCACACTTGCGAGGAAAAAACAATATTTTTTTGATAATAATCAACCACACAGCGAAAACGTCAACAAACATTTGCGGAAAATGGCGCCCAAATCAGTAATGCGCGCGCAGGTTGACATTTACTTCAGTGGCATAAGAACTCTTTGATGGTATTACAAAAAAACTGTAAGTACTACCCGGCTATATTAAGAGTGCTTCGTATACGTACGTCTAATTGCAGTCACGTACAAACTTGACTTTACCGGGTTATACCTATTATAGTACAAGTGCCGTAATGTAAAGTAAAAAGCACGCGTGTGTAATAGCTTGGGTTATGAACCTAAAAGCGATGTAATAAGATCTAATTTACGAGCAAGTGTGATGAAAAATATATTATAGTATTAAATTAACTTGTTGGACCTGGGTATGTCATAAAACTGCATCGAGATGTGTGTCCTCTCGTTCGTCGTTCGTCTCGTTCTCTCGTCTGCGCATACTGATTCTAATTTCTGCTGAGCAGCAGTTCGCAGAATGAAAGTGGAATCAAATAGTTTCGTTCCAGTTTGTAGATAAGGAAGCCGAGAGTGTAATAACAAATAGCACACGCGTTCCATACGAATGTTTTCATCACACTTGCGAGGAAAAACAAAACTTTCTTTGATTTTTGAACCACACTGCGAAAACGTCAACAAATATTTGCATAAAATGGCGCGCAAGCCAGCGATGCACGCGCAGGAGACATATTCTTCAGCCGCATAAAAACTCTTTGTAGGTATATTATGAATGCTTCGTATACATGCATCCAACTTTGCAGTGAGGTACAAACTTAACTTAACCGAGTTATACTTATATTACAATAGTGCTGTAATGTAAAGTAAAGTTTTAATGTAGTGGTTTAGATTCATTGATTCTACGACCGCCAAGCTGCCTGCCAAGCGGAAGGGTTATGGCAAACCCTATTTAGAGGCTTTCGTCCAGCAATGAACGTCTTCTGGCTGATGATGATGATGAACCTTTTTATCGCCACGGCATAACTGGTTCACCGCGCCCTTTAGGCCAAGGCCCAAAAACAAAGAAAACAAAGTTTTCAAAATCAGATATCGATAACGAAGCATGTTTTAAAGGCCATATTTTTATCAACTAAAGAAGTCGCTGGCGCATGTCAAGTATTGGTACATAGTACTATTATTTATTCTGTGGTATTGGTGATATAAACAGTCTTACTTAAAAAAACTTCTCAACCGTTAGTCACTTAAGATGCTCTGCCATCTTCTCTCTGACGTGAAGTGTCACGTGCAAGAACAAGACAGAGAAGTTTAAGCAGTGACTAAGAGAATCGAGATTATTTTAGGTAAGACTGCGAAAGGTTAAGGGACCTCGAGAAAATAATAACGATATACACTAGCGCGTGCAGTTAAAAAGAGACGGAGACTGACTCTAGTATTTTTTTATTTAAATGCTGATTGCTACAAAATTATGATTAGAAATTATAATTACGTGACCGATCTCTTAGATAAGCACCAAGGTTTTAAAGATTTTTTTAAAAAGATGTGTAAAACGGTGATTAGGAGGGATTATTATTTGTTCATAAAAAGCTGAAGAAAATTGTGGTCGTTTACTATTTTTGGAAATAAGTATTTTAACATTTTTACTGGTGGTTAATCATAACGATTACAACATTATGTTGCATGTTTGTGTTTTTTTTAAAGTAATTTTTAAAAATGTTTATGTATTCATTTTATAATTTTTATTGACCATTCATAAGTGTACTGTTAAATGTACCCAAATGAAATAAATAAATTGAATTATAAATAGCGCCAATTAGATCAATTCCTAAGGACACTCGTCGATAATGTATCCGATAAAAAACCGACAGACTAGCTACTTTTCGTCGATGTTCAAAGCTTAGCAGCTTAGCCTGACCTGCAGGGCTAACATGCGCACCGCGAGAAAATTTTGTCGTGTCTTTATGTCGAGCGAAAACGAGACAAACTTATACAGATTCGTAGCCTTGTCCCGTTTTGTAGAATCGAGAAATTTTTCTCGCGCGGCGCATGTTAGGTCTGCTGGAAAAGGAAGGAAGGAAGATGCTTACCTTTATAAGTTCACTTTTCAATATGGTAGGATTCCACTCCGGTAGCCTGGTGAGGTTATCTCTAAACTCTTGGAACAGGAACTTTGCTGGACACTCAACGATACCCTGCAAATGATAAAAACATTACATATACTTACGACGAAGGCCTCCCCTTAAAAGGGAAGGGTTGCCATAATCCCCACGCGTGACAGGCGGCTTGGGGATCGCAGAATGCTCACCACCGTTAACCGAGAGGACGCTGCTGCCCGTCCTCCGGTGGGTCTGGGTGCAGTTTTAGGACATACCCAGGTATTACTTATAGCGTTAGGACTTTATTTAAAGAGAGGAAATATCTAAGTAGTTCACTGTTAACATAAGGACGTAAGTTAAAAAAAAAGATTAAGTTTCTTAACATAAATTAACAAACTTAATCCCACTATTCAAATTCACTATTGAAATTTTTCCAACTCGATATGTCAGTTTAGTCCTTTTGATTATGAATTCAAGTATAGGATTGAATTTTTAGTAGTAGGACTCTACTGCGGAGTCCGCCTGGGGAAGTATCAGACCTTTGCCAGTTATTCAATCGCCAAGCAGTAGTGTGCAAGCAATCCTGTGTTTCGGTTTGAAGGGCAATGTTACCAGAGAAATTATGGGTGTCGAGCGCAGTGCAGGGCGCGCAGGATTTTGTTCGCAAGTTCACGATTCTGGCATTGTCTGTGGTAGGGTGTCTGCCCTGGTATTACCTAGTCATGTCTACTTATATGCCTATAGGTACAGGAAATCCCAGCAATCTACGTCAATCCGGAAGCGGGTGATAGTCTAAGTCATAATAATAGTCGTTTGCTCGTTGCCTGCCTATAACGCAGTGTGCCTTAATCGCGTTGTGCCTAAATGTCATTTCCAATAAGCGTTTGGACTAAGTAGCCATTCGGCTATGTCGCTATTAGTAGTTAACAGAAAAAAAAAAATATGTTTAAATATTTTTTATATAATAGGCATTTAAAAAACGAGAAAAATTTGAAAAATCAACAATTTACAGAAAATGCCTATAATTAAAAAAAAATACATTACTATAGTCACCGCGTTACCAACTGAGTCGTGCGGCCATATATCATTTCACTATGTCTATCTCGCTCGCACTTGTGGGCACGCTCGCAATATGTCTATCTCGCTCGAACTCGCACTATCCCTATTGACGTTTATGGCCGCACGACTCAGTTGGTAACGCGGTGACTATAGGTTTTTTTTTTCTGGTAACTACTGTGACTTGGTCTATCACTTGCTTCCGGCTTGACGTCGGCTTCTGGGACAACCTGTATACACATAGGACGACCACACTCACCGTAAACCTATAAACTTTGCCGAAGTCCGTCTGCCTCGACTCGACGATGTCCCCCTTCTGAGAGCCTCGCTTCTCCACCGTCCAGTTGGGGAGGGTGATGACACGCCACGCGTTTGTCATGCTCTCGTCTGCCAACGTCTTGTATTCATCTATCTGTGGACAAGAAATATTTTTTTAAATTATTATCGATGAAATTTAATATACAGCTCATCACTATCGACAGTTAACAAAACAACAACTTTTATATCACCCTTAATATTATTTTTTACTTATTTCTTTGTTTATTATACATTTTTATTTGCTTTTATTTACTTTTATTAAAAACTATGGTATAAAATCCTTCCAGGATTCTGTGTCAAAATGCTAATGTTTATTTGGCCAAACGTATCAGCGTTGCCATTTAACGTGCCAATGCCACCAGTTTGCTGGGTACGCTGCCGACTAGCCCAGTCAATCTACAAGACTTATGTACTGTATGACTGACTTTCGAATAAAAAAAAATCAGCTATGATTGACTTTATTTGCTAAAAAAATTAAGCTAATTTGACCTTGGAATATTGAAACGAAGTAGTAGTGAATAACGGTCGAAGGTAACGGTTCGTAGTGAACCGCACAAAGCCAGCGTGCGACAAATTGTCCGCATTGTATGATGACGTCACACGCAGCGAGAGCCAGCCTGCGGTAATTAGTGTCGGGCGCTTATTATGAAAAGTATGTATATCTGGGATACTTCGATCGAAATATTTTTACATACTAATTTTTTACGAGAATATTAAAAGCAGAAAATCTAAATGTGTGAACATTTTTATTTATTTTATAAAACGTAATAATTAAAATTTTGAATTGTTTCGGAAACGCATTTTGCTTAATTTTATACTTTTTATACGAGAGATAGCTTACGTTGTAATACGTAGAAAACAAAAAGCTATTTTAATTTTATTCTAAGTCAACCCCTAATTTTCCTGAGCTAGACTGCTAGTGGGTTTGAGCATTTGGATTTGTATAATATTTCTTTCTTTTTATTGTCCACTGCTGGAGTTAGGCCTACCCTCGAAGGGCCATATCCACCTCACTGGCCCTGTTGGGGGTTGGTGAATTCACATACGCCTTCTACGCCTTCTCAGGACGTATGCAGGTTTCCTCGCGATGTTTTCCTTCATCGAAAAGCCAGTGTCAAGTCAAGCATCTCCCGATTAGGCTACCACGGCCAAATGTATTTGTATACAATAATTATATGTGTAACAAAAAGTTTTAACAATACGGAGGGGTATGTATGTACTCATCATTATGAACAACTTTCACTATGCGCCAACCCTGATATCGCACAAAATAAATCAGCTGTTCCATAGATTTTGTCCAAGGCCAATTAACTTTTTGTATGGAACAGCTGCTTTTTTTTTCAATATTTCAGGGTTGGCCCCATACATACCCCTCCGTATTGTTGAACCTTTTTGTTAGACATTTTATACTTTAATTTGGCTTACACTACATTCCTTTTGTTTCAGTTTTTTGGTTGAGTAGATAAGGTAATTAGATTGTATATATTTTGTTATAGTTAATAAAGGCACTTAGATAATTAAAATTTAATTAGGTACAGATAACTATTATACTTGTCTTATAATAACTAAAGGCAGATAAGGTTACAAAGTAATTTATTTGTATTCGAAATGCAGCTGCATTATGATAATGAGTAGGTTATCTTTTACGCGTAAGGTCTAAGTTCATAGATAATTCGAAACAAGCCAGACGTTACGTCGAGCATGTACAATTGGAGAAGCCAATGGTGATAATCTGGCTACATATGCCTGCCACTTTTTGCGGGGATACAATACAATACAACGCCTAGAATAGATTAACTCCCATAGAAAAAACTTTCTAAATGTAGGTAAGTACAACTACCTATAACTACAATGATGTCGCGTATTCAGTTCAAGCTAATTTGATTTAAGCTCTGTGTAAGATAATGTGTCGATATTCCACTGTAGCGCTTGGCTCGTTGACGGCACGGGGCCGCGCCTCAGCACTGTAGTGGAATATCGAAACTGTTTTCTACAAATAGAGTATAAATTAGACGCGTTTTCTATGAGAGTCCAATCTTCTGTACGTAGTACTATTATTTATTTTGTGGTAGTATCTTAGTTTACCACCTCCAAAGATAATAACTAGTAGGTACATTACAATACAAGTGTGCTTAGTTGGTCATTACACTCGAGGCGGTATTAGGAAGGAAATAGGGGAATACGTTGGTATGGAGAACCGCTCACCAGAGTCCCTCTTAAGCTAAGGAAGCCGAGAGTGTAATGACGAATAGCACACGCGTCCCATACGGATGTTTTCATCAGACTTGTGAGAAAACCCCAAACTTTTTTAATAATAATCAACCACAGCAAAAACGTCGACAAATATTTGTAGAAAATGGCGCGCAAGCCAGCGATGCACGCGCAGGTGACATGTTCTTCAGCCGCATAACAACTCTTTGTATATTAAGAATGCTTCGTATACATGCATCTAACTTGCAATGAGGTACAAACTTAACCGAGTTATACCTATACTATAACAATAGTGCTGTAATGAAAAGTAAAAAGCACGCCTGTGTAATATCTTGCATTAAAACCGATGTAATAAGATCCTCTTTACGAGCAAGTGTGGTGAAAAGATCATTTATTTGCATACTACAAGGTCGACCAAGGTTTCATGCAATGTTTGCACATAAATTGTTGAAAACAAATGTCTTACGCAGCAACAACATTTATATAAATAAAATGAAAAATTACAAAAAACTAATTCAGAATATATTAGTAAACATTATAATATTATAAAATACCATCAGCAGCCGGACGACTTCCACTGCTGGACGAAGGCCTCCTTAATAGGGAGGGGTTGCTATAATCCCCACGCTTGGCAGGCGGCTTGGGGATCGCAGAATGCTCACCACCGTTAACAAAGAGGACGCTGCTGCCCGTCCCCCGGTGGTTCCGGATGCTGTTTTAGGACATACCCAGGGCCAAATAAAATACATATGTCATAATAATAAAATACTAAATGCCAGTGAAATCTATACGTCAATAGGGTAGATGACTCATGTTGATATCGTTGAAACCAATAGCTTTGATGAAGAATTTAAGTAAATATAGTATGTTTATTGAAAAAAAAAAAAAAACGGTTATCAATGTTCTGATATATATGCGTTTAAAGTTTTTGTTACAGACAACTCTGTCCCTTTCCCACAAAACAAAAAATGACGTCACGCCTTACTTGTCAGAATATAATTTATATGGCGTACTGACAAATGACGTCACAAATTGCTGTTTCGTCTCTCTGTCTAGCATGATATTAAAATGATTATAAGTTGCTTATTTTTGATCAGATTTTCATTTTCTTTTCATTAATCAGCTATTGTTTAATAGCATTTTTGCAATATTAATATCTTCAATTTATTCCTGAATAGATTGTTCAATGGTATTCATCGAAGATGATTTTGAAGTGGTAGAACTCTACTGCAGTACCAGACCTTTGCCAGTTATTCAACCGCCAAGTAGTAGTGTGCAAGCATTACTGTGTTCCGGTTTGAAGGGCAATGTTACCAGAGATTCTACTGGGTACGAAGAGATTTAACATCAAATATCTTAGGGTGACGAGCGCAGTACATTGCGACGCAGGATTGTGTTCGCAAGTTCACAATTCTAGCACTGCTACTGTTAGTGGAAGGCGTGACGCTTACCACCGGGCGAACGTCTTGCTCGTCACGTTACTGGATTGTATATTTAAAAAAAAACACTGATGATGATAAAACAAGCCAGACGTTATAACAACACAGATACCCAAATATTTTAGTAACATGCTTATCACTCGGGTTCAGAGTTCAGCTGTGCCCATACCTACTATCCTATACAATACGTTTTTCTTTGTTTTACTTACTAAATGACTCTAAATACAAGTAAGCTAATGTAGATGACAAATGTTATGTATGTTGAAAGTGGTTTTACCAGAGAAACTACTGGGCATGAAGAGATTTGATATTTAACATCTCAGCGCGACGAGTGCAGTGCAGTGCGGCGTAGGATTTGTTCGCAAGTTGACAATTCTGGCACTGCTACTGTTATGGGCAGGCGTGATGCTTACCACCAGGCGAACGTCTCGCTAATATTGTTAAAGCCGTCACAAACGACGTATGATTAAAATAACGCTCGCCTTACAATAAGCGATTTTCCAAACACGATTAAAAAAAAGGTTTTTTTTACTCGTAGATAGCGCAGACTATATATACGTCCCGAGCAATTCCCCCCGCCCCCCTTGAATGAACTAACCAAATATCAATTGTCATCACTATTACTTCAAAAACAAAGAACTTTCTATACAACATTCCCCCCCCCCCCCCCCCTTTCCGGCCCTTAAATCGTCCCTGTCAAAAAATATTGAAAACAGCATTTTTTATTTTAAATGAACTATCCAAATCCAAATTTTCTTGACTAAAAGTGCAAAAACAAAGGACTTTAATACTAACTTTGATCTCCTATTTTACCCCCTTAGGGGTAGAATTTCCTAAAAATATTTCTTAGTGGATACCTAGCTGTGAATGAAATGTATTGGTAGGGATATTGTAATATGTTCTAAGATAACATTAAATATTATAGCATCTTCGTCGTATGTGACGGCCTTTAAGCTGTATGAAGAAAAAAACACCTAACCGTGTATTTGAGCCAGTTCAAGTGTCTTTACCATCTTTGACTACACATCAAATGTATGGAAACCAAGCTTGTCAAAAAAAACTCACCGTCAACCACTCGGCTTTGAACTCCTCCTTCGCATAGTCTCTGTTAAATATATATTTCATCCATTTCGCTACAGTCGTTCCCATGCGATCCAATCTTGAATCGTATTCGTCTTCGGTCTTCGCTTGTTCTACTTCCGATATTTGCTGTTGTAGGACAGCTTCGTCGAAAGTTTCCTCTTTTTGGTCAACAGGTGGCAGCGCTTTGGTTGACGACGCCATTGTTTTTTTATTTGTTCAATGCTTATTATTTGGCACTTAAAAAAATTGTGTTTTAACACTTTTTACGATCTGGACTTTGGAAAGATTTTTGTGGTTAGTAATTTGTGCACTATTTAGAGGCTTAGTTGGAATTGTTCGGTGTTTAAATTGCTCAGGTGGATGGCCTGATGCACGTTGCTAAGAGATGGCGCTAGAATCATTTTTTTAATGTATTTTTAGCCAGTATGACATTGTTGTATAATGTCATATTCAGTACGAGCTAATATGTACTTTATTTGTAAAGGGCAGTGTATCGATTTTCCACCGTAGCTCTCGTTGACATCACGCAGCTCCCGCCGGCTATGTACGCGCGGTAATACAGTGGAGCATCGACACTGTTCTATACAAATAGAGAACCAATTAGCTTGCACTGAATACGAGTTGACAGTAGTCCTATCCTACTATCATCATGCTATAGGTATTATAAACGCGAAAGTTTGACGATGAGTGAGAGCGTATGTTTGTTACTCCTTCACGCTGAAACGGCTTAACGCATTTGGATGAAATTTGGTATAGGGATAACATATGCCTTAGAATATGCCTTAGCTTAGCCTTGAAAAAAATACTGTTAAATAGAATATATATGTAAATAACCGCTTACTTATATCGCTAAAATGTCAATACCTACTCCTACATAGGTACTCGTAGTAAATAGTAATGAATATGAGAGTCGATGTCTGCCTAGAAACTGCTATGCAGTTTGGCAGAGTTATAAATTCAGCTATGTAATTTAAAAAAAAAAGACATAGGCTACCTTTTATCCAAAGAAAGACGAATGAAACCGCGGGGCGCCATATTTTAAATGTAAAACGAACAAATTAACCTCAGTTATAGCTGTTAGTTTTCCAAATATTGCAAATGAACAAAATACAATAATATATTCGTTCTCGTATGAAACTGATTGTGTGTATGTAAAGGCAAAGCAAGGGCGGAAGGGTCGTTAACCTAACTTGTTATTGTGTTTTTATAGCATTCTAGGTAACGACGATACCGCAGGTAGAAAACGTGTTGACGATCAAACCGTCAATCGAAATATGGTGATGTGGTATTTTACTACGCAATACGTAACATACATTATACAACGTGTAACAAAAAGGTTCAACAGTACTGTATGGGTGTGTATGTACTCAACATTATTAACAACTTTTACTATGGGGCCAACCCTGAAATCACAAAAAAAAAAATAGCTGTTCCATACAAAAAAGTTCTTCGATCTTGGACAAAATGTATGGAACAGCTGATTTCTTTTTCGCGATTTCAAGGGTGGCCTATTCAAAGTTGTTTATAATGATAAGTACATACATACCCTTCAGTATTGTTGAACCTTTTTGTTACACGTTGTATAGATAGGTAGTTTGTATGTATTTTGATGTAGTAAAAAAATGACAAATGTCGAAAAAAATTACTATCAAACCAATCAGTATTTTGAAATGCGTTCTAAATTGTTATTCTGAACCAAAAAAAAAACAAAATAAGTAAAAATAAACTGTTGACACGTTGTTAAGAAAAATGTAGCTCGCGCCTTTGTACGTTTTTAAGGAAATAAAATTACTGAATGTTACAACGAAACAATAATAAAACAAAAAACTTAGCTATAAACATCTAGTCTAGAGAATATAGCCTTGCTTAAGTTCAATAAACATCTCATACATAATACATGAGTCGAAAAAAAATATATGTAAAAACTAAATAAAAAACTTAAAAGCTGAATCAACATAAACTGTAGGTAATATTTTGACATACGTATGAAAGAAAACCGAAACTAAAATAACTAATAACCAATTAACTATAACTAATTAACCAGAAATCGTACAAGTAACGCAACCCGCCTCGTTAACTAAACCAATTATCAAACCAAACGCAATCGTAAACAACACTAAATAGAACAATTTAAACTCCAAACATAATGAAATATATTGCAATATTATTGTTTGTAAACAATATTTATAGCCTCTAAAATATCACAAAAATTACAACCAATACACAATATTACATTTCAAAATGATCGATAAGAATTCACGTGATATATTCTCACAAACACGTCCGCACCTTCCGATGGTCCGATAATAACTGACGTGAAGTGCAAAGAGAATGTAATACTTACGGAGAGTGCAGTGTGAAGTGAGAAACTGAGTAAAGATTGTATTTCAGTTCAAGGCTGTTCGTATCCACCAGGCGTGGGTAGCGTCTGAGTGAGTGATATAAATGAGCTAGTTCCACGGAACTGAGTAGTTCTTTAACGGAATCGTTTTATCCGACTCAAGTCAATGCGCTTATAATGCGAGTCCAAAATACAGTTACTAAGCCGAAAGAAGTTTACTATACTCATAATTATAGGTAACTTTTACAATATAAATCGTAAATTCGTAACCCAATTGAACATGCTCGATCCTAAAAGCTTAAGAAATCTGGATATAAAATTATTGGAAATTAAGGGTATTTCTGGTAGATGCATGTTACTAGAGCATTGAAGATTTTTCTAAATTGTTCAATTCTACATGTACGTTCCTATGTTTAAATTTAAACTATTTAACCGACTTCAAAAAAAGAGGAGCTTCTATGTTCGACTGTACCTATGTATGTTCACCGATTTCTCCGTCAATAGTGGACCGATTTTGAATATTATTTTTTTATTTAAAAGGTTATGCTCTCGAGATGGTCCCATATTAATTTTGTAGACAAATGTTTTTTTTTTAAGTTCATTGTTTATGTTACAATATTATAGTTTTGTTCTGTCTCACTTTGTTATAATCATGGAGGATAGGGAGTTGTGATGAGGAACTTGCGGCCGAACCTGTGGATTTTGTAGACGGATTGTGTGACGTCACACTTATTTGGTCAGTCTGCTAGCGTTCGCCTCGCGTAACAGTCATTCGGGCTTACAAAACACACGTACGACTTTTAGTGTTTTTACTTAGTAAAAGTGAATATAAAATGAGTTGCTGTGTTTCTTCATGTAAAAACTATCGCGGCAAACATTCTGATGACATGAATGGCGTCTCATTTCATTCGTAAGTAATTTTATTTGTATTTTATAAGGTTCGTTTTAGAAAATATGTAATGTTTCATGGTGTTTTTAACTAGTTCTAGAGATGGCGCCACTTTATTTAACGTTAACTATAAAAAAATACGTTTCAGAGCACTTTTTAAATTACATGAACTATTTTTGCTTAAATTTATTATTTTTATATAATGTGTTTTTGGTTTGTTCCGGCTTTTAAACTAGTGGTTCTAGTTAAAACCTTTGTCTTTAGAATTTACGAAAGCGACATTGACGAGAGAGTAAGAAACCTGGTGTTTATAAGAGTTCTCCACTTTTTTCGATAAAGCACTTCTCAAAAACTTATTCTGAATTCCGCTAGATGGTAGCTCCATGTGCGGACTCTAGCGCCCCTCCCGCGAGCCCTACACCTCTCCGTTATATAGAAAAATCCTTTGATCGCGTCTCTGCTTCTATTACTCTGTGGTTATAATGTATGTTTCAACAACGACGATAGCATTTCTCTGATTTATACGGCTCTTCAAGGCATATGTTTCCACTCACGTTTAGTTCAAATAAATATATCTTTTCACCTCACAACCTCAGTAAGATTCTGATAATCATTCGAAATCCGAATGCAAAAGAACATTATGTCCGCTAGCGTGGAAAGAGTTTTTAAAATTCGAACCATTCTCCTCAATAATTTTCTATACCGCCAGTCTACTGAAAATGCATAATAATAATTATTTCATGTCAGTGCGCCAACCTCATTTTTAGAATAATCGCACTGGCCAGCACGAAGTCTGCTTGAAAAAAATACTCTTGCTTGCTTGCTTAATATTGTCCTCACTGTAGTGAGGTGAAAAGTTGTGTGTTTCGCTCGGCAGCAAAGTTATTCTGCGTCTCGTTTGTACCTTTGAAACCCTCGCTACGCTCAGTATTCTATCAATCCTAAAGTCGAAGTCAACTCATCCATTGGTACATCTTGTTGAGTGGCATTTGTACCCACGAGGGTAGGAACTAGGTGTATATATGCGTTTACAGGGTGAAAGGTTGTGTGTTCAAAAACGTTTGTTCGCATTTGTCTCCAAAGCGGTTCGAGCGATTTAGATATAATTTTGTAATTAGATAAGGTTTTGCTTTTTAAGTTTACACAACCTCTGTTGTTTTGCATTCCCGCCAAATTTACAGAGGTTGATATACTCATCCTTATGAACAACTTTTGCCATGGGGCCAACCCTGAAACCGAGAAAAAAAAACAGCACGAAAAGACATGTTTCACCACAATATATCACTTGCCCACACTCGTGCGTGTAATTCAACACTCAATGAATAAAACACCACCATTTTTAATCATTAATTCGCGAAATAACACACGTTTAAGAAAATAATAGAATGCAACGACATGACCTTTCCGTGTTCCCGCCAAAACTCCAAAAAAAATATCATTAACCTTGGACAAAATGTATGAAACAGGTGATATTTATTTCTCAATTTCAGGGTTGGCCCCATAGTAAAACTTGTTAATAACGATGAGCATTAAGCATTTACCTCTGTAAATTTGGCGGGAATACAATAGAACACGTTATATAGTAGAATAGGCTAGATGACTGATGTTTAAATCGTTGAGACCAATAGCTTTGATGAAGAATTTAAGTAAATATAGTATGGTAATTGAAAATATAATTTAAATCGGTTAATAATGTTCTGATATATGAGCGTTTAAAGTTTTTGTTAGAGACAACTCTGTCCCATTCCCACAAAACAAAAAATGACGTCACGCCTTACTTATCAGAATATAATTTATATGGCGTCCTGACAAGTGACGTCACGATTTGCTGTTTCGCCTCTCTGTCTGGCATGATATTAAAATGCTTATAAGTTACTTATTTTTGATCAGATTTTAATTTTATTTTTACTAATCAGCTACATTTGAATAGGACAATTTAAAAAAAACAGTCATCTAGCCTATTTCTTGTAAAAACGCAAAAATACCGATCGAAACTCGGTCGCCCATATTGGTAAATAATATAAGTAAATGTTGTTATGACGAAACAAAACTCAAATCCATTTGGTTTAGAAACCGCTAAATACGTTTTGAGTTCATAAACATGTCTACAAAACGTAAACGTTTGTAGAAACACATTTAACGTTTAAAAATAATCTGAACTCTTGCGTATGTGTTTCATTCACTATGAACATTAGAGTTAATTTCAAATGTTACCCGACTACACAGAATGGAGAGTTACGATTGTATTACTAATTCCCTCTGGCTTTTTACTATCGGACGGCCAGGAGGAAGGGCGGATCCAGGGGTAACAAAGGACTGGGAGATTTATAAGATACTGCATTTGTTTCTATTTTACATAATAATCATCTCGTCGTCAGCCATAAAACGTCCACTGCTGGACGAAAGCCTCCCCCTTAATAGAGGGGTGTTGCCATAATCCCCACGCTTGGCAGGCGGCTTGGGGATCGCTGAATGCTCACCACCGTTAACCAAGAGGACGCTGCTGCCCGTCCTGCGGTGGTTCTGGTTGCAGTTTAAGGACATACCCAGGTCCATAATAAACATGTAAATACTAATTATTTAATCTTTATTAAAAGTATTATTATAGTTATTCTTTTATGTCATAGAAATAAAATCGATCCCAAAGACAGCAACGGCAGCAAGCAGGATAATACTATGGGGGAACTAGGCCTATGGCCCATGTGCCTCCCAGAAATAAATCCTGGATCCGCCCTTTCCAGGCGCTATCGAAAAAGCAACGCCGTTTCTTGGTTGATATACCAAAAACAAAATAAGCAGTTTGATTCCATTTTCATTTTGCGTACTGCAAAACAGTAGAAAACGGTGCCAGAGTGGGTGTTTCCCAGTAGGGTAGCTGACTGATGTTTATATCCTTGAAACCAATAGAATTGATGAAGAATTTAAGTAAATATAGTATATTTATAGAAAAAATAATTTAAATCGGTTAATAATGTTCTGGTATATGAGCGTTGGACCTGGGTATGTCCTAAAACTGCGTCCAGAACCACCGGAGGACGGACAGCAGCGTCCTCTCAGTTAACGGTGGTAACCATTCTGCGATCCCCAAGCCGCCTGCCAAGCGTGGGGATTATGGCAACACCTCCCTTTAAGGGAGAGGCCTTCGTCCAGCAGTGGACGTCTTCCGGCTGTTGATGTGATATGAGCGTTTAAAGTTTTTGTTACAGACAACTCTGTCCCTTTCCCACAAAACAAGAAATGACGTCACGCCTTACTTGACAGAATATAATTTATATGGCGTACAGAGAAGTGACGTCACGATTTGCTGTTTCGCCTCTCTGTCTAGCATGATATTAAAATGCTTATAAGTTGCTTATTTTTGATCAGTATTTTTTTTTATTCATCTAGTCAACAGTCATCTAACTAGCCTATTGTAACAATAGGCTAGATGATTTTTTTAATTAGCCTATTAAAATGTGGCCCATAAATATAGCAGATTAATGAAAACAATATGAAATCCTAATCCTGCGCCGCATTGCACTGCTGTCGTCACCCTGAGATATTCATTATTACCTTTTTTTTAGGGGTTGAATTTCGAAAAAACAGTTGTACTAAGAACTGTACGCATCAAGACAAATGCACCCTCAAAAATTCAAGATTCACATTTCATGTCTTACGACCAGCGGTTTAGGCTGTGCTTTGTTAGTCAGTCAGTAAGTCAGGACATTGTTTCTTATAGTACTAGGTATTAGATTGATAGATAATAATAATAATAATAACAAGAGGCTACACAAGTAACAAGAAGACTTACTCCGTCGCTCGGTGTTTTTAAAGAAAATGTTAAAAAATATTATCTTACGCAAATTCCATTTCATTAATGCTGTTGTTTTTATTTAATTTATCAGGTATAATTATTTATTATATAATTATATATATTAGTGTATTGTTATAAATTTAGGTAATTTATGTATTTGTATTAGGTACTTATCTTAAAATTTGAAGTTTTTTTGTTCTATGTATTTTTTCTTGAAGTTATTTAATATTGCACACCCCGTCTATTAATGTTTTTTTCGAATCCTTTCCATCCCAAGGTTGCCTGGAAGAGATCGCTTTTAGCGATAAGGCCGCCAATTGTTACACTAGTGCTAAGTTCATTTTTCTGTTGTGATTATCATGACTGTTATTTTTTTTTTTTTGGTGTGTACAATAAAGAGTTTATCTATCTAAGAGGCTCTCGCTAGGCGGTTGGGTCAAGGGTCAGATACAACAGGCAGTGGTACTTGACACGGCGCGCATTGTCAGGAGGCTCACTCTGCAGCCCTAACCACCGGCAGCTTGAGCCCTGCCCCGCTGCCGGCGGCAATCTAGTTTTTAAGGTTTTTTATAAATACGGGAATACTCACGTTTAATTAAATCGGATAAAACAAAAATGTGTCAAAACCACGTCTTAATATCTAATATCTAATCTCTCTAAAATATTATACAACGTGTAACAAAAAGGTTCAACAATACGAAAGGGTGTGTATATACTCATCATTATGAACAACTTTTACTATGGGGCCAACACTAAAATCCCGAAAAAAACAGCTGTTCCATACATTTTTTCCAAGGTCAAGGAACTTTTTGTATGGAACAGCTGTTTTTTTTTTTTCGAAGTTTCATGGTTGGTCCCATCGTAAAAGTTGTTCATAATGATGAGTACAATGATATCCTAGAAGGATAACGGTTATCAAACTAACACCCGGTATTTTTTTAAGTCAAACGCAACCCTGTAAATAGTTTTAAAAAAACTTCTAGTCGAATTGAGAACCTCCTTTTTTGAAGTCGGTTGAACTATGAACTAGGAGTAGACACTAATTACGATTTAATATGTGCGCTAATCTTGGAGCATATGCCGATTAAGCCGTGTTCACGATCCAGCCACGTTATTAAGATTAATAGATAATACCACAGATAATACAATACCTACTCTCTAGTTATTAATCACCTAGCAACCGATAAACAAGCGAAGTGAAGACAACCAGATTGTATCCATCGGGAAACATTCACTCGGGCAATGTGTTCCGATGTTTTATTTTATAAAAAATAATATATAAAAAAAACTGACCAATTACATCCATATACCCCATGGACCTGGGTATGTTCTTAAACTGCAACCAGACGCACCGGAGGACGGGCAGCAGAGTCCTCTCGGTTAACGGTGGTGAGCATTCTGCGATCCCCAAGCCACCTGCTAGGCGTGTGGATTATGGCAACCCCTACCTATTAAGAGGGAGGCCTTCGTCCAGCAGTGGACGTTTTATGGCTGACGACGACATCCATATACACAAATTACACATAAAAAAATCAAATGCGATTAGATTGAAATTTCGGTAGTAGGTCAATTCAATCAATAAATAATCAAAAGTTGAAAAATTTAATGCAATGAAATGACGAGAAGTATATACGCCTGCCCGCCTAGCACGCGAGCCGTGATAAACGTCTATCCACCCTTTTTTTCCCGCGAAAACGAGACAGACGTATCCATATCCTAGCTTTATCACTTTCCCGCGCGGGGAAAGACCAATTAGTCATTGGCGCGTGCTAGGGGGCCTGATGGTAAGCGTCACGCCTGCGCATAACAGTAGCAGTGCCAGAATATGGTAGATGACTGATGTTTATATCGTTGAAACCAATAGCTTTGATGTAGAATTTAAGTAAATATAATATGTTTTATGAAAAAAATATTTAAATCGGTTATTAATGTTCTGATATATAAGCGTTTATATTCTGACAAGTGTGGCGCACTGAGGCGTGACGTATTTTTTTGTTTTATGGGAAAGGGACAGAGTTTGCTGTACCAAAAACTTTAAACGCTTATATATCAGAACATTAATAACCGATTAAAATTATTTTTGCAATAAACATATTATATTTACTTAAATTCTTCATCAAAGCTATAGGTTTCAACGGTATAAACATCAGTCATCTACCCTATTTGGGTGTGTTCAAGTGATTCGGTTTCTTCTCGGCAAGCGTGCTCCATCCTAGGCTGCATCTACGCTTAATTTAATATCAGGAGAGATGGCAGTCAAACCCAAGCCTATACAATATACATACATGCCGTAAAAAATGTTTGTACCGCCGGGGGAAGTAATCCTAGCCAATTACTCAACCGCCAAACAGAAGTGTGCAAGCATTACTGTGTTTCAGTTTGAAGGGCAATGTTACCAGAGAAATTACCGGGTATGAAGAGATTTAACATCTAATATCTCAGGGTGACGAGCGCAGTGCAGTGCGGCGCAGGATTTCGTTCGCAAGTTCACAATTCTGGCACTGCTACTGTTATGGGCAGGCGTGACGCTTACCATCAGGCGAATGTTTTTCAAATCGTCACACGATTGCATTAAAAAAAAACCGAAATCAGCTGTTGCATAGAATTCATCCTAGACGCAATCTATGGATCTTTTGTAGTGTTAGGACTCTACTGCAGAGTCCGCCTGGGGAAGTACCACACCTTTGCCAATGATTCAGGCGCCAAGCAGTAGTGTGCAAGCATTACTGTGTTCCGGCTTGAAGGGCAATGTTACCAGATAAATTACTGGGTATGAAGAGATTTGACACCTAATATCTAGGTAAGGGTGACGAGCGCAGCGCAGTGCGGCGCAGGATTGTGTTCGCAAGTTCACAATTCTAGCACTGCTACTGTTAGAGGCAGACGTGATACTTACCACCAGGCGAACGTCTCGCTCGTCTCGTCACACTAAAGCAATAAAAAAAAATGGAATACATTTTTTCAATTCATTTTTTAAAATGGTCTCGCTCGCTCGTCACTCTAAAGCAGGGGGCGGCCAAGATAGTCCGCGGGCCGCATGCGGCCCGCGGACTATCTTGGTGCGGCCCGCAAGCCTGAGGTCCGTAAGAAAAAAATACCAAAGCATACATAAAAAGCTATAAGCATATAAAAATACATGTCCGAAGTGCGGCCCGCACTGATACTCTGGCAACATATGTGGCCCTGCTATAGCAAAAGGTTGCCGACCCCTGCTCTAAAGCAATAAAAAAAATGGAATACATTTTTTGAGACACTGATGTACCCATATTTGAAAATAAATGAATTGAATTGAATTGAATTTGACGATATATTGGTTCCATAGTAAAAGTTGTTCATAGATCTGAGTAGGTACTACGATATCGTAGAATATGTTCGTCCTTCATCGAAAAACTCGTACATTGTTCAGGTAATAATAGTGAAGATTATAATTATTAATTAATCTTACGTTAAAACGTGACTAGACCGTAATCACGGATTAACGTGGGTACATGATAGAAATTAGTGCCTACATGCTAGTAGTTATGGATAGTATAGTTCGATTTAATCAGGGTTCATTTAAATTTTAGAAATTATTTTATGTCTATCTTGCTTACTATTAACTACAACTACTACAACTTACTACTAACTTCAAATGAATGCATTTTTTGTTGCTCAAATAACGTTTTTATTATTATTATTATGCACATATTTAATTGATTTCTTAGATTTTTAAGTTTTTTACAATTAATATACAACGTGTAACAAAAAAGTTCAACAATACGAAAGGGTATGTATGTACTCATCATTATGAACAACTTTTACTATGGGGCCAACCATGAAACCTCGAAAAAAAAAAACAGCTGTTCCATACAAAAAGTTCCTTGACCTTGGAAAAAATGTAATTAGTGTCTACTCCTAGTTCATAGTTCAACCGACTTCAAAAAAGGAGGTTCTCAATTCGACTAGAAGTTTTTTTAAAACTATTTACAGGGTTGCGTTTGACTTAAAAAAATACCGGGTGTTAGTTTGAACACCGTTATCCTTCTAGGATATCATTGTACTCATCATTATGAACAACTTTTACGATGGGGCCAACCATAAAATCACGAAAAAAAACCAGCTGTTCCATACATAAAGGTTCATTGATCTTGGACAAAATGGGTTGGCCCCATAGTAAAAGTTGTTCATAATGATGAGTACAATGATATCCTAGAAGGATAACGGTGTTTAAACTAAAACCCGGTATTTATTTTTTATTATTATAAAAAATAAATATTATTTTTTACTTGAGCTACTTGTTTTTTTAATGTTTGTTACGCGATACCTCCAGGGCAATGTTACCATATAAATTATTGGGCATGAAGAGATTTGACATTTAATATCTCAGGGTGACGAGCGCAGTGCAGTGCGGCGCAGGATTTCGTTCGCACCTTCACACCTGGCACTGCTACTGTTATGGTCAGGCTTCATGCTTACCAGGCGACTCGCTCGGCTCGTCAGTCCACTGCATTAAAAAGCTTTGGCATACCACTTTACTATTCATTTAACATTATCACATCAACAGCCGAAGACGTTCACTGCTGGACGCAGGCCTTCCCCTTAATAGGGAGGGGTTGCCATAAACCCCACGCTTGGCAAACGGCTTGGACATCGCAGAATGCTAAGGATGCACCGCCCGACGGCCAGTGGCCGATTTACACATTTGCCGCCAGTAGGCTATACAAATTTCGCCGCCCTTAATTCGAATTGTAGAGATCGGCAGATCTCTACAATTCAATACCCTTAGCACAAAAAAACTTAGTATGATCCTTATTCATAATCATGTTTAATATTATAATAGTTGAAGATGACAATTAACTCATTTTGGTCAGAAACGAAAATTTTTCATTGGACCTGTTGTGGACCTGCCGTTTTTCTAATTCGGAAATGAGTCTATCAGTGAGGATGAAAAATGTTTTAACCCTGAAAGTAACACTCACACTCGGACCTAATAGTATTTAGGTATAGGTAAATAAATATGTATCTTTTATTATTTGTAAGACAAAAAAAATGGTCCCACATTTGCCGCCCTAGAGTCCAGCCTACTCAGCCTGCTGGTAAATCCGCCACTGCCGACGGCTCGAACTCATCGGTGGGCGTGGCTAAAAAGCATGCTCTCTTCATCAAACAAAGTGTGGGAAAGGGAGAAAGAAAGATAAATGAGCGCGCAATTTTTTTCATGGCGACCTTTGGCTGCAGGATTGTGATGAATAAACTACTGAACTAATTATTCCAACTAAAGTAATTTGAAATTTTGATGCACTAAACTATGCCGCTAAATACATTATTTTATTTTCGTACTCCTTATGTTATTTATTTACGTCCAAAATGGCGTTAAAATTGAGCTAAAATACAAGATGTTTCCTGAGCGCCTAACATGCGCACCGCGAGAAAATTTTCTCGATTCTACAAAACAGGACAAGGCTACGAATCTGTATACGTTTGTCTCGTTTTCGCACGACATAAAGACACGACAAAATTTTGCCCTGCAGGCTCATAGCTTTCATGTTTTTTAACTCTTTACTTTCTTATCAATTTACAATCCTAGATAATGAAGAGACAAATCGATATAATACTTAGTCTTGTAATCTTACCTACAACATTACATAATAATACATTGTTAGGAAACCCAGGTCCACTATTTATGTGAACATCTCTAATCCATTAGATCTTGATTAGTACAATTGGGGTCGGATTGGCCCCAATTGACTGGATGACCTGTGGACCACTCAATTGATTCTCGATTGTTTAGCTTTGTTTAAGTCATGCTGACGTAGTACTGTGACGTCATGCGCCTAATTTGTCTGCTTGCTAATGGTTCGAACAGACTATGCCGGGTCGCAGCGGGTCGCATCGCAACGCAAAGCTTGCTTAGCATACTAGTGCCGGGCCCTAACGCATTTTGAGTTCAGTGTACTTACTTTTAGCCTACCCTCGAAGGGCAAAATGGGCCATATCCACGACGCTGGCCCAGTTGCGGGTTGGTGAATTCACATACGCTATTGAATTACTTCTCCGGACGTCTGCAGGTTTCCTCACGATGTTTTCCTTCACCGAAAAGCCAGTGGTATGAGTATCCGTACATAAACTCCAAAGAGCTCATCGGTGCGGGCCTGGGTTTGAACCCGACCTCACGATTACATGTCAAGCGGTCGATTGGGTTACCACGGCTTTTTTCGCCCATCGAGGGTAGGCCAAAAATCCAGCAGTGGACAATAAAAAAAAGGCTGATTATGCTATGCTTATTTACATTTTATACAGGGTTTGTTCTAATCAGTTAGCATCCTTTTAAGGGCATATTCTGTACATCAAAACAAACAACTTTAACTATGGGGCCAACATTGAAATCACGAAAAAATTATCAGCTGTTCCATACAAAAAGTAGGCACGACCTTGGGCAAAATGTATAGAACCGCTGTTTTTTTTCGCGATTTCAATGTAGGCCCCATAGTGAAAGTTGTTTGTTTTGATGTACAGAATATGCCCATAAGGCCGGGTATTCCACGTTTCAAGCACATTTTTTAATGAGATCAATCATTAGTCTAAAGCTGTATCAGGTAGGGTCACATTTAGCGGAGCAAAAATATGGCGGTTACGCAGATTCGTGCGTGTCAAACTACGATTATTGAAGATTTGCTCAGATTACTTGAAAAGTATAGAAATTCATAACTTTTGAACCACAGCATGCTCTCCAAAATACTATTAACTTATAATACATATTTTTTTAATGTGACTATGTGCTGTAATTAGGACATAAAACTGAAAATGGTTTAAAAATAGACACTGTTTCGGTATTTTTTTCTATCGAGGAAAGTATAATCAATCGTGTTTTCATCCACAAAAGTTACTAAGACGGATGTTCTTCTGTAACATTTTGTATTTTTGGGCTTTAAATATAGTAATTTGGCCAAATAAATTTGATTTTGCGAGGGACAAATTTGGAAAATACAAGCCTTAAAAGGATGCAAACTGATTAGAACTAACCCTGTATGAACTATCGTACACTATACTGGGGCGGTGCGGCCACTGCGTCGGCATCGGAGCGGACGGATTTGTTGCTTTGTATATATTTCAGGTTTGCAAGTTGAAGTGGCTGTGGGCAGGCCACATCGCTCGAAGAACTGACAACCGATGGGGAAGAAAGGTTCTTAAGGCGACCGCGAACCGGAAGACGCAGCGTAGGAAGGCCTCCCACTATATACATATAGAGGTGGACCGACGACATTGTAAAAGTCGCGGGCAACCGGTGGATGCAAATGGCAGGTCGTAGTACAATGTGGCGGTCTAAGGGGGAGGCCTTCGTTCAGCAGTGGACGTCTCCGGGCTGATGATGATGATATATTTCTATGGGACAGCGTGCACTGGATCGGCAAATCCGTGCCAGATACTGGTATTTCTGCCGATGACATCATCCGTAGCGAACGCGTCATTTGGATGTCGATATTGCCGAGGCAAAATCCAAATGCAGTGGACGCACCGTATCGGCATTTTCTAAATGCCGACGCTCCGTCCGCTCCTTCCGGGCCGATTCCGACGCAGTGGACGCGCAGCTTTAGGTATCCGCAAGCGCGATGCGGCCCGGCATAGTGTGCGATCAAAGACTATAAATACTGTTGACTGCTCGTCCGACTTCCCCTCAAACGAAAATTAGTAGTTTAAAAACCACTGCTAGACACTGTGAGTACGTCAGAATCTCATTGTATTTCATAACTCAGATTGCGTCATCCCAGTGATTGTCCAACCGCAAGCGTAGAACGTTACCTCGCCCCCTGCCCGCAACGGTGAGGCGTGTTTGTAGGAGAAATTATGTTCACGAGCCATCAACAGGCTGTATGATCTGTGTGTGTGTGATAGTTCATATAAAATGTATGAACGCGATCTGCGCGAATTTTTGCGATGCGACGCGCCCCACTGCAGCGGGCATACCATTCATCGACAGCCAGAAAACGTTCACTATTGGACGAAAGCCCTAATACGGGTTTGCCATAATCCCCATGCTTAGCAGCCGCCTTGGGGATCACAGAACGCTCACCACCGTTAACCGAGAGGACGCTGACGATGCAGTTTTAGGACATACGCAGGTTTTAAGTAAAAGAATTGTATTTAAACCAATGTACGGACCATATTCTTCACTGGCTTTTCGGAGAACTATTAACAGGCTGATTATGTAAAGTAAAAAGCACGCGTGTGTAATAGCATGGATTATGAGTCCAAAGCCGATGCAATAAGATCCACATTACGAGGAAAAACGAGGGGTGTGGTAAAAAATAAAACTCATACCTGATCTTGTGTAAGTATTAGAGCCTTCGGCGGGCGGGGGCTTGATTCTGGCGTCTCGACCGGCGAGAACCATTTCACTGTGGACTCCGCGTACGTAGTATGAGGCGCCTGCAGGAGCGGCGTCCGCTCGTTGGTCGCGGTACTGTGTTGCACTGCGAAGGGAAACCGACTCTATTGTTACCACATAAGAAATAATAGTACATTATGATACGAGTGTGCTATGTTGGTCATTACACTAGAGGCGGTATTATGCGCGCGAGCCGCAGGCGAGCGCGATAAGGAAGCCGAGAGCGTAATGAATAATAGCACAAGAGTTCCATACGACTGTTTTCATCACACTTGCGAGGAAAAAACAAACTTTTTTTGATAATAATCAACCACACAGCGAAAACGTTAACAAACATTTGCAGAAAATGGCGCCCAAACCAGCAATGCGCGCGCAGGTTGACATTTACTTCAGCGGCATAAGAACTCTTTGTTGGTATTACAAAAAAACTGTAAGTATTACCCGGCTATATTAAGTGTGCTTCGTATACGTACGTCTAATTGCAGTCACGTACAAACTTGACTTTACCGGGTTATACCTATTATAGCACAAGTAGGGTAATGTAAAGTAAAAAGCACGCGTGCATAATAGCTTGGATTATGAGCCTAAAATCGATGTAATAAGATCCACTTTACGAGCAAGTGTGATGAAAAGCTCCTTACCTGATTAAAGCCCGTCACAAATGTAGCTATAATATATACAGGGTTAGTTCTATACAGTTAACGTCCTTTTAAGATCATATTCTGTACATCAAAACAAACAACTTTAACTAAGGGGGCCAACATTGAATTCGAAAAAAAAATATTGCTGTTCCGTACAAGGAATCCCAAGGTCGATGAACTTTTCGTATGGAACAGCTGACATTTATTTCGCAATTTCAATGTTGGACCTATAGTAAAAGTTGTTTGTTTTGTTGTACAGAATATGCCCTTAAAAGGATGCTAACTGATTAGAACTAACCCTGTATATTCAAATCATAGCATACCATATTACGATAATTTTCTATACAAATCTTCGGGCAGTCAAACCGCAGCTATAATATACATTTCTATTTTGTATATCGTAATATGCCATGCTATTTATTAATATACAATGTATAACAAAAAGGTTCAACAATACTGAAGGGTATGTATGTACTTATCGTTATGAATAAATTATACTACGGGGCCAAACTAGAAAACGCGAAAAAAAAACAGCTGTTCCATACATTTTGTCCAAGATCAATGAACTTGTTGTATGGAACAGCTGTTTCTTTTAAGTGATTTAAAGGTTAGCCGCATAATAAAAATTGTGCATAATTATGAGTACATACACCCTACCCTTCAGTATTGTTGAACCTTTTTGTTACACATTGTATATTATAGCTACGCGTGGGACGGGCTTAAGAGTAGACAAGTTGGTCACTTCTCCATAGAAACGCGGTAGTATTACTACTCCACTATGTAATTTTGTAGGTCCAAGACTAAGTATTATATCGATTAATTTCTTCATTATCTAGGATTGTAAATTATTACGAAAGTAAAAAGTTAATAAACATGGAAGTTATGAGTCAGGAAACATCTTGTATTTTAGCTCAATTTTAACGCCACACTGGACGTAAATAAATAACATAAGGAATACGAAAACTCTAAAATAATTTATCAAGCGACATAGTTTAGTCCATAAACATTTCAAATAACTTAAGTTGGAATAAATTAACTCAGAGTTTATTCAACCACATTACTGCAGCCAAAGGTCGACAAAAAAATATTTACGCGCTCATTTATCTTTCTTTCTCCCTTTCCCACAGTTTCTTCAGTTTGATGAAGAGAGCATGCTTTTTAGCCGCGCCCACCGATAAGTTCGAGCTGTCGACTTGTCGATCTTTAAGGCGCAGATGTGGTCGTGAAGTGAGATTCATGATCCATTGAGCTAATATCTATAGTCACAAACGTGCAAAAAAATGTCTGCGACTTTTTGAACGACTTGAACTACGATAAGACAAGCGCTCTAGCATACATTGAACACTGTACAAGCGACTTACTGTTAAAATTCAAACAATTGTGAACTATATAATGCACGTTGCACGTTTTTTGACTGTTTTCAATTAGAGATTGTGACACTCTTTAGATATTAGCTCATAGGCTAGAACCTAAAGTTGCTGCATTTATGGTTATTTAAATTTTAATTCATAGAACAGAACAGGTAGAACGTCTATACTAATTAATCACATATCTAACAAAAGAACTAATTGGACAAAATGGTCTCTTAGTTCCATTATTCAAAAAACAGAAACTAATGGAACTACTTGGACTAAAAACTCCCCTCAAAAAAGGAGGAGGTTCTCAATTCGAATATATTTTTTATTTTATTTTTTTGTACGTGTGTCACGCGATTACAACCTCAATTGAAATGTACCGATTTTGAGGATTCTTTTTTGTTTGGTAAGTCATACTTCAGAGGTGGTCTTATACATGTTACCGAAATAGATCCAGCACTTTTTGAAAAATCTACAAAAACAATAAATATATACATAGATGACGTTATGATTGTTGCTCGCCCCCACCTGCAGGCGCTTCAGGAACAATTGCAGAAACGTCGATAACATTTTCAAAATGGGGTCTTATATCTCTATAGAGTATATTGTTTGACATATTAGTTATGTGATGTTGTGAATGTAGTTAATGGGCCTTTATTAACTACAACAAATACAAATACTACTTAGCCAACTACACAAAAAACAAAAGGATTGTTCCTCACACCCACCACCAGCCGGCAGCGTACCCAGCAAGCTAGTTACATATAGAGTAGTGACGCTGTGAATGTAGTAACATATAGAATTGGAATGTTGTGAATGTGGTTACATCATAGAGTTGATATGTTGTGAATGTATGCAGTTACATATAGAGTAGTGATGCTGTGAATGTAGTTACATATAGAATTGGAATGTTGTGAATGTGGGTACATCATAGAGTTGATATGTTGTGAATGTATGCAGTTACATATATAGTTGAGATGTTGTGAATGTAGTTACATATAGAGTTGGAATGTTGTGAATGTGGTTACATCATAGAGTTCATACGTTGTGTGAAAATTGTATATAAGTATTCTATCAGCTATCTGGTTTCCATAATACAAGCTTTGCTTAGTATGGGGCTAGATGGCGCTGTGTAAAATGTCCCACAATATATATATATATAATGTATGCAGTTACATAATTATACAGTTGATATGTTGTGAATGGAGTTACATATATAGTTGGGATGTTGTGAATGGAGTTACATATAGAGTTGGAATGTTGTGAATGTAATTACATCATAGAGTTGAGATGTTGTGAATGTATGCAGTTACATATAGAGCTGGGATGTTGTGAATGAAGTTACATATATAGTTGGGATGTTGTGAATGTGGTTACATCATAGAGTTGAGATGTTGTGAATGTAGTTACTAGTTACATATAGAGTCGAGTATCTGCTTGGCCTGCAGTTCCTGCGGCAGTACCCGGAAGTCGAGGAACCACGCCTCGCTCCACGCGAGCACGAACGACGTCAGTATTAGGAACACTTGGAAAACGGGCTGCGCCGCGTTGGGCCACTGGAACGAAAGAATATTTATTTTATTTGACAACACCAACATGATTCTTATCTTCTTATTCTATAAATTTAGCCGAGTTATACCTATTATAACACTAGTGCTGTAATGTAAAGTAAAAAACACCCGTGTGTAATATCTTTAAGATTATGCATGAGCAGGGACTGTAATATCGATATTTCTATGGTATCGATATCGCAAAATCGATATAATAACTGATAATTTGGTATCTGTTTATCGGTATTGATACTGATACTTTATTTCAATACACCAATGATACCGATACCTACTTTATTTCAATACATTGATTTACATTTGTTTTTATTAATTTCAAATCAAAATGTCTATCAATTTCATATACATGGTTTTGTCGTTTGCGTCTTATTTTTCATATTTTTTAAATATTTTATTATTTAGACGGATAAACAAAACTTCGAAGCTTGAGGGGCAAGCCGCCTGTAGCCACTCCGCACCGCAGAGCCTAGAAATCTGACAATGTCGCCGCCACGCCGTATAGGTATAAAGTATTGATAAAATTATCGATACTTTTATACCGATATTAGAAAAAAGTGATACATACAGGGTTAGTTCTAATCAGTTAGCATCCTTTTAAGGGCATATTCTGTACATCAAAACAATTTTTTTACGATGGCGCCAATCGTGAAAAAAAATCGACTGTTACATACAAAAAGTTCATCGACCTTGGGCAAAATGTATGGAACTGGTTTTTTTTTTGTAGCGATTTCAATGTTGGCCATAGTAAAAGTTGTTTGTTTTGATATAGAGAATATGCCCTTTAAAGGATGCTACCTGATTAGAACTAACCATGTATATCGATATGTTTTAGAAGTATCGGTACAGTTATCGATGTTTTCTTTAAAGTATCAATATTTTTCATTTATCGATATCGGTCCCTGATTATGCCTAAAACCGATGCAATAAGATCTACTTTACGAGCAAGTGTGATGAAAATAAAATTACAATATAACATGCCAGAATTAAGCAGGTAAATAATAGCATATTATGCAACTAGTGAATAAAGGACGGTTTTAATGCGAGGGCCATAGATGAATCACGAGCAAGCGAAGGAGTCTAACGACCGATTCACGATGACTGAATCACGAGCGTTGGCATTACGTAGTGACAATACAATTATGTGTGAAACTGGCGACAGCGGTTTTCTGTACAATGGACTAGATGACTGGTTTTTTTATTGTTGTATTAAAATAATTAAAATGTGGCCCATAAATATAGCTGATTAATGAAAACAAAATGAAAATCTAATTAAAAATAAGAAACTTATAAGCATTTTAACATCATGCTAGTCAGATAGGAGATTATGACGTCACTTCTCTGTACGCCATATAAATTCTATTCTGACAAGTCGCCATACTTGTCAGAATAGAGAGCGTGACGTGAGCGGGGCGTGACGTCATCTTTTGTTTTGTGGGAAAGGGACAGAGATTTCTCTACCAAAAACTTGAAACGCTTATATATCAGAACATTAATAACCGATTAAAATCATTTTTGCATTAAACATACTATATTTACTTAAATTCTTCATCAAAGCTATAGGTTTCAACGGTATACACATCAGTCATCTACCCTATTGCTTTATAACATTGTTTTGAAAGCCGTTCAAACCTAAGAAGTAGGTCTTTCGCTTTTCTCTGGGCAAGATAGTGTGAATACTTACATCATATACATAAACTTTAGCAATTAATAACGCGCAAGTCCCCGCCGTTGATAGCTGAAACAAGAAACATTTTAAATTACTTTTAAAAAAACTTGTGGTGGTAGGACTCTATTGTAGCTCGCCTGGGGAAGCACCACACATTTACCAGTTATTATACCGCTAAGCAGTGTCCAAGCATTACTGTGTTCCGGTTTGAAGGGCAATGTTACCAGATAAATTACTGGGTATGAAGAGATTTGACATCTAATATCTCAGGGTGACGAGCGCAGCGCAGTGCAGCCACAGAATAAACAATACTCGTAGTACTACATACAGAAAGTTAACTCCGCAAAGGAATTGAAATAAATAAGGGGTCTATCTAAATAGGCAATATAGCAAAGTAGCAATTCAACTCGCACAGCGCTGGATACCGCTCGCTATATTCATCTAGATATACCGCTCTCTTTCTATCCCGTATGTTTAGTTACGTGCGACGAGGCTAGCGTGCGGGCGGCCACTGACCTCAGCCTTGCATTGTCCTCCCGGACGGAGCGCCGGCTAAACATACCTAAACTGCGGAGTGACAGCCCCCCCCCCCCCCCCCCCAGGTGCGGCGCAGGATTTTGTTCACAATTCTGGCACTGCTGCTGTTATGGGCAGGCGTGATGCTTACCACCAGGCGACCGTCTCGCTCGTCTCCTTACTCCATTGCATAAATAATATGCTTTAAAAAAAAAACCACCCCAGGATCCGCCCTTGATGGCAATATTGAAATTATCATGGGCAATAGATAGATAGATTAATTCTTTATTGCTCAAACCAAAGAAACATACATACAAAGGATTAAATAAATAATAATGGATTATATTGAGTTATATTTGAATAACTTTTGCATATTTAATCAACATCAGCCAGGAAACGTTCACTCCTGGACGAAGGCCTCCCCCTTAGACCGCCACACTGTAAGACAACCTGCCATTTGCATCCACTGGTTGCCTGCATCTTTAACAGCATTTTAGCACTAAGTAAGTAAGTTCATAAAGGCTGAGTGGCAAGTTCATAAAGGCTGAGTGTCAGAGTTAGTGTTCGCCCGAAGGTCTCTGACATGGCTTGACGGTTGTTATTCTATAACAACAACAACAATTGTTGGACCCGGATGTCCGGGACCAACAATTTAACGTGTCATCCAACCCACGGTAGCGCTCAGAAATAAATGCCACTCGCGGTCACCCATCCGAATACTGAAGACTAACGCTATTTTAGCATTAATTGTTGGATATAGCAAAAGTCAATCTGTCTCACTTTGACATGTATGAAGTAATGCTCTCTCTTTCATATGTTTATTTACAATTATTAACAAGAGACCTTTGTTCTTAAGGCCTTGGTTTCGTGAGCTTATAAAGCTAGTAGTTGCCCTATAGTGTCCCTGCGACCCGGTACAGTAGAGAACACTCGCACCTCTCCTACTATTAATTCGAGTTAATAAACGAGTATGTTATGAAATCGTTAATGCGTCTTTCATTGGCTTCCATACATAACTCTACTATTAATATCATTTTATAATATTAGTATTGAGTAATACTTACCCCTGCGACCCGGTACAGTAGAGAACACTCGCACCTCTCCTACTATTAATTCGAGTTAATAAACGAGTATGTTATGAAATCGTTAATGCGTCTTTCATTGGCTTCCATACATAACTCTACTATTAATATCATTTTATAATATTAGTATTGAGTAATACTTACGGCTATAACAGTCCAGTTATTTATATAAAGCAGAGCATAGAAGAGCAGGAGTACTGTGAAGCGCAGAATGGCTAGGAGAACTATGTCGAATAGCGACACTTTCACGTTGTAATGGATTATTTCCCTGTCAAATATCTGTTCTAAAGTCTCGCCTCGCATCTGAAATTAAAAAGTATGATTGGCGCATTGAGCTTAATATCTAAAGAGTCTAAGTAATAATGTCTAAGTGAAAACAGACAAAAAACGTCCGAGTAACGTTGTACAAATGTACATACCTATACGTGCATTATATAGTTCACAATTGTTCGAATTTAGACGTTATGTCGCTTGTATAGTGTTCAGTGTATGCTTGAGCGTGTCTTATTGTAGTTCAAGTCGTTCAAAAAGACGGCGCACGCTATACAGCGCGCCGAGTTTTGGCTCGGATATTATTTTTGCACGATTGTGACTATAGATATTAGCTCAATGGATTGAAGACATTTTTACCCTTCAGTATTTGAACCTTTTTGCTACAAATAAAATATTAGTTTTCGTCATCAGCCATAAAACGTCCACTGCTGGACGAAGGCCTTCCTCTTAATAAAGGGGTGTTGCCATAATCCCCACGCTTGGCAGGCGGCTTGGGATCGCTTAATGCTCACCACCGGTATCGGCTGCGTAGGTTTTGTGAACAACACACTGCGCGTCGTTCTAACCGGAAGAATATCATCAAAATAGATCGATATAAGCAGTTGGTCGCTTAAACCGGAGTCGTACTAAACGGATATGTTTCCCTATATAGTAACTCACTATGAAACCAAACAAGAGTTTAAATCGTCGTCGCAAAAAACGGTTCGCCGTTATAAGCGATGTCGTTATATCCATATTCTACTTAGTATTAGGATAGGATATTTGTAGCCACTCACCATAACACATATAAGCCACATGAGACTCGTGAACAATAAGTCAAAGGTGACAAACAAACAGAAGAACCGTCTCACAGTGGACATCTTCCCGTAAGGACGGTGGCCTGCCACCAGGTCTTCTGAAACCAGGTTAACCGAATGTGAGTTACCTGGAACAAGATAAATAAATAAATATATAAATATATTTATTATATATATAATAAATAATAATATACAACGTGTAACAAAAAGGTGCAACAATACGAAAGGGTATGTATATACTCATCATTTTGAACAACGCATGCGCTGCACTTAGATTGGCTCTAGTGAAGCTTTTTTATTTCCGCATTTCTCATTTTTACAAACCATTCAAAACACACATTTCATACACACCTCATACAAACATCATAGAAAACCTCATAAAACACTTAGCTCAAACCTCATAGAAACACTTCTGTACCTCCGCACTCTGCACCTACGTGTCCTATGAAATTATTGATACTCTACTTGTACTTATAATGAATTACTCATAACCATATCAATGTTAATTAAATAATTTAACTTTTGTATTGTGTCAACAATTACTATTATTCTAAAACTGCTATATACAAACTAAACTCATATCTAATATGTAAAATGTCATTACATAATCATAAATTTATAACAAACTGGGAGTTAAAAATCCTCACCAACCTAACTTCTAAAAACAAAATTAAAAAAAACAGTAAATGCTTCTTGAATTGTTGACATAACAGCTCTGTATATTTCCTTTTTCTGACTAAAATCATTTCCAACCTCCTACAATCCATCATATCTGATAGATGTAAGTACGCTCATTGTATAGTCGTGCAACGATGGGAAGGCTACCCACCAAAATACAGGTGTTGCCACACCTAGTTTGGTGGCTATGGCTGCAAAATTATGTGAAACTGATTCTGAAATAAAATGAATTTTTACTTTTTTTACATTAACTTTTACTATGAGGAAAACTCTGATAACGCGAAATAAAAACAGCTGTACCATACAAAAAGATCCTTGGACAAAATGTATGGAACAGCAGAGATCGCTGTGTGGTTGATTATTATCAAAAAGTAAATAACATTCAAGTTTGCTTTTTCCTCGTAAGTGTGATGAAAAGCGTCGAATGTAAAGCGTGTGCTTTTGGTAATTAACACTATCGGCTCCCTTATCGCGCTCGCCTACGACTCGCGCGCATAATACCGCCTCGTATGTACTTAATAACCATCATAGCACCCTTGTATCATAATGTAGGTACCTACTATTGTTGTATTCGCCTCAATACTGAATACTGAACAAACATCAGGATGTACGAAGTTCAGAGAGTCATCTCATCATTATCATCATCAGCCCGGAGACGTCCACTGCTGAACGAAGGCCTCCCGTTAGACAGCCACACTGTACGACAACCAGCCATTTGCATCCACCGGTTGCCCGCGACGTTTACAATGTCGTCGGTCCACCTAGTGGGAGGCCTTCCTACGCTGCGTCTTCCGGCACGTGGCCGCCACTCAAGAACCTTTCTTCCCCATCGGTCATCGAGTCATCTAGTCCCGTATAAATATAACAACTTTAAGACCTATTAAATTTCAATCAATCAAAAGAACTTACTCAAATGCCTGTACTGTGGGCCGGTAACGCTGCTGAGGAGTGACTCCGCGGCGTGCCTTATGTGTGGATCCGCCATTTTGATCTCTGTAACCATTAGTTAATCACATTAGATAAAATAACACAACGTGTTGACGAGCCGTAATTAAGTCGCCGCAACAGTAAAGTTTTTGGTATTTTGTATTGTTAACAAATAGAGTTTAATATCGCGATTCGTTTGTCATAGTTGAATTTCATGTCTGTTAGCCTAAGATGTTTTACCTATAGATGAGTTGTCCCCCCCGCCATATTTACTAGACGAAATCAAGGTAATTGCCGTGATCGCTACCAGTCTTTCACTTCCGAATGTCCGGTGATACGCTGCCGCTAATCGTATGTTTTCTAGCAAAAAGATGGTGATATAATGCCTTTCTGTGTATTTAGACACTGCACAATCTACACAGGCACTGTGAGAGATAAAAAAAAATCATTTCACGCGTAAGTACTGTATTTTAATTGCAATGGGAAAAAATGAAATTTATTTTATCTGAGGCAACTGTTGTCACTTTGAAATGGATGGCCGAGATAGATAGATCGTCTTGTGTGAGAGAGTGAAAGAGAGCCACACCGGCGCGGCGAGGGCGCTCGCTCTGGCCAATCAACTTGTGTAGCTTATTACGCCGTAAGAGAAATTAGATATTTGTCTCTTTCTGACAACAGGTGTGGCGTATAAAATCGGTCATATTCTTTCCTTTTCTTCTCAAAGTGCATAGTAACATGCGTAAGTATATTTATATAGGCAACTTCTAGTCAGTTTTTAAAGCAGTTTTGTTCGACTATAACTACTCTATTTATTTCAACTCACTGCTGTTAGCGCGATATTTTTTTCGCAGTATTATTAGTGTTAATTTGTTTTATTAGTGTTAATTCCTTTACTTTAGTAAATTTAATTTATTTTAATTACAAAAGGTATGGTAGTTGTCGCTTAAAATATTGAGTAATGCGATATGGAAGTTTATTTCCGATGTTTTGTTTACGTTCCTTTCTTCAAAATTTCAAAGTCAAATTTATTTAGTCAAATTACTATATTTAAAGCCCAAAAATACAAAATGTTACAGAAGAACATCCGTCTTAGTAACTTTTGTGGATGAAAACACGATTGATTATACTTTCCTCGATAGAAAAAAATACCGAAACAGTGTCTATTTTTAAACCATTTTAAGTTTTATGTCCTAATTACAGCACATAGTCACATTAAAAAAATATGTATTATAAGTTAATAGTATTTTGGAGAGCATGCTGTGGTTCAAAAGTTATTAATTTCTATACTTTTCAAGTAATCTGAGAAAATCTTCAATAATCGTAGTTTGACACGCACGAATCTGCGTAACCGCCATATTTTTGCTCGGCTAAATGTGACCCTACCTGATACAGCTTTAGACTAATGATTGATCTCATTAAAAAATGTGCTTGAGACGTGGAATTCCCGGCCTTAAGATGCCAGATAGATTATGTACAATATTTGCTGCATTCCATAATGTGCTAAATGTGATAATATCGAATCCGACCAAAGTCACAATGATTACTCGTTCAAATCAAAGACCTTATATTATGTGACTATTAAATTTGGTCGGATGTGCGATATTATCACTTTTGGCTCATTACGGAACGCAGTAATTATTACATAAGTATTTTTTGTAAACTCTTAACTATGCACTACATTTTTTCCACATTTGTATCAGTAATGGATATTGCCTAACTGTGCATGTGTGTGTGAGTGTGTGTGTGTGTGTGTGTGTGTGTGCGAAAAACATGACGTTTTACGGATTTTGGCTTTGGGCCGTGACCATAGAGATAGAAACTACCTCTATGGCCGCGACTTAAGATCCTCTCGTCTAGGTATGTCTGCCTGGCTGTCTTTTGGCTGTTGATGATCCGATCTTTATAGAATTTTGTAAGTAAGTAGTTCGGGCAAATACAATTATCCAGTTGATTGGTAGTTCTTTTGAGCATTTGGATTGTCTCTAGACTGTCATCAGTATGGCTACAATCTTTTTTTTCTTGCGTAGTAGCCTAAGTAGTTATATTTATCCAGTTCGAACTGTTGTTTTGCATTCCCGCCAAATTTACGTAAAAAAATCAGCTGTTCCATACATTTTTTCCGAGGTCAATGAACTTTATGTATGGAACAGCTTTTTTTTTTGGTCAGCCTCGTAGGTAGTAAAAGTTGTTCATAACGACCTATCTACCTCTGTAAATTTTCGCGGGAATGCAAAACAAGAGCTTGCATAAGCCAAATTGGTCAAGGGCCTTACAAATACAAATAGTTGAATGCTTGAAAAATAAGTTGATCGCGAGCTCTCAGTTCGCTGCAGATTACTAGTACAAATACAATACACGTAACAATAAAAAAATACAGGTGGTAATTTTTTTTTTTTTTTCTGTATTCCTAGAACCCGTAAAAACAAGAAATCAAGTCAAAAATTGTGGTGACAAGTAAAATAAATTACGAACAGTTTCTAAAGCAATACATAAACATTGATACTGCCACAATATGTAAATCACATATTTACGAAATACAACAGGCGTTATTATCTCTACTGAATGACCTAATAAGCATGATAACTGTTACCGAGTGCTGCAATATAAATAAAAAGGTCAAAAAACTAGACCAATGTTTGCTAGATCAGCATCATAATCAGCCTGTCATGGTTCACTGCTGTGACAGACCACTCCAAAGGTATATTAGGCCACTAAGCTTAATCTTGGACTTTCATCAGAGACATTTTTATATATCTGGCACTTCATTCAATCTCAGAACATTCTACAATACTTCTGATTGTCAATTTGTGTTCAGTTATACAAAACGTTTTATAACGACGGATGGGACGGGACAACAAGAAGTAAAAAAGCTAAGCAAATTAATAGTATACTTCTTATGTTTTAGTCAAGTTATTTTTCGTATTTTGGTTCAACAATATTGGTAACAATTTTTTATGTAATTCAGATATTTCAACAAAGGCCTCCTCTAGAATATCTTGTAAAATTGTGAGGTTGTAGGTAGAGATAAGAAAACTTGTAAGTACTATTTTTATGCTATCGAATGATGAGACAAGTGAGATGTTTAGCTAGTGGTAAGTATCACTCCTGCCCATAACAGTAGCAGTGCCAGAATTGTGTACTTGCTAACAAAATCCTGCGCCGCACTGTGCTCACGTCGTTGTCACTGTGATATGAAACCTTTTCATGCCAAGTATTTCTCTGGTAACTTTACCCTTCAAACCGAAACACAGTTGTTGCTCCCTTTTTTATTTTTTATTTATAGACTTGCGTTTGACTGCCATCTCGTCTGATGATAAACGAAGATGCAGTCTACGATAAAGCACACTTGCCTAGAAGAAACCGATTCACTCGCGACTTGAAGACACCCAGATTATAATTATCGGGAAACACCCACTCGGGCAGCGCATTCCACTGTTTAGCAGATCGAATAAAGAAAGTGGAATCAAACCGTTTCGTACGAGTTTTTGGTACATCAACCATAAAACTGTGTCGCTTTTTCGAGATCCTCCTGGCCGTCCGATAGAAGAATGGGCTCGGGGGAATAAGATCATGCAGATCCAAAGCACACTCTCCAAAATGTATCCGATAAAATACCAATAGGCTAGCTACTTTTCTATGATGATCAAGGCTTTGTAGCTTGGTCCGAACTAGACAGTCGTTGCCAATGATTCTCCTGGCACGTTTCTCGATTGACTCCAACAACTCAACAACTCCTTGTTGTTTTGCGGTTTAATGCCTGGAAACACCACGTCTTTGTGTGGTACTTCCCTAGGTGGAGTCTGCAATAGATCCCTACCACTACTTAAAATAGCTAGCTAGTAGTTGGAGACTGCTTAACTAGAAATTGTGAGGGCGTGAATTTTTTGTAGCTCCATACTAAAACTGAGTCATACCAAACTAAACTGTATTTATCAATATTGTCTGTGATTTGTTTGGTTATTTTCAGAATGATAATTGAAAACAAAGGACAGATAGTAAAAATACACCTAGAATGATAAAATTATGAATCATGGGACCTTATTTCATACATGAACTTTGCACTCATCATACAAATTATTATGTTATTAGTGAAAGTTGTTTGGAATATCATTAGAATAATGTGAGGATTATACATAACTTAGGCTGTTAGTCATACAGAAAAGAAAAGATTTCTTAACATTCTAAATGTAATTAACATGACCTCAAAAACTTGATTTCTACAACAAAAACAAGTGATCTATCTAAGCTTGTTATTAAAGATCGTTGTGAGTAGAATAGCTATTGTATTAAACTAAAACAAAAGACTTACTTCGCTAGATGTAATAAATTAACACTAAACAAATGCTAAAAGCATATTAATAACACTGATTGTTATTGGTCTAATTACTACTGTTATCAAATACACATTTGGTAATCTCCTTCCACTGAGGCCCACTGACTGTTTTAATTGGCAAAACAAGTCAATTAATAGAAAAGGATTCGGTATTTTATAAATCTGTACTGTACTGTAGTTTACTAAATAATAAAAATTGCGAGAATAGTGGCGAGAGGAGATTTGAGGGGAAACTAGGAACGAGACGAGAACGTCAGGAGACCAAATATAACATAAGTATAGCAAAAAGATAGCGAAAAATACACGAGTGTAAAAGAGTCAGCTAGTGTTTCATGCTGAACATTACCCTCATGAATGGAAGATTGCATATTGCAATTTGGAACATTATCACAACTCAGCTGGCTGTCAGATTGATTTGACACAGTTTGACAATGTGAGTACTGTCAACGTCATATCACACAACATGCAAACAAGCTGTCAAACTTAAACTTTTTTTTTCCTTTGTTATAAGCATCGCACGTTGTGCATTCTGCCAGAGTCAAGTCTAATATGAATTTTCATGTTTATATAGTATTATCAAGTTAAATATATTATGAAATCACAGTTAGGCACACAACATTAGTCAAAGTCGACTACAAGTCATGCCCTAGTAAAGTTGTGGCGACTTTACAATGAGCTTTTACGGAGTTTTGAAAACAATACAAAAAGACAAAATGTTTCACCACATTATATCACTTACCCACACTCCACCCTACGCATCAATACAAATAAACCCTCCAAATTTCAAGTCTTTACGACCAGCGGTTTAGGCTGTACGTTGTCTGTCAGTCAGTCAGTCAGGACAGATTTTTATAGTATTAGATTTCATACAAACGATTGATCTTGCTAGATCATTTAAGTATGCGATTGATAAAACACACTCGGCACTTTACGGCCGTTTAAGGAATGCAGGATGCGGCTAATGAAACAACAGTAAATATATATAAGTAAATTTATTTCGAATTCTTCAACAAATGCTTGAAACTAATACAAATTTAAATAGTTTACAATTTTTCGTCAACTTACCTTTGGCATTACAAAACTTAAACTCAAAACGTACGTACAGTCAGCAACGGTGATAATGGAATGGACGGGCCCAGCGCTTGCAAATCGATCAAAATTAACAAGACAACACAATCAAGCATACCTAGCTAAAAGTATGCATATTATCGGAAATATATATTCTCGGAAAATAGAGATAGAAAATCTAATTATTGCTGACAAAAAGAGAACACATGAACATATATTAGAAGTTTGTATAATCGTATCGTACTGCTCGCATGTCGCAAAAACAGAGTATGACTGAAGCGAGTGGAGAGCCGGCGCTCAACATATAGTCTTCAAAATCCGTGCGCTTAATATTTCCCGTCCATTCATCTTATCATTGTCGCTGTGTACAGTAATAAATACCGATAGATTAACAGTAGGTACCTAGATGTAAAAATACCTCACTCAACAAAAAACGTTCCATTAATGTGTGATTAGTATTAGTTAGCATTTAGCATAAGATATTTTGGCGTATACAGTGGGTATAGTATAAATACATATTTATGTAGGTGTGTAAACGTGTCAGGAATTCCAAAGTCCAAATAAATATCTCTAGCAATTCAAAATATGCATTGGTACGTAGTCTGTGGAAAATAGTTTATTCCAAGTCTGGTAAGAAAAATTACTGCTTATAATGAGTTCACCCGAACTGATAACCGATGGGCAAGAAAGGTTCTTATGTGGAGACCGCCCCCATAATGGGGATAGCGTCAATGGGGACAACGGGAATACGAGTACACCAAATTAAACAGTCAGGATGACTGACTCGATTCTATCTGATATTGTTGATTTTAATACCAACTAGCAGTACCTACCAAGTACCAACTGATCCAATCATGCAACTCTATTATCAAGAGGGTCAGTATATCCTGTAAGACGTGAGCTAGCTCTTCGACTGACGCGAAATAGAGCAACAGGATACTGACGCCACAGACTGCTCCGGATGTGAGGTCGCTTAGAGCAGTAGCAGGTAAATGCTAAATAGAGTGTACAGTGTACAGGATGACGACTCTTAACTGACATTGTAGAATTTAATACCGTCTAGCAGTACCAACTGATCCGACTCTATTATATCAGGTAGGTCTTTCACATGACTGGCTCCTCCTTTAGTACCGTCTAGCAGTACCTACTTCTAACTGATCCAATCATCCAACCCTATTATCGGGTGTGTCTTTCACGCAGTAATATGACCTGTATGACGCTAGGCTGAATATAAATAAACAGTCAGTATGATTGACTCGAATGTTAACTGACATTGTAGATTTTAATACCATCTAGCAGTACCAACGGATCCAACCCTATTGTCAGGCGGGTCTTTCACGCAGCAGTATGACGCTAGCACTCCGACGGACGCGAGACAGAGTGACAGGATACTGACGCCACAGACTGCGCCGGATGTGATGTCGCTTAGTGCAGTGCCGGGTAGAGGCTGTATGGAGAGCAAGATGAGGAGACCCAGCGCGCTGAGGAGGGAAAAGGACGATAGAACGATGTAGCCTGGAAAAAGTGAGAAAAATTGCATTGAAATACGGAATCTAATAGAAAATTATTGTTGAATACCAATGAATATAATAGTAATGTATATAATTATTACTCTATTACTAGTATTATATTATAGTACCAGACCATAGAGTTACTTTAGTTAAAATTACTCTATTTAAAAAAAGTGCAATAGCGCCATCTCTATCTGTAACTTTGGAACTAGCTTTTGTTTCTCCCTCCGTGATGCGTGAGTGCGCTCCGCCCCGCCGCGCTGGAACTGCCACGTAGCACAATAGGGGTGCTCTTAATTTTATTGTTTTGGCGTTGCACGATTTTTGCATTTTAAGCCGTAAACAAGCTAGAAAAGTAGTAAAAAAAATTTGCCTGTGTACGGATTAAGTGTGCATTCTATATATTTTTTACGAAACTCACGTTTATAAATATTCAAATTCAAATTCATTTATTTCAGGTACGAGACCCATATAGTGCAGCAAATACAAAATATGTTACAAAAAACTGGCCTATAATGTCACAAAATTTAAAATGTCATTATTATTATTAAAATTTCAAGTAATATAGAAATTTAATTTTAAATTAAATGAAAACAAAATTTAACACACGCAACAAATCATTTAATAAAGGTCAATATCCCCGTACAAAAGTACAATACAACACAATAGTATTATAGAGACAATAAAATCTTAAAAAATATTAGTAACCGGTAAGATCAGGAACTAGCCGATTGTCTAACGTCTAATGGTAAGCGCTAGTATATATATTTTTAGATTACTCACCTGAGATATAATTTCTGTTCGGTAGCAGCTGGTGTCTCCTGGAGCGCAGGCCCAGTAGACCGAGCAGGAAGCAGGTGAAGCCAGACATCACGCCAAAATCCAAGTAGTAGCGGCGGCCCATCTGGAATTTAGAAGAGGAAATCCATGACTTTGTAGATCTATGGAGTTTTTTTTTTCCTTTTTTCTTTGGCCACATCACGTTTGTACATTGTGCCAGTTTTCAAATTTATGGAGATGGCAGAGAAATTATATAGCGACTATTAAAGTTGCCATTAGATCTTTTATTATGTACTTAGTGTCCAAGAGTTAATTAAATGATATTTTTGCTGTATATGAGTCATGTAATGCGAATGATATGTTTTTTTAAAAATTAGAGTTTATAAAAGAGGTTGTTAGCCGTATACCAGGCATGGAATATACCAAATCTGTGGTTTTAGCGCCAACGTTTTTGGCGCTAATTTGCCAAATAAGTAGGTACATTTTCGTTTCAAAATTCAAACTTCAATGTATTTATCAGTGATCTTTTAAGTATATGTCTATAAGATTATTGGTATTAATTATCAAATAGATTATTAATATCATTGAATTAATATATTATGTAAAATTTGCTATTGATACTCCGTTAAATAAATAACGGTTATTTTATCCATTGAACAATGCGGGCGAAACCGCGGGTCAGCCATAAAACGTCCACTGCTGGACGAAGGCCTCCCCCTCAATAGAGGGGAAACCGCGGGTAAAAGCTAGTAAGTAATATAATATTATAAATGCGAAGTTTTTCGGTGTATGCGTATGTTTGTTAGGTACTCCGTCACGCTGAAATGGCTAAACAGAATTGAATGAAATTCGGTATAGGTGTAGCTTTTACCTTGGAATAGCACTAGGCTACTTTTTATTCCAGGAAACGCAGGTGAAACCTCGGGGCACTGCTAGTAAATAATATATAAACACTGTTAGAATAGAATACCTAATAATTATTTTTTGTGTATAAGGTGCAGGACACACAGAACTGGCGTCGGGCAAGAGCATTGCATGGACTCCATTCAGATTTCACACTAAAAACATCGCAAAAAGGCACAGTTTAGGACACCGAACGACCGTTCATCGGGCGTGCATCAGGCGCTGACGAGCCCGACAAACGTCATTCGGTATGTGCCTTATTTCAATGATTTAAGTATGAAATTTGAATGGATTGGCAAGCTGCCCGTGCCATGCCCTCGCCCGACGCCAGATCAGTATGTCCTGCGCCTAACTGTGCTTAAAAAGGTCTTAAAGGTCTCACTCAAGGTCAAGGTTAGTCATATTAGTTATCTACTACCCAGGTTCGAACTTAGATACTTACAGCATACATCATGTAGAAGCTCAGCCCAGTAGTGAGTCCGCCACAGAGCGTCAGTAGCAAAGCAGCAATGGTCAGTGAAGCGACGCCAGCGGTCGACTTCAGCGTCGAGTAGGATTTGTACGTGTCTTCCGAGTACGTGGACGGAGGCGGCGCTACCCTGAAAAGAAAATAGCAATAGTTATTAAACAACGCAGATTTTCAGTTTCACAATAAAATGTATTCTATTCTATTCAGAAAAAGTCGTGTAGGGGTAGGACCCTATTGCAGTGTCCATCTGGGTATGTACCTACCACCAGCGACAATGATGAGATGAATGGACGGGAAATAAGCGCACGGATTGTGAAGACTATATGTTGAGCGCCGGCTCTCCACTCGCTTCAGTCATACTCTGCCTTTGGCACATGCGAGCCGTACGATACGACAATACAAACTTCTAATACATGTACATGTGTTCTGTATTTGTCATGCAGTAATTAGATTCGCTATCTCTATTTTCCGGCAAATGTAATATGCATACTTTTAGCTAGGTATGCTTGATTGTGTTGACTTGTTAATTTTGTACGATTTGCAAGCGCTGGGCTCGTCCATTCCATTATCACTGTCGCTGCCTACCACACATTAACCAGTTATTCAACCGCCAAGCAATAGTGTGCAAGTATTACTGTGTTTCGGTTTGAAGGGCAACTTTTATTTTATCAAGTTATGAGACGAGCAAGACATTCGCCTGGTGGTAAGCGTCACGCCTGCCCGTTACAGTTGCGGTGTCAAAATAAGTTTATTGTGAACTTGCGGACACAATCCTATCTCTTCATACCCAGTAATTTCTCTGGTAACATTGCCCTTCAAACCGGAACACAATAATGCTTGCACACTACGGTTGAATAACTGGCAAAGGTGTGGTACTTTCCCAGGCGGACTCTGCAGTAGAGTCCTATCACTACAAGTGTTATTACCAGAGAATTACCAGAGAAAAAAGGCTATGAGGAGATATGGCATCTAATATCTTAGTTCAGGGTGACGAACGAGCGCAGTGCAGTGTGGCGCAGGATGTTGTTCGCAAGTTCACTATTGTTAATTATGAGCAGGCGTGATGTTTACCATCAGGCGGACGTCTCGCTCGTCTCGTTACTGATTTGCAGAAAAAAATATGAAAACTCTCTAAGTACCGCTATCGTAGTGTCGGATTTGTGAGATTTGCGTTTTACGTAAATAATTACATGATAGTAAAAATTGTATTAAAACAAGACGATTTCCATTTATGCCCGCTAGGTAGGAGACTACTCCAGTTTTCATAGTTTTTTTTTAATCTTTTACGTATTTACGTAATTGTCGCAAATGTGCATGCTAGAGCCTACAGTCGACCCTTAGTGTTAGTAGTGCTTATAAATTTATCGTTTACCGCTGATCGTTTAAGGAGGACAGTTTAATCCTGCCTTTACAACAAACTTTCGAACCGCCCAGCGGTATGGCTGGCACCGACTACAAAAATACCTTATTATAAATTGGTAAAAGTATATATAATTATCAATAATTTCGTCGATTGCCCTTTAATGCTCATTGCTTTGATGGTTTTCTAAAAAATAATGTATGTATTAACTTTTTTTTGTGTGTAAGCAAAAATTAATATTAGAACTTAACTTAACTTTTCATTTAGAATATTAACGTATTACCTAGTATATACATTTTAGCTGTGTTATATTAACTGACTTCAAACACAAAATGTGTAGCTAACTCACCTCGGCACAATAACCGCCGTAGTCTTATCCTTCCTCATACTAATTCTTCTTTCCAATTCCCTCCGACTCTCTTCTCTTCTAGCCTCTTCTCGTCTACTCTCTTCTCGCCTACTCTCTCTGCTCGCCTCTCTATCGAAACTCCTCTCTCTTACACTCGTTACAAACACATCTGGTACGAAATCTTCAAGCCCATAGCTCAATTTCTGTTGAGCTTTTGGTGATATGGGAGATGCCGCACTTCTGTTCATGGACAAATTAGCACAGGATTTTGATGGCGTAACCTGAGGCGTGCTAGACGTAACCTTTTTTGGCGTAATGACGTATCGAGGACTTTCCTTGCTCGGCGTCATACGCACTGAAGGCTGGCTGGCGTAACTCTTCAACTTCCTCGGAGTTGACAGCAATTCGTGAAGCTTTTGCGTTGCTATCAAATTCTTCTGAGTCATCACTGGTGACGTGAACGACACATTAGTCTTCCGAACCGGTTCTTCGTCCGAAGGAACGATTGCGTATCTCAGCGTCTTTCCATTAACAGTCTTCACAATTTCCGTTGGAATTTCTTTCAGTTCATTCTCGTCTGGGCCGTCCACGTTGTACTCTTCTATTTCCGATGCATCTGCTTCAACTATCCTCTTCTTAGTTGGAGAATAATCAGCTATGTCTTCTAGATCTTGGATCACTTCGTATCTATGCACTCTTTCTAACCCGTCATCGCTTTCAGCGTTTCTATCATACCTAGCTTTCTGTTGTTTAAATTGTGCCATTTCTAGGTCTTCGCTTCTGGTTCGGCATCTCACTTGTCTTGTAGACTTGTGGATTAAAGAAGATTGGCGATGGAACTGGCGGAATTTAGCAGGCTTTGGTGGTAGTTCAGGCGGTTCTTCTCTGTTTCTGGCCATTCCAGCTGGTGACATCCTCAGAGGGTTATCAGAAATGTCTGTTCTTAATATTCTATTGCTAAGTTCTATGTGCTTTCGAGGTGAATTGGCTCCCAAAGGAGGCATCCTTTTTCTGTCAGGTGAAATGATTTTCGTGATGCATTGTGGTGCGAATGCCTCGCTTTGTCCGCAAAAGGCTGGGTTGGAGTAATATTTGTAGACTATTTTAGGAGAATCCATTTTGTAAGCGTATAATTTCCCCAGTGCGATTATTATTCAAGAATAAGTAGTTAGACCATGGTTCCTGTAGGGTGATTACTTGACCGGAACGGTTTTCTTGAAGTACGTTCACTTACTTTCTAAGATTGTTGCTTAACTAAATTCAGAGCAATATATTGTAAAATGTTAAAATGTTGTTTTTAGTTGATTATCTTAATTTTAGTATTATAAATTATTGTAAGATTTTAAGTCATTATGCTCTTTTAAACTACAAATAATTTGATTATTTCTAACACTTGATACTTTTGAATATCACTATTAATAAACACTTATATTAAGCACTCACTAATAAACACTAGATATAGTTATAAGTAAGTATAATTATTATTCATCTAAGTCACGTGCATTTTTATTTTTACTTTTTATAATTATTTTGTATTTGTCGTCTTATTATTATTACTTAATCTATCAGTTTGTTCGTACGTGTGCTTAGTTCAACGGTCACCTTTCAACTGCCGAGGGGGATTCCATATTTGAAAAAAAACGGAAACGGCGTAAGCGCACCCCATGGCACGCGCTATAAATTAAAAAAAGGTGCAAGATGTTTTAGAGCTTATTCGCTTCCAGTTAAGGTTTAGTGTATTCGAACTTTGGTGTAAGAAGGGAGCTGTTTTTGTAGTAGAAAAATGTCAATAGTTGAAAGCTCGCTTCACACGAGTTTCATTTTTATAGAGAAGGTTTTAGAACCGATTATACATTGAGTTTTTGTATTAAAGGGCATGGTATTTTGCACAAATTATTGAATAAGCTTCGATAAAGAGTTTTTTGAAGGGTGAATCGAAAGTTGGTATTTTCGTTGATGAATGTCATGGTCAAAATACTTGGAGGATCTAGCTCTCGTATATAATCAAAGTCAAAATATTACAGGCAAGCAGATGGAAAAAAAAGACAGAATGCTATCAAAAAATGGTTTCCGCAGCAATCAAAATGACGACAGAATTTGTTTTTTTCATAAATTTCTACATCTTAATGAGATATTTCATTCTGATTAGCATACATTTCAAGACCTGGGTATGTCTTAATAACACTGCATCTAGTACCACCGGAGGACGGGCAGCAGCGTCCTCGCGGTTAACGGTGGTGAGCATACTGCGATCCCCAAGCCGCCTGCCAAGCGTGGGGATTATGGCAACCCCTCCCTATTGTGGGAGAGGTCCTCGTGCAGTAGTAGACGCCATCTGGCTGATGTGTGTGTGTATGTACATTTCAAGAAAAATACTAACTACCAGTAATAAACAACTATAATGCCTATTATCTTCTTTATGTGAGAGGAAAATATTCTCCTGAGAATATAAAACGCTTTTTTTTTTAATTACTTTAATTTCGTCTACATGGATGACATCTTCATAATTACTTTCCAGTAATTTTGATTTGTTCCAGTAATTTTGATTTTAAAACTAAACTACTGAACCGATTATGATAAAATTTATATGGCACTATCACTGAAGTATTATCACCTACCAAACAAAAAAAGGATAATCAAAATCAATTCATAAATGGCAGAGTAATAGCGTAATATATACCTATACAAAAAATAAAAACATACAGTTCAATAGAGAACCTTTATTTTTTGAAGTCGGTTGAAAAACCAGGTCCAGGGCAACACCAGGGTGCTCATTACTATGATGCATTCGATGGTGCCGTACATAAAAAAATAAAAAAACAACTATTCGGGAAAAAACAATTAACCCACTTTTTACCCAAATAGCTTTATTACCTATATAGTTAGGAAACCAATTAGATTAAAAACCTGAAGTCGTGGGTTCAATCCCGGGCTCTTACCAACGCGCGCATTTTGCAGTTTATGTACGGACTCATATCACTAGCTTTTCGGTGAAGGAACACATCGCGAGGAAACCTGCAGACGTCCAGAGAAGCAATTCAATGGCATATAAAAAATATGGCATATATGAAAGTTTGTCGGTATGTTTGTTACCCCTTCACGCCATAACGGCTGAACGGGTTTGGATGAAACTCGGAATGAAGATAGATTATTTCCCGGAATAGCATGTAGGCTACCTTTTATCATCATCATCATCATCATCACCACGGGAAACAGAGGGGAGCAGCTGGTAAGACAATATTATGAAGAGCGAGCTCTAGAAAGTGGCACCATGGTACTACTCGTAACTTTTCTCGGTACGTAATAATGACCCCTAGTCAGGGGTCGCGACACGTGCCGTAACGGTTCCACACAGCTGCCTGCCAGCTGCGGCCAGGAGCGCGCAACCTTTGCACGAACCGCTAAACAGTGGAATACGCTGCCCGAGTGGGTGTTTCCCGATAATTATAATCAGGGTGTCTTCAAGTCGCGAGTAAATCTTCTTCTAGGCAAGCGTGCTCCATCGTAGGCTGCATCTTCGTGTAACATCAGACAAGACGGTGGCCAAACGACATTTTTTGGTTGCAAATGATTAACGTTGAATTTATTGTTTTATAACTTATATACTTTAGTTTACTTTTTCTTATTTTTGTCATGGAACACAAATAGTACGAATTGAGAATTTGTCCAGATGGCGAACGGTAGTGTGCAAACATTAATTATTCTACTACTTAAACTTCTTAAAAATGTTTGCGATTTCTGACTATATATTCCCCACTCTGGCTCCCGTATCGTCTATTGACTCGCGAACTTGTAAAAACGGCATCAAAGACCTTGAGCTTGGTTACCTATCTTTCTCTATCTATCCAATGGTTATCTGTCACATTTGGAACAAACCTTGAAATTCGAAAAGTCATACTAAACTAAAATTAAAATTTACGAAAAATATCTATCTATTGAAATCAAGCTGTCCTATAGAAATCAAGCTATTAAAAAAAAAAACTATTTCAAGGCAAAATTCGATATTCGCTATTTCGTTTACATTTTTTCTAGCAAAACCAAACTACTGAACCGATCAGTGATAATTTAACTTTTACCTAAAATAAAAAGAGTTTTTTTAATGAATTGGTTCTGTGGTAAAAAAGATTTAAAAAAAATCAACGGAATAAGAAAAGAGATTCTCATCTTTTCTTTTTTGAAGTCGGTTAATAAGACGAGCAGGGTGACGAGTGCAGCGTAGTGCGGCCGCAGGATTTTATTCGTAAGTTCACAATTCTAGCACTGCTACTGTTATGGGCAGGCGTGACGCTTACCACCAGGCGAACATCTCGCTCGTCTCGTTACTCCGTTGCATAAAAAAACCTAAGTAGAAATTCTCATATCGCACCAAATTAATGCGATATCAGATAATTATCTGATACAATTATTTATCGACATTATTATCGATTAAAGATAAATTGTCGATAAAAAATAAATTCGTTACAGTGATTTGGTTGTGATCGTCGAGTGAATAACAAAACATTGGAATTTCCTATCTTTCTTTTGGAATATCTTTTAAGTGTGCGATAAAAATATTTTTGCACAAGTGCAGTAAGTAATTTTTTTAGTACGAGTTTTGTTGAAACTTTAATTAAATACTAATTAATAAGCGGTTGATATATAAGTGTTAAATAATGAAGGCTTTAGTTAACAGATCTAATTTAATTAAAATATCGCTGTCCCTTTTTTATCACACATTTTACACAAGGACAGCAATACTTTAGTTAGTTTAGTAAAGTGAACTAAAACCTTCAAAATCGACCACTATATATAGAAAGATACAGAATGTTATGGAAAAGTATGGTGCCAAACAAAAAAAAAACTATCTAAGATTATCTATAGATCGCTTTAGTCTAAAGACAATCCAAATACATTTTAATTTGACTAGACTTTTTTTATAATTTAGCTTAATGAAAAAATTATGTAAGGAGTAAATTTTTTTATTTACATACATACATCAACAGCTGGAAGACGTCCACTGCTGGACGAAGGCCTCTCCCTTAAAGGGAGGTGTTGCCATAGTCCCCACGCTTGGCAGGCGGCTTGGGGATCGCAGAATGGTTACCACCGTTAACTGAGAGGACGCTGCTGCCCGTCCTCCGGTGGTTCTGGATGATTTTTTAATTTAGTTTCCTATAATTTAGTGAAAATTTCATTCTGCAGTTTGATTTTCCTCTCGTTATTTTTTTCCCCCTGACTCCCTGACTACCCGACTGTGACGCGTAATAACATAAAAGTTGTCACATCGAGTAGGTAAAGTCAGGTGTGACTGATTTGGGATTTTTTATTAAAAGGTTGAAATGTTACGTTTATCCGTGGTCTATTTATTTAAGCAACAGTTATGTTATTATTTACGAGATAATTGCCGTGGTAATGTTATTTTGTGTAAATAAATAGGTACCATCGAAATTTTTTCACACAGCGCCATCTGGCCCTAACAATCATTAGGCAAAGCTTGTAGCATGGAAACCAAATAGCTGATACAATACCTACTTACATATCTTTTTTAGTAAATACATACTTATAATATATACAACACCCAGACACTGAACAAACATCTATGTTCGTCACATATATGTTTGTCCCGGGTGGGGATCGAACCCACGTCCTACAGCTCTGAAGGCAGACATGCTACCAACTGAGCTACAAGGCAGTCAATAATAATAAAACAAAAAAAAAATTACTGTGGTGAACAACCGTGATAGTTTATAACAGCGTTTTAATTAACCAAGTCCTAAATCTTTTGCGTACTTAATGGTATCATAATAATATATTTTCATACGATTTCATCATAATCAGCTTAAGGACTGTGATGGGCTGTTCATAATGATAATAAATGCAAAAATATATTTTCATCACACTTGCTTGTAAAGTGGATCTTATTACATCGGCTTTAGGCTCATAATCCAAGCTATTACGCACGCGTCCTTTTTACTTTACATTACGGCACTTGTGCTATAATAGGTATAACCCGGTAAAGTCAAGTTTGTACGTGACTGCAGTTAGACGTATGTATACGAAGCACTCTTAATGTAGTCGGGTAATACTAACAGTTTTTTGTATTACCAACAAGGAGTTCTTATGCCGCTGAAGTAAATGTCAACCTGCGCGCGCATTGCTGATTTGGGCGCCATTTTCCGCAAATGTTTGTTGACGTTTTCGCTGTGTGGTTGATTATTATCAAAAAAGTTTGTTTTTTCCTCGCAAGTGTGATGAAAACAGTCGTATGGAACTCTTGTGCTATGTTAGTCATTACGCTCTCGGCTTCCTTATCGCGCTCGCCTACGGCTCGCGCGCATAATACCGCCTCTAGTGTAATGACCAACATAGCACACTTGTATCATAATGTACTATTTTACAATAGTTAAAAATAATTGTGGCATGTGGCGAATGAACTATATAAAAATAGGACTATCACGAGATTACTCATATATTTTTGGCCTGGTACACCTATCCCTACCAAGCTACTTATGTGTGGCGAATTAACTTTGGGGCGAGTTTACAATGAGCCAACGAAAATTTATTTTAAACAGTATTAAATATTGATTGAAATGCTAGTTTTGAAAGGCGCTGTCCACTTAGAACCAAAGTACTAAGGTTTTCTTAGAAAATTTATAGGTATATTAGGGGTACTTAACGTTTTTTATTACACATTCTTCATCATAATCAGTACTAAATAAATATACATGATTTTGTAATTTTGTTATCACTTGTATTACAGAACTATAAAAGAGTTTCAAGATAAAAATATAAATGCATTATTCAAAGTTCCGATTTAAGTTAACTTTACCGACAGTTAATCTATAAGTATAAATTACTTATACACTTCGTGAAGATAGAAGAACAAAAATCAACCACGCCGAATAATAACTCACTCACTCATATCACAGATAATATAATACTATACTATACTATAATATAAACTACACCGGGCATACGAATCGGTCCTGAAAACGAACGCAATGGTCATAACTAATGCCATAGGAATAACATTTGTAGTGGCAGTATCTCTATTACAGATTCCGCCTGGGCAAGAACCCTACCTTTGCCGGTTAATCAACTTCCAAGCAGTAGTGTGCAAGCGTTACTGTGTTTCAGTTTGAAGGTTAATAGTGACCAGTGAAATTACTGGGTATGAAGAGATGTGTCATCTAATAACTCAGGGTGACGAGCGCAGTGCAGTGCGGCAGGATTGTATTCGCAAGTTCACAATTGGCACTGCTACTGTTATGGGCAAGCGTGATGTTTACCACCAGGAGAACGTCTCGCTCGTCTCGTTTGCATTAAAAAATCCTTAAAAATATGGCTGATGTTATAGACTTCAAAGAACGGTCGTTCGAAAAGAAAATAAAAAAATAAAAATGGAAATAATTTATTATCAGCTGATAATCTTTAGATAGATATTCTTTAGAATATCAGCTGATGCTAGAGGTTAACGTGAAGAAAATAATGGAAATAATTATTTTTGCATTACTTTTAATAATTGTATAAGGAGTATCTAAAAAAATATTAAAAAAAGACAAAAAAAAAAATTCGCATTTTTATTTTTGTCGTATTAGCACTATTAATGTCACTTGTTTTCGTTTTCGAGAGTAGTTTCCTTACACAAAATATACATCATCAGCTATAAGATGTCCAACGCCAACGAAGGCCTCTTGATTGGGGTGCCACAATCCCCACGCTTGGCAGGTGGCTTGGGGATCGCAGAATGCTCACCACCGTTAACCGAGAGGACGCTGCTGCCCGTCCTCCGGTGGTTTTCGATGTAGTTTTAGGACATACCCAGGGCAACGATCGTTGCCCAGGTCCACATCCGATATACATGAATTAAATAACTCCACGACTGGCTTTTCCGCAAAAATCTATAAACATAAGTATCTACTTTTACCGTCGTATGCTACAATTACATAAAACGCTAAAACGTATTTCAAACCAATTTTAGTTAAAAACTGTTTTGTCAAATTTTTTTCAAATTACGGTTTGACTTTGAAAAAAGAAGACAAAACACTTTTTAACAAAAATAGGTTTGAAATACTTTTTAGTGTTTTATGAATAAGACAGTTATACTATAAAAGAATGTTTGTTTTTTGTTTTATTGTTTTCTCTTCTATAATTATTATTTATTAACAAAAATTTATTATATTTCAGGTTCATGCTTATTTCAGGTCAAGATGCGTCTGTTATCATGTATGAAGGCCTCTGATGATGATCAGGATCATTCTAAGCAAATAGACAGAGATATCAAACAATGGATTAAATCTTATAACGAGGTAAAGTTGTATAATAAACCATGGTGAATAATGAAATGTAATTTAACCAATAATACTTATACCAACTTATCTTTTGCGGGCAGCAGCGTCCTCTCGTGTAGCGGTGCGGTGCTGAGCATTGTGCGATCCCCAAGCCACCTGCCGAGCGTGGGGATTATGGCAACCCTTCCCTATTAAAGGGGTGGCCTTCGTCCAGCAGTGGACGTCTTCTGGCTGATGTTGACATTTATAACATTCCTATTTGCGCCTCGCGGTTTTTTTCCGAATACTGATGAAAAACTGTGATGATAATGATGATAAAAAGTAGCTTGTATATGTTATTCCGCGAAATAAGCTATCCTCATTTTGAGTTTCATCCAAATCTGTTCAGCCGTTTTGGCATGAAGTTGTAACAAATATACATATTCACACAAACACCGACAAAGTTTCTTTCTTTTTCTTTCGCATTTATAATATTAGTGAGATGTGACATAATACAATATACTCGTATATACGTATAGACGTATACATACAGCAAGACTGCTATCACACTAGCGGTTTGCGAGCGTTTTCAAAGCGGAGCAGGCGCGCCGCGAATACGTCGCGGTCGCTCAACAAGCTCGCCGCGAACGGCATTTTGTACATTCTCGTACAGAACCCTTTCATGCTTGAATGCTTTCGTTTTCTGGGTCTTGGAAGTAACAGAGCCAACAGAAGTGTTTCCTCGTCGGGATCCATTCTGTTAATGAGTGTATTGTACGTCGTGAACTCGCCGCGAACAGGCGACGGAAACGTTGCGTAATCGCCACGTCTCCGCGACGTGTTCGCTGCGTGCCCGCTCCGCTTTGAAGACGCTCGCAAACCGGTAGTGTGATAAGGCCCTAAGTAAGTAAGTAAGGCCCTAAGTAGGATGGATACATATTTAGAAGGTAAAGATAATGATAATGTAAATGTTACAGTTTTTTATGAATATTATATTATATTGTTTCAGGCCATAAAATTGCTCCTGCTTGGCACGGGAGAAAGTGGGAAGACCACCATTATCAAACAGATGAAAATATTGCACGTACAAGGATTCACTACTGGGTAATATATTACTATTTCTCATATATCTCTTATATTTTTTGTAGTGATAGGGGGTCCTACCACTACAGAGGACTCTGCAGTAGGGTTACTGCAGAGTCCTCCTAGGGAAGTACCACATCATTGCCAGTTTTTTTTACATCGTATTATGATTATTCAACTTATTTACATTACCACCATCTCCCTATCTCACATTTTAACTTTTTCTATTTTATTGGGTTTTTAAGGGTTTATCTGGAATATACCGCTTTTAGCGATAAGACTACCTACTATCTGTAGTGTATTATGTAAGTACCTAATGTCCTTTTTATAGTGTCGTCATCAGCCATAAAACGCCCACTGCTGGACGAAGAACTTCCCCTTAATAGAGGGGTGTTGCCATAATCCCCACGCTTGGCAGGCGGCTTGGGGATCGCAGAATGATCACCACCGTTAACCAAGGGGACCCTGCTGCCCGTATTCCAGTGGTTCTGGTTGCAGTTTAAGGACATACCCAGGTCCTTTTTACGGTGTTAATAAAGTGTTATTGTATTGTATTATGATAATATAATTTTTACAGGGAAAAAGTAGAGAAAATCAAGCACATTCGCCACAACATCCACGAGTCCATATACGACATAGTCCACAATATGTCGGCGCTCAGCGTCGGTCTGCAAAACCCCAAAAACGTGGTCTCCCAGCAACACATCCTGCGCCTGGGGCCTGAGGGACCCGTGGAATACACAGAGGTAATTTTTTAAAATACAATTATTTTTTTATTTTCAAGCGACTTCTGCGATTTCTCTGCCAAATATGAACTATGATTTTGATGATTCTTTTTTTGTTTGCTAGGTAATACTTCAAAGGTTCCATATAAATTTTATCGAAATCGGTTTAGTAGTTTGGTTTTTAAATCAAAATTACTAGAAAATATGAAGATGTCATCCAAGTATTCGCAGTTGAAGTCGGTTGTATCTTTTTTTTTATAGCGTATTATTACGGACAAAAACCTTTTTATCTCACAAGTTCGGAAAGTACGAGCCCCTCTCAGGATCCAATATGCCGCCCGTGTAAGAATCTGCTTTATCCCCTAGCATGGGCAAGAGAAAAAAAACTGCATTTTAAAAAAAATATTTATGTATCTACTGTTTGCATAAAAACTGAAGGCGCCTAGATTGCTGTCCAAAGTTTACCTTAAAGTAAACCTTGTCAATAAATATAGACTGCCTACTTCTGAAACTAAAAGTTTATAACTAGCTACGAAACCAGAAATTTTCTTCGCTGTTTCATAACCTAGTTTTAATATAAGACTGTTTTTTCCGTTTTCATAATTACGAATCCTTTCATTTTCATAAGCATGGAATACCGTGCAGGGCACGGCTACGAACAAAGACTTTTATTTACTATCCCATTACCAGCTTTTTTTTTTGTAAATGTTATATATACACCTGCTACAAAGATTATGTTATAAAAACAATAGACTACTGACTACACAGATCTATTGAGCAGATTATTTTCAATCAAACTAGTTAAATAGTTTTTTGTTTTTTTTTATACGGTCAAGTGACAAGACAAGCACGACTTTCACCTGATGGTAAGCGTCACGCCTGCCACTAACAGTAGCAGTGTCAGAATTGTGAACTTGCGAATACAATCCAGCGCTGCACTACACTGCGCTCGTCACCCTGAGATATTAGATGTTAAATATCTTCATAACCAGTAATTTCTCTGGTAACATTGCCCTTCAAACCGGAACTCAGTAATGCTTGCACACTACAGCTTGGCGGTTGAATAACAGGCAAATGTGTGGTAGTCCCCCAGGCGGACTCTGCAGTAGAGTCCTACCACTACATGTATGCAATAAGTAATGTGAAGATGCAGATGCACCTTCCTGTCCTTGCTGAAAGTAATCCTGGCGGCGCCCATGCCCCTTATGGTGCATTAGTCTACTATATTGTGTTCTTATTGTAGGTTAAATAAGAGCAGTTTAGTTTTACAAATAACACCTGCAAAGTCCGATTTATTCTGATGATGAAATTTCAAAATGAACGTGCTTTCAGGATTATTTTGACCACGTGCGCGTCTTGTGGCGGGATGCTGGAGTTAGAGAATGTTTCAAAAGATCCAACGAGTACCAGCTCATAGATAGTGCAAAATAGTAAGTTCAAATAGCTTAGAATCCGCTCTCTATGAAATAAAGCCGTCAAGCGCGAGTCGACTTGCGTGCGACTCGGCTAACAAGGGTTCCGTACAACACAAGTACTAGGTAATCCACGATAGTATCTAACAAATATTCTGTAAAAATTTCAACCGGCTACTTCGGTTCGCGAGATATAGTTAAAGATCGGACAGAAGGATGGGCAGGTAGACACGGTAGGCGACCCTTTGTTTAAATCCACCACTGGACTTTCTAAGGGTGATTGGGCCATGTCATCCACGCTGGGCCAGTTGCGGGTTTTTACTTACGCCATTAAATTTCTTCTTCTACATATTATTTAAGCAGGTTTCCTCGCGATGTTCCTCTTTACCGAAAGCCAGTGGTATAATATTCATGGGTATATTTTACCAATTTTCTAATCGTTTATGTAGCGCCATCTGTCTTAGAGTAGCTAGAGTGCTTGGCCAAACGACCGTAAAAAAATGTCTTAAAATAGAGTAGATGACTGATGTTTATATCGTTGGAACAAATAGCTTTAATGAAAAATTTAAGTAAGTATAGTATGTTTATTGAAAAAAATATTTATTTCGGTTAATAATGTTCTGATATATGAACGTTTAAAGTTTTTGTTAGACAACTCTGTCCCTTTCCCACAAAACAAAAAGTGATGTCACGCCGTACTTGTCAGAATAGAATTCTAATGGCGTACAGAGAAGTGACGTCACGATTTGCTGTTTCGCCTCTCTGTCTAGCATGATATTAAAATTGTTATAAGTTGCTTGTTTTGATCAGATTTTCATTAATGATTGAGATTTTTATTTTTATTAATGAGCTATATTTAAGGGCCACATTTTATTAAGATAATAAAACAAACTAGTCATCTAGCCGTATTCGTTTTATCTGTAAAGTATTATTGTATTAAAATTTGTAAATTAGGAGGGTCGCACAAATAATTTTAATTTAAAAATGTACCCTTAGCTTTGAGATCAAAGCCCATCACTATAGTAAATAACTAGGTATAAATGGCGCGTAGCAGTCAAAGGATTCAAGTGAAATTATTACTCAACAATAGATGGCGCTAGCTGTCGGTGTAATTTTTATTGAATAGTTTGTACTTTTCAGCTTTTTAGACAGAATAGACCTAATAGAAAAAACTGATTACATGCCATCAGACGCTGATATACTGAGATGTCGACAGAAAACCAGTGGCATACAGAAAATTGAGTTCAAAGTCAAGGTAAGAAAAGTTTATATAAGTACAGAAAAAAGAACAAGTAACTTTAAAAAAATATATCAATCGACTTCAAATTAATATGGGACCACCTCGGGAGTATACCCTTTCAAATAAAAAAATAATTTTCAAAATCGGTCCACAATTGACGGAGAAATCGGTGAACATGCATACAAAAAAAACATACTTACCGTCGAACATAGAACCTCCTTCTTTTTCGAAGTCTGTTAAAAATTACTGGGTATGAAGAGATTTGATATCTAATATCTCAGGGTGACGAGCGCACTGCAGTGCGGCGCAGGATTGTGTTCGCAAGTTCACAATTCTAGCACTGCTACTTGGGCAGGCGTGACGCTTACCATCAGACGAATGTCTCGCTCGTCTCGCCCTTTAGTTTTATAAAAAAACTTCAGTATTTTTTTGCAGCCCACACTAATGTTACCTATCCTAGGCCTTCGTGCAGAAGTGGACGTCGTCGCGTCAGTTCTGGCTGTTCAAGATGATATTTTTTGCAATAATATTACTTCCTTATGCACTGAATAAAGTAGTTAGGCCTGTAACTACAATCATGCCATATTTAGTGCAAGCTATAATGTACTCTATTTTGTATTGAGCAGTATCGATATTCTACTGTACTTTTCAGGTACCTAAATCAATGCACGGTGGTGTCCAAGATTTTTGGATGTTCGACGTAGGAGGCCAGAGGGGTGAAAGAAAAAAATGGATACAGGTTGGTATTGGTATATGTTTTATTAAAATTTCAACATTTATCATTACAAATAGAACTTATTTTTAATTAAAATAGAACCCTTTTTAACTAGATGTTTTACCCGCGTGGTAATGAATGAACGATAATAATAACTTCGTTAATATTTGTACGCCACACAAGGCGTGTTTACTTACTGCTCAAATTAATGGCAGCCTGTATGACCATCTTCTCACAAAATCTGATTCTCTTCTGATTTTTGTACTCTGATTTCTCTTCTGTTTCTCTTTTTCTGATTCTTGTCCTGATTTTTGTTTTTTTTTTAGTAAGAAATCGATTGTTATCTATTCTGTGTATCATAAAAAAATAATGATGATTGATTATTATGATGATCAATCAAGATGATGATAAAAAGTAACCTATAAGTAAGTCGATGGGGACAGCTTATTTCCCGGAATAAGCTCCCGAGTTACATTCAAATTCGTTCAGCTCTTTTTGCGCGCAAAGGTAACATACATACTGACAAAATTTCTCATTTGTTAATGTTAGCATAGATTAAGTATATTAATATAATTTAATTATTATGATAATATATTTTATTATAATATGTTAATACTTAATCTATGTTGTTAGTGGTAAGCGCCTTTTTATTAAAGGTAATTTTACGCTGCTAGATCGAATTGCTATAAAAAAACTGACAGGAATCACACTTTATATTTAAAATACGTAAGTTTGTTGGTGTTTGTGTACATTAATTTGTTACTCCTTCACGCTGAAACGGCTAAACAGATTTGGGTGAAATTCGGTATAGAGGTAGCTTTTTACGTTTACCTTGGTATTAAACATAGTCTTCTTTTTACTCAATACTCAATCATTTATTGCAACATATGTGGCTCCATGCAGGTCTTAAGTAACATGTGTATATTACAGTAATACTTATGACCCTTGTCAGGGTATGGCAACAGCCAGCAATCCCGCAATCGCGGGTAAAACCGGGGAGCTTAGCTAGTTATATATAAAATGAAAATAATTAAAATTAATCCAGGATAATTAAGCTTCTCCTAGGGCTCGCTACTAAGCCCGGAAGACGCAGCGTAGGCGCGGCCTCCCTCTAGGTGGACCGACGAATTGCAAAAGTCGCGGGCAACCGGTGGATGCAAATGGCAGGTTGTCGTACAGTGTGGCGGTCTAAGGGGGAAGCCTTCGTTCAGCAGTGGACGTCTCCGGGCTGATGATGACTAAGCTCGTTCTTCGGCTGTTTGTTTCCAGCCACTACAAAGAACACTACACCAAGATTCTATTGCAGAGTCCGCATGGGGAAGTACCACACCTTTGTCAAGTATTCAACTGTCAAACAGTGTGCAATCATTACTGTGTTTCGGTTTGAAGGGCATTGTTACCAGATAAATTACTGGGCATAAAGAGATTTAACATCTAATATCTCAGGGTGACGAGCGCAGTGCAGTGCAGCGCAAGATTTTGTTCGCGAGTTCACGATTCTAGCACTACTACCTACAGTAATGGGCAGGAGTGATGCTTACCACCATTCCATTCAATCCATTGCATACCTAAAACATTTATATTATGGTCACTCCACCGAGTTTCATTGCGTCCTACGTTACGATTACCGAAAAACTCAAGTACCTACTTATATTGTCTATTTAATTTTCAGGTATTCGAAGGCATACACGCAATTTGGTTCTTGGTCGCCTGTAGTGATTACGATCAAACTTTGAGGGAAGATAACACGCAGAACAGACTGAAAGAAGCGCTAGTCCTTTTTGAAGATGTTTGGCAGAGCAGGTAAGAATTTTATCATGAATCTGATTTTAATCTTAATAATTACTTATTATTGTAACTTGCGATACCTACCTTTACTATAATTATGTACTAGATACATTTAATATACCCATTTGTATTAATGGAATTTAATTACGAGACGAGCGAGACGTTCACCTGGTCGTAAGCGACACGCCTGCCAGCCTACCTACAGTAGCAGTGCCAGAATTGTGAACTTGTGAACTCAATCCTGCGCCGCACTGCACTGCGCTCGTCATCCTGAGTTATTAGATGTCAAATCTCGTCATGTCCAGTAATTTCTATAGTAACATTGCCTTTCAAACCGAAACACAAAAATGCTTGCACACTACTGCTTGGCGGTTGAATAACTGACAAAGGTATGGTACTGCCCCAGGCGGACTCTGCAATAGTCCTACCACTACCAAAATAGCTTGGTTTCCCCACAAAGTTTGCTTTTACCGCAAAGCCAAGTATTTACCTACTTACGAGTATAAAAAAAACAATAATGTAAGATTATATAGGTACTTACTAAAAAATATCTGTTCCATTCTAGGTTCTTATTAGAAGCAGGCGTGATTCTATTTCTGAACAAGCAAGATATTCTGCAGAACAAGGTAAGACCAAACACATCAAAATGACCTCAAAAGACCGGAAGACGCAGCGTAGGCGCGGCCTCCCACTAGCTGGACCGTAGGCGCGGCCTCCCACTAGCTGGACCGTAGGCGCGGCCTCCCACTAGCTGGACCGTAGGCGCGGCCTCCCACTAGGTGGACCGTAGGCGCGGCCTCCCACTAGGTGGAACGTAGGCGCGGCCTCCCACTAGCTGGACCGTAGGCGCGGCCTCCCACTAGGTGGACCGTAGGCGCGGCCTCCCACTAGGTGGACCGTAGGCGCGGCCTCCCACTAGGTGGACTGTAGGCGCGGCCTGCCACTAGATGGACCGACGTTATTGGTAAAGTCGCGGGCAACCGGTGGATGCAAATGGCAGGTTGTCGTACAGTGTGGCGGTCTAAGAGGGAGGCGTACGTTCAGCAGTAGACGTTTCCAGGCTGATGATGATGATAAACACAGAAAAATTAGCTTGTGATGATAACTCATCGCATCAGACTGGACATAGGCCTACCTCAAAGGGCGATTGGGCCACATCCACCACGCTGGGCCAGTTGCGGGTTGGATTCAGATACACCTTGAATTTCTTCTCCGGACGTAAACAGGTTTACTCACGATGTTTACCTCCACCGTAAAGCCAGTGGTATATATCCGTACATAAACTCCCAAGAGCTCATTGATACGGGCCTAGTCTAAACTGAGCTCACGAACCGAGTTGAGCGGTCTCCATCTAGACAACCACGGCTTATTGTGTCGTAAGAAAAAAAAACTACCCTGTTAACGTAATGTTTTTGACCTAAAACTAAAAACAATCAAACAAAAAATTGTTGTGTAAAAAATGTGTGCATTTCGGACCAGAGCCCAAGCCTATGAAAACTAGCTACATTCTCGCATTGAATTGCCAATTAAATTCTCAGCGTAAAAAAATATACTTAACCCTTTAAAAACCTTCATAGTGATTTATGGAGGGTTATATTTTCTTTAGCAATTAGTCGCTGAAAAAAGGTAATGACAGAGACATGTCTACACGTAGTATTTACTTACTCTATGTACAGTAGACTTTATAAAAAAAATGCTCCAGCATTATCTAGGAAGAAAATAGGGGAATACATTTGTAAGTATAATCGCTGACCAGATTCCCTCATAAGATTATAATAATTATTGTTTGTGTAAGGTGGAGTCAGGACGCGGTATCGGACACCACTTCCCAGCCTACCACGAGTTTCGCGACGGGACTGACGAGTATACCAGAACGAGGCTCTTCGTACGGAGTATGTTTGCTGTGAGTCAACCTCTTTTCAACATCCTCCGCACTAACGGAGCTCATGAGATCGAACCCTACTTAGGAATTTTGGCGGGAACACGGAAAAAAACATGTGGCCGTTTTGTATTTTTCGCGAATTAATGATAAAATGGTGGTGTTTTATTCATTGAGTGTTGAATTACATGCACGGGTGTGGGGAGTGATATAATGTGGTGGAACATGTAGTTTTTTGTTGTTTTCAAAACTCCGTAAAGGCTTAAGTAAAGTCGCCGCAACTTTACTATGGCATGACTTGGACCAACCAAGACTAATTTCATGTAACTAATAGTGATTCTTTGACATATTTGACTTGATGAATTTTTATAAACTTGAAAATGCATAGACTTGACACTGGCAGAATGCACAACGTCTGATACGTCGTAGTAACCGACTTCACGAGATCGGACCCTACTCAGGGCATAATAAACATACTTAATAGTTCTGCGTACAGATAATTTAATTTTTTTTATTCTGTTTTTTTTTGGGACTTGTCCACTCCTTTATAAAACGCGTCTACGCGTAGTTGTACCATAATTATTATCTATAACTTTACACCTATACAATTTGTTTTTAATGCGTAGACAGTAAGAACATTTTCATCACACTTGCTCGTAAAGTGGATCTTATTACATCGGTTTTAGGCTCATAATCCAAGCTATTACGCACGCGTTATTTTTCCTTAACATTACAGCACTAGTGCTATAATAGGTATAATTCGGTAAGGTTAAGTGTGTGTCTGACTGCAAGTAGATGTATGTATACGAAGCACTCTTAATATAGCCGGGTAATACTTACCGTTTTTTTGTAATACCAACAAAGAGTTTTTATGCGGCTGAAGTAAATATCTACCTGCGCGCGCATTGCTGGTTTGGGCACGCGCGCATAATACCGCCTCTAGTGTAATGACCAACATAGCACACTTGTATCATAATAGTACATTATGATTATGAGTGTGCTATGTTGGTCATTACACTAGAGGCGGTATTATGCGCGCGAGCCGCAGGCGAGCGCAATAAGGAAGCCGAGAGTGTATTGAAACATAGCACAAGAGTTTCATACGACTGTTTTCGTCACACTTGCGAGGAAAAAACTATTTTTTTTTATAATAATCAACCACACAGCGAAATCGTCAACAAACATTTGCGGAAAATGGCGCCCAAATCAGTAATGCGCGCAGGTTGACATTTACTCCAGCGGGATAAGAACTCTTTGTTGGTATTACAAAAAAAACTGTAAGTATTACCCGGCTATATTAAGAGTGCTTCGTATACGTACGTCTAATTGCAGTCACGTACAAACTTGACTTTACCGGGTTATACCTATTATAGCACCATGTGCCGTAATGTAAAGTAAAAAGCACGTGTGCGTAATAGCTTGGATTATGAGCCTAAAAGCGATGTAATAAGATCTATTTTACGAGCAAGTGTGATGAAAAAATAAAAATAAAATAATTACTCAAAGTGTGGAAATACTCCACATAAATATTCAATATTTATATAAGTTTTTGTTTCTTTTTGGGAGTAAATCTTCTACGTATTTTTTTGTAGTTGAATGGCAATAATTATTAGCTTCTTTCTTCTTCTTCTTTTTATTCTTATGCGTGGCAAAATTTACTGTGAGCATTTTTGGTCACTCACATTCACTTTTTTTTTCCAGGATATAACAAAAAAGAAGCGCGATCGCAAGAACCTGTCCGCCTCAGCAGAACGCTTCGTCATACTCGAGGCGTCGCGCCCGCGCGAGTGTTACTTCCACTTCACTACTGCCACTGACACTGACAACGTGCGAACTGTGTTTAGAGACGTGCATCAGATGATATTGACACATATGCTCACTAATATTGGCGTTTACTGACATTCTTTTGGCATATTAATTAGATATTTTTAAATTTAATTATGATTAGAATAATGTTATTATGAGTATAAGAATATAAGAGGTTACAGTGAGTGTTATTTCCTTTTCACTACTGCCACTAACACTGACAACACGCGAACTGTGTTTAGAGACGTGCATCAGATGATACTGACACATGCTCACTAACATTGGTGTTTACTGACATCATTTTGGCATATTAATTAGATATTTTTAAATTTATTTGTTAGAAAAATATTATTATGAGTATAAGAAAGAATATAAGAAGTTACAGTGAGTGTTATTTCCTCTTCACTACTGCCACTAACACTGAAAACGTGCGAAATGTGTCCAAAGACGCGCGTCAGATGAATTTGACACATATGCTCCATAATATTGGTGTTTATTGAAATGTAATTAATTATGTTAGAGAAATCCGTTATTTTTTAAATTTATTTAAGGAAGTTAAGCGAGTATTATTTCCACTCCAATACTAGAACCAAAAGGCACTCTCCTTTAAAACGGTACAAAGCCTCAGAATGTTCCTTACTCTGCAGCCATTGACCACCGCCAGCTAGGGCATTCTAGCTAGTTTTAGGTTGTTAGTAATGTTTATTTTTTTATATTCTTACTGTAAAAACTGTACCTAAAGACGAGAATGAATACTTACACATATCTACTTAAAGCAAGTGTTTTTTCTTCACTTCATTACTGCCACTGATACTGACGTGTGGACTGTGGTTACAGACGTATTTATTAGATGATACTGACACATATTATAGCTCTATAATAGTGGTGATTATTGACTTCGTAATATTTATTTATTTATTTAATATTAAATATAAATAAAAGATATGAATACGTACGAGTCTTATTTCCACTTTGTAATTACTGCTCCTTACACAGCAACAACCTACGGACTATGTCAACAGTCGTACATCAGATGATAACTGACTCAATTACCAACATTGGATGATAATGCTTATTCAAAGTAGGTTTATTTGTGTTCAAAGAGTACGCATAAACCGAAACAAACATTTATCATGCTACTATTATTGCATTTTCGCAAATAGATTTTACTACTATAAACTTTTTTTATACCTACCAAGCAATTTTCGATTTGATGAATAAGGCATGTGACATTTTGGCCTAGTTCATGCAAAGGGGTAATGAAAATTTGTGCCACTATACCACCTGTGTATGAGGAATGTTTTAAGCCAAAGTGTAGAACGCAGCTCGTCAAAATAAATCAAATGGGCCCAAACTCGATGAAATGACTAGGAGGAGCTGAGTTTTTCTATCCAACACCAGCACCAATATTACAAGGTAGTCTGTGACCAGCAACATCTCTTTGTTGCGTCATCAGATGGTACCAGATTATAGTATTGCCATTTGCCGCCCAGATTACATAATTTAAGTACTTGTTTCAAATCTATACGATAATTGTATAGTCCTAAATGTACCGATAAGATTAATTAATATAATGACTAGTAACACCACCCGATTTTACCAGCGAGTGATGGGATAAAGTAGCCCATTTATTTTTCTTAGGTAAGGTGGTATAAGCCAGTGACAATGGTAAGATGAATGGACGGGAAATAAGCGCATGGATGTGAAGATTATAATGTTGAGCGCCGGCTCTCCACTCGCTTCAGTCATACTCTGCCTTTGCGACATGCAAGCCGTACGATACGACAATACAAACTTCTAATACATGTACATGTGTTCTCTTTTTGTCATGCAGTAATTACATTCGCTATCTCTATTTTCCGGCAAATGTAATATGCATACTTTTAGCTAGGTATGCTTGATTGTGTTGTTTTGGTAATATTGATCGATTTGCAAGCGCTGGGACCCTATGTCCATATGTCCATTCCATTATCACCGTCACTGGTACCAAGAACAAGTACATTTTTAACACAAAGTTTTTTTGTTTTATTGTTTAAAAGTCTTGTTTTTGGATAGTTTTATATATTAGGTCAATAAAGAAAAAAAACTTACCTACCTTAAAATCCATACAAATCATTTTTGCGTGATTGAACGTCCAAATGAGCGCCCAAACATGTATTATTAGTGGAATACCTTGGTAGGATACACTAATATATGGTAATCATCATCATCATCAGCCCGGAGACGTCTACTGCTGAACGAAGGCCTCCCCCTTAGACCGCCACACTGTACGACAACCTGCCATTTGCATCCACCGGTTGCCCGCGACTTTTACAATGTCGTCGGTCCACCTACCGCCTTCCTACGCTGCGTCTTCCGGGGTCGCAATCGCCACTCAAGAACCTTTCTTCCCCATCGGTTGTCAGTTCTTCGAGCGATGTGTCCTGCCCACAGCCACTTCAACTTGCAAACCTTGCGAGCTATGTCGGTAACTTTGGTTCTTTGGCGAATATCTTCATTCCGGATTCTATCGCGCAAAGTAACTCCGAGCATAGCTCTCTCCATTGCCCGTTGCGTGACTCCGAGTTTCTCCAAAAGGCCAGCAGTTAAAGACCGCGTTTCAGTTCCATATGTCATCACTGGCAACACACAGTGGTCGTATGTCTTCAGACACTGCGGGATTTTGGACGAGAAGATATTACGCAATTTTCCGAACGCTGCCCATCCAAGTTTTAATCCAATTTATGGTAATAATAAACGTATATAGTAAATTAATGAATATACTTAGTAACAAATTAAGCTATTATACTATAGATAAGTAGCTAGTAAAACGATGTGTTAATTCACAGAAACAAAACAAGAAATGCAGTCCCGAAAGGGACTTTGTCAATTAGTAACTCACGAGTCCTTAATCAGAGCTCGTGTTACTTTTGGCTGTCTTCTTCGGCAGTAGTTGAGGCTGGATCTTCGGCATCACGCCAGCCTGAGCTATCGTGGCTCCTTTGAACATGATATCTAGCTCATCGTCGTTCCTTATCGCAAGTAGCAAATGTCTTGGAGAAATCCTGTGTTTCTTATGTTGTGAGGCGCATTCGCTCGCTAGCTCCAATATCTCAGTTGCTAGGTATTCTAAAGCAGCTGCTAGGTATAACGCCGCCCCGTTGCCAACTCGTGGAGCGAAGTTGCCATTCCGTAAGAACCTATGGATTCTGCCGATAGGGAACTTCAAGCCAGCGCGCGAAGACCGTGTTTTGTTCAGCTTTTTCTTTTTGGTGACTTTCGACGACATCTTGAACGTGTTTGTCGATTGGTTTGATCAGTAACTTTGGTGTTATCAATAAATAATTTGAAAGTGCGGTTGTTTATAAACGGTTGTTGATATGGATTTTTGTGTCTGGCAGTTAGTGAGTATGATCGGGAGTTAAAAAAAATATCTGCGAATCAAAGAGCTAAATAAATAGGAACTATTAGTGGGTATATCTATACATGCATCAGTCTTTTTAACAGACTTCAAAAAAGGAGGAGGTTTTATTTTGCAAGGTGTAATGTGTAAGGTGTATGTATGTTTTTTAAATATTTTTTTATGTATGTTCACCGATTTCTCCGTCAATTGTGAACTTAGCCTACTACACTAAAAAAAAAAGGATTGTATCCAGACCGATGAAAGACTAGAGACAATCCAAATGGTCAAACCCACTACCAGTCGGCAGCGTACCCAGTATGCTGGCGGCATTGCCACGCTGAATGGCAATGCTTATGCGTTGGGCTAAATAAAGCCAGCATTATGATCACGCGTCGCGTCAACCACGCGCTCGGATATATTGAAATAAATTGTGAACCGATTTTGAAAATTCTTTTTTTTATTTGATTGGGTATACTTCCGATGTGTTCCCATATTAATTTGAAGTTGGTTGTTTATGTTTATTTTAAAGTTACGTGTTTACAGTCTACTTGATTGCTAGACATATGCCTAACCTCGAAGGGTGATTTGGCGTATCCACAAAACCAGATCGCCTTGTTGCTGGTTGGTGGATTCACATACTTGTTTTGTTGCCATTAAATTTGTTCTTCGGTCGTATTCAGGTTTATTTACGATGTTTTTCGTCACTAAAAAGCCAGTGGTATGAGTTTTATTGTCATTCTTACCAGGGACCGCGGAAGTACTCCATGACGCCCCCGCCAAACAGAGAAACCTTCTTGGCCAGGTATTAAAATTGGAGGGGGTGCTACACCCCCCGATTGATTTTAGGGAGGGGGGTCATTTGGCCCCCTCTGCCTCCCACTTCCGCGGCCGCTGATTCTTACATAAATTCCAGAGTAAACGTTAGTACGGGCTCGGAATCGAATCCACGCTTCACGATCGCGAGGCGCATCTTTTTCCAACTGGGCTGCAACTATTTCAGTTTATACATACATAAATCTTTTTTTTTTATACAGTATTCTAATTGTGCGAGGTAAATGTAACTGATTCTGTCGTTTTGTTATAAATAAATATATATAATAAATAAATAAATAATATTAATTAGTCTCTCAGTCCCCTGCTGGATGCAGGTCTATCATAAGGGCAACTGGACTATTTATACGCCACGCTGGCCCAGCTGCGGGTAGGTGGATTATAATCTGATCACTAGACACTGATTTTACAAATTGATGATTCATGCATTTATGTATGTACGTACTTTTAATACCTATGTTTATATGTGATTGAATCAGGCGTTACTTTGCGGAAGTTCATCTTAATCCAACTGTTGAATACTGTATCTCTAGTGTATTTCCGCTGTAGTATCGACCCATACATTTATCATCCATACACCATCCATATACTTTTTACTACAGATTATATGCTCCCTATTATATACTCGATACGATAGTACAGCGGAAATACACTAGAGATACACAATAGGCATGATGACTACAACTTTTTTATTCGCTCATAAAAAAGCTGATCATCAATAGAGCCTATCAACGAAAACAAAATTTAAAATAAGTCTAAAATAAATAAGTTCTAAGTATTTTAATTTCAAGCTAGACAGAGAGCGCGCTATACTGAGCTCTGACGTCAAACCTCAGGCACGGCATACAAATGCTACACTAAAACGTGCTTTGCGAGAAAGGGATAGAGCATCCCCTCTCTATCCCCACCTAAAACTTTAAACGCTCATATCTCAGAGATTTATCAGCCAATACAATTTATTTTTTCAGTATGTGTAATGTATTTAGTTATATTCATCACTAAGCCTGTATTTGTCATAAATTAAACATTGGGCCACACGCCTATTCAACAGTCGGACCTATGTTTATGTTGGTTTTTATAGTTTTTTATTCAGTTTAAGATCTTTCTATATTTAATAATCTCATATAGTTTTATTTTTTACAACCAAGTGACAAGACGAGCAAGACGTTCACCTGGTGATAAGCGTCACGCCTGCCACTAACAGTAGCAATGCCAGAATGGTAAACTTGCGAATACAATCCTGCTCCGCAGTGCACTGCGCTCGTCAGCCTAAGATATCAGATGACCCAGTAATTTATCTGGTAGCATTGCCTTTCAAACCGGAACACAGTATTGTTTGCACACTACTGCTTGGTGGTGGAATAACTGGCAAAAGTGTGATACTTCCCCAGGCGGAATATGCAGTAGAATCCTACTACTACAAAAATATAAATCTAAGCGTTGTATTGATTTGTCTTTGCGAAGTGCATGTTAAAGTGTGTCCAACCAAACAAAGCGCGCAAGGTATTTAAGCGCTACGCACGGTAATCGCAGAACGCAAAGCCACGCAAACTAATGCACGTTTGAGCGTAAATACGTAGACCAAAGATAATTAATATAATACTGACGTGAACAATAAAGTTTGCCGCGCGCTATATGCCTCCAATCATTGCGCGTTTGCGCGATTTGCCGCGCGCGGGCGCTTTGTTTTTGGGCCCAACTTTAAGGTTATCAGATTTTTTGTATAAAGTTTTGTGGTAGTGTTTATATCGTTCAGAAACATAAAAAAGTGCAGCCCTGAAAAGGGCTTTGTCGAAAATAAAACCTCTTAAAAGTATTTTGTACCGATTATAACTTAACGTATTTTTTTTGTTGGTCTACAATATTTTGTAGCGTGCATTTTAAGCACGCTCGCCTCTCACTCGCCGCGCCAACTGTATGTCTTTAGGCATGATTGTGACCCTTTTAGCATGAATAGCGCATAAATTGGTGTCTTCAAACAGCCCAACCAAATACGCTTCACTTGCTTCCTGTAGCGCCATAACAGCAGAGCTTTGGAACCGCAAATCAGTCTTGAAATCTTGCGCTATTTCCCTCACAAGACGTTGAAACGGCAGTTTGCGGATTAGCAACTCTGTGCTCTTCTGATAGCGTCGAATTTCTCGTAAAGCTACTGTTCCGGGGCGGTATCTGTGTGGCTTTTTTACGCCTCCAGTGGCTGGGGCGCTTTTTCTGGCTGCTTTTGTTGCTAGCTGTTTTCTAGGCGCTTTGCCGCCGGTCGACTTGCGAGCGGTTTGTTTCGTACGAGCCATCGCTTCGGAGTCAACAACAGAATTGGTGAAGTATGGTAAGGGTAGTCGTATATATATTGAATTGGTAGTGACGAAACATTTGAGGGTAGTTTCGTTTTTTTGCTATTACTTAACGAGATCGGATTGGTGTAGTATCGAGGTATAAAAAATCTATTGCGAGGGCAGGTTATTTTATGCAACTGAGTAATTAGACAAGCGCAAGTAAACTGATTAGTGAGGCTAGCAGTACAAAACAGATAAGTACAGAAGTCAATCTACATAGAAAGTGCGCTCGTGCAACGCACACATAGACACCGCTCAACGACACGATATCTCGGTGCCGCTGGGATCAGTGCGAGCGCGAGTGCCATCCGCTTGAGACAAATTTGTAATATAATAATAACGTTAAAATTTAAATATTTTACTTATTATTGGTTTATATTTCCATCCTTCTTGTTTCATGCTCAACAATAAATCAAAACAAATCGATATGAGTGCCACTACAGCGACAGTTTTTTGTGTATTAGCCAAAGTTGAGAACCCTAGCACCGAGCGTAGGTATGAAAAGTGAAGTACATGTGATTGACTTCTGTACCTATCTGTTTTGTGCTAGCAGTTTGTGAGGAATACGTAGTACCTTCGTAATCAATAAATATAAAACTGGGACAGGGACAGAAAGTCCTTCGTTTACACATTTTTCTATATAGTTATACGTATTCTTGCAATTATTTTGTTGGGCTTAAATATGGAGTTTGACGGTAGTTTTGTTTTTTTATGCAATTCAGTGACAAAGTTACCAAATCGCTTTATGGTTCTTAGTGTGATTGTGATAGTAAATTATACTTTTGATGCTACTGGTACAAACAACCATTTTGGTACAGGCTGATTCAAACTTAATAGCAGCTGTAAACTTAGGCGCGAGACGCTGCACAGTAGAAAAAAATTGGTGTGTGGTATGCGTACAATCACAAAGTCTCGCTTGCAGCGCAAATTACGCATAAATAGGCTAGATGACTCGTTTTTTATTATTGTCCTATTAAAATGCGGCCCATAAATATAGCTGATTAAAGAAAAGAAAATCTGATCAAAAATAAGCAACTTATAAGCATTTTAATATCATGCTAGACAGAGAGGCGAAACAGCAAATCGTGACGTCACTTCTCAGTCATCATCATCAGCCCGGAGACGTCCACTGCTGAACGAAGGCCTCCCCCTTAGACCGCCACACTGACTCACTTCTCAGTACGCCATATAAATTCTATTCTGACAAGTAAGGCGTGACGTAGGTAATTTTTTGTTTTGTGGGAAAGGGACAGAGTTGTCTCTAACGAAAACTTTAAACGCTCATATATCAGAACATTATTAACCGATTTTAATGGTTTCAACGATATAAACATCAGACATCTATCCTATTAGACTCTTTCAGTGCGCTGCTGAACATATATGTATTATAGGACTACCCTTGAAGGGCGATTGGGCCATATCCACCACGTTGCCCTGTTGCTGGATTCCCTGGGTTGGTGGATTCACAAACGCCATCAAATTTCTTCTCCGGACAGTATGCAGGCTTCCTCATCATATAAGTAAACTATAAGGAGCTCATTGGTACGGGCCCGGGATTTGAATCCTCACGATTTCAAATCAACCGGCCTCGTATTAAATTACCACGGCTTGATTTTATTATTTTCTTGAGTTTATTAAAAAAATATTTATTTATGTGTTCTATCGTTCATAAGAAACATAAGACATAAGTGCGGCCCTGAAAAGGGCCTTGTCATACTAAACCTAAAACCCAAAATAAATTATGAGCCCTCTAAAAATCACCCTCCGAAACCATACAGCGTTCGACCTTGCCTTTTCAGGGCATAGACAACGTCCATAGCGGTCACAGTTTTTCTTTTAGCGTGTTCCGTATACGTAACAGCATCCCGGATAACGTTTTCCAGAAAAACTTTTAAAACGCCTCGGGTTTCTTCGTAAATAAGCCCTGAAATCCGCTTCACGCCGCCTCTTCGCGCCAATCTTCTTATCGCAGGTTTGGTTATACCTTGAATATTATCGCGTAAAACTTTTCGGTGACGTTTCGCGCCTCCTTTGCCGAGGCCTTTCCCGCCTTTTCCACGACCTGTCATTGTGACTTTTTTGTTGAAGTGTGCTGGAAGAAGGTTTGTAACTTTCTGCGTGGCCAGTTCATACGGGCCGTATATTTATAAGTTTATCCTTGTGTGGATTGGTTAAGTGTGTGTGAATGTGTATATACATTTTAATAGGTTTAAAAAAAATAACTCTTTCCTGGAGGGGTTTAATTTTGTTAAGAATTTTGAATCCACAGAAAAGTAGGGCCCTACTTCTACTTCTCTCATCAGTGGTTGAATCTTACACTTGCTAAAATAAACCTGCACCCTCAGTTATAAAAAAATTAAAAATTAAAAAAAAACATTCGTCGACAAGTTTTTTTGTTTTTACTTACGTACCTACCTCTAATATAAGCTGGTATGCTGGTAAATACCAATTAACAATGTGGTCGATTTTGAAGGTTGACAGAATTAAACTAACTAAAGTATTGCTGTCCTTAGCTAACATGCCTAGTAAAAAAGTGACAGCAATATTTAAATGAGTTTTAAACTGTCAACTAAAGCCTTCAAAATTGACCACAATATACTGTAAAAAATCTACACGTCTAAAAAGAAACCTTGGCGCGTTGAACTCTTTTGCTTAGCAATAGAAAAGACTTCAACGAGCGCCTTTCATGAACGGTTTTTATTATACTTAAAGTTATTTAATTATATTATCTTATATTAATATAACATAGATGTTTGTTCTGTGTCTAGGTGTAGTATGTATTATAAGTATGTATTTATAAAATATATATATATATATATAAGTATTATATCAGCTATCTGGTTTCCATAACACAAGCTTCGCTTAGTTTGGGGCTAGATGGCGCTGTGTGAAAAGTTTCCACCGATATTTATTATTATTATTATAGTATAATATTAGCAGCGTTGAGTGTTAGACGACACTCCTACAAGCGTGTGATATCAGTTATCCAATTAAAATGAAATTAATCTATGGTTTTTGTTCTAATTCTTCTTTTGTTTTGTTATAACAGTGGTGTCGATTCTGTTGCAGCGCTCACTTAACTAAACTTAATTTGAAAGGACGAAACCTGTCGACATCCTTTTCTAACATATTGAAATGAAATAAGATGCGTATAATTTTTGTCCTGTCAGATTAGTTAAGTGAGCGATGCAATAGAATCGACACCATGATGAACACATATTCCATATTTTGTATTTTTATTTGTATTTGTATTTTTTATTCTTCACGTGTTTACATTTTTATACACCCCTCTCTCAGTAGGGTCTATTTACAGCTTAATAGATCCCACTTTTGCGACCAAATAAAAAATGAGGGTATGCGCGGTACATAATAGGGTAGGTATGTACCTCCTTATTTTTAGGGTATACACTTTGATGAATTATATGTCTAATTTATCAAAGGGTATACTTACATAGATATAAAATATATTGTATAACATGTATAATAAGTAATTTAAAGGAATAAAGTAATTTAGACTGTGCTGTGTTCAAAACTATGCCGTGAAACTATTTGCAATCAAAGCATCGTAATCTTTACTACCTACTAGAAAAACATATACGATAAGTATACTTTCATAGCATCTTTTTCTGGCGTTAAGATTGGCTTAGGTACTTATTAGGCTTTGATTATATAGACAGGTATATAATCAAAGCTATTAGGCATATTTTTCAAGTTTTAAATAGTAGGTTGCGTCTACTTTGATTCGATTTTAGCAGTATTCGCTCCAATGAGCTTTAAATAATTGTCAAGGCATGTGACATTTTGGCCTATTTCACACAAGCAGTATAGGAAATTGAACCTGCGTATGTCCTAAAACTGCATCCAGACCCACCGGAGGACGGGCAGCAGCGTCCTCTTAGTTAACTGTGGTGAGCATTCTGCGATCCAAGTCGCCTGCCAAGCGTGGGGATTATGGCAGCCCTTCCCTTTTAAGGGGAGGCCTTCGTCGTAAGAATATGTAATGTTTTTATCATTTGCAGGGTATCGTTGAGTGTCCAGCAAAGTTCCTGTTCCAAGAGTTTAGAGATAACCTCACCAGGCTACCGGAGTGGAATCCTACCATATTGAAGAGCGAATTTATAAAGGTAAGCATCTTCCTTCCTTCCTTCAGGGGGAGGCCTTCGTCCAGCAGTTGATGTCTTCCGGCTGTTGAAGTGAAATGAAGTATAGGAAATTTGTAGCACTAAGCCACCTCAGAGTGTCTAGTGCCAGTTTTTCCAAGAGCGTTTACGTATTCGTTCACGTTAACGTAAACTACAATTTGTATGAAATAAGAGCAGCGCCACCTAGTGTCAAACATATGCAACATATGCCACCTAGTGTCAAACATATGTTTGACACTAGGTGGCGCTGCTCTTATTTCATACAAATTGTAGTTTACGTTAACGTGAACGAATACGTAAGCGCTCTTGGAAAAACTGGCACTAGACACTCAGTATGGTAAATGTCCGAAGCCTTTAATTATTACTTATTCGCTATAAAGTTCTGTATGTTGAACTGAAAACTCTTTAATGTACTCTAAAAAATCTATGCAACCTTCCATGTCACAAAACTTCCAATTTTAAATCAAAACGTCATTTAAAAATGTCTCCTCACAATGCATTCGATAGCAAAGCTTACATTTATTAATCATAAAAGCAACATATTTCGTTTCACGTAATGATACCGTATCAAAATTGTGTAGTAATTGCAAGTGTTTTTTTCTATTTGACTACCAAAATTATTTGTATTTTATTTGATGGTTATAAAATGTATAAAAAAGGTGCGTTGACTAGCATTCCCGAATTGGACACTGAAGAAGAAGGACATAAGAAGTGGGTACCGAAAAAAAAACACGAAGTCCTCAAAGCTAAATATAAGTGTCTGAAAAAGCTATTTCAAATTTATGATGCCAGTGTTATTGGTGAGTTTTCTATCATTCTCCTTGTTGACTTAAAATTAGCGCATAGTATAGGTAAGTATTTTGACTTAGATACTTAATAGCAGTGGCTGTGGGCAGGCCACATCGCTCGAAGAACTGACAACCGATGGGGAAGAAAGGTTCTTGAGTGGCGACTGCGAACCGGAAGACGCAGCGTAGGAAGGCCTCCCACTATATATATATATATATAGGTGGACCGACGACATTGTAAAAGTCGCGGCCAACCGGTGGATGCAAATGGCAGGTTGTCGTACAGTGTGGCGGTCTAAGGGGGAGGCCTTCGTTCAGCAGTGGACGTCTCCGGGCTGATGATGACGATCACTTAATAGCAACTAAATAGTATTTAGGTATACCACTAGAGGAGTGACTAAGATAATATATACATACACGAAACCAATGAGCTAATATCTATAGAGTCACAAACGTGCAAAAAAAATATGTCCGCTCATAAACTCTGCGCACGGTATGCAGTACGCCGACTTTTTGAACGACTTGAACTAAGATAAGACATAAGCACTCAAGCATACATTGAACACTATACAAGCGACATAACGTCTAAATTCGAACAATTGTGAACTATATATTGCACGTATAGATGTATAGATGTACAACGGTACTCGGACGTTTTTTGACTGTTGTCACTTAGAGATTGTGACTCTTTCGATATTAGCTCAATGCACGAAATATAATAAGGCCGACCTCTACCCTAACCTAATAAATCTGCGACCGGCGACTCAGTCGCTTTTCGGAAGCTTGATGCCGCGTCATAACGCTCCAGGTACATAAATCTCCAGTTGCGCGATGAGTCGCTCGAAGCAGCGACTGAACGCTAAGTGTAGCGTTCAGTCGCTGCTTCGAGCGACTCATCGCGCAACTGGATGATGCCAAAGCCTCACTAAGTTGCTGCGACTTAGTGAGGCTTTGGCATCAGCGGATCTCTGTGTCGCAATCTAACGCAATGCAGCATCGATGCAGGCGCTAAAACGAGTCATTTTTATACTGCGGTCGAACGCAACAAGTTGCCAAACCGCGATACAGCATCGATGCAGTCGCATAATCGCCAATCGCTGATACTATAAGTCGCAAGTCTGCCTGAGCCCTAAGTATATTCTATCAGCTCTTAGTATAAGTAATCCATAATTTTTTGTTTTGTTTTTATATTTTTATACAATCGAGTGACGAGACGAGCAAGACGATCGCCTGATGGTAAGCGTCAAGCCTGCCACTAACAGTAGCAGTGCTAGAATTGTGAAATTGCGAACACAACCCTGCGCCGCAATACACTGCGCTCGTCACCTTGAGATATTAGATGTTAAATCTCTTCATACCCAGTAATTTCTCTGGTAACATTGCCCTTCAAACTGGTACACAGTAATGCTTGCACACTACTGCTTGGCACTTGAATAACTGGCAAAGGTGTGGTACTTCCCCAGGCGGACTTTGCAGTAGAGTCCTACCACCACAAAAATTTAACAGCAAGACCCTTTTACGTTGTTCCCCAGGCATCCTCCCGGAACAGAGTCCCGACTCCCCGCGGAGTGACGACGAGACGAAGTCCGACCAGAATCGGAGGCGCAAGCGGTCTCATCGCACCAAAACCGACGCGTGCTCAGGTGTGTCATATTCATGTTCATTTTACTGGTTAATTATCATATTTACACGTCAAACATAATTAGGAATTCACCAAACAAATTATCATCCAAGATTAATCAAATTAAAAATTATATATATCTTGTATTGTAAACAAGTCAACAAACAATTAACTGGTGCGAGCGAGACGGGCGTCTAATCGGCGTCTAAACGGGCGAGAAATTTCTTACGGTGTGCGGGACCTAGTACAAAATGTATGCACGGAGCGCATTCGGGCGAAACCGGACGGTTTTTCTAACGGTTTTTCTCGTCGTATGCACCCGGTCTTAATGTGGGGGCGAGAAGTCTTGCACTGGCGTCCCGCTCGGGGTGTATTGTGCATTACCCGCCAGCGTCTACCCGAGCAGTGTCGTAAAAAGCCTTTTATGCGCCCGGTGCCAGCTTCTATAATTGCGTCCTTGAAAAGAAAGCGCCCGGTGCCAGCTTCTATAATTGCGTCCTTGAAAAGAAAGCGCCCGGTGCCAGCTTCTATAATTGCGCCCTTGAAAAGAAAGCGCCCGGTGGCAGTTTCTATAATTGTGCCCTTGAAAAGAAAGCGCCCGGTGCCAGCTTCTATAATTGCGCCCTTGAAAAGAAAGCGCCCGGTGCCAGCTTCTATAATTGCGCCCTTGAACAGAAAGCGCCTGGTGCCAGTTTCTATAATTGCGCCCTTGAAAAGAAAAATATTCATAACTTGGTCCTGGTCTTGTCATCTTTGCGCCCCTCTAGAACCAGCCCGGTGCCTGGGCACCGCTGGCGCCGCCCTATTTACGGCACTGTACCTGAGCCAACCTAGCTTCTTGAAGTAACGGAGTGAGGCTTTGGACCGCTGGCAAGTAGCTCCAGTGGGTTCGGTAGCAATTCTCGTTGCTTCTGATGCTTTGCAATGCCACAGCATATGCTTTATAGTTCCATTATCCACTACAAACTGGCCGCAATGCACTAATGCATTGCGGCCAGTTTGTATGACTGTATTACGTTAATAAGTGACTGTTCATTGTTTAAGTTGCAATTAACTGTTATGAGACCTCAAAGACGAAGATCCTGTCATTGCAGCGTCAGCAGATGCTTAGTGATCTTCCCGTCAAGGATTGGGAAAGCGGTTTTAGAGGTGTATTCCCGGTGCTATGGGGACAGCGAGAAGTCATAAAATGTCCTTCCCGTTGTCCTCGTGGACGTAAGCAAAGTACAAATTAGAGACCCATATTGTACCAATGACATGATTTCTTTTGCAGGCACGAATGAAACAACAAGCGGTGACAATAATTCCGAATATTCATCAGTTGCGACCGCGGTCATGCGGGATCTGACAATCGATCAATCCTGCATCTCCACACAGATGGACGCGAAAATCGATAAATTCGCTGAAACTACCGACCCTTCCATCAACGAGAACTTCAACTGCAACTGTCAATGTCAAAGTATCTGTCAAAAAGATAGACTGTTTAAGGAGAATGTGCTGATCCCATCATTTCATCCCCAAATACCGTACATGGGATATGAGAGCCGTAAGCTTACGAGGTTCCAGTGCTTTGTCCAGAGGCTGTTTGGCATTAGAAAGGAAGCTTATAAGCCTGAACAACAGATGTACGCTGCTAGTGATCCCATTTTGACTTATAGGGAGAAGCGTAGAAGACGGGGCTTGAGATTTCGAAGGTAAAAATTAAACATGGCTAACTAATATCATAATAGTAATGAGCACGGTAAGTTAATAGCCTGGAATACAAGGGTACTTTTTATGTCACCCTGAGATATTAGATGTACTATTTTCACTGTACTAATGTACAGTGAAAGTCTGTCTGACTGTTCTGTACTGACTTCTGTAGCTTAAATGGCAAAGCAGTTGGGACGGAAACCCATAGAGACTGCTCGTATGCAGGTTCGAGTCCAGCAGTATTATAAGTAGTATTTCTATGTTTTTAAAGCTTATCATAATTTTTCTTCCTGTTTAAGCTTTAAAAACATAGAAATATTACTTTCATGTCCAGTAATTCCTCTGGTAGTATGGCTCTTCAAACCGGAACACAGTAACGCTTGCACACTACTGCTTGGCGGTTGAATAACTGGCAAAGATGATGTCATCCCCAGGCGAGCTCTGCAATAGTACAAAACTTTCTCAACTTAAAATTCCTCATACATATTAAGCTAGAAGACGTCAACTGATGGACGAAGGCTTTTCCCTTAATAAGGTGGGAGGTGCTAGTATCCCCACGCTTAGTTTGAAGATCGCAGAATGCTCACCACCTTTAACCGAGAGGACGCTGCTGCCCGTCCTCCGATGGTTCTGGATGTAGTTTTTGGACTTCATCATCATCAGCCCGGAGACGTCCACTGCTGAACGAAGGCCTCTCCCTTAGACCGCCACACTGTACGACAACCTGCCATTTGCATCCACCGGTTGCCCGCGACTTTCACAATGTCGTCGGTCTACATAGTGGGCCTTCCTACGCCTTCTTCCAGTACGAGGTCGCCACTCAAGAACCTTTCTTTCCCATCGGTTATCAGTTCTTCGAGAGACGTGGCCTGCCCATTGTCACTTCAACTTGCAAACCCTGTGAGCTATGTCGGTGACTTTGGTTTCTTGGCGAATATCCTCGTTCCGGATTTTATCGCGCAAAGTATCTCCTAGCATAGATCTCTAGCTCGCATGTATTTGGACTTACCGAGGTCCATTTATTTACTAGATGGGATGTTCTCAGGTTGAAGCGCGCAAAGAAGGTCCGCTCCGAGAGTGCTCTGCGAGACCTGAAGAACTCCTCGATCCTGTCGTATGTGCAGTCGGTACAGCGGAACTGCTTGATGGACACAACGCCCAGGAAGTGTCCCATCGTAGGATGCAACATGCTCTCTTATGGTATACATATTAAGTTTTAAATAAATCAATACTCGTTTATTCAGCCAACAGGAATAACTTAAAAAACACGGGCCCATATTATAAAAACCTTACAAATATCGGTGGACATTAATTTCACACAGCGCCATCTAGCCCCAAACTAAGCAAAGCTTGTAATATGGAAACTAGATAGCTGATATAATACTTATATACTTTTTGTTGTGTAAATACATACTTATAATACATACTACATCCAGACACAGAACAAACATCTATGTTCGCCACATAAATGTTTGCCCTTGGTGGGGATCGACACACTTACGATCTAACATACTTATAAAAATCCTTAATTAACACTGTTTTGGCTGAGATTTTTCTGGCAGTGTCGCTTCCCAGTAGGCCAGAATTATGGTAAAAGGAAAGCGTCCTTGTGCTTCGCCGGATCCCGGAACAAGGAGGACTTGAAGTTCGTTGTCCGGACAGTCGAGAGTGCTCGACTTTGTTTGATCGCATATGCCGATCGTCAATAATCAAGTAAATGTGAGTATGTGGGCAACAGACAATCGACACCGTATTTTTTGATCGATCACGACTAAGGATCGTTTTTTGTCGATCAACGAATCAATAAAAAACATTTTTTTGGAATTGTGACGATCAGTGCGTGACTGAAATCCAAAATTTTGAACAACACTAAAGATAAGATATAATGTAATCATTTGTCAAAAAATAAAACAATATAAATTAGAACTATCGTTATGTAGCTGACCGACAAAACTTGACGAAACGACGAGACTTTCACGATATGAAAATCGAGCAAATTTTTTTCCAGGTATAATCAACTACAACGACCATCTAAACTTATGTCACTTCAAAGATCGCAAGTTCATCTGTCACTACTGCCACGAGGGATTTGAAACTGAATACGACAAGATAATGCATGAAAACGAACACATCGGTATAAACAAGGTAATACCTAATAGTTTATTCAACTAGTTTATGGTTGTTGGGACAATTTTTTGTCTACCTTTCTTTAGTGGTTGTTGCAATATGAACATTTCCAATTTCACATTCTATGTACCTAATTAAAATAACATATTGGAAAAATAACTACCGACTTTAATTTCGATGACCTGGATGACATCTTTTTTCCAGTTACTTTGATTTAAAAACCTAATCCAAACCAATTTCGATAAAATTTATATGGGACCACCTCAGAAGTATAAGACCTATTTACCAAATAAGGAAAAAACCATCAAAATTAACTCACAATTGGCGGAGTAATCGCGTAACAGACATGCAAAAAAACATACATACAAATTGAGAACCTCTTATTTGAAGTCAGTTGAAAATAGTTCACAATATTGTGTAAAATAATATAATGTTTATTCTATCTATATATTTTATTGATGTTGGCACCAAAACAATAGTTTTTTATTTGATTGGATTTGTATCTTTAATTTATAAAATATTCAACGACCTATATGTTGAGTAAAATTTTGTTAAAAGTCATTGTATTTACAGTTGGGCACCAATATGTCCACGTTGTCCAGTACTGGGCATTCGTGCAAGATTGCTTCGAATACCCAAACAGAACCGGATACCAAGATTCCCGAAGACAAGTTGAAGAAGCTTGTCTCCTTCTTTGATAAAATCTCGGACCCTGAGCAGATCATTACTGAGATAAAGAAGTCTCGATCCTCTGAGACTAACTTAACGTGAGTTGCTATAATGTGTGAATTCACTTCTTTTTCTTCAGGGTTTCTGCATTTTATTTTGTATAAATCTAATCAATCAGAGTACGACTTACTCTTTGCTTTTCTTACTCTTTTTACATCAATGAACAAGATCTTCTAATCTTATAATTGACTTATAAAATCTAACTTAATAATTAAAAACAATAATTAATAATTTTATCTGTTATTTTAATCTATATACATGTATAATTAAATAAGACATAATATAATATATAAAAAATCTCAAATCAATCGATGAATATTGTCCTCTCTTCTAATTTGCTGTGCCCGACGGGGTCCGTTGAACTTATGTACCTAATTTTATAATAAACATAATAAACACCATGTACTGAACGGAATGGCAATAAATATCTGAATCTGAATCTATTGATATGGAGTGTATGACTTTATCGATCAGCCTACACCACCACACCACACCAACAGCCGGAAGACGTCCACTGCTGGACGAAAGCCTCCCCCTTAATAGGGAGCGGGGAGAGGGTTGATCAGCCTACATAACAAATCGATAAGACCTATTTTAGCATTTTAAAGGTAAATACAAAAATGTTCTTATCAGATAACATTTTAATATCTTAACCATTGGCATTACTCTCTAATCGAGCATCCCGCGCTAACCTGGGGCCATACCATGAACGCTTATTGCGGGATCGAATAGGCTCAGCTGCCGAAGCTGCGTGACCGCAAACCTTATTGCGGGGCGATAAAATTCACAGTCGCGCAGCGTCAGCAGCTGAGCCTATTCGGTCCCGCAATAAGCCGTTCACGGTACGGCCCCTGGACTTCTAAATGTAGGTCAGGTGGCACAACAAATAATTAGTCTAAGATCTTAATATCTTTTAATCGCTAATATCCAATCCTACTAATTTTATACATTTGTATAAGTTTGATTATCAGTCACGCTAAAACGGCTGAACGATACCTCAGAATAACACACAAGCTACTTTTTACTAGAGAAATCACGGCTGAAACCGTGAGGTGAAGTCTAGAATTAGAATAGACTTCCTCAACTGTAGGTCATGTGATAGCAAGTAGCGAATCTCTTAACACTTGACACCAATCTTTTATAAACTGACATGAAATCTCTTACAGCAGGTCAAAAGACACAGGAAGCAGTAGTGGCAGCAGATCGGAGAGGTCCGAGTCTGAACAGACGCGCACAACCAGCTGTTGCAGTTTAAGGCGTAAGGCCGAGAACAAACAGGCGACGTCACAGTCATCGGACAGCTCGCGAGAGTCGCGAGTTATCGCCGCCACGCCACACACTTGTCGGTTTTGTGGCGAAAACTTTGGCTGTAGGTGAGTTGTTTACGAAGTGTGTTAATATTATAAATTGACTTTTGCGTGCACTGGAAACGAATGCGCGAGCAAAACGGCAGCGGGCTGTGAACTGAACCATAAAGAGAACCAATTATGATGATATTAAAAAAAAACAATGATTAAAGTCATCATAACGGCTTTGTCATACAATGGAGTGACGAAACGAGCAAGATTTTCGCCTGGTGGTAAGTATCATGCATGCCCATAACAGTAGCAGTGCTAGATATGAGAACTTTTTTTTACTTTTATAACAAAATCCTGCGCCGCACTGCATAGCGCTCGTCAACCTGAGATATTAAATGTCAAATCTTTTTATACCCAGTAATTTTCCTGGTATATCCTGCTCGAAGACCTGGGTATGTCCTAAAATTGCATCCAGAACCGCCGGAGGACGGGCAGCAGCGTCCTCTCGATTAACGGTGGTTGGCATTCTGCGATCCTCAAGCCGCCTGTCAAGCGTGGGGACTATGGCAAGCCCCTCCTATTAAGGGGGAGGCCTTGGTCCAACAGTGGACATTTTCTGGCTGATGATGATGATTATGCTCGAAGACTAAATTCCATCTTATTTATTTTCCTTTTTCCAGACGACAACTAAGCCTCCACATAGACTCCGAGCACCGCGCCCACGATAGATTCACAAAGTACCACAGCTGCGCCGGCATAGTCCGTTCTCACGTGAACATGACGGCCAAAGAGGGCAGCATCAACATACAGACCGCAACCAACTCTTTGAGCTACGGCGAGTCTTTAAAGAGAGTGGATACCTCCACAACTCTCGAAACAGTTTCAAGGCAAAAATCTGAGGATACAGTTTCGAAGGGGAAATCTGTTGAGACCCTTACTTGTGATCCATCCACAAATATAGGTAAATTTTATATTTTTTCAAGTTTTACGACGGGCTAGATGCGCCCTGCAATCGTGAGGTTTCATCTCGGTGTACCAATGGGTTTTCCGAAATTTAAATACATAATATTAAGGAATAAAAAAAAACTACTGCCCTTTGATAAATAATATGTCTAGATACTCTCGTACTGTTTATGAACGAAAAATTACAGGTCAACATTATTATACTAGTGTGCGTGACAGCCATGTCTTACACTCGCGTTGCACCATTGTCGTTGTTATAGTGTGCGTGCATAAGAGCCTAACAGTTAACCGCTATTTTATTCGACGCGTTTAGGATCCATCAGTCTCATCAGATATCATCTAGACATATAATTTATCAAAGCAACTGCCTATAGGTCCTTATTCGGAAAAATCAGTGGCATAACGTGTTACGTACGCCGACCTGTATACATTGGTGAAGTTAATAGGCATCCGAGGATAAGCTTGTGATGAGGGATGTTAAGGGTTATCTGGTTAAAATGAGGCGTTGTCAAGAGACGGGAAATGTATTTTTACGTCGTCTTTGAAATTTAATACGTAGGTAGATCTTAAATGGCGCATAATTATGTACTATATAGTTATGATTGATTATTATCTCGTGATTGTAAATCACTCATATGTTTTTTAGTGGAACATTTTTAATAGTTTATAAAATATAAATAAATGGGAATGTTGATCAAATCGAAGTGGGGACAAATGGGAATTACTTTTAGGTCGTAGATATCAATTTAGTGGATTTGAAATACCTACTAGTACAGTCATAGTAAGTCGCCCATATTTTTGTAAAAGCTGAATATTTTTAATAAGTTATAAAATATAGACAAATTGGATTTTAGATCTAGGTACTTAATCGTATCGGGGGCAAATGGGTATGTATCATACTTCCTACTTAATATTATAAATGTGAAAGATGGTCGGGATGTGTGTGTATGTGTGTGTATGTTTGGTACTTCTTCACGCTGAAACGGCTGAACGGATTTGGATGAAATTTGGTATAGAGGTAGCTTATACCTTGGAATTAGTCTTGTGTCGGTCGGTCATTTTGGATGATCTCGGTCGTTCGTGATCGACGAGCCAAGTGACCGAGCAAAAAGATTCGATCAAAACGTCGGCCATCGGTCTCGAGAGCCTAAAAATAAAAAATAAGGCTGTAGGCTATAAACATAAGAGTCGAATTCAGCTACGCAATTTTACCGAGATTGATTGATGCGGCCAACCGCGGGATCAGCTGATTTCGGGTCGACCGAGACGAAGCCGGTCGGTGCTGTATCAATCGCCGGTCATTCATTCAGTCTCGGTCTGTCGGTCGGTTCACAGTTCGCTAGGAATGGGAAGGCATGTGCCGCGGATCTTGGCCCGGCGTCGATCATTCACGACCCGGGACTTTAACGATTGACGACCCAGTCGGTCAAGCAGAAAGCGCGATTCGTTCGTTTTGATTCGTTCGATCACGATCGACACAAGACTACTTCGACATAGGCTACTTTTTATCCCAAGACTCGAGGGTGAAACTGATAGGCGCAGATAGTTTGAAAAAAATTGGTAATTACCTATTTTGTCCACAGTGTACACTTCAGTGGAATCCCTTGGTAGTCAGCCATCGGTGATAGATTCCTTGGTACAAAAGGTCCGGAGCTACCGCTGGGAGCCCGGCACCAAGATTATACGTGTGTAATTGTGTCGTGTCTATGTGTGTATTGTCCGTATATGTCTAGTGTTGTACCAATTAGTTTGTTTAATATAGTTGAAAAGTCAATTACTGTGTTTTATTCAGACATAAAACTGCATCCAGAACCACCGGAGGACGGGCAGCAGCGTCCTCTCAGTTAATGGTGGTAACCATTCTGCGATCCCCAAGCCGCCTGCCAAGCGTGGGGATTATGGCAACACTTCCCTTTAAGGGAGAGGCCTTCGTCCAGCAGTGGCAGTCCGCGATATCAGGGTTGGCCCCATAGTAAAAGTTGTTCATAATGATGAGTACATACATACCCTTCAGTATTGTTGAACCTTATTGTTACATGTTATCGTCGTCAGCTATAAGACGTCCACTGGTGGACGAAGGCCTCCCAATAGAGGGGATATACACGTTGCATAAGTATTATATCAACTATCTGATTTCCATATTGCTTTGCTTAGTTTGGGCTAGATGGCGCTATGTGAAAAATTACCACTGATATTTATTTATTTATTCCATAAAGTTAAATATTGGAATAAGTGGCGGCATTATTGCTAAAAGGCACAGCACTCTTCCAGGCAACCTTTGGATGAAGAGAATTTAAAGAAAGAGTTTTTTTGTGGGGTTACAAATTACACTGTTGTATGAAACAGCTTTTTTACACGATTGCCTAAAAAGTTGTTTAATGTTTTCAAGGTTCATGTATATAAGGTGGGTGGACCATGGAAGGCCACGCTCCTTTGAAGGCCAACTATTGAAAAGTCGTAGTTATTGACATGTAAAGACATATTCCTTCGTCTATACACTAAGATCCATTAAACTAAAGGCTACAGATGCGGCGGCGCGTCGCTCGCGCCGCTATTGTGGCGGTGCGATCTCACGCTTCGTAGACTATGGTCGTCGACGTTACAATCGTTATTCGCGCGCACAACTAAACGTAAGTTTTTAGTTAAATAACCTATTATTATCTCATATATTTTTACTGTGAATTGTCGTATAAGGATATGTTTATGGTACTAAAGAAAGAAAAATAGTTTTGCCTCGATTTAAGTTAAAATATTGGTAGTGTTCCTAGGAAAGCCAGTGGTTCCTTATAAGGCCAATCAAACATTTGACGGTTGGCCTTGCTAGGGTACATGGGCCTTACAAGGAACGTCTACAAACCATGAACATATGAACAGTTACTTTTTAGTTATAAATACGTATAAAAACTAAACTAATTTAAACATGAAAAGCAACGAATATAAAATAGTCTGTAGTGTCTATTATTTTATTATAATTAATATAACAAGTAATTGATAATTGTTAGTTTGGCCTTCTTAGGAACATTTTGGCCTTACAAAGAACGGACCCATAAGAAGGCCATTAAAGATTTTAAAAAAAGTTTTTAATTTCATTATAAAAGGCGTTGGCAAGTTATTTGATGTCAATATAATACTCATTACTTGTATTTTAAAATAATTTCCATGAATATATTCTTAGTTATACGATGGTGTCCAAGTAATGTTCGTTGAGATTTTTACAGATGATAAAAATATATTGAGCATTTAATGTTTCGCTTAAATGAAAGAGCTTATTATGTAGTTTTAGTAAAAGCGGATATATTAATTGTTACAACTCTATTTTTAAGTTGAACGACTGATGTATAATATGGCCTTATTTGGAGCCGTGTTCCTTGCAAGGCCATTTGGAAGAGCTTAATAAAACTTAAGTTTAATAAATAGTGATTAAAGCTAGGTTAAAATTAAGTTATTTATATGGTACACAATAAAACAAAGTATTACTTGATAATTTGTTTCCTTCAATTATCCAGTTAATAAACGAATAAAACGTGTTTAATCGTTAGAGTGGCCTTCCATGGTCCACCCACCTTACGTAGGTATTTTTTCTAATCCACCATAACTTCTAAATGCCGAACAGATTTGGATGTATGGGGTATCGTTACAATCTTTATGTCATCCCTAGTTAAACACTGGACCCTCAGGGGTTCCAAAGTGAGGGTTCAAGTGGAAATAACGTTTTTGGCAGGACATTGGTGATATTTTTTTTATTTATGGCCTGTGCCATAGTAAAAGGTGTTAGCAATGATATTTTATAATAAGCTGTTTTTGGCTTTACGTGAACCCATAAGTATGTCTTGACTTCTAACAATTTGTTAAAAATATATATGATCATGATGTAAGTTATATCGGGGCTGATTCACTCATATAGAAAACACGTCTAAAAGTATATTTTTATCACATCTATTCAAAAAGACCTTCTTTGTTCCTCGCAAATAGGGCAGAAATTAGCTGATTTCCGCGCAGAGGGCGGAATGTTCTTTCCCGCGCTTCTTTCGTTTCTTTAAATTTGGAATGTGGATATTGTTAGTAAAAGTTCCAATCACCAAAGAGATCAACCACGGACATGGTATGAACAAGCAACAGGCTGTTTGAAAAAAGAAGGCGCGCGAAATGCATTCCGCCTTCGTTCGTAATTTTTTAGTCAAATTCGGAATATCTTCCTCAATAAAAAGTGTGAAATAAACGTAAACGTAAATAAACATAAGTGTTATTCATATAAGTTGCACATACTTATTTTATTATAATAGAGTTAAAAAAAAAAAAAAATTAAAAGTAGTATCCACCTCGGGATCAACGCTATTTTAAGCTCAAATACTTTGAATGCCTCGCTACGCTCGGGAATCTACTCTAGAATCCTTCGCTACTCTCTGGGTTCAAAGAAACACTCTCGCCTTAAAAATATTGTTTGCGCCCTTGGTAAATAATCTACTATATAATCTTTCGGATCAATTGATTAGCTGAGATGTTTTTACATCTTATTTGATTTTTAGATCTTACTCCAGAGTCCAGACCTAACCCAGTGTGAATCGAACAGTTTTATAGGTAAAAATCAAAAGCTTCCGATGAAAATTTTGTTTTTTTAAATTAATGCTTTAGTAATTGTCATTATAATTATATTTTAGCGTAATTAATAAACGAAAGACAATATTATTCTAACAGCTTCGACTCGTTGCAGCCCTGCTGTGGGTCACTGTTTACTATCGTACCATCTTGTAGTATAAGTTGTACATTAAGGCCTTGGGTAACCTGAAACAAAAAACCTATTTGAGATTTCAAGGCATTTGCAGATTTTAGGTTTCCGTAACTACCCTAGTACGTACCCCTTACATATGTCACAGGGAGTTGATAAAAACAGAGTTTTTATCAAATGCCGGGAGATGTTAAACTTGCAATAATAATTATCCAAACAAATCTAGTGATTTGATCAAATAACACACATGACTTGTACATTTTGTATGGCTGCAGGGTTCAGTGATAAAAAGATAAAATCAAAAAAAAAAAAAAAAAAAAGATAAAATTGAAATGATAATATCGAGTTGAAATATTAACATCTCCCGGCATTTGAAAAAATCTCTAGATTCTACCACAACATATCTGATACTATAAGAATCTCTGTCTTGACTTAACGACTGACTGACTGACAGACAACACACCGCTTAAACCGCTGGGATTACAGACTTAAAATTTGGAAGTTGTATTTTTTTGATGCGTAAGGGAAAAAAAAGAAACAAAAAGGAAGAAAGAAAAAAAGAAAGAAAGAATTTGTCGAAATTCGACCCTTAAGGGAGTAAAACGGGAAGAAAGTTTTGTATGAAAGTCCTTTGTTTTTGAACTTTTAGTCATGAAAACTTGTATTTGGATAGTACATTTAAAATAAAAAAAAGCTGTTTCAATACTTTTTGATAGGGATGATTTAAGCGGGTGAAATGAGGGCTGGAATTTTGTATGGAAAGTTCTTTGTTTTTGAAATTATAGTGGTTTTTTTAAATGGAATAATGGAATATGGATGGATAATGGAATTATGGAATATTCTAGTCAATTATAAAAACATCCACAAAACAAGACAAAACACAAAATTCCGTTTTAGAAACTTCTTTGATCAAAATAATATTTTTGCTAAACTTTTGTGATTGTATATATATATTAGGTAGGCAGTTTTCTAAAACTTCATCCAGAACCACCGCAGGACGGGCAGCAGCGTCCTCTCGGTTAACGATGGTGAGCATTCTGGGATCCCCAAGCCACCTGCCAAGCGTGGGGGTTGTGGCAATACCTCCCTATTAAGGGGGAGGCCTTCATCCAGCAGTTTGTGATGTTATTTTAAACAATATCTGTAAAATAAAACAAAGAAAAACTATTTTAGAAATTAGTGTCGGCCTTATTGCCAAAAGCAAACTCTTCCAGGCAACTGCTAGTTGATAATTACCTGAGTAGTTCCTTCTAATGTTTGTGTGTGTGAGTTCTCCGATCGCTGCAGAATAGTTGGTCTTCTGATGGCGAGTATGTTGGCAGACCGCCTCATCTGGAACTCTTCTATCGGATTCACTGTGAAAAAATAGAAGGTAAGTTAAGTTAGTACAGTATACAGGGTTAGTTCTAATCAGTTAGCATCTTTTTAAAGGCATATTCTGTACATCAAAACAAACAGCTTTTACTATGGGGCCAACATTGAAATCGAAAAATAATAATCAAATTTCAGTAAATGGTCGGTTTTCTGACAGGCAATGAAAAATATATTGTTCTTAAAAATCCGTTAGATGGCGTTACGAGACATGGATGTGAACAGTATCACTACCTAGTTCGTGGTTCTGAAGATTTTGAACGAACGAAACAAGGTCTATATAAAATTAAAAAAAGCTTATTTCATTTTTTATTTCTGTTATGCTCTTTTTTTGGTTATTGTTTTCTAACAAAGTACTTGCCCATAGTATTTCCAATGATTTTGTACTACCACAATAAATTAGTAAGCGTGGATTAGGAATTCGTAATTTGTTTCCTATTTATTTGAATACAAATGCGAAAAAAAGAGAACCATGTCTCGTCAGCGCCATCTATCCTTTGGCTGTAAAAATTATATACTGACAGCTGTCAGAAATTCTACCATTACTCTTCTTTGTTTTGTACGTCTTTTTTTTTTCTTAGTTCTTGGCATCGCACGTTGTGCATTCTGCCAGTGTCAAGTTTATGATTTTTTCAAGTATTTATATGTAAATCAAGTCAAATATGTAATGATATCACAGTCAGTCACACGAAATTAGTCATAGTCGAGTCCAAGTCATGCCCTAGTAAAGTTGTGGCGACTTTACTATGAGCTTATACGGAGTTTTGAAAACAACACAAAAAGACATGCTCCACCACATTATATCACTTGCCCACACTCGTGCACGTAATTCAACACTCAATGAATAAAACACCACCATTTTTAATCATTAATTCGCGAAAAAACACTAGTTTATGAAAATAATAGAATGCAACGACATGATTTTTCCGTGTTCCCGCCAAAACTCCCCTTGTACGCCTTATCTGTTATTGAGTATACCAATGTTTCTCTGCGGGCGCTGGTACGGCACCGGCGTCTTCGGCACGTTGCTCAGTAAGGACAGGGCTCTCGCGCAGTTAGGAACTATGTTCGTAGTGCCCTGAAACGTAAGCAACGCGATCTCTAAGGCGCAAGCCACATAGAAATGGCGCCGGGCGCGGGCAGGGCACGGGTGTCTTTCCGTATTCCATTCTAATTTTATACTAAATACATTGAAAGGTACACACCGAATGACGTTGATAGCACGCCCAATCAACGTCATTCGGTGTGCCCTAAATTGTGCCTTATTTCATTGTATTAAGTATTAAACTTTAGTGGATCCCGTGCCATGACCGCGCCCGACGCCATTTCTGTGTGGCGTACGACTAATGCGCAAGCCACTAGAGTCTAGCGCCGACGCAGAAATAGGATGGGCGTCTTTCTATTCCATTCAAATGTAGTACGAAACGCACGGAAATAAAGTCGCAATTTCAACACACTAAATGGTATGGACGCCGTGTCAGCGTCCGCACCCATTCGCTTTTAAATTAAGACTTTATTTTCGTGTGTTTTGTACATTTGAATAGGATGGAATGACGCCCGCGCCAGATTCTATGTGGCTTACGCGTTACGTTACTGTATGATTCACTTCACGTGTGCGACTTCCCTAACGGTTAACGGTTCTACGACAGACAGGTATGCAAAAATCTAACGTAAATAAGAATTTCAGACTGGAATTTAGCATTAACATTAAAAATAATTTGTTAAGTAAAAGTGTGTCATAACATAAATTAGAGTTGCCAAAAAATTAAAAATACATTTTTTTTGGCTTTTTTGGCCTTGAAAATAACATGAAAAAAACACAGTTTTTTTTTAATTTGCAACCCTAATCGCTGCGCTGTGTGCTATTAGTGAAACTTTTTGGCTTATTTCTTCACTTTTCTGTTTTATAAATGAAATTGTACTAATAATTTGTTTTTTAAATAATATAATAAATCACGGAGCATGAATTGAGTAGTCTTTAAGCAACTATTACTGCCGTTATTCCAATCCTAGTTGCTGTAAAACGCCTTTGATCACAGCTCTGTTCTTCTAAGTAAGTACTAAAGGCATGGGATATTTTGGCCTAGTTCATACAAGGATGTATGGGAAGTTTGTACCACGAAGCCACCTGTCTATGGGAAATGTCCTAAACCTTTACCTTTAGGAAGGACATCAGGTCAATCTCGACGATTCTCTCCCGCGAGATACAGTTCAGATCTAGAATGTTCATCACTTCCTCTGTGGTCGGACCCACGCCGTGTATCTGGAATCAGGATATAATTCATCAGAGGGGTTGGGTGCCCAATTTAACAGTCAGTGGACAGATTTCGCTAGTTAATATTACCTCTATGACGGCGACGTGTCGCGGGTGGTGAGTGCGCACGTGCGCGCGTAGCTCGGCGCGCACGTGGAAGCGCCGTGCGCACGCGCCGCACGCCCACGCGCCCGCCCCGCGCTTGCCCGCGAACAGCCCGCTACTGTAAAGACGTGACCGGCTTCGGACATGTTCTATGGCACCGTGGCCTATTAGTGGAAAAACCCCACATTTCCGTGGGTTTTGTACTACATTTGAATGGAATAGCAAGAAGCCCGTCCCATGTCCGCGTCGGCGCCAGACCCTAGTGGCTTGCGTGGTCGCAGGCCACACAGAAATGGCGTCGGGCGCGGACATGGCACGTGTTCCATTCAAATTTCATACTAAATAAATTGAAATAAGGCACAATTTAGGTCACACCGAACGAACTTGATCGGGCTTGCGACGGGCACCGACGCGCTCGGTCATCGTCATTATTTCAACGTATTTAGTATGAAATTTGAATGGAACGGCAAGCCGCCCGTGCCATGTCCGCACCCGACGCCATTTCTATGTGGCATGCGCCTTAGGCGATCTTGGCCACTAAGTAATAGATAATTGTAACAGAAAAAGCGGTGCTTGTTTGAGTTATTAAGTATTTACCTATCATAGTTATTATAATAATGTACTCACCTTTCTCCCGTATTACTGCCAGTGTTGGTGTCTTCAAACGACTCGTGTATCGAATTGTCGCTGTGTTCTTTCTTCCTATGCTTATAAAGTGCATTTTTGTTGGGCAACACTTCGTCACAATCTCTGCAGGGTATTCTAGAATAACGAAATTGAAATGGATTAGAATATTTCATAAACATACTAAGTATATTATATTTATTTATCCGTTTGTCAAACTTATTTCTTTGTTTGGGACTCTTAGCGTAATATCAATAAATAACACATCACTATAACAGCATAACAAGTAACACAACAGCAACACAACGACAACAGCACAGCTACAAAGCAACAGTACAACACAACAAGCACAAAACAACACCACAAAATCACAACCAATAACATCATCACAACCACAACACAACAACACATCCACAACAACAGCACAACCACAATACAACAGCAACACAACAACACATCCACTACAAAAGCGCAACCAGAACACAACCACAACATAACGAAAGAGCACAATCACACCACTACGGATTTACAACAGCACAACAACAACACAATTGCACAACCACACTCAACAGATTCACAATAGCGCAACTCACAAGATCAAAACAACAACACAATCCCAGCACAAAAGCACACAAACACAAACAACAAGACAACTCGATTATGTTCTCTTGCTCTCGTATCGCCTTAAAACTCAACTAACAAATAATAAACACGAATAAGAGCGCTAATATTATATCTATCTCTTTTTAATACTAAAAAGATAGTAGAACAACATACAGATTAATTTTGACGACGTTCATTGTAATCCGTGACTCACTGCAGTATATTTTAAGTTAAATACATTTATATTCAATTAGAATCGGTTTCTTCTAGGCATATCCCTCGAGCTGTATGGAAACTAAGCGTGCCACTTTTTTTCGTCTTATCGGTGAAAAGAAACGTTTCAGATACCTCTGCCACCTTTTACAACCGACTTCAATAAAGGAGGTTCTCAATTCAACTGCATGTTTTTTTTATGTATGTTACGCGATTACTCTGCCAATTATGAACTGATTTTGATGATTCTTTTCGTAGGTAATACTTCAGACATGGTTCCATATACATTTTATCGAAATTAGTTCAGTGGTTTGGTTATTAAATCAAAATTACTAGAAAATATGAAGATGTTATCCAGGTATTCGATGTTGAAGTCGGTTGTATTATTTTTTTAAAGCGTTTTATTGGTAAGTTTTTACAGTACAATCCGGTATAATTAGGCATTATGATACAAGTGTGCTAAGTTGGTCATGGATAGAGTTGGTCAATACACTAGAGGCGGTATTACGCGCGCGAGCCGCAGGCGAGCGCGATAAGGAAGCCGAGAGTGTATTGAAACATAGCACAAGAGTTTCATACGACTGTTTTCGTCACACTTGCGAGGAAAAAACATTATTTTTTTGATAATAATCAACAACACAGCAAAAACGTCAACAAACATTTGCGGAAATGGCGCCCAAATCAGTAATGCGCGCGCAGGTTGACATTTACTTCAGCGGCATAAGAACTCTTTGTTGGTATTACAAAAAAACTGTAAGTATTACCCGGCTATATTAAGAGTGCTTCGTATACGTACGTCTAAATGCAGTCACGTACAGACTGGACTTTACCGGGTTATACCTATTATAGTACAAGTGCCGTAATGTAAAGTAAAAAGCACGCGTGTGTAATAGCTTGGATTATGAGCCTAAAAGCGATGTAATAAGATCTACTTTACGAGCAAGTGTGATGAAAAAAATAATTAAAAGTTCTCCCATCCGGGTTAGTTTACTGTAATATACACACAACAGCTAAAAGACATTGAGAAAAAGGACTCACCTATAATTTTGTGACGTATTTTTTGTGCCTTCTCGTTGAGCACCTTTCCCGTGCATCTTCTTACGATGGTATGCCAGACTCCAGCTAAAAATACAGTCATTCTTAATAGCTGTATTGTAGATTTAATTTATTGTTATTTATTTATATTAAACATTAATGCAGGGGTTTCCAAACTACGGTCCGCGGGCCATGACCGGCTCACGAGCCCCACCAATTCGGCCCACTCTTTTATTTATTTCCATAAATCTAATTAAACAAAGCCATCATACAAATTATTAATCAGATGTTTAAATGGCAATCATTTTTAAACACTTCTGCCCACTTCTTCGCGAAATACAGACGCGACGATGTTAATCTGATGAGCTAGCTAGATCTTGGCCCTTGGAGCTTTGTACAGTCAGTCTGGCCCTTGGGCTAAAAAGTTTGGAGACCCCTGTCATCATCAGCCCGGGGACGTCCACTGCTGAACGAAGGCCTCCCCCTTAGACCGCCACACTGTACGACAACCTGCCATTTGCATCCACCGGTTGCCCGCGACTTGCTTATGACCCGCTAATACAGACATAACGGCCGATTATACTCCTCAGTGTTCTGTATAATCTGGCGAAGCGTGTGGATGTGGTCTGTGGTGCCAAAGCCTTTACGGAAACCGGCTTGTTCGGGAGGCTGGAAGTCATCAAACCTGCGTTCGAGACGGTTCGTAATGACTCTCGAGAACAGCTTGTACACATGGCTCAGGAGTGAGATGGGCCTGTAGTTCTTCAATAAGGTGTTATCTCCTTTCTTGAAGAACAGCACCACCACACTCCTGTGCCATGCTTCAGGCGTAGTACCTTCGTGAATGACGGGCTGATGATGATGAAATAATATCCCTTACCTGTTCGGGAAAGTCATTTCACAATGGGTGCATTTATGTTGGTAGTTGTCGTTTGGGTGCTTCATCCGACGGTGGACTTGTAGATACGTCCAATGAAGGTAAGACCGACCACAGTCCTGGGGAGATGAATGTTCAAATAATGTCGGGCCATGTAGGTAGGTACTGTTAGAATGATCAGCCTTTTAATATTTAACCGCTGGACTTAGCCTTAACCGTAACCAAAGTAACCAGGGTACGTTATAGAATGTTATCAAAGAAATTACTGGGTATGAAGAGATTTAACATGTAATATGTCAGGGTGATGAGCGTGCGCAGTGCGGCGCAGGATTGTGTTCGCGAATTCACAATTCTGGCACTGCTACTGTTAGTGGCAGGCGTGACGCTTACCACCAGGCGAACGTCTTGCTCGTCTCACCACTAGATTGTATAAAAAACCGTGCTCCTTCTTAGTCCGCATCTTCGCTTAACATCAGGCGAGTTATCGGACAAAAACAAGCTTTTAAACGGCTTAGTAGAAACAAAACCCTTCGAAGGGCGACTAGACTTTATTGCATTTTGTCTGGGGAAGTACCACACCTTTGACAGTTATTCAACCACCAAGCAGTAGTGAGTGTGCAAGCATTACTGTTTTTCGGATATGGCAATGTTACCAAAGAAACTACTAGGAAACGCTTACCACCAGGCGAATGTGTCGCTCGTCTCGTCACTCCCCTCAAGGACTTACCTCGCATAGGAAATGCTTGACGACAGGGAAGTCCGGCGCCGCCCGCGCTTCCCCGCCGCGCTTATAGAACCCGTGAGTGGTTTTGTGAGTCGTACATCTATAATAGTACATTATGATACAATTTTACTATGTTGATCATTATACTGGCAACAGTGAAGAAAATCGTCACACAACGAGCACAACAAGGGAGCCGAGAGTGTAATTACCAAAGCACACGCGTTCCATACGATGATTTTCATCACACTTGCGAAGAAAAAAACAGCGAAAACGTCAACAAATATTTGCGGAAAATGGCGCATAAGCCAGCGATGCGCGCGCATGTGACTTTTTCTTCAGCCGCATAAAAACTCTTTGTTGATATTATAAAAAAAAGCTAAGCAAGTATTACCCGGTAGTATTAACTTGCAGTGAGGTACAAACTTAACTTAACCAAGTTATACGTATTATAAACTAGTACTGTAATGGAAAGTAAAAAGCACGCGTATGTAATATCTTGGATTATGACCCTAAAACCGGTGTAATAAAACCCACTTTACGAACTGTGAAGGTTTTGTCATCAGAACTAAGTACATCAGACCAATTCTCGCGTTAGATGGCGCTGTATGAAATTTACACAAATATTAAATTTGTTTAACTGGTTTACCTGGAGTACGTAGCGAAGCTAACTTTGCAGATGTGACATGTGAAAGGATTCTTCACTCCCTTGTGTATTTCCCGGTGCTTGTTCAAGCCTTCTTCTATATAGAACACGCTGTGAAAAGAACAGTGACCACTCAGGGCAGTAGGTTAAGGGGGAATCCGGTGAGCGATTTTCCATACAAACGTATTCCCCTATTTTCTTCCTAGATAATGCCTCTAGATTTTATATAAAAAAAATAAAAATGTATTTATCTCTATGGTAAAAATAAACTTAGTATCTGATATATTAGCCCTACAATACAGTGCTACAGTAGCACTAGATTTTATAAAAAAAAAATATAGATAATTTTTTTTTTATTATAAAATAAATTATTGATCTAGAGTTTAGAGCAATATATATATTTTTTTATAAAATCTAGTGCTACTGTAGCACTGTAGTGCTAATATATCAGATACTAAGTTTATTTTTACAATTTTTACTAACAATCTGGACCTTGTTGTCTGAAATAAAGAATTTTGAATTTGAATTTGTAGACATGTCACTGTTATTTCCTTTTTTTCAGAAACTTATTGCTAAAAGAAATATTACCCTTTTAATATTTTCGTTGTAATATTTGGAGGATTACATTTTCTTTAGTAATTAGTTGCTGAAAAAAATATAATGACAGAGAGACATGTCAACAGTGTACAGACCTAGAATAAAAAAAACGATTGAATGGAGAATCGCTCTCCAGATTTCCTCTTAAAGGCTGATTTTCTAGTCTGTTAGTAATCCAATGCTTTACTTAGGCCTACCCTCGAAGGTCGATGGGGTCATGTCCACCACGCTGGCCCAGTTGCGGGCCGACGGATTCACATACACAATTGAATTTCTTCTATTTATTTATTTAGTTTATTGGTACACAAAACAGAATACAGTCAATAATAAATTTAGAAAATTTACACTTTATACAATTTCGATCCAAACTATATTCCTAAAAATGTATACACAGCTTATTACTTGACAACATGCAGTAGATAGTCAGTTTCAAGTGGAAAAAGAGGAAGGGGTAATTAAGTAAAATTTTATCTTATCTTGATACAGTTACAGATTACAGATTTCTCACTTACTATTACTACTATCTTCAACGTACCCCGTAAACACAATCTTTCTGACGTCTTTTTTAAATTTATACAACTTTACAATTTTTACAACTTCTCCGGAAGTGTGCAAGTTTACTCACGATGTTTTCCTTCACCGAGAAGTCCGGTATGAAAATCCGTACATAAACTCGTAAAAGCTAATTGGAACGGGCCTGGGTCTGAACCCGCGACCTCACGATCAAGAAAGAGAACATATTTATTGACGGATTAAAAACCTGACCTACCTAATGATATCTGTATGACACAGCTCAGGACAGCACAGGACAGCGCAGGACAGGATAGTGATAAATCAAGAGTAGCATAGTGATAAGTCCAGGAAAGCACAGTGATAAGTCAAGGGTAGTGATCAGATCTAGTGTGATAGAAAAGATAAGACAGTGATAAATCAAGGACAGAACAGTGATTAGTCAAGGATAGCACAGTGATAAGTCAAGGATAGTGATCAGTCCAGGATAGGACGGTGATAAATCACGGACAGGACAGTTTTCAAAGAGATTTAATGACACAACACTTACTCTTCACAGAACTCGCAGCGGAAAGCCTTGTCTATTTCGACGATTCGTATCAGCGAACGCGCGTCGTCTGTCAGTTTTGACAGCAGTGGTTCCGCTACAGGGGACGCTACTTGTCGCTTTATGCGCTTCAAGGGCTCTGGAGATTCTGCTATATGGAACATAGGTATCTGTAAAAGCTTGTTCTAAACTACAAGTTTTGTGTCTATTTACTTTGTAATAGAGGAAGATCTCAGAGGTCCCAGACCTTACTTAAATTTTCTGAGTGTAAAAACGTGTGGGATAGAATTTAGTTGAAACGTATATAAGCATACCTAATAGCTTGTCATCAGCATAATCAGCCCAGAGACGTCCACTGCTGAACGAAGGCTTCCCCCCTCTAGACCGCCACACTGTATGACAACCTGCCATTTGCATCCACCGGTTGCCCGCGACTTTTACGATGACGTCTGTCCACCGTGTAGAATACCTACCTACACTGCGGCTTCCGGTTCGCGGTCGCCACTCAAGAATCTCTCAGCTAACTTGTCATCAACAGCCGGAACACGTCCACTGGTGGACGAAGGTCTCCCCCTTAAAAGGGAGGGCTTGCCATAATCCCCACGCTTGGCAGGCGGCTTGGGGATCGCAGAGTGTTACTACCGTAAACCGAGATGACGCCCGTCCTCCGGTGGTTCTGGATGCAGTTTTAGGACGTACCCAGGTCAACTAACTTGTACGGACGGCCAATTTACAAATATCAGGTACTACAGGTACATACAAATCGATAATCAATATTGCCAGACACTTCCTGTGGGTAATATCCGCCAGACGCTTTAAAAGCGCGTTATGCCCAACACCTTCCAAAATAATAGGAGCAATGGACGAGCGTCATTTTTTTATTTTATTTATTCGGAATAGGTGTGCGTTTGACTACACCGTGCCTGATGGTAAGCAACGGTGCAGTATAGGATGGAGCACGCTAACCTAGAAAGAAGACACCCATGAAACAGAGAATCCGGCAGATAATTCCACAACCTCGCATTGCGAATAAAGAATGTGGAATGCCGTAGTTAGATCTGAATTTAAGGTAGGCAGCTGTTGTTATAGGTAGGGTGCTTCACAGTACTTTGCTTATTTTAAGGAAGGGCATTGGTATTTTAAGGTAGGGCATTGGTATTTTAAGGTAGGGCATTGGTATTTTAAGGTAGGGCATTGGTATTTTAAGGTAGGGCATTGGTATTTTAAGGTAGGGCATTGGTATTTTAAGGTAGGGCATTGGTATTTTAAGGTAGGGCATTGGTATTTTAAGGTAGGGCATTGCACCTCAATAATAATAAAACCAAAATAATGCTGTTTTGTGGGAAAGGGACAGAGTTTTCTCTACCAAAAACTTTAAACGCTTATATATCACATTAATAACCGACTTAAATTATTTTTTCAATAAATATTATATTTACTTTAATTCTTTATCAAAGCTATTGGTAACAACGATATAAGTAAACACCAGTTATTTACCCTATTAGTCGTGACGTCGTGACGAATTGACGACTAAATCTTAGTTATAAATTGACGCTCCGTGCATGGTACGAGACGATACTGGTCGGTTATTTAGTCTACGGGGAATAGTGACATACTTTTCAATACAAAGAATATTATTTTATCTGACAAGATCCTAGCACGGCCATGGTGTGTTACGGCATAGTGGGCAGATTGCTAAAGAGCCAATTGCCAAACGCCCAATTGCTAAAGATCCAATTAAGTCGATTATTCCCGTTGTCCACGGACGCCGTCCATTGCTCTCTATCTATCCTGCTAAACTTACCGATAACTTGTATAGTGTGTCTCACAAGCCCACTGGTGGGCGAAAGTTGGACGGTGGGCTCGTCGTTTTCTTCTTTAACGTTCGTAGCGAACGCTTCGATGCATTCGATCGATTTAGACGCGTGCTCCTGTGAAATCAAACTGTTGCAATGTTACACGAAAAGTTATTACTACACTGAAAGGAAGTCATCGTAATTATTCTCCTGAACAAGGGCCTACAGGGCATGACTGGGCCGGGCTGGCTGTAGCTGGACTGGGTTTTTGTATTTTTTTTAATATGTTTGTTTTTTGGCGCGTCACGATTTTTATCACAAGTTCACAATTCTGGCGCTCCTACTATTATGGGCCTACATATTAAGACGTTGCAACAGCAAATTTTTTGGTATTTTTTATAGCAACAAAATAGAGTTCATTATCGCAATTCGTTTGATGTTAGTTGAATTTAGTGTCTGTCGCAGTAATATTTTGTTTAAAAATAAAGGAACTCAGATTAGAGAAAAAAATATAGAGTCTGCTTTAGTAAATTTCCTTTTTTCTAATTTCAAAAAAAAATAGTAATCGCTCCAAATATCAACTCGTGCGTCACGGAATTTTTTTCTGATGTTTTATTTGCGTTTTATTTTTCAAGATAACTGATATAAAAAAAATACTTTATTTCGGACAAATTATCCATAAGTACAGTGTTAGTATAGTAGTGTTAAACCTATGATATTATTTGTAAAATAGGCTACATGACTGTTTTTTTTATTGTTATTAAAATGTGGCTCATAAATATAGCTGATTAATGAAAAGAAACCGAAAATCTGATCAAAAATAAGCAACTTATAAGCATTTTAATATCATGCTAGACAGAGAGACGAAACAGCAAATCGTGACGTCACTTCTCTGTACGCCATACAAATTCTATTCTGACAAGTAAGGCGTGACGTCATTTTATGTTTTGTGGGAAAGGGACAGAGTTGTCTCTAACAAAAACTTTAAACGCTCATATATCAGAACATTATTAACCGATTGAAATTATTTTTTCAATAAACATACTATATTTAATTAAATTCTTCATCAAAGCTATTGGTTTCAACGATATAAACATCAGTCATCTACCCTATTATAGATAATATTTTTTCCAGCAAGAGATTGATACACACTCTGAGCATATACAATAACGAGCTGTGTGAGCTGTGTATATTTTGTACAATATTATTACATAAGTTTTTTTTTGTAAACTCTAAACTATGCGCTGTATTTGTTCCAAGTGTGTATCAGTAATGGATATTGCCTAACTGTGCGACGAAATCAGGACGTTTCACGGATTTTGTCTTAAGGCAGCATCTTAAGGCGGAGGCATTCGTCCAGCAGTGGACGTCTTCTGGCTGTTGATGATACTGTTATAAGCAGACGTGATGCTTACCACCAGCTGAACGTGTCGCTTTAAAAAAAAGCTGAAAGGTCATTATCACGTCACATAATCATCATGGTAAAAAACTTTTACTAAGTAGCCACCTCATAAATTGCCAAAAACTATCAGCTGTTCCATACAAAAAGTTAATTGACCTTGGGCAAAGTTGGTCCCATAGTAAAAGTTGTTTGTTTTGATGTACAGAATATGCCCTTAAAAGGATGCTAATTGATTAGAACTTTGGACCTGGGTATGTCCTTAAACTGCAACCAGACCCACCGGAGGACGGGCAGCAGCGTCCTCTTGGTTAACGGTGGTGAGCTTTGCGTTCCCCAAGCCGCCTGTCAAACGTGGGGATTATGGCAACACCCCTCTATAAAAGGGGAGGCCTTCGTCCAGCAGTGGACGTTTTTATGGCTGACGACGAACTGATTAGAACTAGCCCTGTATAGTCGTTTCACCGTCGACGAAATGTATGCAAATGGCGACTCGTCTCAGCACGATGCAATTGCAACTGTAAAACAATATGCATAAAGTCTGATCATCAAAACCATCAAGACGCGTCAGGGGGGGCGCGTCTTGATGGTTTTGATGATCGCCTGAACTTTAAGCAGCCCTTCTTCTCAGCACGATGTAATAGCAACTGAAAACCAAAAGCCATAGGATCTAATATCCCCTGACCTGCGCGTCGTGCACGTCCCGGAAGGCGCGGCGGCAGTGCGCGCAGGCGGGCGCGCGCGCGGGCGCAGCCCTCTCGCGGTGCGCCCGCACGTGCATGCGCAGGCGGGACACGCGCGTCAGCTGCTTCAGGCAGATGTGACACTGATACGGCTTTATCTGCAACACGTTTAATTAAGAGGATGACTACACCCAACTTAGCTTGATTCGGGTTAATGTTTTGCCAAATGTACAAATTTCTTCAGCAATTTTTTTTTAAATTTTAATCTAGACTATATTTCCTAGTTGGCTATTGTTTCGAAAACACGTTTGCAAATAATTTTCTCTGTAGAAAAAAATCGCAAAATAACCTCTAAAAACGAAATTCTTAGTCAATTTTTCTTTGTATTTTTGTATGAAGACACATAACCAAAATTAGTAAAGGTTACGAGTAATACTTTAATCTATGTTACTATTGATCTAGTTTTATTTCTTACGCAATAACTTTATTGCAATTAATTATTTTCCAATAAAATTACTGTACGAAACGCGGCGCAAGCGCGCCAGCTTCTCTTTTTTACTTATGTAATTAGACAGAGACCAAAGACGCGCGGAGGAAATAAAAAAACGCGCAAACGCATAAACGCGTTTTAATTAACCGTTTTTGAGAAAAAAAGCGGGCAAAGGCTAATTGACTGGTTTTTTTTAATTATCCTATTAAAATGTGGCCCATAAATACAACTGATTAATGAAAAGTAAATGACAATCTGATCAAAAATAAGCAACTTATAAGCATTTTAATATCACGCTAGACAGAGAGAAGAAACAGCAAATCGTGACGTCACTTCTCAGTACGCCATATACATTCTGACAAGTAAGGCGTGACGTATTTTTTTGTTTTGTGGGAAGGGACAGAGTTGTCTCTAACAAAAACTTTAAACGCTCATATATCAGAACATTATTAACCGATTTAAATTAGTTTTTCTTCATCAAAGCTATTGGTTTCAACTATATAAACATCAGTCATCTACCCTATTATTACTACTAGCAACAATTTTACGGGGCTGTGCCTGCGATAGGGTAGATCCCCGATCGCCGAAAAATGCACTGTCCAAACAAGGCACAAATAGCTTTAATATGCCTTGTTTTGCTATCATGCCACTGACTTTTCTGTGAAGGAAAACATCCATCATGGCTTGACTGCCACCTGCATACGTCGGGAGAAGAAATACTGCGGCATTTGTGAACCTTACTAGCAACTGGACCAGCGTGGTGACCAGCGACCAGCAGAGGGATGCTAAAGGTTGATGCAAGGAACACCAACCTGTAAATGTGTAACTCCATGCTCGTCCAAAGTTTGCTTGTCAAAGAACCTCTTCCCGCACTTCACGCACACATAGCGCCGCGTGTCTGTGTGCGTGCGACTGTGTTTCGTTAGGGTTGCCCTGCATGGAAAGAATGTATTTATTTATTATTTGAAAAACAAACAGCTATCACAAACTAATTATCACAAGTTCACTGGCGATGGAATATTAATTCGGCTAACGGTGTTTCCAGAAAATGTTATAATAATACATAAATAATCAATAAGAAGTAGAATAACGGAGTATAGTCAAACGCTCGAATAAAAAAAAATAAAAAAAATAACGACGAATCTTTGGGCATATTATTTTATTTCTTTTATATGTTGTGGAATTTCAATTGTCTGAATTTTGTTTGTTTTTGCGTATGTTATGTTTTTGGCACAAAATAAAATAAATAAATAAAAATAAATTCTTGGGATGAAAGTAGCCTAGGTTATATTCCAAGGTATAAAGCTGCCCCTACACCTAATTTCATCCAAACCCGTTCAGCCGTTTAAGCGTGAATAGGTAAGGAGTAACAAACATACATACAACACACTCACACACATTTATATTATTAGTAGGATTTCTTGAATGTATGTAATTTAAGTTGTGTCAATTCAAAATTAGTCAATAAATTGTATTGTATTGTATTGTAGTTTCGGTACCAAAAAGTACCAAAGTACCGTACCAAACACCGTCGCGTGCGGCGCGCGCGCGCGTTTTTATTTGTGTTGGGGTGTGTGTGTGTGTGTGTGTGTGTTGTGTGTGTGAGAAAAGTCACAGAACAGAACAGTGTGAACAGTCACCTGCAGTACCGTTAACAGGGCGGTGCCAGCTGTGCCCAGGCACCGGGCGCTGGTCCTGAGGATCTAGACAAGAACCACTTTCTGTTAGCGTTAACGCCTGCGGAAAGATAAAATTATATGAAAATTACATTAGCTTGAGAAATGTCACGTGACTGCTAATGTCATTTTCATACAATTTTATCTTTCCGCATGCGTTAACGTTAACAGAAAGTGGTACTTGTCTAGACCCCCGGTAGGGGCGCAAAAATGACCAGACCAGCACCTAATTTTGAATATTTTTCTTTTCAAGGGCGCAATTAAGAAGCCCGCACCGGGCGCATAAATAGTAGATTATGCACTAAGGGAATAAAGCAGTGTCTTACGTCGCGGGCGGCATATTGAACCCTGAGCGTAACGAGGGAGTCTAGAGTTATATAGAGTCCTGAGTGAAGCGAGGGGTTCAAGCTGCCAAAGACGAACACCAACCGAGACAATAAAAAGCCAGGGCTCTGACACTCACAATCACAGGACCAAACACCGTCTTTTGTTTCTTATTCTTTGTAAACTCACCTTTTTTTGAGTCCTGCTTATGGTGGCCAGTTCGATTTTCGAACAAACCTCTTTACAGTGCCATATGGGCATTTTTTTACTTAGAGTTTTCCACGAGATTCCACACGAATTTGACGTTCCAAATTACAATCACTTTATTCGTTAGGGAGTTTTATGCTACTTTATATCCCTTAAGAGATAATGCTTTACTTTACGTTCAGGTGGATGATGTGACAATTGGACATTGTCGAGCAGGGGGTGTGATATAGTACATTGGTATCCTAGGGGTGAAAGTAACTTATTTAGAGTTCGAGGGACTAAATAAGTCTTCAAACCCGAGGTAAACACTATGCTTTTCATTACGAATACAAGGAAACTAAAAACAAAAACATACTGACACTGGGAAATGCATGAGAAGTACGGGACCATAATCCTCTGAGGAGAAAAAAATAGTTGGAACATGGTTCATCAATCAATACAAATTTATGTGAAAATAGAACTAGTTTTTTTAATAATTTGAGTGTCTGTCATTTGTCAACTGTCACTGTCAGTTGAAAGTGATTCCCTCTTACTTTCAACCCGCTCCTCAGGCAACTTCAAACCTACTTTCCTAGTATGAGTAATGAAAAGGCAATTTACGGCACTGGTCACCTGAGATAGAAGGTCTTCCCGCAGTGCGGCTGCGGACACAGCCAGCGCTTGCGCTTGTCGTGCTGGAAGTGCACGTGGTCGAACAGCTCCGTCTCCGTGCCGCACGCCAGCTCGCACTGCCCGCACGCGTACGCACTGCTCAGGGGCGCGCCCGAGCTCTGCGCGTGGAACTGCCTATTCATGAAAATTAAAAAAATAAAGATTCTTCACACTAACATTATAATGGCGAAAGTTTGTCGGTGTGTATGTATCTGTGTATGTTTACCTCTTCACGCCAAAACCGCTGAATGAATGGGATAAAACTCGAAATGGGGAGATTTTTTTTCCCGGAATAATGTTGCAACTTTTTATCATCATCGCCGTCTTTCATTAAATAAATATATAAATAAAATAAATTAAAACTTATTGCCAAAATATATGCCATAACTAGGTGCCAGCGGTGCGCGCGCAGGCAGGGCGCAGACCCTGGCGGGGCGCAATAGTAGATTACTCACCTAGGGAGCAAAAGTAAAGGATACCGTAGATCTCATGTAATATTGTCTCCCGAGGCGAAGCCGAGGCTCCTTTACTTGCTCCTGTGGTGGTGGTGTGTATACGATTTTAGGTGCCGCTGCGGGGAGGAAGTGGTTCCTTTCGCTCCACGTAGCGGAGCTAAAGTAGCCCCGCAGACACGTAAAAATAACCAGACCAGGACTAAGTTTTGGGTCATGCATGGACGCAGTTATATTATTTATTAATTTAATTTAAATATTTATTATACGCTCGCACCAAGCGCATGAAAGGCTAGTTATGAACCCTGGATATAAATAATTATGTGATTGTGCTACTTGTACTGACTGACTTACTAATGAACAGAATATTAATAGAGATATATTTACTTACATGTGAAACTTAAGGCGAACTTTCGAGGTGAAAGATTGGTTGCAATCGTGGCATGTCACTATTTCGGGTTGATCCTTCGTTTTCCTACGCTGCCTCTGAAAAATGAAGCCGTAAAGTGCGAGTCAGGAGCTAGATTGATTTATGACTTTAGGTATTTATTTTGTTGGTAAAGAGAGTTATAAAATAAATGTTAACTAACTGACTGATTTACTTAAAACGAAACTGAAATTGAGTAATCGATTTATGAGACTGGATATATCTTTCCTCCAGGGGTCGTACCATGAACTATTATTGCAGGAACTAATAGGCTCAGCTGCCGACGCTGCGCGACTGTGAATTTTATCGTCTCGCAATACGGTTCACAGTCGCGCAGCGTTGGTAGCTGAGCTTATTCGGTTTGCACCTAGGGAGCAAAAGTAAAGAATGCCTCAGATCTCATGTTAGTCATACATTACATCTGAGGTTTCTTTACTTGCTCCCGTGGTGTGTATATGATTTTACGTGCCGCTGCGGGGAGGAAGTGGTTCCTTTTGCTCCGCGTAACGGGGCTAAAATAGCCACTTTAACCCCGCAGGCATATAAACAACAGTTTATGACGTAGTATCTGTCAAACAGTCACAATATTGGTAGATAACATAACTACATAATTCTAAAGAAACCATTTATGTCGAAAGTAGTTGAATAAGTGTGTTTTAAATAACTGACTTGGCTTTACATGATATATCACAACTTTTGACAGAAGGATTGCGTTCTCTGAGTCGTGGCTGTACATTTTGTTTTTTGTGGGACATAAGTTAACTTACTTCGATGATCGAATCACTGTTCCCATATTCGATTCCACGTTTTGGTCCATGTGTCGTCTGCAATACGATACAAAGAACATAATGAGGACAGACAAAACTATTCTCAGATGGCGCCAGCGGCGGTCCTTTATTTGCTCTTAAGTAAAGTAAAATAAAAGTTTATTTGCTGAAACACAATTAACTTTGGATACAAAAGATGTGTAACTATTAACAATAAACTTAAAATGATTTATTGATCCAATCAGAGATTATAGCCTAGGGACACTAGGCTCAAGGCCCGTATTGTGGGAACCTTTATGGCGACCTTACAGATAATAAAATAGCCAGACAGAGGTATCCTTCTAGAGGTATATCTTTGCAAAAATAACTTTAAATTACTTCTGGATTTTTCTATATATTTTTGATTTCTATCAAAAATATATAGAAAAATCCGTTTTCATGATGAGGGCGTTGTCGATAATCTAGTTCATGGAAAAATACTGGGTACTGTGCCTTGTTTTAAGAATCTATGCAGCTGTTGACGGCCTGGAAATAGATTTGTAGGTTAGATAGTTGTTTACATTTTATGTTGGACAGAGCTTTCGTTAGCAAGGCAAAAGATTGCTGTACAAACCAGTACATGCAGATTCTCCCTGGTAATCCAAGTCTAATAAGAGTAAAACCATTACTTTGTAGAAATAATACAACAAAATGTATGATATTGACAGTTGACTATGGCCGCATCGACGATGCGCCACCTAGCGGAAAATAATTGCAGTGTAGATCCCCATTGCCAAAGCATTCAATAGAAGGGAGAGAGAGCTAGATCTTCCAAGACGGAAGGTGATTGGGCCTAAGAGAAAACAGCAGAAGAGATAAAACTGACGCAGTTTTGTTTTCAAGTTATAAAGTTTAGTTTTAGACAATAGGGTGTTCTTACCTTTGTGACGACATCATCTGGTGTACGGACTTCGTCATCAGACTTCCGTTTCCGGCCACGACGCATGCATTTATGTGACGCAAGTGTTGCGGTAGATGGGAAGAATTTACTGAAAGGTGCATTCAAGTGATAAGTCGGTCGAATACGATAATTTATTTATTATAGGTTTTTTTTGTTACCAGTGGTCCTTAACTGCTGGTCTTTTGGAGAAACTCAACTCTTTGGAGTCACGCAATGGGCAATGGAGAGAGCTATGCTCAGAGTTACTTTGCTTGATAAAATCCGGAACGAGGATATTCGCCAAAGCCACACTGACACAGCCGGTTTAGTCACCGACATAGCTCGCAAGGTTTGCAAGTTGAAGTGGCAATGGGCAGGCCACATCACTCGAAGAACTGGTAACCGATGGCGAAGAAAGGTTCTTGAGTGGCGACCGCGAACCGGAAGACGCAGCGTAGGAAGGCCTCCCACTAGGTAGAGCGACGACATTGTGAAAGTCGCGGGCAACCGGTGGATGCAAATGGCAGGTTGTCGTACAGTGTGGCGGTCTAAGGGGGAGGCCTTCGTTCCGCACCGAAGATCTCCAGGCTAATGATGACGATGATGAGTTTTTTTTATTGATTTTATAAATTAAAAAATGTACATAGAGCGAGATAGCGGCTTGCAGTGGTCAGGACCTCAAAGGATGACTACGCTTTTTTTTAATTCAATGGAGTAATGATCTAAATGTTCCCCTGGTGATAAGCATCCCGCCTGCCCATAACAGTAGCAGTGGCAGAATTGTGAACTTGCGAACAAAATCCTGCGCCACACTGAACTGCGCTCGTCACCCTGATATTAATTTGACATCAGTAATTTCTCTGGTAGCGTTGCCCTTCAAACCAAAACACAGTAATGCTTGCACACTACTGATTGGCGGTTGAATAATTGGCAAAGGTGTGGTACTTCCACAGGCGAACACCACAATAGACCAATAGCTATGAATAGAACTGCAATAGACCTCAATAGCCCCACTACACTACCTGCAGCCGTCACATTTGTGCCCTTTCCTTGCGCGGTCCTCGCGGCCCGCGCCCTCGGGCTGGGCTGTCTGCACGATCCAGATCTCCTCATCGCTGCTCAAAGTCTCCTGCTTCACTTCTGTCTTTATTATCAGCTCTGGATGCTTCTAAGGTAACGAAAACTGAGCTTTATTTACAAAGAATTAAGTAAGTTACCCGGCTTAACTACAAGGAGAAATAACTGATTGAAATCTGTATGTTTGGTGAACCGTGAACTTTAGTTCGGCATATTTTATCAAACAATTGTTGTCAAATGTTCCATACATTGTGCTGAGAGCAAATCAGCGTCAGTATTTTTTTTCAAAAGAAACATTATTGGGTACGCGTTGAACTCGTACGTACGGGTATACAATCCCGCAATTTGGTCGTATAAAAGACTTCAACGCACACTCAAAGTTTGTTTTAGATAATAATAATTATGTAGCTTAAGTTGAAGTGGGCAATGGGTAGGCCACATCGCTCGAAGAACTGATAACCGATGGGGAGGAAAGGTTCTTGAGTGGCGACCGCAAACTGGAAGACGCAACATAGGCGCGGCCTCCCACTAGAAGGACCGACGACATTGTACAAGTCGCGGGCAACCGGTGGATGCAAATGGCAAGTTGTCGTACAGTGTGGCGGTCTAAGGGGGATGCCTTCCTTCAGCAGTCTCTGGGCTGATGATGATGATGAATTATGTAGCTGCCTACATAATTATTATTCTATATATCAATTTATAGCGGTCATAGTATCTAAACGAATACATGAATACCACAGATAATATGCACAATACTATACTAGTTCTAATAATAACGAATAACCTCAGATTGACTTATGTACAACATAAAATAATCAACTTATACTCAAAGATTTTTTATATTTATGAGAAACATAAGCTGTCTAATGAACAACTTATTATTATACTAGAGGTCGCCCGCAACTTTGGCGGAAGAAATACGGCCCGCTCCCAAAATTCACCACGTTTTTTACCCCCGATACACGTGCTCATTAATTGTACTTGAATACAAAATTTAGAAATAAACAACTTAAATTCAAAATTTCATCCCCCGTTTCACCCTCTTAAGACTTGAAATTAAAAGAACAACAATAAAAGTTGCGGTAATTTCCAACCTTAAGCCTAAATAATAAATATTGTGATTTTTACTTTGAAAATGAAGGACTTTCCATGCACAGCTGCATCCCTTTTTTCACCCCTTCAGGAGGGGAATTTATAAAAACGCTGAGTCAGTTATAAATTAATTTTAAACCGTCATTCTAAACACAAAATTTGAAGATCCTAACTTCGAAATTGACGGACTTTCATATAAACTATCATCCCCTATTTTACCCTCTTAGGGGTAAAATTGCCAAAAATCCTTGCTTAGTGGATATCTACACTTCACAAAGAGTACATACTCCAAATTTCATGTCTCTAGGCAGCGGTTTAGCTGTGCGTTGATAGCTCAGTCAGGACTTTGAATTTTATATATACAGATACTTATTTATATATATACTTATTTTAATTTAGTTCACAAGGTACACTTAGCTACATATAATATTATGTCACGTACAGGGGTTTACTTTACTAACTAATCAAAGTAACCTACTTACAATTTGTTATCTACAGAAGTGTACACTAAGTTAACAAGTAGTGACGTAGCGTAGGCTCTCTGTCACCTTTCTGAATTTTGAACCAACCCTTTACTGGATTTTAAAGTCCAATAGGGTAGATGACTGATGTTTATATCGTTGAAACCAATAGATTTGATGAAGAATTGAAGTAAATATAATATGATTAAAAAATAATTTAAATCGGTTATTAATGTTCTGTTATAATATAAGCGTTTAAAGTTTTTGATAGATAAAACTCTGTCCCTTTCCCACTAAACAAAAAATAACGTCACGCCTCTGTGCACCATACTTGTCAGAATAGAATTTATATGGCGTACAGAGAAGTGACGTCATAATATCCTCTCTGTCTTGCATGATATTAAAATGCTTATAAGTTGCTTATTTTTGATCAGATTTTCGGTTTCTTTTCATTAATCAGCTATAGCTTTTATGAGCCACATTTTAATAACAATAAAAAAAACAGTCATGTAGCCTATTATAGCATAGAATATCGAAAGATGCCGCAATCTTTTTTATAAAGGCAAAACCAATCATAACCCGAATAAAGCGCGAGCGATGAGAGCGTTAGAATTTCGGTACGATTTTTGATTTTGGCAATTGAAAGAAAGACTGGGTCAATAAATTCTGCAACCTCAAGCAACTCCCCTCCCCTCCTCGCTACGCCCCTGGCATTTATAATACATAATTCTATTTTGATATCTATTTTTTAAATAATTATGTTTCACTCTTGAACTAACCGAATCTCCGACGTTTAGTTTCAATTCATTTGCAATTCCTTTATTTGTATCGCATTCACCTAAAATAATACAAAAACAGTTTATGTCATGTAACTTGTTTTATTATTTTATTTGAAACTCGGGTCTAAGCCCGGACCTTTAAGAGGCATTGGTGGGGCCGAAGCCAACACCAAGAGGCCCTTTTGAATAGGAAAATAACATTAAAACATGGGTGTGAATGGAATATGATACATTATTTTAAACATTAAGGTATAAAATTGTAAAAAAATATCGGGCTATTTTGGTGATTTTTTATGAAACATTGGACTGGTCTATAGAATGAGAAACGGCACCTGCCTATTTTGTCTCATTACATCAGAATATTAAGGCAGGTGATGACTCGCCATCCACTAAATGGGCCCCCCATAAAGGCTACCGTATATTGGTGCCAGAGGAGCAACATTGACGTGGTTGGCTTAGGGTGTCGAGAGGTGTGCTGCGCTTTCACTAAACGCTACTCGCGGCGTTATGCCCTTTAACACTTCCACCCTGGAGCTTAGGTTCTTAGCTCCTGCGGTTTCCACCCCCGGACAGCCAGTTAAGGCAAGCCGGAGGTCTGGGGTCTCATTTAGCCCCAAGGAATCAGGATACGCGGTGTCGCCACTCACCGACGGCTCGCCACAAAGCCGCCCCTGCGTATTTATTATTTTTATTATTATTATTTATAAGCTTGCGTTTGACTGCCATCTCGTCTGATGTTAAACTAATAATTTAATTAATTAATTTAGTTAATTTCTAGTAACTTCGTGAGAGACTGTACATTATATATAACAAGAAAGGACAAACCTCGTTCATTTTCACCGACATTTTCCTGATTTTTGGTTTCGGTTGACGCATCTGTTTCTATTTTAACATCATTGCCAAGATCTGAAAGAAAATCTTAGTAAAGTAAGTAAGTTCGTATAGGCTGAGTGGCCAGCCCTAGTGTCAGAGTCAAAGTGCCGCCCGAAGGCCTCTGACATGGCTGACGGTTGTTGTTATAGAAACTAGAACAAACAACCAGATTGAATATAAAACACAGTAATGGTGGGTCAACGTAAAAAATTTATAACATGAGTTTAAAAATAATACAACCGACTTCAATTTCGACTACCCGGATGACATCTTCATATTTCCAGTAATTTTTATTTATTCCAGTAATTTTGATATAAAAACCAAACTATTAAACCGAAATCGATAAAATTTATATGGAACTACCTCTGATGTATCCCTAGCAAACAAAAAAACAATCGTCAAAATGAATTCATAATTGGCGGAATAATCACATAGCATAAATTAAAAAAAAAAAAAAAAAAGCATGCAGTCGAATTGAGAACCTCCTTTTTTCAAGTCGCTTGAAAACATTCATAGATCGCTAACTCCCGTTTGAGTATTTTTTACATATGGCTATTATGATAAATATGTTTTACAATTTACCTTTATCCATCGCAATTTTATTTCCTTTATCTTTCTTTTCATGAGCAGCCTTTAAGTGACCCACTAGCCACTTAAAATTTGAGTAACCTGGAATAGTAATTGTGCTTTATGTAGCAGTATAATAATAAAACAGATGATTTTGCAATAACAGTATTAATGTAAGACAATGATGTTAGTATTTATCGCAAAACTAATCACAATTCGTATTGCAATGTCTATCGCAATAATAATGACAATGTCTATTGCAATAATAATGACAATGTCTATCGCAATTATAATGACAATGTCTATCGCAATAATCATGACAATGACTATCGCAATAATAATGACAATGTCTATCGCAATAACAATGACAATGTCTATCGCAATAATCATGACAATGTCTATCGCAATAATCATGACAATGTCTATCGTAATAATAATGACAATGTCTATCGCAATAATAATGTCAATGTCTATCGCAATAATAATGACAATGTCTATCGCAATAATAATAAGAACCATTGAGGCTATTGCGATAATGATGACAATCATTTATAATAATAATAATAATGACCATGGTGGTGATTATAATGGCAATGGTCATTGCAATAATAATAGATAAAACTCTTTATTGTCTACATAGAAATTAAAATAGAAATAAATATGAAATATGATTTGAATTTGAATATGAATTGTTACCGAGCTTTTAGAAAATAATAATGACAGCAATTATTTTAATAATAATGAGAATGTACAAGAAAACATTATTTTAATAATAATGATAATGATTATGTTCCTCACTCTGCAGGCCTAACCACTGGCAGTTTGAGCCCTGCCCCGCCGCCCCGGTGCTGGCGGCACTCTACGTAGGGTGTTCTTTATAAAGTGAGAATGAGGTAGAAACTCTTGAGGTAGAAAAAATTGTATTGCGTGCGGTTATTAAATATCTGTGCATGAAAAATGTCACTACGGAACGAACTACTTAATCAAGACTTGCAGGATACTTTACGAGTAAATGCACCACCTTATTCTACAGTTGCTCGTTGGTGTGCCGAATTTAAACGTGGAAGAACATCTACCAAAGACGACCCTCGTCCGGGCCGCCCCATAACGGTAGTGACCGAAGAAATGGTAAAAAAGCCGAGAACATTGTTTTAGCAGATAGTCGTTTCACAGTACGTTTTATAGCCGATGAAACAAAGATTTCGATTGGTAGTGTGCATAGCATTTTACACAAACGCTTGGGGATGAAAAAAGTATTCGCGCGCTGTGTCCCCAGAATGCTTACCGATGCACAAAAACAAACCAGGCTAAACATTTCTCGAGCTTCATTGGAAATGTTACAACATGATACTGATCGTTTTTTGTTTGTGTTTTTTTATAAAACATGGCTTCACCAATACGATCCTGAAACAAAATTACAATCTATGACTTGGAAAAGACCATCATCTCCAACTCCTAAGAAATTTAAGGCAATTCGTTCCGCCGGATAGTAAAGGGGTGGTCATGATAGAAAATCTTGACCATGGAGCTACTGTAACGGGCTCTTTGTATGCAGAACAAATAAAAAAATTGCGTAACGAAATCACGAAAAATGGGGAGGCAAACTAGTAAAAATTGTTTTGTTCCATCAAGATAATGCCCTGGCTCACAAGACCGCCGTTGCTATGTCTACGACTCGTGATGCTGACATCAAAATACTTGAGCATCCTCCATATTCACCCGACCTTGCCCCTAGCGATTTCTATCTATTTCCGAGGTTGGAAGAGTCCCTGAGAGGACTGAGGTTCGAAAATGATGAAGCAGTAGTCGCTGCAGTACAGGAGTTTTTAGGTGCTCGGGATGAAGAGTTTTTTAAGATAGGAATTTTAAGCTTAGAAAAAATATATTTCAAGTGTATTACGCTAAAAGGCGACTATATCAAAATATAAAATTACATTTAATGAAACCGGCAACATACTCATTCTCACTTTTTATTGAACACCCCTCGTATGTTTTAGTTTTTTTATAATATTTATGTTATTACATTTATATTGAAAAAAACTTAGATTTAAGAAAGAAAATTAATATGTGAATGATAATATAATAAATATGATGGTTATGGTTAAAGATCTTAGTAACAATGGAGAGAGTTCCATACCATAATCACATAGTGGGCACGGAAACACTACGTCTTCTTCCGTATCGTGTTTGTGTGTCTCACCATGAGATGCTACTTCAGACGTCGACTTGAAGACTTGCTCGCAAAACCTGGGAGAAATAAAGGAACGCACGTGATAAGGAAAAGATTTCAGTTGTATTTAACAAGGACTGGATTTTAAACCATGAACACGGCGTGTAGGTACTCAAATGATTACTACGGTAAAACAAAATTGTTAGAATAGATTTTTTGACCTACCTGCATTTCAGTTCCTTAGCTTCACCAGCGTCGTATTCGTATCTTCCCAAAAATTGCTTTACTTCTTCGTCCGCTTCCTCCAAATTGTCTATAATCTTATCTATTTCCGGCTCGCCTTCCACCAACTCTACGTCACTAGAACTGTCTTTCCTATCATCATTTATAATTATAACGTCATCGTCATCATTGTCTATAGGTTTTGTAACTATCTCCCCATCAGACCCAATCTCGACTTTGACAAACTCATCTTTATTCTTTATTTTCTTTACTTCTTTAAAACATTTTATCTTCTGAAATATGTACTGCTGGTTGTTTTTTATCACTAAATATTCTTCTGAATTCAAAAACTGGTTAGCTGCTTTCATTCGTGATGGTTGGAAGTTTTCATTGAGGCAATGATCGCATATTACTTTTAGTTGAGTAGAAACAATCTTCTGAGGTGAACATCTGTGTATCTTTTGATCTTCTTTGTCGAAAATATATAGTTTGTCTATGACGCTCTTGCCACAAATGAAACAGCTTCTATTCTCCTCATCTGCAATCACTAGTCCATCTATTTCTAATGTTTTTATTGAACTTTTCTGTATCATTCTGGTCGGATCAGTTTTTCTTACATGTTTCTTTTCGTTCACTTCATACGGTATACTTGTTACTGGTGAATCTTTGAGCATATTCAATATTTCTTCTCTAGTATATCTGAATTCTTCTTTGCTATTAAAGTTATCTTTGATAAGACTTCTTGGTGACTTATTCATTTTAGTTACATTGTTTAGCGTTGCATAAGTTTTTGTGTTCTCTTCTAGATATCTTGTGAACTGAGCTTCGAAACCAGTTGTATTATTGCAAACTAGTTTAAAAGGAACTCCGTTAATGGGGTTGTGTTTGGGACTAGCTTGTAAACTACCTATAGGACTAGCTGTGATTGTATACGTAACATCTTCATAAAATTCATGTACTATTTCGTCTTCTACATCATCGCTTACTTTGACGAACGGTAGTATTTCAAGTGTTATATCTATAGGAGCATCTTCATTGTCGAAATGTATCTGGGATGCTCTAATTTCAGTACCATCGTCTAATACGTATTCTTGGTTTTCATTTGGATCATTTTGGTCCAGTATTTGGACCATGTCTGGGTGGTCACGTTCGAGATTTAGAAGGAATTGGTACACGTTTCCGTTTAAGTCTACAGGTTGGTCTTTGGTTAGCGATGCTAGGTCAATGTCGTAGCCTAGGACAGACCTGTGGATAAAATAAAAAGGTATTAAATAAAAAATATCTAGCACTTGTTCAATATGATCGAGATCGCGTCAGTTAGATCAATTACATAAATAACTTATTCAAAAAGAGGGTGTGGGTTCGATTCCCGCAGTGGATAATGGATGTGAAGAACATAGGCGTTTGTTCCCTGTATGGGTGTTTAATTTTTTTTATCTATTGTAGGTATGTATTTAGATTCAGATTCAGATTCCGAATTATTTCAAATTCAAATTCATTATTGAATACATAATTATTATATGTATTCTGTCTGGTTCTGTCTGTTATCTGGTTCCTATAGTAATTGCAAGTTTTGCTAAGTTTGAAACTAGATGGCGCTGTGTGAAATGTCCACCGGCATTTACAAAAATAACATCATGATATTTGTGTTAAAATACCGGAGAGGATGACAATTTAGGATATCTCTGAGTAAAATTTGCTACTTATGTAATAAAAAGCTGTGAGTGGCGCTTACACTTAGACGCGCATCCTGTTTGTCTCGCATAAAAATAGCAATCATACGGAGGTTATTATAGGTCAGTCATCTCGCCACATTCTTTCCGCACATTCTAGATACCAATATCATATTAATGAACTCATTTTACAAGACATATCGTTAGGATGACACAAACTAGTTTTAGAGAAATTTACGCGGATCACTGCAAGGTCACCGGATAGATTTAGTGTCTTTTGTGGTTATTTTGTTAATAAGTGGTATTTTATTTATTTTGTTCTATAATTGTTGTACGATTTGAGTTTTTTTTATACACAAAATATTGATAATAATTTTAGGGGTATGTTACAAATGAGTTTTGCCAATAGATGGCGCTAGAATATTTTTTATTGAAAATATATTTTTACTTTTTAGATGGTCATTTAATTTAAAGTATATCTTAAATGGCGATCATGTTAATTGCCTATAATAATTTTTAATTTTAAAGAAGCGAACATCATTTATTAGCCGCGTTCTTTCGCCTTTGGCTAAACTCCTGTATTCCTTGTCACTTATCGCCATTTCGAGTCCTAATTTAAATCATCATCGCTTACCATCAAACAAGTTGTAGGCCAAATAAATATATTTCTAATAATATTATATACTAGACTAGAAGTCGCAACTTCGTCCGCGAACAGAAAAAATTCGGCCCGCTCCTAAAATTCATTACGTTTTTGAGCCTCCCCAACACCCCTCCCCAACTCCGTCAGTCAGTCAGCCAGTCAGTCAGTCAGGACAGAGCCTTTTATATATATAGATTATTCTAAATTGGAATATGGAAAATGGTTATAGATGGATGAAATGGAATGGATGGATGTAATAGATGGAATGCATGGATGGTCAGCAGCGTCCTCTCGGTTAACGGTGGTGAGCATTTTGCGATCCCCAAGTCGCCTGCCAAGCGTGGGGATTATGGCAACCCCTCCCTATTAAGGAGGAGGCCTTCATGCAGCAGTAGACGTCTTCTGGTTAAAGAGTCAAATAAATTAAAAACTTTAATTGACCAATTTAGCTGATAGTTTTAATAATTTACGAGATCGCTGTCAAAGCAATAAAGCGAGCAAAGCCATAATATTATGAAGACGAATTCTTGAATTTTATATCGTGAACTCATTTAAATTTTACTGCCGACTTCCGGAACCATTAATAGTTTGCGAGATTCTTTTAAGGTCTACAGTAGCGACGTTATTTTATGATCGACAGGTTAGGTGACTGACCACAGCTCAGTTGTCGGTTAATCTAAAACATTACGTGTTACAAACAACACTACTAAGCACTATAATTCCACTTATTTTTAAAGCAAGGGGTTTCACCTCGGAATGAAGCTGTAATCTCGTATTACTAAACTACTACTGAAAGGGCCTGGCCTGGGCCAACCATGAACTCGAGAAAAAAAACTACTTTTCCATAGAAAAAAAATCTTACTTTTTGCGATAGTGACGCCCCTATTAATTACTTAAATTTTAGCTACGTTTTACATAATTACTCAGCACCAGGTCAAAACAAACCTATTAATAAGCATAATAATTACAATTTAAAGTAGAATAATATCAATTTATAAACATAACAAGCCAAAACAGGGTTTTGAACTAATAGTAAAGGCCACCAGTATTCCGTTAAGCGGATCTAATCAAGGATCTATTTGCGCCCAGTTCGGTTGTAAATCTTTTGAGACATTCTTTCGATAACAAATCATCCATTTGGAAAAAAGACTTTAGAACAGGCGCGAAACTTTTTTCTGGAATCTGAGGGCACTGGGAGCCACGAGCGCATGGCTGTGCCGTCCTTTTCTCGAAGCAACTCGTGGCACTTTTAACGCATAATATAATGTCAGTGAGTCACAGGCATTATAATAGGTCTTTACCTATGAAATTGCCGTTGTTCAGTACTGGTCATTTCAAATAGAAAAAAAGTTTGGAATGGCTTTGTATTCTGATATCAAATTAATTTTGTCTTAAAAACATGACATTCTTTTTACAAACTCAGTCTTTTGTTTATTGATTAGCGTTGTATTTTCATTACATTTGAAAAATTTTCGTCATAATGGATACTTTAAAATTTCGTGTAATTATGGAATATGAGTTCCGTCGTGGCACCAACGCGATATAAACGGCACATAACATGAAAAACATTTACGGAGAGAACTGTACAAACGAACGCACAACCCGTTATTGGTTTTCCCGGTTCCGTTCTGGAAATGTTGACTTGAAAAATGAAGCTCCTGGTCGTCCGGAGACTTTGGTCAACAATGATGAATTAAAGGCGATTGTGGAAGCTGACGAAACTCAATCTACAGCTGAGCTAGCAGCAGCTTTTGATGTTAGCATCAAAATAATTTTGATCCATTTGCGACAAATAGGCAAGGTAAAAAAACTTGATAGATGGGTGCCCCACGAACTTAACGATCGCCAGCGCAACGTACGCGTCGAGACCTGCCTCGCGCTGCTGCTACAGACAGTCTCCAAGCTGCAAGAGCTGGGGTTGGAAGCTCTCCCTCATCCGCCATACTCACCAGACCTTGCACCTACCGACTATTACTTTTTCCAAAATTTAGTTTTTAGTGGGTAAAAAATTCAATTCCCGAGAGGCAGTACAAAATGCCTTTGAAGAGTTTGTTGCCTCCCCGTCCAGCTAATTTTTACAAGAAGGGCATCAATAAACTGCCATTTCGTTGACAAAAATGCGTCGATTGCATGGGTGATTACTTTGAATAACAGAAATAAAAATGTTTAAAAAAATAAGTACTTTCACTTATTCCATACAAAACGGCAATTTCATAGGTAAAGACCTAATATTATGCGCCACAGGCTGTGGCCCTTGTACCTTCGTTGTAGGTATAATAGCTATACTAGCAGAGAACCGCGGTTTCATCCGCGGTTCTTGGGATAAAAATTTGCCTATGTGTGGTGTTGTCACAAGGTATAATAAGCTAACCCAATACCAAACTTCATCCAAATCCGTTCCACGGTTCTGAGTAACAAACATCCAGAATTCCAGACATATAATCAGACACCCGCCCGATCCCCAAGCCGCCTGCCAAGCGTGGGGATCATGGCAACCCCTCCCTATTAAGGGGGAGGCCTTCGTCCAGCAGTAGACGTTTCCCGGCTGTTGAAGAATCACACAGGTAAATAAATAAATATAAATATTGGGGGCCATTTTACACACAGCGCCTTCTAGCCCCATACTAAGCAAAGCTTGTCATATGGAAACCATATAGCTGATAGAATACTTGTCTACAATTATTTTTTCGTAAATACATACTTATAATACATACTAAACCCAGACAGAGAACAAATATCTATGTTCGTCACATAAACTTTTGTCCTGGGTGGGGATCGAACCCACGCCCTACAGCTCTGAAGGCAGACATGCTACCAACTGAGCTACAAGGCATTCATTAAAGCATTCTCCGGAATTCTTGTTTTGACTAGGGAATCCCTAATGGATACCACCGGCTCTGGGGCGGGCAGGGTGTTAATGCGACGCTCTCCGTCCAAATTTCTTTTTAAATCTTGCCTATCTCTACAATAACCAAAACGCTTGATACCAATGTCATTGTGCGGCCCGGCAGATAGTGGAATGTGAGGTCGAGTGTAGATAAAATCTTAATGTCCTAAAGTCGCGAAGGAATCAGTTTCTTCTACGCAAGCGTGCTTCAATGTAGACCTGATAAAGACTAACGCAAGGCTATTATCGTATTTAAAAACGATGTATTTATACATGACTGGTTCAGTGCCACTAGCATTGAGATCCAAGTGGCACAAAACTTGGATAAAACCGCATCAAACCAAACTGACTTAAACCACGCATCAGCAAAGTTGCATCTTCAGGAATACCTTGAGCCAATTCGCGCGCTAATATAATGTATTTTAAGCAGAGTTTATTGCGAGGTGCTGAGCTATTTTAAACCTATTTAAGACGGGCTTATTTAGGAACTTCGCGAGTTTTTGCAACTTTTGATACATAAGTTCGCATACTTCTAATTTGAAAAAAAATACGGAGTTAGTGTAATATCATAGATGAACATATTATTTAGACAATTGTGAATTTAGAAACATGATTGGTAACAACTCGCTCGATAGAAAAAAATACCGAAGCAGTGTCTATTTTTAAACCATTTTCAGTTTTATGTCCTAATTACAGCACATAGTCACATTAAAAAAATATGTATTATAAGTTAATAGTATTTTGGAGAGCATGCTGAGATTCAAAAGTTATTAATTTCTATACTTTTCAAGTAATCTGAGAAAATCTTCAAAAATCGAAGTTTGACACGCACGAATCTGCGTAACCGCCATATTTTTGCTCCGCTAAATGTGACCCTAACTGATACAGCTTTAGACTAATTATTGAACTCATTAAAAAATGTGCTTGAAACGTGAAATACCCGGCCTCGTATATACATAAGTGCATCGTATCGTAGTGTAGGTGATAATTGGCATTTCAATGATGGTACTAAATTAAATACATTAAAAACTTGTTTGCAGCCTAATGATCTCATAGGTCACACGATACTAGCAAAATATAATTGCCCACCAAAAAAAAGTTTAAGGCGCAACCTTATTCATTCCTCCTAAGATGATTATGGAATCGTACACTGTGGTTTTCTACCGACTTCAAAAAAGGAGGTTGTCAATTCGACTGCACTTTTTTTATGTTTCGCGATTACTCCGCCAATTATGAACTGATTTTGATGATTCTTTTTTGTTTGATAGGTAATATTTTAGAGGTGGTCGGTCCCATATAAATATTATCGAAATCGGTTCATTAGTTTGGTTTTTAAATCAAACTTACTATAAAATATGAAGATGTCATCCAGGTATTCGAAGTTGAAGTCGGTTGTTTTTTTTAAGCGTAAGTATTATTAACCGACTTCGAATAGGAGGAGGTTCTCAGTTCGGTTGTTTTTTATGTTTGTTACCTCGGAACTCCGTCGTTTTCATTTGTGAAGAAATTTGGAAAATTCTTTTTTAATTGTAAATTAATTTGTAAGTATGTACTTTCAGACCCTTGGAAATGTCATCATTAGTAGTTTAGTTTTTAAATCAAAATAAGTGGAAAAAATATGTCATCCCAGTAAACGTCATTGAAGTAGTTTTTTTTTTTTGTTGAACATACTTGTTCCTGTGTCAAGTGATACATTTCTAGTATGTAGAATCTCAGTTACACAAATAGTAAGTCATCATCATCATCATCATCATAATCAGCCTGTCATAGGCTTCTCCCAAGGCACGCCACTCGCAGCCCACTCAGGTCAAGTCCAATCATGCTCTAGCTCTAGTGACCAGCCAGATCTAATATTATTTATTATACTGGTAAAACTGTAATGAAAAACCGTGATAGTTTAAAGAGTGTTATTATTTTGTGATGGCTAACTTTGAGCTTCTTGGGAGCGTAGACAACAAGAAAAGACATGTTTCACACTACCTTAGAACACTTTGATTGGATACTCATGCGCGTAAATCGGCATCTAATGAATAAAACACCACCATTTTTACACATTTACTCGAAAATCAGTTTTGGAAAACAATGTAGCGACGTGATTTTTTCACATTCCCGCCAAAACATGGCGCGCTTACTGTCTTTCCCGCCTTTACATTGACAGATGACAGTTAGTTAGTACCTATATTTTTTCGAGCGAGTTCTATTTCTAAAAAGTATAAAAACCCGCGAAAACGAAATGAGGTTATCAGTAGCTTTCGGGCAGTCGACTGAAGTGTACCATGAGATTTCTGGTCAGTGCGAATTATTTTATTAGTGATAATTTGAATGTTTCTTAGGTCCATCAATTTTATTGGTTTAAAGTGTTTTTGCTCAGGTTTAGTGATAACTACTAGTTTTTTTTTTGGAGAGTGATGAAATAAAGTGTTGGATTGCCAAAAGCTGCCAAACAGAACTTTTTTTACAATTTATAGTGCTTTTTCGCCGTTATAGTTTTTTCTAGAAATATTACTATATGTCATTACCAATAGTGAATGTGGAATAATGTGCGAAGCATACAGTAAAATAATGTAGCATTCTTCAGACTTACCATTTTTTTTAAATTAACGAATCGAACATATTATAAACAGATAATGAATATTTCAAACCAATTCCTTTATATTTTCATTGTGAAAAGCAATGCGGCCAGTGACTTGGTTTTTTCTTCTATTACCAAAATTCTTATATTTCGTTATCCTCGCCCGTTTATATGACAGTAATTTTAGTATCAAAAAATAATTTAGGAGTTTTCAAGCCGCAAGTTATTCGCTTTTTTTTTAAGCAAGCATGCTCTATCGCAGACCCCGAGAAAGCTGTCAAATGCAAGCACTTTAACACATTCAAAGAATAAGTACTTACGGAATATCAGAAATTTACATAATGGATACACATCACATATCATCATTTTCATATGTGATACACATATTGTAATCCAACGGAACAACGGACCCAATGTTTTATTGTAAGAAGATTGTTATTTACAGAAAAACGATTAAAGTTATGCGCCTCAGGTGTAAAAAGATCCATCAATGGTTCTTTACAATGGATTTTAGTGGACCGACGGGTAATCATCATCATCCCGGACGAGACGTCCACTGCTGAACGAATACCTCCCCCTTAGGCCGCCATATTGTACGACAACCTGCCATTTGCATCCACTGGTTGCCTTTGGCTTTTACAATGTCTGTCCACGTAGTGGGACAGTAGGGCCTACTTACGCTGCGTCTTTCGGTTAGCGGTCGCCACTCGAGAATCTCAGAAGACGCAGCAGCGTAAGAAGGCCGCCCACAAGGCAAGTACCAGTAAAAGTCGAGGCAACCGGTGGTTGCAAATGGCAGGATATCATACAGTTTGGCGGTCTAAGGGAGAGCCTTCGCTTAGCTGGTGGACGTCTCCGGGCTGATGATGATGATGAGCCGTATGAATAAAATAAAAAGTATTTTATTTTTTTATTTTAATACAATTTTCTGTTCCCGTTAATAATAATATAACTTTATTTTAACAGACTTCAAAAAAGGAGAAAGTTCTCAATTTCGTTGTATATTTTTGAAATATTTGTTACCTCAGAACTCCGTTATATATAAACCAATTTGGAAAACTCAAAAAGGATATAGGTACTTTCAAATTGATCCCATAGAAATGTCATCAACAGCGGTTCGGTAGTTTGGTTTTTATTTCAAAATAACTGGAAACAAATATGTCATAACGAAATTGCGTTTGCGTTTTTTGCTTTGAAGGCGATTGTTTATTTTATCCCGTACCCCCAGATTGTAGCCGCCGTGTTGTCCTACGCCGTAGCGGCGCCCACGCCGGAGCCTGGCCCACCAGTGGGGGAACGCTTCGAACCGACCCCGCCCACTATCTCAGCTGGCGACATTAATGGAGCCGCCATAGATGCTCAAGTCGAAGCTGCTGACGCTCAGGTCCAAATCACAGACAATGTGAGAGCGGCTGTTGACGTAGAACGTCAAGTTAGCGATAAGGTAAGCAACTTATTTTTATCATTAGCAGCCAGATTACATCTACTGTTGGACGAAGGCCAATAGAGGGGTTGCCATAAACCCCACGCTTGGCAGGCGGCGTGGCTATCGCAGAATGCTCACCACCGTTAATCGAGAGGATGCTGCTGCCTCCGTTGCTTCGATGCAGTTTTAGAACATACCCAGGTCCGAGGAAATTTTGTATTGAGGTTATAGAGCTTATTCCTTAGAACAACACATAGATAAGCCCAAAATTCAGAAGCTAACGCAGCTATGGAAAAATGTGATCGACGTCGTATTAAAAGTGATACTTTCAGCTGACTATTGCATCAGCATTAGGTAGTGTAGAAACACTAGTTCCATTTAAATAACTCAAGGTTTCGACAATGAAAACCAGAAGTAGGAAAATAAATAGAAGAGTAAGTTATGTCAAACAGAATTGAAAATTTGAAAAGTAAAACAAAATTCCCGGCTAAGCAATCCCCTTGCTATGCGGAACGGAATTGTACAAAGTAAAGAAAACGCCATTCCGATCGTCCTATGATGAATATTAAATTCAAAACCTCAACACGCCACCATATCTTTCAAATGTTCAAGCGTTATATGCCATCAAAAACCAATCCTCTATTTCAGGTATCCGAGCTCCAAGGACAAGCCATCGCCGAAGCTGACGAGCAAGCGTGGCGGGCCGTAGACGCTGTCAAGACGGCCGAAGCCCAACTCGACGGGGCATCCGCTGCCGCAGCCCCAATTATCGCTAAAAACCTTGTGCGAGGCGTCGCTGCCCCAGGTGTCCCTTACGGCAACCCAGCCGGTGTCCCGTACGGCAACCCAGCCGGTGTACCTTACGGCAACCCAGCCGGTGTCCCGTATGGCAACCCAGCCGGTGTCTCTTACGGCAACCCAGCCGGTGTCTCTTACGGTAACCCAGTGGGTTACAGAGCTTCCCTTACAGCGCAACCATCTGCCCCGGTTCCCCGTTTCGTGCAACCAGCCGCCCCAGCTGGCCCAGTCGTGCAAGCGACTGCCCCCGTCGCCTCTGTCGTACCCGCCCCTGCATCGTACTCAGCTGCCCCGGTTGCCCCAGCCGAGCAAGCGACTGCTCCCATCGCGTCCGTTGTACCCGCCCCTGCTTCATACTCGACTGCCCCGGATGCCTCAGTCGTGCAACCGGCTGCCCCAGTCGACCCCTTCGTGGAAGCATCTGCCCCGATAGCGTATGCAGCCCCGTTCGAATACGCTTCGCCTTACACTGGCTACCCCGGGCCTATTTTGGACAGCAATCCCTTTTTCAATGATGCTTATAACCAAGGATTCTACTCTCCCCCCCTGAACTACGGTAGCTTTTGGTAAAGAAAACTTTGGATAATTAATAAATAAAAAGCCAGAAAAGAGGCGCAGACTGAGTACCGTTTTCTGTGATTTCATTTACCCTTTTAGCATTTACTGACACAAGACAATAGCAAGAGAAAAGACATCTGAAATACCCTACAAAACCATGGTTTCATCAGAGTAGAGAGATCTTTCATGAATTCTATCACGAAGTATTCATAACTGATACCGAGATAAAAACTTGAAAGCAAAAATGATCCTAAAAATTGGGCTCTTGGTCAATATTTATTTATTGTTTGCCAACTTACTCTTATTTTACAAACTGTAGGACGGATCAAATACCATGTAGAGCCCTTAATAACTTTTTTTGTATAACGTGCTTGCGTTTGACCATCAACTCGTCTTTTGGTAAGCGACGCTGTGGCTGTGGACGAATATGAACGCTGTTGGTCGAAGATGAAACACGTAAATCTATAAGATCGCTGACATTCAAAAGATCCAAATTATATCTTTTAGCAAACAAGGAAACCGGCAGCTTATTCCGATCCTTGGCTGCACGGATTAGAAACATGAAGTCAAAACATTTGGTTTTTATCGAAGTTATATCCAAACTGATATTACATATAAGCTTTTGTTATAACTTTTTTACGACAGTCATAAATTCGATCGAAACAAATCTATTTTATATTTTTTATGTAATTTATTAGGACAACAGTGAAACTGGCATTTGTGTTTTGGACATTGAGTGGGCGTACATTTAATAGTTTATATTATAGTTTAAATTAAAAGATTGATTAGAATAATAGACGAGCGATAATTTAAAAAATATGTTTTAAAACATACGCGATATAAAAGCTTTTCCAAAATTAATTGTAAATTACTTTTAAATCTCGAAAGGTCATGAATTCGAAAATTCTAAACGAAATAGTTTTATACCATTTTCATTGTGCGAACTGCGAACAGCACAGCAGTGCAGTGGAACGCATTGTCCTAGTGGGACTTTCCCGATGGATAAGATCTCGCGAATGAAAAAGTTTCTTCTAGGCAAGCATGCATGCTTCATCATAGATCGACCGCGAGTGCGTGATCTTTGCGGCGAGAAGACAGTCAAAAGCAAGCATAATAAATATTCTTTAAAAAAAGTAACTGCAGGCACTGCAAGATAGCATAAATCATTAGTGAGCGAATATTCTCTACATATTTTATGGACCACGGTGACACTTGCGATAGATATTTGTCTGGATATGTACATTCATTATTATCATGCGGATTCCTACTGTGTTAAACATCACCCTTAAAAGTAGGCCGAATTGCTGGCAATATGCCGGATTTAAGGGAGGGCAACCGAGGACAACCACAATAATATAATCCCGAAAGTAAATAAATGCACACAAACATGTGACATGTCAAATTTAGTAAAGAATGTATCACCCAACTCTGTAGAAACCAATAATATTTTTTTTCGTGTATAAAGAACTTCGTATAATGCATCAGAATCTGGATGGTCTTTTAAGTAAATCAGACTTGCTGACAGCTAACCTACAATCTCTTGAAAGTAACGATAGTATGATAGACCTTATGTGTGTAACGGAACATAATATGAAAATTGATGACATAACATTGCTCGATGTTCCTAATTTTAAACTTGGCTCATCATATTGTAGGAAGAACCGACGTGGTGGAGCTTGTATTTTAGTACGCAATACACACCGATTCAAACCCATTGATGGACTACAAAAGCATTGTGTTGAGAGAATTATTGAATGCTCTGGAGTAGAGATTGTTGACCATAAAATTATAATCTTGTGTGTTTATAGACCCCCGAAACAAAAGGCCTGTTACATTGACTCCTTTTTTGAGAAATTAATTTCGCTTCTCCAAGAGGTAAGCTTTAGTACAAAAAAAGTAATACTTTGTGGTGATTTTAATATTAATTTGTTAAACGAAACTAATAATGTCACAGAATTTAAGGAATTAGTAAGTTCTTTCAATTTGAAATTTGCAATCAATGAGCCAACTAGAAAACTCAGTGGAACATGTATTGACAATATTCTATTTAATATACGGGGATGTAAAGGAAAAGTTCTTGAACTTGCTTTATCAGATCACACAGCACAATTACTTGTATGTCCAGTTAAACCTAGCTACTCGATAAAATGTTGGTACATAAAGAGACGCGACTATTGCCAAGAAAATATCGACAAATTCAAAGAATGCCTCAGATCCCTAAGTTTTTCTAATACAATTCAAGAAACTGACCCCAATGCTGCTTTCAATGATTTTTATGATTTGTTTATTTTATTTTACAACCTATGTTTTCCATGACTTAGAATAAAAATAAATGCTCAACAACGGCCAAAATGGCTCACAACAGGCATAAGAAACTGTTGTAAACGTAAGCGAGTATTGCTCTGGGCATATAGAAAGCACCGCACTCCCGAAAATAAACTTAAATATAAGGAATTATCGTCCAGACTAAAAAAGGTCATTACACTCACCCAAAAATCTCGGAATGACTATTATATAACTAAAGCTACAAATAAAACCAAAGCTATGTGGAGAGTTATAAACGGCGACAAAAACCCTATTCCAAACGAGTCAATAGAGCTTAATGTAAATGGTAAATTAGTTAATAACCCACTTGAAGTTGCTAACCTATTCAATGATTTTTATATTAATCAAGCAAAGCAAACAGGAATTAAACGGAACAATAAAAAAATGGCTGCTAGCAAAAATGCGAAATATAACTTACATAGGAATTCAAAATCAATATTCATGGCTCCAACTATACCGCAAGATGTAAACAAAATTATCATGTCTCTAAAAAACACGTCCAGCACTGGCTATGACGGGATATCTACACGAATTCTCAAGCAGGTATCAATTACCGTATCATATGTATTGAGTCATATTATAAACCTATGCATTCTCAATGGTGTATTTCCAGAAAAACTAAAAAAAACAGTAATAAAACCCCTTTTCAAGAAAAATGATAAACATGACTTAAATTGCTACAGACCAATAGCGTTAGTTCCAGTTCTGTCGAAAGTTTTTGAAAAAGTAATTTATAACAGTATCTCTAATTTCTTTGAGCACAATAATCTATTCGCAGAGGAACAGATAGGCTTTCGGAAGAATAAAACCATAAATCAAGCAATTTACAGGTTTTTAAAAATTGCAATGACAAGTTTGGACAGAAAAGTACCTGCGTGCGCGCTCTACATGGACTTAACAGAGGCCTTTGATTTTGTGGATCACTCTGTTTTATTAAATAAACTAGAAAGGTACGGAGTCAGAGGTAATGTCTATAATTTTATAAAATCATACTTGACTAAACGACAACAATGTACGCAGGTAACTAAGATTTGTCCAAAATTGAGAGAAGAGATTATTTCCTTATCTGACTACAAAACAGTAACGTGTGGTGTGCCTCAAGGTAGCGTGCTAGGTCCGCTTTTATTTATCATTTACATAAATGATCTACCGAAGGTTACCAGTCACCCTTCAGTTCTCTTTGCGGATGACAGTACTGTTTTGTTTACGGGAAGGGACACTTTAAATATTCAAAATGAAATTAACACGACACTCAGTAATATTATAGAATGGCTGACATTAAACAATCTAAACATGAATCTTAATAAAACACATACAATGACATTTAGAAATAGAATTAATAATTTAAATGAGCTTGACATTAGTTATTCGGGACATAAAGTAGAAAGTATTGAGTTAGGGAATTTCTTAGGCCTAAATATAGATTGTCATTTGAACTGGAAGAAGCATGTTGAAAATGTGGTAAACAAATTAAATCGGTACTCGTATGCTCTCTACATGCTTTCTAAAACTGCCAGCAAATCTACAGTCATCACAGCGTACAACGGCTATGTATCGTCATGCTTAAGGTATGGCATAATCTTCTGGGGCAACAGTACCAAAAGCGGGGATGCTTTCAAGGCACAAAAAAAATGTATTAGGGCCATCTGTAAATTGGGACAAAGAGACACATGTAAACCATACTTTCAAAGCTTGAAATGTTTAACGCTCCCTTGTTTATACATATATGAATGTGTAATGTTTGTGCGTAAAAATATGAATCTGTACAGTAATTTAATTTCTAAGCGTCATAAGCAAAGGGTAAATATTCCTATGAATCAAACAACATTGCTTAATAACAGTGTAATATGCATGGCGCCACTTATTTACAATAATTTGCCGAGTTGCCTAATTGAAGTACAATGTACTAATATGTTCAGGCATAAACTTAAATGCTTCCTTTTAGAAAAGTCTTATTATGATGTAAACGAGTATTTAAATGACAGTTGATTTTTGTTTTTGTTTTTTGATTTATAATATATATTTGAATTCGACATTATTTATTTTATTTTGTCTTAAATTTTTGACATTATATTGTTCTGACTTAATTATATGGCATTTAAATTTGACATTGCTCTAATGACATTATTTTTATGGTAATTATATTTCACTTTGTTAGTAAAATAACAACTTATGATTTACGACTTTTAAATTAGATTAATTGGAACTTCTCTTTTTTATTTTGTAAGTTGTACCAACTTTGCATGCCGAAAGGTTGAATATGGCGTTCTATAACTACTGTAATCTTTCTATCAATACTGTGTACCCATATGCGCAATAAATAAATTATTATTATTATTTATTATTATTAAAAAAATTACTTCATTCCTTGATTATGAAGGCTCGTTTCAAATTCCACTACAAAAATATTATACACGACTGCCCAAAACAAAAATAATATTTAATTTTTAAACCGACTTCAAAAAAAGAGGTTCTAAATTCGCCAGTATGTTTTTTTTTGTATATAATATGTTACGTGATTACTCCACCAATTATGAATAGATTTTTATGATTCTTTTTTTGTTTGATAGGTAATTAGGTAGGTACTTCATAGAAGTGGTCCCATACAAATTATATCGAAATCGGTTCAGTAGTTTGGTTTATAATTCAAAATTACTAGAAAATATGAAGATGTCATCCAGGTATTCGAAGTTGAAGTCGGTTGTATTCAAAAAAAGCGTATTATTGAGATTCTTTATTCCACTATAACTTCTAAATGCCTGAACAGATTTTGATGTATACTTATCGTTAGAATTCATACATCATTCCGAGTGACACCGGCAATATAAATTTTTTTGGCAAGGCAAACGTGCTTATTAATTTATTTCATTAAAGTTTACTTGCTTTGATGATTTCCTCATAGCATTTTTCAACCTTTTGAGCGCCAATATCACCGCCTGTACGCCTACGACGTCTTTTGACAAACATAAAACATAGCCTATGAATAAAAAGCAGCAATGTGCGAACTGGTCGCACTGAACCAAAGAATATCCACGATTGAACGAACTTATGGCTACTTGTGTTGTGTGTTTTTATTTATAAAATTTTAAGGCTCTGACAGTCTTCTAACATCTTAGAATACATCATCATCATCATCATCATCATTAGCCCGGAGACGTCCACTGCTAAACGAAGGCCTACCCCTTATACCGCCACACTGTACGACAACCTGCCATTTGCATGCACCGGTTGCCCGCGACTTTTACAATGTCGTCGGTCCACCTAGTGGGAGGCCTTCCTACGCTGCGTCTTCCGGTTCGCGGTCGCCACTCAAGAACCTTTCTTCCCCATCGGTTGTCAGTTCTTCGAGCTATGTGGCCTGCCCATTGCCACTTCAACTTGTAAACCTTGCGAGCTTAACGAGGTAACTTTGGTTCTTTGGCGAATATCCTCATTCCGGATTCTATCGCGAAAAGTAACTCCGAGCATAGCTCTCTCCATTGCCCGTTGCGTGAGTCTAAGTTTCTCCAAAAGGCCAGCAGTTAAAGACCACGTTTCAGTTCCATATGTCATCACTGGCAACACGTTGGTCGTATACCCTTCAAAGAATACATCGTAATTCATTAAATAGGCATGTATGTATGTATGTATGTATGTATGTATGTATACATAATATAAACATAATATACGGATCCGGATCCTCCCTGACCTTTGCATCCATAATAGCTATGACTTAATCTGCATTAATTTGGTTTATGACATATCTTGCAAAATAGCTTAAAAACTCGGATATGAGTTTGTTGCGCTCGTGGCTTGATTCAAGTTTCAAATAGGTATTTTTATAGAAAGAGCGGCGATCAAGCAGACGGTCACCCTGCTGCCTTGTAAGCGGACCACTGCCTATGTAGAGCTACAATATTAGTACATGGGCGACGCCAGGATTACTTTTAAGGAGGTGCATCTGCATTTACGCATTATAGGTAGGTACTATTAACTAATATAAAATATAGAATTATACATGTATATCATCAATCTATACATATAAAAGGCTCTGTCCTGACTGATTAGTGACTGGCCTACTAACTGACAGACAACGCACAGTCCAAACCGCTGGTCGTACAGACTTGAAATTTGGAGGATTTGGAATTCGTCTCGATGCAGAGGGGTGTACTAAGAAAGGGTTTTTCGAAGTTCGACCCCCATGGGGGGAAAAAAGAAGGGGGGGGGGAGTTTGTATGAAAGTCCTTTGTTTTTGTACTTTTAGTCACGAAAATTTGGATTTGGATAGTTCATTTAAAATATAAAAAGCTATTAAAAAATATATATACAGGTACGATTTAAGAAAGGGGGGTGGAATGTTGTATGGAAAGTTCTTTGTTTTTGAAGTTATAGTGATGAAAATTGATATTTGGGTAGTTCATTCAAAGGGGGGAAGTTGGGGGGGAGTTGGTAGAGTCGGTAGAGTCGGTAGAGTCGGTAGAGTTGGTAGAGTTGGTAGAGTCGGTAGAGTCGGTAGAGTTGGTAGAGTCGGTAGAGTTGAGTAAGCTAAAAAAAACTGCTCGGGATGATTTAAAGTGGTGAATTTTGGAAGCGGGCCGAATTTCTTCCGTACGCGGACGAAGTCGCGGGCGACCTCTATAGTGTAAGTATATATGAAGATATAGGCGTGATGAACAAATTCTGACAGCAACCTATACAGACGCCTTCAGTTTTTATTCAAACAGTAACTTATGTTTTCAACCGACTTCAAAAAAGGAGGTTCTCAATTCGTCTGTATGTTTTTTTGTACGTATGTTACGCAATTACTCCGCCAATTATTAACTGATTTTGATGATTCGTTTTTTGTTTGGTAGGTAATACTTCAGACATCGTCTCATATACATTTTATCAAAATCTGGTCAGTAGTTTGGTTTTTAAATCAAAATTTCTAGAAAATATGAAGATGTCATCCAGGTATTCGAAGTAGGTTGTTTTTTTTTTAAAACAACTATGTATTATTATTATTTGTATTTTCTTTCCTGACAGGAGGTGCAAGTGCACCCCCTTGCACCCTGGCGGCGCCCATGGTTATTGTTAAGTATTGAATGTAGACTACGCAGCGCTGGGACACGTCAATCAAAACAACAGGCTAGTTGCGCACTGGTTTAATATATCGACAAAGGACCGGCGCGGTCGCAGCCGCGCCACAGGTAGCTTACATATTTATATACCTAACAATCCTCCCCGCAATAATAAATCAGAATATTGTACATGCATCAACAGAGTTTTCTATAGTCGACCTTTGGTCGATTACGTTTCGTATTAACCCTGTCTGAAGGTTCCTGAGTTGGTGTTAAGCCAGCGGTTGGAGTTTGAAACAGCGGAGACGTATCAGCAGCGAGTATTTCTGGGGGTCGTAGCGATACAGGTGTGCAGGGAGGGAGTGTATCCGCCTGCCGCTCGCTCTCGTCCGCCTCGCCCTCCTCTTGCAGCTGGCCGGCGGCGGCGGCGCTGACGTCACGCGGGGACACGCCCGCAGAGTGAGCACCCTCGCCCGCCGATCTCGTTGAGTCCGTGGAACTTGACGATGCGTCGTCGTCATCATCACTCAAACAAGAATCGCTTGTTAAATCGTGGGACCAATTTGGATTCTGATCTGGCACCTGATCTTGGTTTGTTTTTCTAGACCATAACTGGTTTTTATGTTTTTTTACTACCACATCCAACTCAGGAATATACACTAAATATACCACACTAGCTAATTTTTCCTTGACGATACCTTTTACCCAATAGTACTTATTATTTTTTAAATTTTTCTTCGCCCAAACAAGATCTTTGACTTCAAAATCAGGCCGTTCCGTTCCTCTATAGTATTTAACCTGTGAGCACTGTTTGGACTTCACCACGTTATAGAGGTCAGTGGGTGACGAGGCGATGACATTTAATGGACACAACAGATCAAGCCTAGTACGTAATTGCCGCCCGTAAATAAGTTCGGCTGGGGATTTGTCTGTGGTGCTATTTTTAGAGTTCCTATAGTCGAACAAAAATTTCGAAATTTTCTCGTCCGAGACAGTCTTAGTGTTGCTTGAAAGAACAATCGATCTTATGCCCTTTTTTATAACCTTGACCATTATCTCGGCTTGACCATTGCTGGCCGCGTTGTAGGCAGGAGAAAACACATGATTTATGCCGTTGCATCTACAAAATTCTTGAAATTCTTTAGAGGAGAAGGACGTCCCATTGTCACTTACGATTATGTTTGGAACGCCTACCCGTGACATAAAATCATTTAATTTCTCAATAACCGCCTTAGATCCAAAGTTCATATTCATGCAATAACATTCCACCCACTTGGAGTAAGCGTCCACGACAATCAAATACATTTTATTATTGAGCGGTCCTAAAAAATCGATATGAATCCTATAGAAGGGGTGGGGAGGGAAGGGCCAGGGCGCGAGAGGCGCGCGCGGCGGCGCGGGCCGGAGCTGTGCGCAGACGGCGCACGTGCTCACCAGCTGCTGTAGGTACGCGTCTATGCCGGGGAACCAAAACCTACCCCGGGCCGCAGCTTTCATTTTCACTATGCCGAAGTGAGAGCTGTGCAACTCGTTGCATACCCTTGGGCGTAGTTGGCTTGGGATTACCACTTTATGACCGCGCATTAAACAGCCGTTCTCATAGGACAATTGGAAACGACAATCAAAAAATGGCTTTAAGAGTAAATCGGTCATTTTCCTCGGCCAACCGTTTTGGACGTAAAAGATTACCTTTTTGAAAAGCTCATCACGCTCAGTTTCGTCCTGCAGTTGTGTAAGAGTAACAGGTAATGTTCCGTCTACAACAAAATTTACATAAGCGGCGCGCTCGGGTGCGGCCGGCGCCTCGTCACAGGATGGCAACGCCGCACGGGAAAAGTAATCAGCGCTGTTATCTGCACTCTTAATGTATTCTATCGTATAGTTATACGCTCCTAAGAATATAGCATACCTTTGTAGGCGATTGGCTGACACTTCCGGTATACCTTTGTGCGGACCGAAAATTGTGATAAGCGGTTTGTGATCTGTACGTAGGACGAATGGGTCGGAGCGCCCATACAGATACTGATGGAAGCGTCGAACTCCAAAAATAATAGCGGTAGCTTCCTTTTGGATCTGCGAATATCTTTTCTCTGCGGGTGTTAATGTCCGCGAGGCGAAAGCGATCGGTCTTTCTAAGCCATCTGAACATATCTGGGATAAAACACTACCGAGCGCAAAGGCCGAAGCATCATTAGTCAAAATAAGCTTAGCGTTCGGATCAAAATGTGTCAAAACTTGATCGGAAGCGAGAATATTCTTAACCTGGGTAAATGCGTCGGTATGGGCAGATGACCACGCCCACTTTGCATTTTTATGTAATAGATCATACAAAGGGCTTAATATTGTGGATGCGTTCGGAATAAAATTGCGATAGTAATTAATGAGCCCTAAAAAGGATTGCAATTGCGATACATTAGTAGGTAATGGAGCGTCAATAATTGCAACAACCTTATCTTTAGACTTACGGATGCCCCGTGCGTCGATAACGTGCCCTAGGTAACGGACTTCTTTTTTAAAAAATTCGCATTTACTTTTTTGCAAAGTTAAACCGGCATCCTGCAAACGCTGTAACACTGCCCTTAGTCGTTCTAAATTTTCGGCTTTGGTCTTCCCACTGCATAAGACATCGTCTTGGAAGACCCATACGCCTTCCATGCCGGCTAGGATAGATTCCATCGCCCTCTGGAATATTGCTGCCGCGCTTGATAGCCCGAACACTAATCTGGTAAAATTAAATAGACCGCGGTGCGTATTTATGCAAGTTAAATCCTGCGATTCTTCTGAAAGACAAAGTTGATTATAGGCCATAGAAAGGTCAACTTTGGAGTAGTACCTACCTCCATGCAGCTTTGAAAATATTTCGTCAATAGTTGGTAGGGGATATTTTTCTACTACTAATTGTTTGTTAATAGTTACAGAGTAATCCGCGCACAGCCTTACATTACCATCATTTTTGAGTACCGGAACTATGGGCGAGGCATATTCTGAATGCTCAACTGGTTTGAGAACTCCTAACGACACTAAACGGTTAAGCTCTTTGTCGACTTTATCTTTTAAAGCGAATGCTACCGGTCTCGCTTTGAAAAAGATAGGGTTTGAGTCAGGTTTTAGGTATAACTTTACATTGTACTTATTGAATTGTCCTAAGTCACCAGAAAACAGCTGAGGAAAATCTGAGATCAATTTAGCAATAAGCGGTTCTTCCGCTGCATTACAATAATAAACATCCGTTGTCGCGGGCGCTATCTCCAAGCCGAACTCGCACATAAAACTACGACCAAGTAGTGACGGACCGCCGTGACGCACTACGTAGATATCGAGTGCACGTGTACTGCCGCGGTAAGACACTGGAACGTTTATGTAACCAATAATATGCATTTTCCCTCCTGTATAGCTGTTAAACTTTTTGTTTGTATGAGATAAAGGCAATTGACTGAAAAATGTCTTGTAAGTTGTGTGAGAAATTGCATTTATTGGCGAACCACTGTCTACTTCGAACTCAAAACTAACCCCACAGACATTTACGTTCTCTATCATAGGACCGTCCCGCGAGCATCTAATATTACAAAAAGACTCACCGTCATCTCCCTCGTCTCCGTCACCTACCTCAACGTTCTTGATTTTATTATTTGAACACATTTTACGCAAATGGCCTTTCTGGCCACATTTCTTGCACTTATAGGTTTTGAATCTACACTGCTCAGATTTGTGATTAGTATAACCACACACAGAACACTTTGCCGCAGTTTTCCCCGAGATATTGAACACGGCGACGTCCTGCTGGGTCCCGGTGCACGAAGCGGGCGCTGATGCCGCGCCTTCGCGAGCGCACCGCACGCTCTCAGCCAACTCGACGGCTTTACCTAGCGTTAATTCTTGCAGGTCTTTAGCAAAGAGCTTATCGCGTTCGTGTCCAGCTACCATGCCCATGACGAAACGGTCTAGCAGGGCCTCCTCGAGATTTTTAAAACCACAGTGAGCAGCTAGCCCTCTGATGCGAGCCGCCCACTCGTAGTGTCCTTCCCCCGGGTTCTGAGTTGCCGAATAAAATCGATGCCGTTCGGCAAATCCACATCGTTTGGGGGTGAAGTGGTTATCTAGTATCTTTAGAATGGCTTCATAATTCAACTCGGCGACGTCACTTGGCAAGGCCAAATGTTTCGCCAGCTGGAACGAGCCTTCGGTGAGTGCGCTCAGCAGAATGGCTTTCCTCTTGACGCCCGCCTTATCTGAGCTGTCGTTGATGTCGTTGGCTATGAAGAATTGAAGAATTCTGCTCTTATATGTACGCCAGTCTTGCTGTAGGTGGTTAAAGGTGTCCAAAACTCCAAACGTAGCCGACGCCATCTTGTTGTAAGTTCGATCGTCGAATTGATTTCCATGCGTTTCGATTTTGAATCGTTGTACAGTCTCAGCATTTGAAACATTATTTTACTACGGGGCCAAGCCAAAAATCGCGAAAACACGAAGCAGACTGCAATAGAGTCTTAACACTACGACTATAAAAAAAACGGATTGGAACTAATCATCTTCTAACCTACCTTGAATTCTTGAGATATGGGTTTGATATATAAAATATTTTGGACAGTAATAAGTGTTTTATTTAAACATTGACATTGCATAATTTAAAAAAAAAGTTTAAGGTTCTTGAGTGGCGACCACGAACCGGAAGACGCAGCGTGGGCGCGGCCTCCCACTATATATAGATGGCCGACGACATTGTAAAAGTCGCGGGCAACCGGTGGATACAAATGGCAGGTTGTCGTACTGAGTGGCGGTCTAAGGGGGAGGCCTTCGTTCAGCAGTGGACGTCTCCGGGCTGATGATGATGATGATTGCAAAATTTTAGCTTAAATAATACTTAAGTAAATTAATGCAGGACTTATCATGACCTTTAAATTTCAATGTTGCTTGCAAGGAGTGTTCTATGTGACAGATTTACGCTAATATATAATAATAAAGGAAATATATCTGGGTGTGTCTGTCTGTTTGAAACATTTTACGACTATTTAAATAAGTATAGATTATGAACAGGTTATGATGAAAATTTACCGAAAAATCAGTTTGCATTATCAAGAGAAACATGGAATACTTTTGATCTCTGAAGAATCTGAAAAACTGGGTAAATTTATGGGGCTAATCAAAAACACACGAACAAATCTGCTGTTTCATAGAAGAATGTCATCCACCCAGGGGCATTGAGGGGCAATGCCCTTCCATAAAATACCAACGCCCTACCTTAATTTTTGTTTCTTTGAATCTAATAATACGCCTCAAAAAGGTCTCCATCTACGCTTCATTTTTAACTGACTTCAAAAGAGGAGGTTCGCAATTCGGTTGTCAATTTTTTTGTTATTCATTACTACGTTATTTATATACCCATTAATATAATATATAATTTCTTATTTGAAAGGTGATATATATAAGGTGATATACCTTTTCAGATTGGTCCCATAGAATTTTCACCAAAATCGGTTCAGTGGTTTGGTTTTTATATCGTAACTAGAGGTCGCCCGCGACTTCGTCCGCGTACGGAAGAAATTCGGCCCGCTCCCAAAATTCACGTTTTTTACCCCCGATACACGTGCTCATTATTTGTACTTGAATACAAAATTTAGAAATGAACAACTTAAATTCAAAATTTTATCTCTCTTTTCTTAAGATGGTTCTTAAAGGTTGAAATTTAAAACAACGATAAAAGTTGCGTTAATTTCCAACCTTAAGCCTAAATAATAAATATTGTGATTTTTACTTTGAAAATGAAGGACTTTCCATACACATTTATACATATATTCCCTTTTTTCACCCCTTCGGGAGAGGAATTTTCAAAAACGCTGAGTCACTTACTTATAAACAAATTTTAAACCGTAATTCTAAACACAAAATTTGAAGATCTTAACTTTGAAATTGACGGACTTTCATATAAACTATCATCCTCTATTTTACCCTCTTAGGGGTGAAATTTCCAAAAATATTTTCTTAGTGGATACCTACACTTCACAAAGAACACACCCTCCAAATTTCATGTCTCTAGGACCAGCGGTTTGGCTGTGCGTTGATAGCTCAGTCAGGACTTTGAATTTTATATATATATATATATATATATACAGATTACTAGAAAAAAACATCTCATCCATGTAATTTCTTTTTTATTTGAAAGGTGATATACCTTTTCAGATTGGTCCCATAGAAAAATCACCAAAATCGGTTCAGTAGTTTGGTTTTCAAATCATAATAACTAGAAAAAAGATCTCATCCATGTAATAGAAATTTAATTCGGTTGTTTTTTTTATACAGTCTCATCAATTGCACGCCCTTTACACTATCACGTGTCGTGTAATTCAATACCTTAAAGATTCACCGCCGACTCCAGCCAGCGGCCTTCAACTTGACTTTGAACGCTATTGATCCATATGTCAAACGTATATCGTTCCGGATTTGGTCAAGTAGGAGTAGGTGTGGCTCCTATTCAAAAATCGGTTATTTTAAGGTGTTATAATGTTGTGATTATTTTTTTCTTAAAAGCTTCTTTTTTTAGGCATTGACTTAAATAAAAAAGTTTTTTTATAATTTCAATGTGTTTTTAGGAGCTTATTTTTCTAACTAAAGTTAAAAATTATACTCAGTTGTCAAACCCAGAAAACGTCCACTGCTGGACGAAGGCATCCGCCCACGCTTGGCAGGCGGCTTGGCGATAGCAGAAAGTTCACGACAAAATACCTAACAAATATAAAAAATCATTGAATTGTTTTTTTTTTTTTTTATGGAATGGAGTGAATAGATGAGCCAGACGTTCGCCTGGTGGTAAGGGTATGCCTATAACAGACTAGCAGTGCTAGAATTGTTAACTTGCGAACAGAATCCTGAGCCGCACTGCACTGCGCTCGTCACCCTGAGATATTAGATGTCGAATCTCTTCATGCCCAGTAATTTATCTTGTAACTCTTCTCCAGGCGAACTATGTAACAGAGTCTTACCACTACAACCACAGAAGAAATAACAGTATGCTACAATTAAGCATGGGCGTCAATAAGGGAGGGCAAGTATGGGCAGTATCCCCCCCCCCCCCCCACGGAGGGGGCGCGGCGCTGCGCCGTGGTGATGTATAAAGTCAGGATGAGCCAAATTGGTCGAGGGGCTTGTAAGATATGGGGGTCACGAGGTCTCAGTTCGCTGCGAACTGCTAGTAGAAGTAGGTCGAGTACCGTCATTGGCATCTCCAATAGTATAAATATGAAGAAGGGAATGTTTTTTGCGTGATATCTTAGGGTATGGTTTGCGTCAGTCCTGGATTTGTCAATAGGCCGTACCAATACTTCTTAATTCTTTTGTTTTTGCGTGTGTTATGTTTTTGTCACAAATAAAGTATTTTCTATTTCAATAGGCTGCGGCTTAGGGGCGGCAGCATCCTAGGGGCGGCAGATTTCTGAGGACGCTGCCGCCACTATTATTGTAAAAAGGTACATGGAGCGGCGGAATAAAAGTGGCCTCCACTAATAAAAAATATAAATCCGGCACTGGTTTGCGTACTTGGCCTTATCGAGGAAGGTGTGGAAGTCATCTCCCGGCTCGATCCTCACGTTGAGCTCCTCCCCAGCAGCATTTTCCATGCACAGCATCAGCGGTTGATACTCCTCCATGGTGTCTCCTGGAAAAGGCCGTAGCCAGGGATTGATTTCGGGGGGGGTCGAGCACTGGACCAGAGACAATAACTAACAACTTTAAGACGACGACGATCTATGGCGACGTATGGGTTGGCGAAGGCATTTCGGGGGGGTTTGGATCCCCCCCCCCCTGCCTACGGCCTTGCTCCTGGATCATACGGTACGAAATCAGTATAGTAGGTACCTACACCTACTAAAATTAAACGAAATAATTTATTATATGCATAGTTTAAGACGGCCTCGCATATGACGGACGGTTATTTTATAGTATAGCAGCGATAGGTAGCGAGTTTTTTTTATCAAATAAGTATATTTTAACTGGTTCGCCCTGCGGTTATCATCATTACAGCCTATTATGTTATTCCGGGAAATTAGCTATCTCCGTTCCGAGTTTCATCCAAATCCGTTCAGCTGTTTTAGCGTGAAGATGTAACATACTTCCACACACATACACAACCACACCTAAGGGTAGTACCGACATACCTTTACACATTTTTTTAATAAATAAATAAATATTGAGGGACATTTTTCACACAGGGCCATATAGCCCCATACTAAGCAAAACTATTGTATAAACTATTGTGTATACTATATAAATTTATTATGGAAACCAGGCCCCCTAGCACACACCGCAGATAAATTGTCATTCCACCGCGTGGAAACGTGACAAAACTAGAATGTGGATATGTCCGTTTCATTTTGGCGGGATAAAAAGAGTTGATAGACTTTTGTCAGGACTCGCGTGCTAGACGGCTGATAGCTGATAGAATACTTACATACATATTTTTTTAATTTGTGTAATAGTGTGGACTGTGGATGTGATTGGTGAGAATGGAATGTTTTATTATTATTATATGTAACGACGGATATTTTAGCGATAGGGTGACGCGTGGGGAGACGAATGACGTAACATAACTTGTAAAAATATAGTGTACCTATGTGATGAGTTTTATACTAGATTTAAGATTGTGTCATTTTATTACGAGATTGATTTAATTCCAAATACCGTGAATAAATTTAGTTTGTTTCATACAGCTTTCATAGATTTATTTTGATAACAGCTAGCGCCATCTTTTGGTGTTTCATGGTAAGTCATGCCTAGTCTAGCTCGATTATTCCCGTGCTAGCTAGTCTCGCCAGGGAATTTTATTTTTGGAGTCTGCTAAGGAATTACTATATAATTACTTTAAAAAACTTCCTTAAAATTTTACTGTAGATATATGATAATATAATATACAATAATAAAATATAATAATATATATCAGTGGACATTTTACACACAGCGCCATCTAGCCCCATACTAAGCAACGCTTGTATTATGGAAACCAGATAGCCGATATCTTACTTATGATATTGGGTGTGGATTGTTTTTATTGTCTTTTGTTAAGAAATTGAAGTACGTATTAGAAATTTAAGTTTATGTGAAGTTTTCCTCGAAATATTTTTTACACAAACAGGGAGGGAAAATTATGAGTAACTTTCCTCCGTTAAGAGCGGGAGGGACCTCACGAGGAACCCTATTGTCATTATGAATTTATTTTCTCAAGTTTTTATGCTAAGTTCAACAATGTTGAGACTGGCCACAAAATAAAATCATTCAAACTGGCCAGATTATCGTCAGATGCTGGCTGGTAATAAAAGTTTTGCCGCTAAAATTGGAATAGAAGACCCGCGGGAATTATTTTTTTTCTGATATATATGTAACAAACTCACCGATTCTTGAAATCCAGTGCGAAATTCATAAATTTTTCATGAAAACTGGCACAATAAAAATGCAAAAACAAATGAATTTATCTGTTTGACATTGTCAGAAAATCAACAAACCAAAACATAATCGTCGTGAAAAACCAGAAACGGATATGGGGTAGACCAAAGGCAATATAGAGAGAGAGATAGGGATGTTACACTTGGCTCCTGCGCTTGGCTCCTATAATCGATGCTATGAATCATCTCAGCACTTACGGCCTTAACTAAAATAATCTCGATTCTCTTACGGCCTTACCTAAAATAATCACGATTCTCTTAGTCACTGCTTAAACTTCTCTGTCCTTTTCTAGCTCGTGCAACTTCACGTCAGAGAGAAGATGGCAGAGCATCTTAAGCAGTGACTAACGGTTGAAAAGTTTTTTTAAGTAAGGCCCTTTGTCTTACGCAGAATAATTACCTACATAAACTAAAAACGGGTGATTGGCTCTGAACTGTGACCTCGCAACTTCTATAATCTTTACCATGCCCCCGGATGAGTTTTAAACTTCTTATTTTTTTTGTGCAGTACCTACAATAAAAGTTTAGAGCATACATTTTATATTTATAAATTATTTAGAGTGAATATTTAAAATGAGTTTGTTAATAACGAGCTAAGACAGTTCTCCAGCTTTTAATGATCTTTTTGGACTAGCTTGTTTAATCGTATTGTATGTAATAACTATGAACCTACACGTATTGGTCTACAATGTACATTATGAGTATGTATTGTAATTTATATTTTTAACATTAGTCTAGAATTGTGCGATAAATTTTATTATTTCCTAGAATTATATGACGTTTAATAACTTAAACATCGATCAAATGAGGCCCATAGTGTAGGTACAGAAAATGTTCATCATACCCAAATACCCACAGAGTTTTAGAAGATCATACCAATCACGTAGGGCTTTCGCTTTTCTGTGATAAAAATAAACATGACCATCGATATTTCACATTTTGATAGATAGGTACATTCGAAGTATTGAGTGCTTTGAGTTGCCCCAATTTTTGATTGTCTATGGAATAATGTTATACAAGAAAAATCAAGAAACAAGGATAGCGACATGGAAGATACAGGAAATCAGTGGAAGAAAATAACTTGGATTGGTTATTATTTTATACAAATGTATGGTGAGTTTTGTTCATATTTTACCAATAAAGTGGAAAAGTGGTAGTAAAAAGTTGGTATGTTGGTAAAGTTGGTAATTAGCCAAAATAAAATCATGAAAGGGATAACTTTACCTAGGTATAACGCATGATCGGGATCGGATCTGCATGATCTTATGCCCATTTTTCTATCGGACGGCTACGACTTCCAAAAAGCGACACCGTTTTATGGTTGATATACCAAAAACAGGAAAGAAACGGTTTGATTCCACATTCTTTATTCGAACTGCTAAACAGTGCAATGGGCTGCTTGAGTGGGTCCTATTCTATCAGCCAGAAAACGTCCACTGATGGACGAAGGCCTTCCCTTAATAGGGAGGTGTTGCCATAATCCCCACGCTTGGCAGGCGGCTTGGGGATCGCAGAAGTGGGTGTTTCCCGATAATTATAATCGGGGTGTCTTCAAGTCGCGAGTGAATCGGTTTCTTCTAGGCAAGCGTGCTCCATCGTAGACTGCATCTTCGTTGAACATCAGACGAGTTGGCAGTCAAACGCAAGCATATTAATGAGTTTTGGCGGGAACACGGAAAAATCATGTCGTTGCATTCTATTATTTTCTTAAACTTGTGTATTTTCGCGAATTAATGATTAAAAATGGTGGTGTTTTATTCATTGAGTGTTGAATTACATGCACGAGTGTGGGCAAGTGATATAATGTGGTGAAACATGTCTTTTTGTGTTGTTTTCAAAACTCCGTAGAAGCTCATAGTAAAGTCGCCACAACTTTACTAGGGCATGATTTGGACTCGACTATGACTAATTTCGTGTGACTGACTGTGATATCATTACATATTTGACTTGACTTGACGTGAATCATAAACTTGACACTGGCAGAATGCACAACATGCAATGCCAAGAACTAAGAAAAAAAAAAAAAAAAAAAAAAGCATATTAATATTTTTTTTTAAAAACCTTGTGGATAGCAGCAAAGAGCTGTCAAGTGTCAATGTCAAGTCTTAGTCAAACTTCTGTCATTTCATTCATAGTCTCAATACAATATGGCCGACAGTTTATCTAAATACGATCCCTAGTGTTTGTGTGCTATTGTTTACTTTCTTGTTGAAATATTAAATTATTTAGTTTAATGAGTTAATCAGTGAAGTATCGAGGAATGTTTCCCCTTACACCGCCAGTCGTTAAACGGCTGTTGGGGTGGAAAAAAGGTCCTGAAGGATCTTCGGCCGCAGAAGACAAATGGTCGGAGAAGGCAGTGAAGAGTTTGGTAAAGAAGTTAAAGAAAAGCGGCGCTCTTGAAGAGCTGGAGAAAGCTGTTTCCAGCCAGAACAGTCACACTAAATGTGTTACTATACCCAGGTCAGTATTTTCATGTATTGATTATAAATTCTGATAACAATGACTTAGAATGTGACGTTTCCTGTCACCATTTGCAAATGCAGTTATGATGTTTCTTATATCAATGCTGATAAAGTTTATAATTCGCCAAATAATATGCATAATAAAAACGTCTAATCAAAGGATATTCGCAAAATTGATTTGCATGTAGAGAATAACGTGGACTTTGTGGAAGTAGACAAAAATAATCTTATGTGTTGATTTTTCGGTGAAAAACACTTTCAGTTTTTGTTTTCATGAAATCAGCTGACAATGTTCATATATTGTACTTTCGTTCAGAAATATTATTCGATTTTTATAACAAGTATTATCCGGCCAAGTAAAATAATGCTTTTAACTTTTGAGTAAATTGTATCTTATGGTGATCATCATACGGACCATTTTAGTTTAGTCGATTATTAACACACAGGACGCAAAATAGGAAAGGTCAAAACACTGTTCAAAAACAAATCAAATCGGAGCCTTGCCAATATGGCTGCCGTGTTTTGAACATTTTCAATTTTCTAATTCCTATTTCTTTGTGATAAACAAAGAATTTGTGAGTCTGATTATCCTTTTAAAAATGTATGTGTGCGTTTAAGTCTGCTCGAATATTCCTGTAACCTTGAAGGTAATTTTGATTAAGTGTATTCGGTGTTTTTGACCCATGTTGTTTAGTTCATTAATTTATGCACAATTACGGTTGTTTGGACTTAAATTGTATAAAGTGTAGCCACAGATATAGATTCAAGATTTAATATGATTTCCTACGTAAATATGGGTTTTATATAGCATGAAATTTTGATTGTGGCATTTTACATCATTTTAATTTCATAGCTATTAATCGTTAGATCGGCATTTATTTACTTGACGATACGGAGTAAGCAAGCACATGTAGTCGTATAAATTCCCCACTAAGTGTAAGCAAAATTTCTTGTAAGACCTTTATTGGTACAATGATCATTGACCTCTTAGAAAAGGCATTGACATTGCGGGAACAAGCAAAATTGTCAATTTTCTGTTCTGCATGTTGTAAATTATATTGGAAGCTTAAACATCAGTACAGTTTCCTATAGCTGACCAATTGCCAATCATCATTATTCTATAGAACTGAATTATCTATAATTCTCAGCTCCGATAGCATCAGCATTCCAGCTGAGGCTGGATATCCAATGAAAAATCTCAAACCTAGTAAAATTCTATACTCACTTCCATGAATAAACCAATGACCACATCACTGATCAGAACATTCACATGCATAAACAAGCATAAAAATTGGCGTACAGAACCAAAGCATTGGTATTTATTGGCATCCAGGGTACAGCAATGTATTAATGCAGTCCTGGGCAACCGGTTTATAAGTAGCTAGAACCAAACCAGTTTTTTTTACCATTACATTAGCATTACAAGCTACAGTAAAGATTATAATAAATCATGTGCTCCGATAACCTATTAGCCGCTTCGTTTTTAGGAGATTTCGTGCCAGAAGTGCATAATTTTTAAAATAAATTTTTATTTTTCTAAATATTATAAGTGTTTACTTGTTTAGCTAGTAAATGGTTCTTTGATGTCCTCTTCTGATTATCACTATGTTTGCCTAGAATTTAATGCAATGAATGGAAAATTCAAAATTTACTGACAAAAACATGAAGTGTGCGATTAAGCTTCTTTTTCAGTGAAGGAAAACATTTGAAAGATTTAATTCCACTTTCTTTATTCGCACTGCTGAACAGTGGAATGCGCTACCTGAGTGGGTATTTCCAGAGAATTATAATCTGTGTGTCTTCAAGTCGCAAGTAAATCGGTTGTTTCGAGGCAAGCGTGCTCCATCGTAGGCTGCATCTTCGTTTAACATCAGACGAGATGGCAGTCAAACGCAAGCCTTTAGATCAATAAAAAATAAAAATAAAAACATTATGAAGAAACCTGCATACATCGGGAGAAGAAATGCAATGGCATATGTGAATCCACCAGCCCATAACAGGCCTAGTGTGGTTAGTGGATATGGCCCAATCGCCCTTCATGATTAGGTCTAAATCCAGCAGTATTCTATTAAAAATGCTGACCAGATTATGCATTTAAAAAAAAACTTATAAAAACATGAAATGTGGAGCAAGACAGGGCTGACAAATTGATTAAAGCCATAAGTCATTAAAGAAACTTAACCATTTGAAAATCGATATGATATTTTATTTTTCAGAGTGAAACCCAATGATAACATTTTGAATGGACAGTATCGGAAGGGGCTGCCGCATGTTGTATACTGCAGATTGTGGCGTTGGCCACAGCTACAGGTTAGAACATTCTTTTTAAACAATTTCATAAAGGAGATCTCTCTTTAAATTGTGTAATATCTATTCTAGTTTTCAATTGTTAAACAAAATCCTTAACTGTAACAAGTGATATAGATTTTTATATGCGGAAACGTGTAAATGGTGTATAGTTATCCAAATTTTGTAAGTCTACCTAAGTTATTATCACTGTACGTGTACATGTTTTGCAAATATAATAAAATCATGTTACGTATTTTTGGTGTGCTATGATAATATATACAATTATTCATCAAGTATTGTAGACTCATATACATCATTACATTAAATTTATAGCAGTAGCTGTCACATTAATAAATTACATTATAATATACACCTATAATGAATTTATTAACTGTTTGTTATTATGTAATTTAATTTATTTTCTGCATTATAATTCAATTTTTGACTATTTGTATGGGGTTTATATTGCCTGAATAAAAACAATTTATTTATTATTATTATTTATATCTTTTTAAAGTCAAGCCCTAATTAAGGGTGATAAGTCCTGCACTGATCAATATCTTGGAATAATTGCTGCATTTCCTCCGCTAAAGTCTATCCATGCCAACCCAGCTCCTTAAAGTAGAGCAAGGCACTGGGCTGCTGGCATGGCAGCTCCTGGAGTTTTGGCAGGAACATGGAAAAATCATGTTGTTGCATTCTATTATTTTCTTAAACTTGTGTTTTTTCAAGTATTAATGATAAAACATGGTGGTGTTTTATTCATTGAGTGTTGAATTACATGCACGAGTGTGGGCAAGTGATATAATGTGGTGAAACATGTCTTTTCATGTTGTTTTCAAAACTCTGTAGAAGCTAATAGGAAAGCCGCCACAACTTTACTAAGGCATGACTTGGACTCGACTATGACTAATTTCGTGTGACTAACTGTGATTTCATGACATATTTGACTTGATTTTAATATAAACACTTGAAAATTCATAAACTTGACACTGGCAGAATGCACAACGTGCGATGCCAATAAATAAAGAAAAAAATATTGCAGCTCCAGTGGGTTAGCTAAATTAAAGAGCTTTCAGTCTTTTCTGAAATTTCCAATTGTTTGGGCAAGTTTCAGTTTCAGGATACTTATAAGGGCTAAGGCGGACAAAAAAAAAAAAGTGATTCGCCTATCTACATTACATTTAATATTAATTTATTAAGGTTAGGGTAAAGGAGGTGAATTAAACTAAAAGAGAACAGGGGACGGTCTAAAACAAAGAAGGCCATTGGGGTGACTGATGTCTCGTCACAGGTTAGGAGGGTCAAATTATGCTAGATTAGTAATTTGGTTAGAACCTGCAAAGGTAAGGGTCTTATGTCGTACTCCTGAGATGATAAGAGTACTAGTGGACAGCCACAGAGTAGATGTGAGAATTATCTACCAAAAGGGTGGCACAGAACAGCCAAAAAAAACAAAAGACATAGGACATAAGCTCTAGAAGCCGTTTTAGAGGAGACTTGTGTCAAAGAAATTTAAGTACCCATACTTTATAACAAAGTTTAATGATAATGCTCCTAGAATTTATATTGTTAGTATACGTAACTAACCTGGTTATGTCCTAAAACTGCATCCAGAAACACTTGAGGACGGGCAGCAGAGCATTTTGTGATTCCCAAGCCGTCTGCTAGGCATATTGATTACTCTAATAAGGAGTGGCTTTCGTCCGGCAGTGGACTTCTTCTGGCTGATAACTAAGAAAAGATATTAACAACAATTTTTTTTTTTATTTTTTTTTCAATGAGGTGCAATGTGTTTCAGAGCCAACATGAACTGAAGCCCGTAGACCACTGTGAGTTCGCATACCAGCTGAAGAAGGACGAGGTCTGCATCAACCCGTACCATTATAACAGGATCGACTCGCCTGGTGAGATAACATATTCTGTTTTTTTTTATATACGTCAAGTGAAGAGACAAGCAAGACGTTCGCCTAGTGGAAAGCGTCCCGCCTGCCACTAACAGTAGCAGTGCTAGAATCGTGAACTTGCGATCACAATCCTGCGCTGCACTGCGCTCGTCACCCCGAGATATTAGATGTTAAATGTCTTCATACCCAGTAATTTCTCTGGTAACATTGCCCTTCAAACCGGAACATAGTAATGCTTGCACACTACTGCTTGGCACTGTAGCGCTCGTGGCGTAGCTTGTCTAGGTGATTCTAAACGATCACCGAAGTTAAGCAACGGACGGTCCTGTCAGTCTTCGGATGGGTGACCGTGAGTGGCATTTATTTCTGAGCGCTACCGTGGGTCGGATGACACGTTAAATTGTTGGTCCCGGTTGTTTGTTCTAGTTTCTATAACAACAACCGTCAGCCATGTCAGAGGCCTCCGGGCGGCACATTAACTCTGACACTATGGCTGGCCACTCAGCCTATACGAACTTACTTTTTTTTATTGCTTGGCAGTTGAATAACTGGCAAAGGTGTGGTACTTCCCCAGGCAGACTCTGCAGTAGAGTCCTACCACTACAAAAACAATGTATTACAATGTGATTGTATATCATTTAAACTTTCGCGATTTGAACAGATAATTATGTATAACGTCGAAGTAAATAAAAATAATTTTATTTGTGCGCGATTAAGTCCCGGTGATAATAGTACATTATGATACGAGTGTGCTATGTTGGTCATTACACTAGAGGCGGTATTATGCGCGCGAGCCGCAGGCGAGCGCGATAAGGAAGCCGAGAGCGTAATGACTAATAGCACAAGAGTTCCATACGACTGTTTTCGTCACACTTGCGAGGAAAAAACAATATTTTTTTGATAATAATCAACCACACAGCGAAAACGTCAACAAAAATTTGCGGAAAATGGCGCCCAAATCAGAAATGCGCGCGCAGGTTGACATTTACTTCAGCGGCATAAGAACTCTTTGTTAGTATTACAAAAAAACTGTAAGTATTACCCGGCTATATTAAGAAAGCTTCATATATGTACGTCTAATTGCAGTCACGTACAAACTTGACTTTACCGGGTTATACCTATCATAGTACAAGTGCCGTAATGTAAAGTAAAAAGCACACGTGTGTAATAGTTTGGATTATGAGCCTAAAAGCGATGTAATAAGATCTACTTTACGAGCAAGTGTGATGAAAACATAATTATGTATTTACCATGTTATTAAATAAGTTTTAAAATACTACAGTTATCGTTATGAATGGGTTTCTTTAAAAAAATACATAGCCGAAACTCGAGAAGTCTGCTAGCCGTTGAAGAGTTCCGGAGTTCCACTATTTTCTATTTCCTAGCTCAATTCCATAGGCAAAACTTTTCGCAGATGGCGCTCGGTCCGCGGCGGCGGTCCGGATGTGGCAAAATCAAGTCTTGTTAATCAATCTGCTCTTAATGAGGGCGTTGTCGATAATCTAGTCACAAGGAAATATACTGGGTACTGTGCCTTGTTTTAAGAATTATGCAGTTGTTGACGGCCTGAAAATAGGTTTGTAGGTTAGATAGTTGCTTACATTTTATGTTGGACAGAGCTTTAATTAGGAAGGCGAAGGATTCCTGTACAAACCAGTATAATGCAGATTCTCCTTGATAATCTGAGTCTTTAAAATGGTCTCTGCAAACCAAAACAAAATGTATGAGATTGATAGTTGAGTATGGCCGAATCGACGATGCGCCACCTAGCGGCCAAAAAATCGTAGTATAAAAAAGTAGTAGTAGTATGGATCCCCATTAACGTTCCCCTTCGGTTTGCTTGCAGCGCTCCCGGCGATCCTGGTGCCGCGGTGCGGCGAGGGCGAGGTCCGAGCGCCCCCGCCCTACACGGACTACCACCACCACCTCGAGCACACTGACACGTGAGTTACTAGCTTACCACTTACTAGCTTATTGGGCCAAGACGACGTGTTTTATGGAACAGTATCTTTTTTATGCAATATAATTTACATAATAATGACATTTTCAATTTTGTGACATTTTAGGAAATTTTTAGTAAAAAAAAAAAAAAAATTTGCTACTTGATATGGGTCTCGTACCTGAAATAAATGAATTTGATTATCATATTCCAATAATAATAATAACGCAAGAGCTAAGAACCTAAGCGCAAGAGCTAAGAACCTAAGCGCAAGAGCTAAGAACCTAAGCGCAAGAGCTAAGACCCTAAGCGCAAGAGCTAAGAACCTAAGCGCAAGAACTAAGAACCTAAGCGCAAGAGCTAAGAACCTAAGTTCCAGGGTGGAAGTGTTAAAGGGCATAACGCCGCGAGTAGCGTTTAGTGAAAGTGCAGCACACCTCTCGACGCCCTAAGCCATCCACGTCAATGTTGCTCCTCTGGCACCTATATACGGTAGCCTGTATGGGGAGCCCATTTAGTGGATGGCGAGTCATCACCTGCCTTAATATTCTGAGGCAGGTGCCGTTTCTCATTCTATAAACCAGTCAAATGTTTCACAAAAAAACATCAAAATAGCGCGACTATTTCTTACAATTTTATACCTTAATGTTTAAAATAGTGTATCATACTCCATTCACACCCATGTAATAGTTTAAATAATGTTATTTTCCTATTCAAAAGGGCCTTTTGGTGTTGGCTTCGGCCCCACCAATGCCTCTTAAAGGTCCGGGCTTAGACCCGAGTTTCAAATGCAATAAAAGAAATAATAATAATATAATAAATATAATATCTATACCTCAAGAGGCTCTCGCTAGATGGTTGGGTCAAGGTTCAGATACAAAAGGCAGTGGTACTTGACACGGCACGCATTGTCAGGAGGTTCCTCACTCTGCAGCCCTAACCACCGGCAGCTTGAGCCCTGCCCTGCTGCTGGCGGCACTCTAGGTTTAGGTTTTTAAATTTATATTGTAAATAACTTAGATTTCAGAAGGAAAATAAATATTATGAATAATAATAATAATACATTATTTCATTACAAACAAATTACAACTTATAATTTTTTCTTATACCTAAAATTAAAATTGAATTTTAGTACATGTTTTTGTAATCAGAATTAGTAAAATTAAAAAACAAATTTTGGTACATAATTAGATAAGATTTAAATCCCTAGCTCCATTTTTACTTTTTTTTTACATTTTAATATTTTTATTATTATTTTGACGTCTCTTCCAATCATTGGCACCCATCAGAAACACGCCCACGGTCATCTCCGCGAGGCCAACTCTCACGAGGGCGGCGCTACGCGGAGATACCTCTCATGCATAAAATGACCTCATTCATTGAACGCACTCGTTATATAGACTGTCAACTATAAGCTTTCAAAGCTTTTCTGTCAACTATAGGCTTGGACAAAAGCCTCCCCCTTAATAGAGGGGTGTTGCCATAATCCCCACGCTTGGCAGGCGGCTTGGGGATCGCAGAATGTTCACCACCGTTAACCGAGAGGACGCTGCTGCCCGTCCTGCGGTGGTTCTGGATGCAGTTTTACGACATGCCTAGGTCCTTTTTTTTTGTAAAGAACCCTATTATAAAAATAGTATCCTAGGAATTCAGTGACTTATTTGTAAAATGGATTGGTGCGTCGCCATCGATAAGATAATTATGTGATAATGTAATCTAGTTATAATGCCTGTGCAGTATAATGCAGACAGTGGGCGTGGGATCGCACACCGCCATGTATCTGGAAGCCACGCTCGCTCAGCAAGTGCCCGGGAACACCACTCTGTAAGTACACATTATACCTGTTGAATTTAAGGGCACTATATACGGACCAATATCATGCAACTCATCGTAATGAACAACTTTTACTGCAAAAACAAAGCGTAAATCGCGAAAAAAGGCAAGAATTTTTGTATGGGACAAACGATATTTTTTTGGCATTTTCTCTGTTGGTTTCATCGGGAAAGTTGTTCATTATGATGAGTTGAATGACGCTCTAAGATAATAATATGTATTTTGAACACACCCTGTATTTTGAACAAACTTCAAAATAGAAGGAGGTTCCATGTTTGTCTGTATCTATTTTTTATGTATGTTACACACAATAGAGTCGTTTACAGAAGGAATATGTCGCCCGAAGATGTTGTTTCATCGAAATCCTTAAATGTATTCAAGAAGTATTGATACTGATACTCTGTGTAGGGGACAGTGGGGTTATATGGTGCAATAGCCCTTGTAAGGTGGACCTGTCTAGCAGTAGATCATTAACAAAAAATAAAATGTTTGTGTAATTTTTTTATTTGTAAGCTTATCAGCACTTATTGGTATTTTGATGTATAATTTTGTATTGGCATTCACATATTATTAGGTATTTACTTCTCGATCACGATATCGATTGAATTTAATAAATAAATATAAATAAATAAGTATCGGAGGACATTTTTTTCACACAGCGCCATCTAGCCCCAAACTAAGCAAAGCTTGTAATATGGAAACTAGATAGCTGATAGAATACTTATACATATTTTTTTTGTAAATACATATAATACATACTACACCCAGACACAGAACAAACATTTATGTTCGTCACATAAATGTTTGCCCTTGGTGGGGATCGAACCCAAGCCTTACAGCTGAAGGCAGACACACTAACAACTGAGCCATATGGCTGTCCATATGTAATAATTTATTGTGTAAATCATTTAATAATGTAGTTTTCATCACACTTGCTTGTAAAGTAGATCTTATTACATCGCTTTTAGGCTCATAATCCAAGCTATTACACACGCGTGCTTTTTACTTTACATTACGGCACTTGTACTGTAATAGGTATAACCCGGTAAAGTCAAGCTTGTACGTGACTGCAATTAGACGTACGTATACGAAGCACTCTTAATATAGCCGGGTAATACTTACAGTTTTTTTGTAATACCAACAAAGAGTTCTTATGCCGCTGAAGTACATGTCAACCTGCGCGCGCATTACTGATTTGGGCGCCATTTTCCGCAAATGTTTGTTGACGTTTTCGCTGTGTGGTTGATTATTATCACAAAAAAATTGTTTTTTCCTCGCAAGTGTGACGAAAACAGTCGTATGGAACTCTTGTGCTATTAGTCATTACGCTCTCGGCTTCCTTATCGCGCTCGCCTGCGGCTCGCGCGCATAATACCGCCTCTAGTGTAATGACCAACATAGCACACTCGTATCATAATGTACTATTGTAATTTACTATTCTATTGTCTCATTGTAAATATGGCTTTAAATTGTTTCTACCTAACAAAACTAGTTAATGCGTGCACTAACCCTAGTCGATCAATCTTATCAAGTTTTTTTTTTAGATTTTTGTTTTAGATAATTTAATTAACCAATGTTATTGGCTATAGCTGTTTTAGTTAATAAACAAATAAACAATAACCAGTACCAACATGTATATATACCAGTATATGTACCAACTAGGCCAAAAAGTCATATTGCATATGCTCTTAAATGATTTTGTTTGATATTTTTTTTTTGTTCTTGCCTAAACTCCTTGAAAATATTGGATAACTTACTGACAGTGGCTTTTTGGCATCCATAAAGTGCGATGCCAAAAATAAATCCTTAAAAAAACATAATATATTAATAAAGTGCGTTATTCCCAGGGAGTCACTATAAATATTGTACAGCCAATAAACCATGTACTAAAATTACTTCTCAAATTGGCATAAAAAAATAACTTGAACATACTGTCCTAGATCACATTCCTGTTTGTATGAACGCACACTAGTACAAACTCACAGAAGGTTTTGAATATAATTATGTTGCTTAACATAATGGAAGTCACCAACGGACCATTTACCTTTCGCAGAGAGGGACAATGTCATGTACGCGTATTATTGTCTGTACATTGTTGGCCGTATATTATTGCCTCCCATTCTAGGAACACATCCCAAGTTGAAACCCCGCCGCCCGGCTACATCAGCGAGGACGGCGATCCGATGGACCACAACGACAACATGAGTGAGTTTGTACAACGTTTTACCATATTACTTATAGTATAGTATCCGAACACCATTGAATACAATGAAGCCGGCACTGTGTTATATTCCATGTGTCCCCTTAGACTTGACGCGGGTGCCCCCATCCCCGTGAAACTAAAGACAAAGAAGCCGGCTCTATGTTATATTCCCTGTGTCCCCTTAGACTTGACCCAGTTGACCCCGTCCCCGTGAAACTAAAGACAAAGAAGCCGGCTCTATGTTATATTCCCTGTGTCCCCTTAGACTTGACCCAGTTGACCCCGTCCCCGTGAAACTAAAGACAATGAAGCCGGCTCTATGTTATATTCCCTGTGTCCCCTTAGACTTGACCCGGGTGCCCCCATCCCCGTGAAACTAAAGACAAAGAAACCGGCACTATGTTATATTCCCTGTGTCCCCTTAGACTTGACCCGGGTGCCCCCATCCCCGTGAAACTAAAGACAAAGAAGCCGGCTCTATGTTATATTCCCTGTGTCCCCTTAGACTTGACCCAGTTGACCCCGTCCCCGTGAAACTAAAGAAAATGAAGCCGGCTCTATGTTATATTCCCTGTGTCCCCTTAGACTTGACCCAGTTGACCCCGCCCTTGTGAAACTAAAGACAAAGAAGCCGACTCTATGTTATATTCCCTGTGTCCCCTTAGACTTGACCCAGTTGACCCCGTCCCTGTGAAACTAAAGACAAAGAAGCCGGCTCTATGTTATATTCCCTGTGTCCCCTTAGACTTGACCCAGTTGACCCCGTCCCCGTGAAACTAAAGAAAATGAAGCCGGCTCTATGTTATATTCCCTGTGTCCCCTTAGACTTGACCCAGTTGACCCCGTCCCCGTGAAACTAAAGAAAATGAAGCCGGCTCTATGTTATATTCCCTGTGTCCCCTTAGACTTGACCCAGTTGACCCCGTCCCCGTGAAACTAAAGAAAATGAAGCCGGCTCTATGTTATATTCCCTGTGTCCCCTTAGACTTGACCCAGTTGACCCCGCCCTTGTGAAACTAAAGACAAAGAAGCCGGCTCTATGTTATATTCCCTGTGTCCCCTTAGACTTGACCCAGTTGACCCCGCCCCTGTGAAACTAAAGACAAAGAAGCCGGCTCTATGTTATATTCCCTGTGTCCCCTTAGACTTGACCCGGCTGACCCCGTCGCCCCCCGGGCTGGGCACGGAGGCTGCGCCCGTGCTGTACCACGAGCCCGCCTTCTGGTGCAGCATCAGCTACTACGAGCTCAACACCAGGGTCGGCGAGACCTTCCACGCCAGCCAGCCGTCCATCACCGTGGACGGGTTCACTGACCCCAGCAACAGCGAGAGGTCTGTCACCTTCGTTTTTTTAACCTTTTTTTCCCCTTAGTTATTGGCATCGCACTTTGTGCATTCTGTCAGTGTCAAATTTATGATTTTACTAGTATTAATAGTAGACAATCATCAAGTCAAATATGTCATGAAATCACAGTTAGACACACGAAACTAGTCATAGTCGAGTCCAAGTCATGCCCTAGTAAAGTTGTGGCGACTTTACTATGAGCTTCTACGAAGTTTTGAAAACAACACGAAAAGAAATGTTTCACCACATTATATCACTTGCCCACACTCGTGCATGTAATTCAACACTCAATGAATAAAACATCACCATATTAATCATTAATTCGCAAAAAACACAAGTTTAAGAAAATAATAGAATGCAGCGACATGATTTTTCCGTGTTCCCGCCGAAAACCTCAACAAAAAGGTTGAACAATGTATACTGAAGGGTATGTAATGTATGTTCTTTTTATCACATCTATTCAAAAAGAGCTAGTTTATTCTTCACAAACAGGGAACAAAATAGCTCTGTTTGCCCTAGGGACGAAAAGTGATTTGAATTTGGAATGTGGATATTATTAGTAAATGTGTTTCGCCAATACTCCTTTTTTTACTTTTTGACCATCCATCATCAGCCGGAAGACGTCATACGACGACGGTTGCCATAATCCCCACGCTCGGCAGGCGGCTTGGGGATCGCAGAATGCTCACCACCGTTAACCGAGAGGACGCTGCTGCCCGTCCTCCGGTGGGTCTGGATGCAGCTTTAGGACATACCCAAGTCCATGAATTGTGTAATATTCCCAGGTTCTGCCTGGGGCTGCTGTCGAACGTGAACCGGAACGAGGTGGTGGAGCAGACCCGCCGGCACATCGGCCGGGGGGTGCGGCTCTACTATATCGGCGGTGAGGTTACTGTACAATACAATAGTTTATTGATAACACCAAAGTTCATTAAAACGCGGCTGTTGCACTTTAAGCTGCCTTACTTCGCCAGTTCATTTAAGAATTAAAAAAAACTCAGTTTATTGAAATTGAACATAATGCAAGGAATGAGGCCATGAAATCTAACGATTTTTTTAAATTTGAATGGGCAGTTGGGGTGCTGAGGCCAAGAGTTTGGTCACAGAAATCGGGCGCAGAATTCGGGACAGAGGTGGTGACTCCCGCTCCACCTCGGTTCTGGTGCTAAGGATAACCAATTGCCATTCAGCGTGGTAATGCTGCCAGTATTTTGGGCACCTTTGCGCCAGAAACAGTGAGGGGCGGGTTTTTCGATTAAATGTGACGTTATTTTTAGATTGTTAATATTATTTGATTTTTGACGTACTAATAACCCTGTATACATATTCAATCTTTTATTTTGTGATTTGAAAAAAACATATAATAATAATATTTGGCATTTCTATAAAAAAAAATTTTTTTCGAGACAGCTTATTCATTGTATTTTTTTTATAACTTCATCTAAATGGCCACCGGCTTGACTTTCTGCATACTTCTAAGCGAGTACCGAAATTTTCATATCTGGATCACGCGGAACTGGAGCGGAAACTTTCTGCGCGTTCTCTTCGTTCCGAGAAGTCCGTAGGTCCTGGTTTGTTTCAATTTAGTGTCGCTCCGGTCTTCAAACTTTTCCACCCATTTCTTAATCAAACGAGCACTCTAACACTAATTCAAGTCGTGTAAATCGTATTCAATGCGAACAAACGTCTCACAGAATGAGCTAATAAATAAAAAGCACGTTGTGGTACCGTGAAGCGATCGATTGCGACAAAATTGCCGTGAAACGAGCTAGCGGTAACACTCCCCGCGCCCCGCACGGCTCGTGTTCACAGGGGATGTTAGATTTAAATGTTAACGAATTCATGGCCCATCCTGTACAAGCTGTTGTTTTGCATCCCCCGCCAAATTGACAGAAGTAGATATAATAGTCGTTATGGACAACATTACTACGGGGACCACCCCAGAAATCGCGAAAAAAATTCTGCTGTTACAAAAAGGATACAAAACAAATATACGTGGTACGTAAACAAAGATACGTGGATACAAAAAGTACATTCTTGGACAGCAGATTTTTTTTCGCCATTTCAGCCTTGGCTCCATAGTAAAAGTTGTTGACGACCTCTGTAAATTTGGCGGGGATGCAATTTTTCATATGCTTTTTTGTCGTCGTTGGCACTGTCTGTATATTTCGGCCCGCTTACATAACGTACTAACCACTACTACTGTACTTTCCAGGCGAAGTGTTCGCGGAATGCCTCAGCGACTCGTCGATATTTGTGCAGAGTCCGAACTGCAACCAGCGCTACGGCTGGCATCCCGCTACTGTGTGCAAGATACCTCCCGGTGAGTTGACACATTTAAACCTGATAATGTATCATATCTGGACCCTGTTTTATCAACTGACTTCAAAAAAGGAGGTTCTCAATTCGACTGGTTTTTTTTTGTATGTTTCTTATGCGATTTCTCCGCTAATTATGAACTGATTTTGATGATGTTTTTTTTGTTTGGTAGGTGATACTTCAGAGGTGGTCCCATATAAATTTTATCGAAACCGGTTAAGTAGTTTGGTTTTTAAAACAAAATTACTAGAAAATATGAAGATGTCATCCGGATATTCGAAGTTGAAGTGGGTTGTTTTTTTTTTAAAGCTACAAGTACAAGCTTACAATTGTACCCAGTCAGAGGTAGATGGTTTGTCTATAATTTATATACAAGTGCTTGTACTTGTAGTTTGTACATTGGTTGTCTTGTAGCTTTAGAAATCGCCGTACTCGATATTTTTTTGCGGTGTTGCCAGTTTTTCACTACAAGTACAAGACTTGTAGCTTTATAAAACAGGGCCCAGGACTTTACCAGGCGATTTTAATTATATCTTCCGTGTTAATATTACATTCATTTTAACTCGGCACTAATAGAAAAAAAATCTCTCGATTAACTGATGGCTTTTTGGAGAAAATCAGAGTCACACAACGGGCAAAGGAGTTACTTTGCGCGATAGAATCCGGAACGAGGATATTCGCCAAAGAACCAAAGTCTCCGACATAGCTCGCAAGGTTTGCAAGTTGTAGTGGCTGTGGGCAGGACACATCGCTCGAAGAACTGACAACCGATGGGGAAGAAAGGTTCTTGAGTGGCGACCGCGAACCGGAAGACGCAGCGTAGGAAGGCCTCCCACTAGGTGGACCGTAGGCAACCGGTGGATGCAAATGGCAGGTTGTCGTACAGTGTGGCGGTCTAAGGGGGAGGCCTTCGTTCAGCAGTTGACGTCTCCGGGCTGATGATGATGATGATTTAATTATTGCATAAACATTTATTTTTCACATTATATATTGTATATATTATTGGTTTATTTTATTATCTAATCAAATATTTGTATTTATTTTTATTAATTGGTCATTTAAATTTATTAGTATAGATATTTTTAGTTATTAGTTGATTGAAATGTAATAGGCGTGTGGCCTAATGTTTAATTTATGACAAATAACAGGCTTAGTGATGAATGTAACTAAATACATTACACATACTGAAAAAATAAATTGTATTGGCTGATAAATCTCTGAGATATGAGCGTTTAAAGTTTTAGGTGGGGATAGAGAGGGGATGCTCTATCCCTTTCTCGCAAAGCACGTGTTAGTATAGCATTTGTATGCCGCGCCTGAGGCTTGACGTCATAGCTCAGTATAGCGCGCTCTCTGTCTAGCTTGAAATTAAAATACTTAGAACTTATTTATTTTTAAATTATTTTAAATTTTGTTTTCGTTGATAGGCTCTATTGATGATCAGCTTTTTATGAGGTAATAAAAAAATAGTAGTCATCATGCCTATTACTGTATTTGCTTAACTATAATTTATTTTGTGCGCTTACATCCCCATCTCTTTAACCGCGGGAATGACTGGTAGAAAATGCTTCTGGCATTGAGCCCTCCTTTTGTACATGAATGTATTTATGTGTGCAATAAAGAATGAAACAAATAACATTCAATGTCCTCGTTTCCCACAGGTTGCAACCTGAAAATCTTCAACAACCAAGAGTTTGCAGCTCTACTGTCTGCCTCCGTGTCGCAAGGGTTCGAGGCCGTGTTCCAGCTGACGCGGATGTGCACCATACGGATGAGCTTCGTCAAGGGCTGGGGCGCCGAGTACAGGTCCGTGCTCGATCCAAGCTCGTATGCTGTACTGGATAAGGTCACATTTAGAGGAGCAAAAGTTTGGCGGTTACGCAAGTTTGTGCGTGCCAAACTTTCTATTTTCAGTTTTTTTTCGTTATATCGGATAGTAAAAAAACTAAATCCAATTCGGTTTTATGATTCCAGTCACGGTCACCCATCTGAAGACTGACCGGACCGTCCGTTGCTTAACATCGGTGATCGTTTTGAATCACCTAGACAAGCTACGCCACGAGCGCTACACTAACACTGTACTTATGGATAATTTGTCAGTTTTTTAATTTTTATTTATTCGCTATTTTAAGCTTGTACTTGAAGCTTCATACAACAGGCCCCTGGCGAACGTGTCGCTCGTCTACAGCAGCATGTTGGACACCAGAAGTTTTGGCGGGAACACGGCAAAATCATGTCGTAGCATTCTATTATTTTCCTAAACTAGTGTGTTTTTCGCGAATTAATGATTAAAAATGTTTGTGTTTTATTCATTGAGTGTTGAATTACGCGCACGATTGTGGGCAAGTGATATAATGTGGTGGAACATGTCTTTTCGTGTTGATTTCAAAACTCCGTAGAAGCTCATAGTAAAGTCGCCACAACTTTACTAGGGCATGACTTGGACTCGACTATGACTAATTTCGTGTGAATGACTGTGATTTCATGATAATATTGACTTGATTTTAATAAAAAAATCTTGAAAATTCATTAATTCATTGACACTGGCAGAATGCACAACGTGCGATGCCAATAACTAAGAAAGAAAAAAAACCAGTATGTCGCGTTGCAGACGCCAGACGGTGACGTCGACCCCGTGCTGGATCGAGCTGCACCTGAACGGGCCGCTGCAGTGGCTGGACCGCGTGCTCACGCAGATGGGCTCCCCGCACATACCCTGCTCCTCCATGTCTTAGGTAACCGCCACAGAACTATCTTATATCATACACCAACGCTTTAGTTGGTGGCTTGAAACGTTCTGTCGCAGAATGTCCCTTTCGCACAATAAATAATAAACATCGATGGACATTTTTCACACAGCGCCATCTAGCCCCAAACTAAACAAAGCTTGTAATATGGAAACCAGATAGTTGATAGAATACTTATATACTTTTTTTTTGGTAAATACTTACTTATTATACCCACTACACCCAGACACAGAACCAACATCTATGTTCGTCTCTAAATGTTTGCCCTGGGTGGGGATCGAACCCACGCCCTACAGCTCTGAAGGCAGACATGCTACCGACTGAACTACAAGACAGTCAGTCGATGTCCCTTTCACAAAAAACAGTTTGAGAAATTTGGCATCTAAGGCAGAGACTTCTGTAGCTTAATTGGCAAAGCAGTTGGGACGGAAACCCATAGCGACTGCTCGTATGCAGGTTCGAGTCCTGCCGGAGGTCATAATTTTTCAACCTGTTTAAGGTTTAAAAATATATCTTATATCACTGTGTAAACGAGAACAAAAAAAACTCTTCTTTTTTGTAAATAAATAAATATCGGTGGACTAGGACTCTACTGCAGAGTCCGCCTGGGGAAGTACCGCACCTCTGCCAGTTATTAAACCGCCAAGCAGTAGTGTGCAAGCATTACTGTGTTCCGGTTTGAAGGGCATAGTTACCAGATAAATTACTGGGCATGAAGAGGTTTAACATCTAATATCTCAAGATGACGAGCGCAGTGCAGTGCGGCGCAGGATTGTGTTCGCAAGTTCACAATTCTGGCACTGCTACTGTTAGTGGCAGGCGTGATGCTTACCGCCAGGCGAACATCTTGCTAGTCTCGTCGTTTGATAGTTTAAAAAAAAACAGTTTTTGTCTTCTGGCTGATGACTTGTGTGCGTGTGTGTTTGTTTGTGTGTACTTATCGAGTGCTAGCGGGTCCTGTACGCCAACTTCATCTAATTTGTTTCTTTCTTCTCTGGACTTCAATATACTCTGTCCAATGTTAATAGCTATTTTACGGCTCATAAAAAGTTGACATAACCTTTAAAGCGCCTAGCAAATTATATCCCGTATAAATGAATACGTTTAATCTAGGGTTACGTCAACTGTTGACTTAACTTTGTAAAGAGGTTATGCTTATTTTTAAGGCATAACACGCCCATATTTGTAATTGTTAAACGAACAAATTCGATTGTTAAATGAACAAATTCGATTGTTAAATGAACAAATTCGATTGTTAAACGAACAAATTCGATTGTGAAACGAACAAACTCGATTGTTAAACGAACAAATTCGCCGCTTTCGTTCCTTTTGTGCTTCGGGCTCTCTTCAATGACTATATTTATTATTGTTTTTTTTTTCAGAGTCTGCAATGAAGCGGGCTGTTGTAAGGCTGTATTGGAATAATCGAGTTTAGCTCAATAATGAAATGATTACCTCTGTCGTTTGGATCTAGCTGTGTTTCTCATTACGTGTCTGTGCGATCGTGTAGTATCCCCTTTTAGAGGGCTTTCGTGAATTTCGTTCTCTCAAACGCACCAGCGGTTTTTTAAGGTAACCAGGGTCCATGGTTTTTTTTTGAGCGGTGAAAAAATCTCGTATTTTCTAGTTTTACTATATTTTGGCGAGGATAAGTGTCCTTTGTCTGTTCTAATATAGCACACTACCGCCTTTTTTTAATTTAGAATAATTTTGTGTTTGACTGTCCGATGTTTAGCAACGGTGCGGTCTGGGATGGTTTGGTTATGCCAAATTTCGTTAAGAATCTTTTGCAATCTTGTCTGTTTAAAAAGGAAATTGCATGGCGCCCTTCTGTTGCCTGTATTCTAGGTCCGAATTACACGACTAGCCGAGGCACGACAACTATTGAGTAAAGGTTACCTTTAACCTGTAATATCTTCTCCACTCAACCATATCGCTTACATGGTAGCCAAGTTAAGTCACGAAAGAGCAACAGAAGAATATACGTAATTGCACATTAATGTTGGTATAAAATGTAATATGATATGAAAATTAATGAGTCATATTTAATATTTTTATAGATAATATACTGTATTGGACAGTGTCAGAAGTTTGCTATATTTTCAAAGCAATAAATGTTTTGAGTGTGTAATTTTCCTTTCCTTATACGTATACTTTCTCGTATGCTAGGGCTTCACCTGCGTGCGATGCCATTATTTAGCACGGTATTTGATACAGTACGCAGATATGGCCGGGTGTTAGCACGCTAATGGGGTAGTAGCATTATTAATGTCGTTAGACGTCGTGTGGCCGCCCACGTAGCGCATTGTTTAATGCATCATTTCTTGCACGTTAATTATTCCGATAACTGGACGTAAAGCGTCCAGGTGAAGCCATTATTGAAAAGAAAAAAGGCTAAAATCCATTTTTTGTATTAACTAATGAAATGTTATAATATTTTAAAAAACACTTGAAAACTTTAGTTTATAACTTTTTCCGAAATCTATGTCAGTTTAGTAACAGCTTAAAAAAAAACGCAACCGAGAGAGAGCGAGAAACGTGCTCTCAACTATGCTTTGCATCATTTCGTTGAAGCTGTTTTGATTTGTACGACTTTTTTTGTCCATTTATAAGTTAATACAGGCAGAGTTTGGCTAGACGCATACCAGACAATTTGCAATCGTATAACAACAACTAAAAAAGGGGATCACACCTCGCACAGAAATAATTTATCTAGTATTTTACATAAGTAAGCTTTCAATTAATTTCTTTTTAATGTTATATTTAAGATTTGACTTGTTTTCTAGAGATAAATATCTGCAGTGAAATTAAAACAAGCCATAATTAAAAAAAAAACACGACTGCCAGTCCAAAAAACGATTAACGCCAGGTCACTGGGGATAATGTAATGGATTCTAACGATACCCCAAACATCCAAATCTGTTCAGGCATTTAGATGTTATGGGGGAATAAATACATGCGACCCTTAAAATATCTCTATACACTCCTTTTTTGGGCAGTCGTGTAAAAGGAACACAAGATAGTATCGTCCCAAACGTATAAAAAAATAAAAAGATTGAATTATCTACTAGTCTATATCTATATACATTATAAAAATAATTGTATAAAAAAAAGCAATAGCTTGGAGATTTGTCAACTAAAACACTTTTTTTTTATAAATAAAGATATAAAATAACTTAGCGTAAGTTATATTATTATTAAATGCACATAATTAAACATAAAAAATATAGTAAAGTTATTTTTGCCATCGTTCTATGCATTTATTTGATCTTAAATGCAAACAGCGTTTTGTTAACCTTTGGTCTAAGTTATTTTTGCCATCGTTCTATGCATTTATTTGATCTGAAATGCGAACAGCGTTTCGTTAACCCTTGGTCTTGAGTATAGCTTCGTGAAAATGAAACGTAACTTTTTCTCTCTCCTGGCAATATTGTGGATATTTACGTTATTGAGGGAATTAATCCAATCGTCTTCCTGTGACGTCCTACATGGTTGCTAGTGTTTAGAAAATTTTGCGATAATGGCGCCCCTTTTATTATCAACTTTTTTTGCCTAACTATACAGTCATAATATTGGCTTCTTTAACAAAAAACCTATATAGTGAAATATCTAATTTTTCAAGGGTTAAAAAAATTGTAAACGCGCAGTACGTACGCTATTAAGTTTTATATTAAAATTATATTACAAAAACATTTATCATATTTAAATATAGTTCTGTGTTCGAAGGTTTTTTTTTAATCGTAGTTTTACAATTACAAATGTATTTTGAGTTTGGTATCTTGTCACACTATGAAATAGGGTGTTAATTCGGACTTGTGAATGAAGTATTGAAAATATTAATCGTGACAAAGTGCTAGGCTAAACTTTTATGTAGTTGTTTTGTGAGCATGTTATTGGTAAGCCAGATATGTGGCGCGACATGAAATTGTGAAGTTTAACAACACTGCGTGGTTAGGCAAAGTTACATGAAGATTACTAATGAAACTTTTAAACTTTCGCGATTTTTAGACATAATTATGTTTATCACCGGGACTTAATCCCGCACAAATAAATTAAATTAAATTAATAATATTTAATTAATAAATTTATTTGTGCGCGATTAAGTCCCGGTGATAAACATAATTATGATTACTAATGTTACGTGATCATAGGTAACGGTTGGCATTGTAACAAGAACATAACAACAACAACATTGTAACATTTGGCATGCAATTTAGCAATCTTACAAGATGACAGGTAACGTTTGGTATGAAGTTTGGCATTGTAATATGATGATAGGTAACTTTTGGCATGAAATATGGCAATGTTACATGATGTTATGTAACATTTGGTATGAAGTTTGGTAACATTTCATGAACTATGACAATCTTACATGATTACGTAACGATCTAAAAAACCGTTTCAAATTAATGTTCACTAAGTTTGCAAAGATATTGGCGCAGCATTGCTCTTATATATCTTTTGTTTAGCGAATATTCTGCACATAGTGATGTAAAAGGCACATGAAATAATAAATATTTTAAATTGGTAATTATTAACATTGGTATTTACATTAAAATTTGGTAACGTTAAGCTAAAGAGAGGTTATTTTTGGTAAAGTGTTAAAGGTGAATGTAATAAAAGATGGCGGCTATGGTGTTAACGGCAAGTTTTTCTATGTTTACTAGCTGTTGCGTGCGGTTTCGCCCGCTTTTAACTACAGTAGAATCCGGTTGTAACGACATGGTTTTCTTAAACTAACGATTAGTTCTAAATTTTTACGGAAACTACGGAAGTGATTCCGGTTACAGTGACATCCTGTTTTTAATACGTATAGCTTGGCCAAAAAGTCCTTTAAACGGGAACTTAATATCTTCTGGCAACACTGTCTTATCGCTACAACCGGGTGCTACATAAATATTATGACGTATTAATTTTATAATTTTACAGTTAAAGTAAATTTTTAAGTAATAATCTTTTATTTCAATGCTTATACATTATACTCCAGTGTTATTTAATAACGATTAAGTATTTTTTTAATGGTTTTTTTAAAGGCGGGACCTTTATTTAATGCCGTTGACACAAGGGAATGTAAAATGGATGTGTGTTTTACTACATTTTTAGGTTTTCTAGGAATATTGTGTTACAAGCTTTAGATAAAAACTAGAACTGCTTAGTACCAGTTTTTAAAATAGTCTATTCAATAATAACCGTCTAACCAAGAAGAACGAAATAAGACATTAAACAACGTGTTACAAAAAGTTTAGTGATACTGAAGGGTGTGTATGTACTCATCATTATGAACAACTTTTACTATGGGGCCAACCCAAAAATCGCGAAAAATAATCAGCTGTACCATACAAAAAGTTCATTGACCTTGGACAAAATGTATGGAACAGCTGATTCTTTTTCGTGTTTTTTCGTTTGGCCCCATAGTAAAAGTTGTTCATAATGATGAGTACATACTACCCTTCAGTATTCCTACACCTTTTTGTAACACGTTGTAAAGAGGGCTATGCAGGTACGGTATTTCTAAGCTGAAAGTTGTATTATTAAGGATCGACAAGTTGACGGCTCGAACTCATCGGTGGGCGCGGCTAAAAAGCATGCTCTCTTCATCAAACAAACTGTGGGAAAGGGAGAAAGAAAGATAAATGAACGCGCAAATGTTTTTTGTCGACCTTTGGCTGCAGTAATGTGGTTGAATAAACTCTGAGTTAATTTATTCCAACTTAAGTTATTTGAAATGTTTATGGACTAAACTATGCCGCTTGATAAATTATTTTAGAGTTTTATCGTATTCCTTATGTTATTTATTTACGTCCAATGTGGCGTTAAAATTGAGCTAAAATACAAGATGTTTCCTGGCTCATAACTTTCATGTTTATTAACTTTTAACTTTCGTAATAATTTACAATCCTAGATAATGAAGATATTAATCGATATAATACTTAGTCTTGGACCTACAAAATTACATAGTGGAGTAGTAATACTACCGCGTTTCTATAGAGAAGTGACCAACTTGTCTACTCTTAAGTGACATAAAACACATAAAACACATCACATAAAAGTGTAGTGAAACATGTATCCATAGACGTCGTTTAAAGTATGTAATATCATGGTATGGTGCTAGATTGTGTCGGTATAGGTGTGTAGTGTATGATGTGAGATCGCTTCTTGGACTTTAAGAGCTGTTGATTCCCTATTTTCTCGCTAACACTTAAAAATTAAACAAAACTGACATTCATAACCGGTCCGATCCGGCTATTATGGCAACTGATGCTGTTGAGATACAATTTGCTCGCTAACACTTAAAATATAAACAAAACCAATTATACATAACAGCTCCGGCCGCCACGGCAATAAAGTTTCAAGTTTTTAGACAACTAGTTGTCTAAAAATTTAAGTTAGATTTTTATATAAGTATTTCGATTTAAAAATATTGTTTATTTTTTGAGTGTTTAAATGAACACTTAAAAACTTAACAAAAATGGTTATTGATTAAATACATTTCCACGTAACAGAAATTATATTAGTTGGATATTATATACGATATTTGTTTAGTTTTTAAGTGTTTGTTGTAACACTTAAAAATTAAATACTTTTCTATTTTATTTGACAATTCTTTTTTTGTTTTGATTTTAACTTTTAAGTGTTTTGTGGGATAAAATAGTTTAGAGATATATTGGGTATTTTCAAATACGGAATAGTATTTAATTTTTTAGAATTTAGGTTTGTGTATTGGCAGCTTTTCTTCCTTAAAGCGATTTTAAAGCAATAAAAAAACAATCACTCTAAAAACGTTTAGTTTGTTACGTTCAGTTGTAAGTTGAAATTTATCCGAAAACATCAATTACTTATTTAGAAATCGTTAACATATTGTTATAAATACGGGGTTACACAGATCGGTGTTGTACTAAGCTGAAAGGGACTCATTCTACTCGTAAAAATATTCAAAAAAAATGTTTCGTTGAAAAATTATATTCAATACTCAATGGAATGTGTGATAAAATTGATTGAATTGAAATTGAAAAATGTGTTTTTTTTTGCGAAATCATCGTTATTCTTTTAGTAAAAGTTGTTCATAATATTGAGTACAAAGAGCTTCTTTCCGCTTAGTGTTGCCGTTCTTTTTAACCTTGCATAGTAATTTGTATGAATGCGTATTATAGGATTATTGTGATGACTTTCTTATCTATTACCACATGTCATAATGTTACTAAGTACAGAAGATACACTCCCATAAAACAACAACAATATAGCTATAACCACAATCAAGTCATATTCAGTGCAAGCTGATCTGGGGCCGTACTGTGTGCTTATAGCGGGACCGAATAGGTTCAGCTGCCGACAGTGCGCGACCGCGAACCTTGATGCGACGCGATAAAATTCACAGTCGCAAAGCGACCCCTGTACTCTATCTGTATTTTAAAGTGGATCAACATACCACTGTGGTGCGGGCGCAGCCTGCCGACAGCCACGTGACGTCAACGACTCAAGCTACAGTGTAAAATCGATACACTGTCTTACACAAATAAAGTATAAATTAGTTTGCTAGTTTTTTAATAAGTATATTTACCAACACTGTATTCTATTTACAAGAAAATAGAAAAACTATTACTATCATTTTTGATCACTAAAAACTTAAATACTGTATTTATAAGAATTCTTTAAAAACAAAATATGAACAATGATTGTGAACTGTACCCCCTGTCAGTTTAGCGTATCAGTCGTGTCTAACCTGTATTTGGTAATTAATAATTATTAAGAAAGTTATCACCCTGTCGCATAGTTTAAGTTATGTTATGTTAGATGTAAGTTTTAACATATTCATGTAAGTTTTTTTCTTGTGTAACAAAGGCTTCCATGAAATAAAGGTTGGTTTACATGGACGATTTTTTGACGCCATAATTTTACTTGATAGCCTAGTTCATTCATACGTTCAATGTTAACGTAATATATATATAAAACATTGGTTTAAAGCGTTTTTTTAAGTACAACTCGATTACTTTATGAATTTAAAATCTGTTGAAACGCCATCTACTGTCGCCTTTCGAAAGCTTCATTGGCGTAGCTCGACTAGGTGGTTCTCACTGTTGAAGTAACTGACGATCCAGTCATTCCTAGGTTGGGTGACCGTGGGTTGCATCTACATCGGAGCGTTTCCGAGGGTCGGATGACACGTTAAATGGTTGGTCCCGGTTGTTTGTTCAGTGTTTTTCTATAGCAACAACCGCTGAGCCGTGGCAGAGGCTTTCAGGTGGCACATTAACTCTGACACAAAGCCTAGAGTATTCTATACGAACTTTTTTTTCTTCCGATAACATGAGAGGCATCAGGCGAAAATGTTGACTTCTGCCCATTGATTGAGATTTTTTTAAGTTACTCTTAAATTGGGTACCAACTCACCGGACTAATCAGCAAAAATTCTTATTCAGTGAAATTTAGGTATTTTAATATAAATTATTATATTCAAAAGAATATGTAAAAAAATACCTAAGTACTCATAGCCGTAACGACTATGGTTTTTTCGGCGTTTAAAAATCGCTTGTGTAAACCAGCCCATATTGTTTGCGTTCATTCTGTTGGCGATCTCACAGAGTCAGTGAGATGTAGAAGTTGTATTATTATAAAAAAATAATAAAAACTACAATAAAAATGTGTGGTTTGTATATAAATGGTTGTTTCATTTGTTTTTCTCCATCCTAAGGTTGCCTGGAAGAGATCGCATTTAGCGATAAGGCTGTGACTTGTTAGATACACTAGTGTATTTAAGTGTCATATAATCCTTTGTGTGCATTTTTGTTTTGTTGTGTGTAATGAAGAGATTTTATAAATTCTAAAGAAAAAATGTTATAAAATCGCCTAAGACCCTAAAAATCGATATTTTTATATGAAACTTGTCGAAAACTAAATGATCTCGTAGCTAGTACGTGCTTGTATGAAAGAAAAAAAATACTTTGAACTTTATTTTTCTTTACCGGATGCCCATGCGATATGACCTTCATATTTTTTTGCCACTATATACCTAACCGAGGGACGAGGTAAGGAGAGGGTTTACAAAAAAAATACTAATGAAAGATTAGACAAAATTTAATAAATATGTTTTACAATTAATTCAATCAAACCTTTAGTTGCTATTCTAGTCATGGTCTACAAAAAATAGTATTAGACTCTGTTATCAATACTTAACACTTTGGAGGATTTAGCTCCTCTCTCTCACCAAAATTGGTGCTCAATCGGGAATACCCCACTTAATCACTGTTAAAAACAAATGGTAATGGACATCAATAGCTGCATACAAAAAGTTCGTTGACTTTGGGCAAAATTTATGGAACACATTGAGATAATATCTAATATAATCTGGTATTGATGACTCTAAGATGGAACAGCTGTCTGTTTTTTTTTTCACATTTTCAATGTTGGCCCCATATTAAAAGTTGTTTGTTTTGATGTACAAAATATGCCCTTAAAAGGATGCTAACTGATGAGAACTATTACATAAAAACTTGAAATACTTAAAAATACTTGATGTTAGCAAATTGACCAACTGCGACGCCCTTAGAAAATTATTTCTCTAGCGACGCCATAATCCTTTTTATAGGATGAAAGATGAATCCGTGTTTTTTTGTTTTATGGCGTAACGGCACGACGCGCGCCTTCCCAGTCCTCCAAGATTGTAAGCCGTAATTAAAAATCACTGATCTAAAAAGAAGACATATTTCGACACACACCCATAGCTTTTATTTGAATCTTTAGCGCATTGGCAGATGTTGAGCGTGCGTCTTAGATCTCCATACACATCGCAATGTTGTGTGGTATTCATGCATCCAGTGAGCTCGTCCAGAGCCGCTCCAATGGCCTTCATCTGTCGTCCAAAGCCGCCGCCGGAGGCCATAGCAACCTTGCTTTCATAATACGCAGCTCGTTGACGCTCCGTCAGTCTTCCCTCCACATGGGACTGGCTATGCCATTCGAGGAGGCACACGCGACATTGGCATAAAAACTGAAAGTCGTTCAAGATTCCCCTCTGTCGCATACGCGTGTTTTTCGGGCATGGGGGTATGTTCGTTTCGTAAATGTGTTCCCTGTAACAAGACATTAAATAAGCGCTTACTTACTAAGTTTGGGTTATGTGGCAATCTCTGTTTTACTACGCTGGCAACACGAAATGGTGTATGATTGGCCGATCTTCAGGGGTATTCACAAGTCAATCGGATATTATATATATAAGGAGGGAGATAGGTAGTATCGCGCCCTAAAATGGCCCCGTGAAGACGGTCCTAAGGACTGTCCCGCCTGTCTGCGCTCACTTACGCGCTATCCCTTTTGCTATCATAAAAGTGCTATCTTCTTTCGCACTCCAGCGTAACTCGTAAACATGACGTCACGGGGGTCATTTTCAAACGTTGTTTTATTACGCGATAGCGCATCCTTCGTTATCTTTGATCGGAAAGGATTCCGTTGTGATCCAAATTATTCGTCCCAGTCACCTTTCAGGGTGACAGAGACGGAGCGTGTGGATCCGAACGGAAAGCTTTCCGATTGAGTTGAGAATACCAGTGGAAACTTATTAGTTTCCACTGGCATTCGAGCTATTGCTCGGTGCGTTTTTTAACCATTCACAAGGCGGAGTTGAATCTAAGATCAATATCAATAAATATCTGTATCTGAATTTCTTCTCCGGGACGTAGGTATGCTGTTTTCCTAGCAATCAGTGGTCTTGAATTTACCAATTTTTTTTTAAATTGCATCTTATTCGTCTGTGATGGCTTTTAGTCACACAAAGTTGAGTCATAGTCGAGGTCAAGTCATGCCCTAGTAAAGTTGTGGCGACTTTACTATGAGCTATTACGGAGTATTGAAAACAACACGAAAAGACATGTTTCACCACATTAACGGCCTTACCTAAAATAATCAAATAATCTCGATTCTCACTGCTGGTCACTGCTTAAACTTCTCTGTCCTTTTCCAGCACGTGCAACTTCACGTCAGAGAGAAGATGGCAGAGCATCTTCAGCAGTGACTAACGGTTGAGAAGTTTTTCAAGTAAGGCCGTAAATCACTTGCATCTCGTGCATGTATTCAACACTCAATGAATAAACCTACCATTTTTAATCATGAATACGCGAAAAAACACAAGTTTAAGAAAATAATAGAATGCAGCGACATGATTTTCCTGTGTTCCCGCCAAAACTACATGTTTGACTTGATGATACTATAGAATCTTTAAAATGCATAGACTTGACACGGCAGAATGCACATCGCGCGATACCAAAACATACCAATAAATCCTTTTTGTTACACAAAAAACTTACGTGAACGAAATAGTGAGCTGGTCTCCCTTCTTGATGGTCTGCAGGGCGACTAGGGCCACGTGATCGTTCAACCCGACAGTCAGCAGGTTGGGCTCGCACGAGTGCGCGAGCTTGCTCGTGAAAGAGAACCATCCTGCGTTGCGTTGGACCCCGCATCGGTATGACTCGCTCATGTAATCGAAAGCCGAACACATCAGTGTGATTTTGCGTAGAAATGTGGTGTTCAAAAGCAGCATTATTCGGCTTAGAGCGTCGATTGCTTTCTCTCGTTTTTTCGCTCCTGTGGAGGACATTTTACATATCAGAGTCATGGCAGATTGACTTCCATAGAAAATGTGCCTATTGAACTAGAGACTACCTAACTAACTAGACGAACTAACGAGACTAACTAGATACTATAATCACCTATACTTAACTAAAACAATGTGATATTCAGTGCAAGTTAAATACAAAATAACTTGAATTTAAATTAAATAATTTTATTTAATTTGAGTAAGATTTTCCGGTTGGCGCGTTGCATCACGCGGCATCCGGGCTGCAAAGCCTAGACTCTATGCTCTAGGCCCTAGAGCATAGACGCAGGGCTACTTGTCGGTTTTCTATCGGATACATTTCGGAGAGTGTGCCTAGGAGTTGCATAACTTGACTCCATCTGCCCTTTTTTATTACCGGAGGGCAAGACAAACGCGACATAAGCGCCACCCGTACATGGTGGACATTCCCCACGTACCTACCTATACCCACGAAGCGCTTCGATTCTTTATTCGCACTGCGAGGTTGTGGAACTTGCCAGAGTCCGTTTTTCCTTTACAATACAATATGGGTGTCTTCAAAACCAGAGTAAACAGGTTCCTTCTAGGTAAGCGTGCTCCATCCTAGATCGTTGCTTAACATCAGGTAGGATGTGGTCAAACGGAAGGCAATCACGAAAAAAATATTTGGAAAGAAGCAACGGCTCATTTGTTTTAACTATAGACGAATAGAAACATTAAAAGTATATAGGTACGTGTTATAAATAACGCTAACTACGCGAGGCTGGCGTTATTAAACTGACTAAATAGGCTCCGCCCACATGTGACGTCAGTGCACGATTGGATCTACGGCAGCAAGATGCTAAGTTTGCTAATGACAACTCCGTTCCTTCCTCCGTAGGAAGATGATGAATTAGATAGTGTAGATTACCTTCAGGGAAGTACCCCGGCACTCGGCCGAGGCAGTACACAGCCGAAGCGCAAGTTATGCTCGGATTGATCATCTTGTCGGTCGGGACGGTTATCTGATCGTTGTAACATAGCATTGACAGAGGGTTGTTAGAATCAAAAGCTTCGGCAACAGAACTCTTCTTCAGGCGCTTTTCGCCCATTTCTAGAGAGGCAACCCTGAAAAAATTATTTTATTCAATTAGGATCTGAAACGGAGGTTGTGTATAACATGCACAGTTTATATGAATAAGAATAAAGCTTGGCAAAAAAAAGTCTTGTAATGGAAACTTTTTATCTCAGCAGTCTGATGAACGCCAAGAAAGCCTCTATTGCAGAGTCCGCCTTGGAAAATACCACACCTTTGCCAGTTATTCAACCGCCAAGCAGTAGCGTGCAAGCATTACTGTGTTTCGGTTTGAAGGGATACCAGTGTCGTAAACAGCCTTTTACGCGCCCGATGCGAACTTATTATAACTGCGCTCGAATGTCCCAAAACTTAGTTCTGCAGGGGTATTCACAACTCAATCGGAAAGGTTTCCGTACGGATCCTCATTCCTAACTCTGTCATCCTAAAGCAGATATTTGAAATTATAATTAGATCACAAAATATAATAATTGAAAATATAATAATTGAATCGAATAATGATAATAATTTAATTTAATTTTAAGAATATAATTAATTAATTTCTCATATTATAATAATTTGTAATTTGTACTAATATGGATCACTGTGTCTGAAAATAAACGTGTTTTGATTTGATTTGATTTGATTTGAATGTAGATGACTGAGACGAATCAGGCGGACAATGTGAATCCGAACGGAATCATTTCCGGTTGAGTTGTGAATACCCCTGCCGGTCTGGTCATTTCTACGCTCCTCCAGGGACCAGGGACTGTGCGCCCTGTGCCTAGTTAGGACGCTGAATGTTACCAGAGAAACGGGCATGAAGAGATTTGACATCTAATATCTCAGGGTAGCGCAGTGCAGTGCGGCGCAGAATTTTGTTCGCAACTCACAATTATAGTTTTGCTATTGTTATGGGTAGGTGTGGCACTTACCCCCAAGCGGACGTTTCGCTCGTCTAGTCCCTACATTTAAAAAAAAATACCTTAGGCACGTTAGTAGGAGAATTCATGCAACATCTTCCTTCCATGATTGCTAGTATTTAGAACTATATGCGATAGTGGCGCAACTAATAATTTATGCATTTTTTTTCCAAGATTTGAGTTGGGCACCTCATTTTCATTAATAGATCAGGAGCCGTGCCATGAAAGTTTATTCTGGGACCGAAAACGCTCAGCTGCCGACGCTGCGTGACTGTGAATTTTATCGCCTCGTAATAAGGTTCGCGGTCGCGCAGCGTCGGCAGCTGAACCTCTCGCAGACTGACCAAATAAGTGTGACGTCACACAATCGCCGTCCGCAAATTTGTTCTACGGCCGTAAGTTCCTCATCGCAACTCCCTATTCTCCATGGCGCCATCTATCCTTTGGCAGTAGTACGTAGTTCTGATAGCTGTCAGAAAACCTCCCATTAAACGATACATACCCCAAAATATGTAATTGAATCAGACGTTACTTTGCGGAAGTTCATTTTAATCTAACTGTTTTTCCAACATACCCCAGTTTTTCCCAGCCAAGTTTCAAGGACATCTTGATAGCAGCTCTGACCGCCATTTTGTTCACATCTCTCCTATACATGGTGCCCATGTACGCGACGATATGGCACTCGATGCGGTGGTAGTCCTCCAAACACTCCTCTCTACATTCCTTGCTGCAGAACAGCGCTTTACAGCAACCTGTAATTAAAGGATTGACTATATATTCATAACAGTTACAAATGTATCAATGTATCATAATCTAAGGGCATGCAAGTACAAGTGTGCTATGTTCTTAATTACACTCGAGCTGGTATTACCTATGCGATAAGAGAGCTGGGAGTGTAAAGATGCACACGCGTTTCATACGACGTTTTTCATCACACTTCCGAGGAATAAACAGACTTGTAAGTATTAAGTTTTTGGTAATAATCAACCATACAGCGAAAACGTAAACAAACATGTACGTGAGAACCAGTCGTTATATACTGTTATTAGACTGTTCCGTTTCTAATAACAGTTTAGAGACCCTGTTATCCGTAAAACGATATATTAAATATTAGGAATATTGAAAATCGACTATAATACAATACCTGTAGTCAAATATTATTTTACTAGGTTACGCACAAGAACTGCAAACGGTTTTCACAAACAACCAAACAGCGCATCCACTTTTGTGGTCAAATGGTTTAAAAAATGAGTGTTAAGCTAAAATAAAACTAATACAATATAGGATAAGGTAGGTATATACCTTGGCATGGAATGAAGAAAAGACACATCTTGTGGCAATAGTAGCATGAATCATACTCATGAAATTCGTCTTGGACGCTCACGAAGGCTCTCTCCAACGCCACCACAGTGCCCGACTTGATTTCCTCTGCAGCCACCGGAATTTTACCAGCATCCACACACACATCTGCGCTCGCACACGGTAATTCAGCGTTCCGTTTCACGTCAAACTTGATGTATTTATGTAAATCTTCATCTGACAGCATCAAATCACGAAACTGTTCAACTAACATATGTTTCTCTGCATCTATCATGCGTTTCTTCAGTTTGACGCGCAGAAACTCCGGGCAATCCAACTCTTGGGCAGCCTTGATGTTACGCAAACAATCACCGTACGCTTCTATAGCGAACATTACAGCTGAAATATTCCCGTAAGCCAGCTTCAATTCAAGGGAGTCGTTTGGAGCGTAAGCGAGAGCTTTGTTGAAGCAAGTAATTGCTTCTGTATAATTTTTGTTCAGAAAATGGAGGTTGCCTTCTCTTCGGAATTGGTTGGAAAGTTCTGCCGATTTTAATTCAGCTATTCTCATGGGTATAGATAAGGTCTTCCTCAAAGCGCCTGTGGCAGCTCTGACTACAGCAGCCAAGTCCTTAGTGGCAATAGCTCTTTTTATATCTTGCATGCCGCCAGTCGATTGTAGTAACGAATTAAAAATGCCGTCTATTACCGCCCCGTCCATTGTTACTGTAAAAATAACTTCAATATTAACAAATACTTTATAAATGTACTCCGACTATAAAGTTGCTAATATATTACAAAAATAGAATTTAAATGTATTTACCTGCTTACAATATTATTATTACACTTAAATATGTATTATTATTACACTGTATTATTCGTTTTCTTTGAACTGAAACTCACTATCACAATACCTGCGACACGAAAGATTAGAAACTGATAAATAGACCAGTGCCATACGTTACAATTACAACAACATCTAGAAATAGAATCAATACAAATGACTCAAAAACAAAAGCACCACACCTTTTTATAACGATCGCTTATAAGGGGAAGTACCGATTTCCGTTGCACTCTGCATGTTGTTTTTAATAGTTCCTGGCCATGGATACTAGTCCTTCAGCCGAATACATATTTCTTCATCGATTCTTCTTTCTGCAGTTAAATGAGTCGTAGTCACAGTTCAAATCACACACAGTAAGTCACAGTCAAGTCCAATCATGCCCTAGTAAAGTCGTGGCAACTTTACTACAAGCTTCTTCGGAGTTTTGGAAACAACACGAAAAGACACGTTTCACTACATTATATCACTTGGCCACACTCTTGCTCGTAAATCATCACTTAATTAATAAAACGCCACCATTTTTATGCATTAACACTCGAAAAAACACAAGTTTATGAAAAGAATACAATGCAGCGACATGATTTTCTCGCGTTCCCGCCAAAACTCCCTGTACTCTGCATTGATTCCAGCGTTGCCAATGTCTGTTTTCCTAATTCCCCGAAAATTAAGGCGAAATTCCCCAAATGTGGGGAGAAAAGAAACCGATTCCCCATACAAAAAAAACGGTAATGTGAAATTCAAGCAGTATATATAGATTATTACTCAGGTTTATGTGCCATACTTTTAAATAATTTTTTTGTTGGTGTAAATTTGTAAATACCACGAATAGTTATTTATCGTGTCTCTGTGTTGTCTATTTCTATTTGCTGTTTTGATATTATTTTAAGTCACTGACCTTACTTCACGGATGCGGTGGCAAATGAAAGCACGAGTAATTACCGGATAGCAACTTTAAAATTTGAAAACAAAACTCTTGTCTGGCGGGGTTTTTAGAACTGAATACTTTCCCCCAGTAGCTTTCGTGTACGTATTTTCGGGATGTCTACAACACGGGTAGTACTGTGCTGATTTCCTACTACTCTAGCCGTTAGCCGTTGCCGATTTTTTTGATTTACAATATAAAATCTAATATTCCCCGCAAAGAACCAATCCCCACATTATTCCCCTCACGAGTCCGGATTCCCCGCAGTTTGGGGAATTCCCCACAAATTGGCAACGCTCTGGTTGATTCACAAAAGTATTCATAGTGACAGTGTGGTCGATTCTGACGGTTGTAGTTAACAGTTCTAAACTAATTAAAATATTGCTGTCACTTTTTTACTAGGCGTGTTAGCTAAGGACAGCAAAACTTTAGTTAGTTTAGAACTGTCAACTAAACCGTCAGAATCGACCACAGTATTTGTCTATGGAAGTATTAGCAGGGGATGTCACTCCGCAGTTTAGGTATGTTCGGCCGGGCTCCGTCCGGGAGGACAATACAAGGCTGAAGTCAGTCGCCGCCCGCACGCTAGCCTCGTCGCACCGCGCACGTAACTAAGCATACGTGATAGAATGAGAGCGGTATATCTAGGTGAATATAGCGAGCGGTATCCAGCGCTGTGCGAGTTGAATTGCTACTTTATTGCTTTGCTTTTTTTTTGCTTTATTGTATATTTTTTTTGTTTTTTTTTCCTTTTTTTGCTTTTGTTGCTTTATTGCGAGTCCTTTTTTATTTCAATTCCTTTGCGGAGTGAACTTTCTGTACGAAGTACTATTATTTATTCTGTGGTATTAGTATCGTATTCCGCAGGCTAATCATGTAACTTTTCGGGATCGCGAAACGGATACGAGTTGTCATAATTGTCACTTGTCACTGTCACAGCTTTACTGTATCACGGAGGGATTTCTCTCTCTATCGTTATCGAACGAATGCATTGATTTCCTTAATTAAGTTAAGCAAATCCGTTTGTCTTTTGGCGTTTCGTCCTGCCCTGCAGAGTTAAATGAGTTTTGGCAGTGACGGTGACAATTGTAAATTTTTGACAACTCGTATCCGAATCGCGATTCCGAACAGTTACATGATTAGCATGCTGTGCTGCCACATGCTAGGGTCAAACTTACCCAAAAATACTGATGTTTATTATTTGGCCCAGTGTATACGTATTCGCATTCCTCGTGGCAATGCCGCCATCATGCTGGGTACGCTGCGCTGCCGACTGGTAGTGGGTTTAAGCATTTGGATTGTTTCTAAAGTTTCATCGGTCTATATTGGTCTCGCTCCATTTGTTTTTGTGTAGTTGGTTAAATAGTTTAGGTAAATATATGTGTATTGTTGATAAAAAGATAGTCTTGACAGAACTTGCCAAAAAAACAATAACAAACAGACAAACTGTACAGGTAGGACACTATTGCAGAGTCCGCCTGGGGAAGTACCACACCTTTGCCAGTCATTCAATCACCAACTCGGTAGAGTATATAGTATTCCTTGATCGCCAAGCGGTCCCGACGGCGGAGGCAGCAATGCGGGTCTATGACATGTTCAGGCATTGGTCGACCTCAACCTAAGATGAGGTTTACCAATGCCTGAACCCAAGGCAAGGTTGTTGTTCATAATATTGCTATTTTTGTGTATATACTTAATTAAGTCACGATGGGACTGACATGCCAGTGTTGGCAAAAGTCCCAACAAAATAAAGAATTTAAAAAAAAAAAAGATCGCCAAGCGGCTTGAAGGGCAATGTTACCGGAGTAACAAATTATTGGCAAATTACTGGGTTTAAAGAGATATCACATCTAATATCGGGAACCGGTTGTTGCTACCCACGTCGCGACTGCACAAGTGCACATGCACTCAGCTGGCACGTTATCTATGTCGGTAAATATATTTAATAAGTTACCAAATGAAATTAAAAGTGAAATAAATGACACAAAATTTGTAAATGGTTTAAAACGACTTCTCACTAGTAGGGCTTATTATTCAAATGACGAATTTTTAAAAGATACGAACTAATGATTATGTTTTTTTTTTTACAATTTCTCTTTCAATTTATTTTATTATTTACGAAGCGTTATTAATTTATTATTACTAGTATTATTGACACAATTTATTATTAATTTATGACGAACCTCCTAAAATACCTCTATGTAATAGGCATCTTATTGTTAAATGAAGTCGTCCTCCTCTCTTCTACTATTGCTGCGCCCGACAGGGTCCATATGAAACTTCTTTTTGACAATATCTGTGTACACTATGGAAGCAATAAATATCTGAATCTGAATCTGAATCTATCTCAGGGCGACGAGCGCAGTGCAGTGCGGCGCAGGATTTTGCGGCCAGTTGACGATCCTGGCACTGCTACTGTTATGGGCAAGTGTATCGCTTACCACCAGGCTAAAGTCATGCTCGTCACCTCAGAAAAAAAAAACTTGACGCAGCGCTGCAGAAAGACTCTTTGATAATTCGGTGTCCGCCTGTCAGTATGTATATGTGTCAATGATTTCTATGTGTCTATTACGGCAAATAAAATAATAATAATTAAAAAAAATGGCTTCAATTACATTATTTAGGTACTTTCTTAGAAGGTAGGTAAGGTACAATAGGTACATAACAACACAATACTTTATACTTATAAAACCTATTTATGGTTGCATTTAAAGATTAAAATATATATAAAAGATTGAATTAAAATTTAAAGAGGTACCTGCGTAGAAGCTCTGTCCCCCAGACTAGGAATACCTGTATTCTGAGGTCACAGCGTTTCAGTCCCGGACGCTACATCATATTAGGGTTTATAATATGCCTTCTAGTAATTGATGCAAGTTTAATTCATCCAACTAATAAAACAATGGGTAAATATATATCTATATATATATATATATTTGTTTTATTTACACGGGAATATTCACGTTTAATTAAAACGGATACTCCGACTATAGTTTATCGATCACATCCGGCCTTTTCAAAGAGTGAAAACAGAGCCCGACGCGCGTGCAGCAGCGGAGCTGTGGGCTGCTGTCGGAGTATCCGATTTAATTAAACGTGAGTATTCCCATATAAATAAAACAAAAATGTGTCAAAAGCACGTCAGTTTTCATGGTAAAAATATATTTACATTTCAACAGGTATGCATTAAAAATAAATCAAATACGTATGTCTAAATGGACCTGGGTATGTCCTTAAACTGCAACCAGACCCACCGGAGGACGGGCAGCAGCGTCCTCTTGGTTAACGGTGGTGAGCTTCTGCGATCCCCAAGCCGCCTGCCAAGCGTGGGGATATGGCAACACCCCTCTGTTAAGGGGGAGGCCTTCGTCCAGCAGTGGACGTTTTATGTGTAGTGTAACCCAGACGAGATAGACCATGGCCCGCTAACATATATAAGTATTCTGAGACGTGTTCAACATTAATATTAACGTCACCAATAGGCTAGATGACTGTTTTTTTTATTGTCTTATTAAAATGTGGCCCATAAATATAGATGATTAATGAAAACAAAATGAAAATCTGATCAAAAATAAGCAACTTATAAGCATTTTAATATCATGCTAGACAGAGAGACGAAACAGCAAATCGTGACGTCACTTCTCAGTACGCCATATAAATTATATTCTGACAAGTAAGCCGTGACGTAATTTTTTGTTTTGTGGGAAAGAGACAGATTTGTCTCGAACAAAAACTTAAAACGCTTATATATCAGAACATTAATAACCGATTTAAATTATTTTTTCAATAAACATACTAAATTTAAATTCTTCATCAAAGCTATTGGTTTCAACGATTTAAACATCAGTCATCTACCCTATTAAAGCTATATTAGGAACCGTCTTCATTTCACGTTACAATGAATCTAGAGAGTCAAGGAAGGTGGTTGGATCTTTAAGCACGGGGGGCCGGTACACTTCTAAAATATATCTTTTCAAAAATCGAATTAGTGTCAAAACTAATAACAACAATTCAGAGAGTTTTGGCGGGAACACGGAAAAATCATGTCGTTGCATTCTATTATTTTCTTAAACTTGTGTTTTTTCGCGAATTAATGATTAAAAATGGTGGTGTTTTATTCATTGAGTGTTGAATTACATGCACGAGTGTGGGCAAGTGATATAATGTGGTGAAACATGTCTTTTCGTGTTGTTTTCAAAACTCCATAGAAGCTCATAGTAAAGTCGCCACAACTTTACTAGGGTATGACTTGGACTCGACTATGACTAATTTCGCGTGACTTACTGTGACTTCATGACTTATTTGACTTGATGATAACAAATAAAAATGTGAAAATTCATAAACTTGACACTGGCAGAATGCACAACGTGCGATGCCAATAACTATGAAAAAATAAATTAAAAAAACCATTCATTCTTTCTCATAAAACATCAAGTACGTACACTAGGGGTGGAAACTCGCTGCTGTTTTTATTCCTCTTTCCCTACTTTTATATTCCAATTTAGATATAACAGCTATTTTAAATGTAATTGTGATCAGTTTAATAGTTAATCTTTCGCTATATTAAAAAAACGTGCTTTAAAGCAATGCATTGGTCATAAATCAAGTCAGAAGTCGTAGGACATGGTAATTTTCAGCGGACAACTTTTTAGAAATCCGCCCAGTTACTAGGTGCTTGTAAGAAGAATAAAATTTGCCTATTAACCTTTATTTTTCTGTTTAATTTTTTCTATAACAGATGCCCATGCGATAATCTGCCACTATAAGCGAGGGACGAGGTAAGGAGGTATTAGAAAAAAATACGAATGAAAGATTAGATACAATTTAATAATATGTTTTAAAATTAATCCAAATCAAACAATTACAGCCTTACCTAAAATAATCTCGATTCTCTTAGTCACTGCTTAAACTTCTCTGTCCTTTTCTAGCACGTGCAACTTCACGTCAGAGGGAAGATGGCAGAGCATCTTAAGCAGTGACTAACGGTTGAAAAGTTTTTTAAGTAAGGCCGTTTATTGCTATTCTAGTCATGGTCTACTAAAAATAGTATAAGACTCGGTTATCAATACTTAAAACTCTTGGAGGATTTAGCTCCTCTCTCTCACTTTGTCACAATAGGCCTAGGACACAGGATGTGTCCTAGGCCTATTGGGCGTTGCTGGCGTTGCGTTGTTGGGCTAGTAGTACAAATTCCCTTTCTTTCTTGTATGAACTCGGCCAAAATGTCACAGCCTTTAGTTTAGATATCTAATACTTGATGCTAGCAAATTGACAAAGTGCGACGCCATAATCCTCTTAGGATAAAAGAAGAATCCGTTTTTGTTTTTGTGCAATGACGTAACCGCACGAGACTAGCGATGGGCCAACTCGAGATTTTGCTAAACCGAGTCAAACCGAATTGAAATATTACGTAACTAGAGTCAACTCGAGTTGCAGCTCAAGTTTAATGACGAAGATAACTACTAGGTTTAGGTTACTTCACTCCGTAATAGGTTATTGTTAGTCAACTCGAGTTTGATTGGACTCAGGTTGACTGAACGAGCAAGATATTTGAAGCAGAAGATTTTCTCCAGCCAACTTGATTTGAATAATGCAATTTGCAAATTGCTTAATTATTGCAACGCAAAGACTACGAATAATATCGTTGTTGCAACGACAATAATTGTCGATGTGATTGTCGTTGTTGTTGTTGTTTTTGTTGTATTGTTGCTGTTGTATTATTGTTGTTGTTGTAATCATAATTATTATGACAAAACAATTAATTAATTGATCTATTATCTATAGAGTCACAAACGTGCAAAATAAATATTCGCACCAAAACTCGGCGCACGCTATGCATTGCGCCGACTTTTTGAACGACTCCAACTATGATAAGACACAAGCGCCCAAGCATACATTGAACACTATGCAAGCGACATAACGTCTAAATTTGGAACAATTGTGAACAATAATATAATGCACGTATAGGTATGTATAACGGCACTCGGACGTATTCTGACTGTTTTCACTTAGAGATTATGACTCTTTAGATATTAGCCCAATGATTGCCATCGTCGCGCGCGGTGCGCTGTGATTGGTCGGTTCAATTAATGACCCGAGTTATCCCGAATAATGCCGAGCGCCCGTCGCCAACCGCCGCCCCCGTAACGGCGGTCACGAGGTGCGTAGGCAACTCGAGATCACTCGAGCTCTAATAAAGTCAACTCGAGTTGAGTCGAAATAACCTCAAGAACTAGACAGAGTTGACCCATCGCTACACGAGTCGCGCGCCTTCCCAGTTGAGCCACGACCTAACATCAAAGTGAATTCAATAATTCACTAACTCCAAGATTATAAGCCTTAAAACACTGTTTTAAAAGCCTTAACTACAAAATTCACTTATCTATGAAGAAGATATATTTCGACACACTCCCATAGCTTTTGTTAGAATTTTTAGCGCATTGGCAGATGTTGAGCGTGCGTCTTAGATCTCCATACACATCGCAATGCTGTGTGGTATTCATGCATCCAGTGAGCTCGTCCAGAGCCGCTCCAATGGCCTTCATCTGTCGTCCAAAGTCACCGGAGGCCATAGCAACCTTGCTTAAATAATACGCAGCTCGTTGACGCTCCGTCAGTCTTCCCTCCACATGGGACTGGCTATGCCATTCGAGGAGGCACACGCGACATTGGCATAAAAACTGAAAGTCGTTCAAGATTCCCCTCTGACGAATACGCGTGTTTTTCGGGCATGGGGGTAAGATCATTTCGTAAATGTGTTCCCTGTAACAAGAAATTAAATAAGCGCTTACGTAGATAGGTACTGCTGGTATTTAGTGTAATGATTTTTGTGGTGTGTATTTTTAAGTTTAGCTTAAGTGGCAATCTCTATTTTACTGCGCTGGCAACACGAAGTGGTGTTTTTATTATTCTCGTCTACTGTTTGAATTATTCTTAAGACTTCGACTGAAGGACTAGTATCCATGGTCATGAATAAATAAAAAATAAAATTGGTACGTAGTACCACAGAACAAATAATAGTACTACGTGTAGTACCAGAGTACGAGAGTACGTACGTACGATTTGCCGATCGTGAAACAACTATGTACCTATAATGGGTGATTTTCTGACAGCCAATAAAAAAACAGCTAATATAGTTCATAAAAATCCGATAGACGGCGATGAAGAGACATGGCCCGGAACAGTTTCACTAGTATCTAATCTGTGGTTCTGAATATTTTGAACGAATGAAGCAAAGTAAAAAGGTCAAAAAATATAAAGTAACCTTATTTCATTTATATCAGTTCTGTCATGCGTTGTTTGTGGTTATTGTTTGCCTAACAAAGTATTTGCCCATAGTACTTCTTAAATTTTCGTTATTCCACGCAAATTAGTAAGTGCGCCTTGACAAATAATTTGTTAATTACTCATTACTAATAATCAATAAAAATAACAATAACTATTAACAAAAAATAATAACAATAACGTAACGTAACAATAACAATTTATCAGAATTTCAACAAAATGATACAAGAAAACTTGGAAAGGCACTTCACCAACGAACGCGAACTCTTAAAAGAGGCAATGAAGCTGAGTGAACTAGTTTTTCACAAGATAAATGCAAAAATAGTGGGCCATATCTCGCCAGCTCGGCCTATCCTTTGGCTGTCGAACTACGTTCTGACAGCTGTCAGAAAACTTCTCATTGGAGGATCTGGAAGAGAGAGAGAGAGCTAGATCCTCCAAGGGACCTAGCTGGGCTAGGGTTACCGTCTGACAGGCATTTGCCGCATTTGAAAGGCATTTTACGGTTTAGACAGGCGTACGGCCGGCGCTAAGCAGAGACAGGCATGTATTTGATTTTCGCAGTATCACGCAAGCCCGGATGAAGCTGACTATAAAAACATGCGACGCGCGCGCTGCACAGAGAGAAAAGCATATATTCCTTTTTCCCCAAGTCTGCGATAATTCCGATACTATTTAGAACTTAATCCGTAAAAAACTAGCGACAATTATAAATAATTGAATTTCACACAGTGCCATATAATAAGCCCCTAACATAAAATATACATATAAGTGTGTAACAAAAACGTTGAACAATACTGAAGGGTGTGTAGTACCTATATACTCATCATTATGAACAACTTTTACTGGCCGGGGTCAAAAAAAAACACGAAACAAACATGTGTTCCATACAAAATGTTCATTGACCTTGGACAAAAATGTTTATGGAACACCTGATTTTATCCGCGATTTCAAGGTTGGGCCCATGCTAAATGTTGTTCATAATGTTGAGTAAATATAGGTACATACATACCCTTCAAGGGGCCTAAGGCTCCCTATTAAGGGCCTTAGACCAGTGGGAGTGCTGGAGTGGAAGTGAACGTCTTTTGGCTGATGAGTTAGTGAGTACGTACTTAGATAAAAAACTTACGTGAACGAAATAGTGAGCTGGTCTCCCTTCTTGATGCGTTGCAGGGCGACTAGGGCCACGTGATCGTTCAACCCGACAGTCAGCAGGTTGGGCTCGCACGAGTGCGCGAGCTTACTCGTGAAAGAGAACCATCCTGCGTTGCGTTGGACCCCGCATCGGTATGTCCCTGTCATGTAATCGAAAGCCGAACACAACAGTGTGATTTTGCGTAGAAATGTGGTGTTCAAAAGCAGCATTATTCGGCTTAGATCGTCGACTGCTTTCTCTCGTTTTTTCGCTCCTGTGGAGAACATTTTACCTATGAGTCTTGGCAGATTTACTCCCTTAGAAAACGTGCCTATATTAGAGATATAGATATAGGTACTACTCAGTACCGTCTTTACCATAACACGAGGCCCGTGCCCAGGGCCTCAGGACCCTGAGGACTCCTAAGGACCGACAATTCTCTCACATTTATTCTCAAAACATTTTTGTCAGGCACAGTAACAGTGAGCATCCTGGTCGAAAATAATCGAAATTAACCCCCACCCCTTTGAATGAACTACCCAAATATCAATTTTCATCATTATAACTTCAAAAACAAAGCACTTCCCGGCCTCTTAAATAGTCCCTGTCAAAAATATTGAATACAGCATTTTTTATTGTTAATGTCCAATTCCAAATTTTCATGGCTAAAAGTCCAAAAACAAAGTAATTTCATACAAAAGTTTCCACCCTTTTGCGCCCCCTTAGGGGTCGAATTTCGAAAAATTCTTTCTTATTACACCCCTACGCATCAAAGCGAATACACCCTCCAAATTTTAAGTCTTTACTACCAGCGGTTTAGGCTGTGTGTTATTTAGGCTGTCAGTCAATCAGTCAGGACAGAGCCTTTTGTAGTAATAAGTAGATGATAGTAGGTATAGATATATTGCGGCAAATCGAATTGCAATCTAAGCCATTTATAAAAAAACAATAAAAATGATTCTATCGCCAACTATTGACGCTGGATTGAACGTATTTTTTTAAAACTTCGCCCAGTAGGTATTACCGCTATCTAGCGGTAACCAGGAAAATTAATGAGAAATCTTTTTAAGGAACCAGAAAATCAATGGCCCCACAATCCCAGAGTAATAATAATAATGGTTATGGATACTCTAAGCCCATAATAAATACCAGGCTGGTTAGTTTCACGCTGGATGTCGCGTTTTCAATAATTTACAAATGAAACGAGACGTCGCTACGGCAGCAAGATGCTCATGACATCTCCGTTCCTAAGAAGATAATAAAATAGATTGTGTGTAGATTACCTTCAGGATAGTACCCCGGAACTCGACCGAGGCAGTACACAGCCCCAGCGCAAATTAAACTCGGAATGATCATCTTGTCGGTCGGGACGGTTATCTGATCGTTGTAACATAGCATCGACAGAGGGTTGTTAGAATCAAAAGCTTCGGCAACAGAACTCTTCTTCAGGCGATTTTCGCCCATTTCTAGAGAGGCAGCCCTGAAATATATTTTAATTCAATTATGATCTGAAACGGACGTTGTGAATAACATGCACAGTTTATAATTATGAATAAGAACAAATCTTGGCAAAAAAATACCCATAGTAAAAGTTGTTCATAATGATGAGTACATACATACCCTTTAGTATTGGTGAACCCTTTTGTTACACGTTGTATACACATCTATATCTCAGACTTATAACATAAAATAAATACGCTACCACTAGTCATAACGGACGGTTTTCAACAGGCAATAAAACAATATTGTTCATAAAAATCCGTTAGATGGCGTTGACGAGACATGGGTGTGAACAGTATCACTACCTTGTCTGTGGTTCTGAAGATTTTGAATGAATGAAACAAGATCAAAAGTTCAAAAAATAAAAAAGCTTATTTCACATCAGTTCTGTCATGCTTTTTTGTGGTTATTGTTTGTCTAACTTGCCTATGGTATTCCTATGCTTTTATTCTTAGTAAGTGCGGATTAGTAATTAGTAGTTTTTTTACATTTTCATTAAACAAATGCGAAAAAAGATAATCATGTCTCATCAGCGACAGCTATCCTTTGGCTTGTAGCTGTCAACCTCCCATTAGACGATACATACCCCAGTTTTTCCCAGCCAAGTTTCAAGGACATCTTGATAGCAGCTCTGACCGCCATTTTGTTCACGTCTGTCTCATACATGGTGCCCATGTACGCGACGATATGGCACTCGATGCGGTGGTAGTCCTCCAAACACTCCTCTCTACATTCCTTGCTGCAGAACAGCGCTTTACAGCAACCTGAAATTAAAGGAGTGACTAATATATTAACAGTCTTACCTAAAATAATCTCGATTCTCTTAGTCACTGCTTAAACTTCTCTGTCTTGTTCTTGCATGTTACACTTCACGTCAGAGAGAAGATGGCAGAGCATCTTAAGCAGTGATTAACGGTTAAGAAGTTTTTTTAAGTAAGACACATATATTAACAGTATATTCTTAACAGTTAGTTACATGTATCATAATCTAAGGGCATGCTAGTACATTATGATAAAAGTGTGCTATGTTACTCGAGCTGGTATTATGCGATAAGGGAGCCGAGAGTGTAATGATCAATGCACACGCGTTACATACGACGTTTTTCATCAGACTTCCGAGGAAAAAACAGACTTGTAATAGTTATTAACATTTTGATAATAATCAACCACAAACCGAAAACATTACGCATATACAGTCGTTATACTGTTATTTAACTGTTTCGTTCCGAGTAACAGTTTATCCGTAAAACGATATATTCAATATTTATCATAGGAATATTGAAAATCGACTATAGTACAATACCTGTAGTCAAATATTATTTTATTAGTTAACTTGTTCTCGGTTACGCACAAGAACACTGCAAACGGTTCTCACAACACAACCAAACAGCGCATCCACTTTACTTTTGTGGTTCAATGGTTTAAAACATGCATGTTAAGCAAAAATAAAACTTAAACAATTTATATACCTTGGCATGGAATGAAGAAAAGACATATCTTGTGGCAATAGTAGCATGAATTATACTCATGAAATTTGTCTTGGACGCTCACGAAGGCTCTCTCCAACGCCACCACAGTGCCCGACTTGATTTCCTCCGCAGCCACCGGAATTTTACCAGCATCCACACACACATCTGCGCTCGCACACGGTATATCAGCGTTTCGTTTCACGTCAATCTTGACGTATTTATGCAAATCTTCATCTGACAGCATCAAATCACGAAACTTGTCTACAAACATATGTTTCTCTGCATCTATCATGCGCTTCTTCAGTTTGACGCGCAGAAACTCCGGGCAATCCAACTCTTGGGCAGCCTTGATGTTACGCAAACAATCACCGTACGCTTCTATAGCGAACATTACAGCTGAAATATTGCCGTAAGCCAGCTTCAATTCAAGGGAGTCGTTTGGAGCGTAAGCGAGAGCTTTGTTGAAGCAAGTAATTGCTTCTGTATAATTTTTGTTCAGGAAATGGAGGTTGCCTTCTCTTCGGAATTGGTTGGAAAGTTCTGGAGATTTTAATTCAGCTACTACCATGGGTATAGATAAGGTCTTCCTCAAAGCGCCTGTGGCAGCTCTGACTACAGCAGCCAAGTCCTTAGTGGCAATAGCTCTTTTTATATCTTGCATGCCGCCAGTCGATTGTAGTAACGAATTAAAAATGCCGTCTATTACCGCACCGTCCATTGTTACTGTAAAAATAACTTCAATATTAACAAATACTTTATAATTCTGAAAGTCGCGGGCAACCGGTGGATGCAAATGGCAGGTTGTCATACAGTGTGGCGGTCTAAGGGGGAGGCCTTCGTTTAGCAGTGGACGTCTCCGGGCTGATGATGATTATAATTATTTATTTTAATTTTATATTTTTTTATAATTATAATTTCTGATAACGTGGTAGACTAATAATTTATTATGAAAACTGACGTGGTTTTGACACATATTTGTTTTATTTATACGGGAATATTAAATCGGATACTCCGACTATAAAGTTGCTAATATATTACAAAAATAGAATTTAAATGTATTTACCTGCTTACAATATTATTATTACACTTAAATATGTATTATTATTACACTGTATTATTCGTTTTCTTTGAGCTGAAACTGTTTACGCCTACGCTATTTCAATTAGCAAATACGGGCGCTCGCGTTATCTAGTTTTTAAGAGTGATATTTTTTGTAAGGCACCCTCAGTGCACTATAAACTACGACAAGAACAACATCTGTTCCCGCACCTCATCCAAGATATTTGTACTAGAAGACAATATACGCTGTCAAGGAATTTGGAATTTCATTTGTCCACCTGGATACATACATAAACTGGCGACCGTGACATTACATCAAGAAATCGAACAGTGCAGCTTCAACAAAGTCGGTGACGAACAAACTCAAATCCGAACCCAGCCGCTGTCCATTTGAAAAGACAATAACCACGGGAACATTGAAGCCTCGTCCATTGCAGCCACCGCCGGTCGATCAGCTATAGCGTCGTGCCGCAGCACAGGCCAATGCAGATAAGTTTCCTTCCTAATTTGTTCCGTGCATCCATAAACCTATCTTCCTACCAAATATTCCCATCCATTTTTCTCCAAATTTTCGGCGTTTATTGTTCTATCACTTGTGCAAATTATCTAGATATAACTTTTCTTTAGGTAAATCAAACATTTCTAATGGTTATAATCCATAATTTACACTAAAATATCGAATAAACACTTTTTATTTCCTACCCACATTTTAATATTGAAAAATTAAATACTTTATTTATGTTCTATTTTGCATGAATAAGTATTATTTTGTTATTTCCTATCAATTATCGTCATAATAGTGCCCAAAATTACGTAATATTGTCATAACAAACATAAATAATTATCTTTCATCGTTTATTTTGCAATAAACTCACGCCCATTTGCCGAACATTCCAGCGACGTGTCACTCACGATATCATCCTGTGGACATCCAGGCCTGCCAGCATCCTGGAACAGCGAGTCCAGTAGTGCAGCCAGGGCCGGATTAAGGTGACACCTAAATGAGGAGCGTGAGCGATTTTTAATTATTTATTTTCTCAAGGAATATTTATATTCAGATTTTTTTGTTCGTGGTTTCCCATCCCATTTACTTTAAATATTGTGTACACCAATATATACACTTAAAACCATGATGGGAGGTGAAACTACTACAAAGGAATCACAATCATTACTCGATCTTTTCGTCAAGCGAAGCTCAATAAAGGGCCAAATAACTAAGTTTAAGAATTACTTAAATATCATACGAGCTAAGGAATTGATAAGTTCAACTGAGTTGGCCGAATTAACACTTAAACTTGGTAAATTTGAGTCTCTGTCCAATCGTTATGACGACTTGCAAAATCAGATCGACGTTTTGAATTCAAGTAATCTAACAAACGAAGTTGATGAGCGAGATGATATTGAGCAATTATTTATATCCAACATTGCCTCTGCTCAGAAGGTAATTCAGAAATATAACTCTAGTAAACAGGACGAAAGTATTTACAAAGATTTGAACGCATCTCATTCTTCAACTGCTCAATGTAATGTCGATCATCATAATCCATTGGGATTTAAATTGCCTCAGATACAGATTGCAAAGTTCGACGGATCTTACTTCCGTTGGCTCGAATTCCGCGATACGTTTGTGTCTTTAATACACAAAAACGAGCGTATAGCTCCTATACATAAGTTTCATTATTTAATATCATATTTAACGGGTGACGCAGCACGCATTATTACTAACTTTGAAGTCTCCGATTCCAATTATTTAGATGCATGGAAAATTTTATGCGATCGTTTCGATAATAAGCGACAATTGATTATTCACCATTTAAATTCTTTGTTAAACATCCAACAAGCGAACCGTGAGTCTCATGGAGCCTTAAGATTCATAGTAGATCATATCACTAAAAATCTGCGCGCTTTGTCTAGCCTTGGGCTTCCCACAGACAAATGGGATGTTTTAATAATTCATATTATGACGTCCAAGTTGGACTCCCACACTCTGTTAAAATGGGAAGAATGTCGTGGCGCGTCGGATGATATACCTACTTTGAAATTATTTTATAAATTTTTAATCGATCGTGCTGATATACTCGAATCAATAAACCGAAACCAACAAAAATCCACTAACCAATCAACCGCCAGGGCCGCATCTAGTACCAACACCAACCGGGTAAATACAAAATCATTTGCTTGCGCCAGCGATGCTAGTGCATCTTCTTCTTCACCTCCAGTGACTTGTGTTATCTGTCATGAAGGACACCGAATTTATAGCTGTCCCACTTTCATTGCCAAGTCTATAGATGAGCGCATAGCTGAAGTTCGTAGATTGAAACTTTGTCCAAACTGTTTACGGGTTGGTCATAGCCTACAAACCTGTCGTCTAGGTCCCTGTTTAAAATGTAAAGGGAGACATAATGGTCTCATCCACAAAACATCATACACAAACAATAATTCTTCTTCTTCCAGTGTTGCCACCACTAAATCTGACAACACTGACGATACTATAGCGAATTTTTCTAAACAAAATTCGAAACAAGTTCTTCTGTCAACTGCTTTCATTGAGGTGTTTAATCCTTCAACGAACCAGACCGAAAAGGCTCGTTGCTTACTCGATTGTGGTAGTCAGAATTCCTATATAAGCAAGTCTCTCCAGAACAAGTTGTCGTTACAATCCAGAGCCGATTGCAATATCAATGTCATGGGTATAGGCAATAATCAGATCGGTAAGGTCACCGAATCATGCGTAGCGCGATTGAAATCCTTAGTTAACTCTTTTAGCGTTACCTCTGGTTTTCTGGTTCTCCCGCAATTGACCGGTCATATCCCGACTTGTCCCATTGATCCCAAATTACTAAAGTTGTCTAATGATTTGAAACTTGCAGACCCTATGTTTCACCAGCCAGCGCCGACTGATGTTCTCATCGGTGCCGATTTATTCTGGGATATTATTGGCCGCGAGCAGCGCTCTCTCGGTCCTAACAATCCAAAACTAATAAGCTCCCAGTTTGGTTGGATTATTTCTGGTCCTATAATGGCAAGTTTGACAAGCAATAGCATACAATGCAACCATTCCATCACTTCGAATCAATCGAATGATGACGATATCCAAATTCATCAAGAACTCACTAAGTTTTGGGAGCTGGAAGAAGTTCCCCTAAAATCGAAACATAGTGAGAGCGAGAAGGCATGCGAATCAAACTTTTTATCCCGCACCTTTCGCCTAGATTCAGGTAGGTTCTCTGTAGGTCTACCTCTAAGAGATTCATCCGATTGTCTTGGTGACTCTTATCCATTAGCGAAGAATAGATTACTCGGCTTAGAAAAGCGATTCAGAAAACAACCTATAGTCAAACAACAATATGTTGAATTCATGCGCGAGTACGCCGACCTAGGTCACCTGTCGGAGTCTCCTACACCTATACCGCATAATTCATACTTTCTATGTCATCACGCTGTCTTTAAAAACAGCAGCGAATCTACTAAAATTAGAGTAGTTTTTGATGGCTCCGCTCCATCAACATCTGGGCATTCTGTCAATGACATTCTCTTAGTAGGCCCCAATATGCAGGATTCACTTTTCTCTATCCTCATTCGAGCTAGACAATACAAGTACTTACTGAACGGCGATGTCGAGAAAATGTACCGTCAGATCCAGATTCACGATGAGGATAGAAATCTTCAACTAGTATTATGGAGAGAAGACGAATCCAGTCCTATTCAAACGCTACGATTAAATACTATTACTTACGGTATGGCAAGTTCTAGTTATTTGAGTACGCGTTGCCTCTGGCAGCTTGGAGAAGAATGCTCAGACCCCGCAATCCGGGAAATAATACAACACGATTTTTTTGTCGATGATTTGATTACAGGAGCCGATAATGAGAATGCTCTACATGACATTCAACAAGCGGTATCTGCCGCTCTCTTAAAAGGCTGCTTCAACCTAAGAAAGTTTAAATCAAATTCATCTTCTCTACTAAAGTCCGCGGCTACTAATTCAAACGACGAATTTATAGTCAGCGAATCCACATCCACGTTAGGCATGGGCTGGAATCCATCCAATGATCAGCTTCATTTTCCTTTCAAGATTCCACCCCAGACAAATAATAGTGTCTTAACTAAACGATCCATTCTGTCATCATTGTTTAAAATTTTCGATCCTTTGGGATTGTTGAGTCCGTGTGTAATCAAAGCCAAAATGTTGCTGCAACAGTTGTGGTTGCACAAGCTATCCTGGGACGAACCTATTCCCGATGACATTGAAAAGGAATGGAATAAATTTATTACAGTCGTCCCTTCTCTTCTCAGTCTCGAAGTACCCCGACGTGTACTTTGCGACTCACCTGTATCTGTGTCTCTACATTCATATAGTGACGCGAGTCAGAAGGCCATGGGCGCCTGCGTCTATCTGCGCTCTGTAAATTCTAATAACGAAGTCACTGTTAGGTTACTTTGCTCTAAATCCAAAGTAGCTCCAATTAAGGCTACTACGATTCCCCGCCTAGAGCTTTGTGCCGCTCTATTGGCAGCAAAATTATGTAAAGCTGTGAGGGAATCATTACGATACAATATAAAAGAGGAAGTACATTGGTGTGACTCTACCATTGTATTAGCCTGGCTGCATAGCAGTTTCCAAAATTTAAAGACGTTTGTCGCGAACCGAATTCTAGAGATTAGTGAGCTAACTGACTCTACATCATGGCGCTACGTGCCAACAGCTGTTAACCCTGCTGACCTAGTCTCTCGAGGCATTAGCCCAGATCAACTAAGCAAGACAGATCTGTGGTGGTCAGGCCCACCATACCTATCAAAACCAGAAGATACTTGGCCTATACTAAATGGTAAAATGGAAACTGATAATTTACCTGAAACTAAAACTACAACTATTACTAACTTAACGACTAATAACCAACCTATATTACAATTCACCAATTACTCTAGCCTAACTAAATTAAAACGAACATCTGCTTATTTGTTGCGATTTTTGTATAACACAAGAAACCCTAAATCTCGACATACTGGTCCTTTGTCAGTTGGTGAATTAAACGATTCATTTCTACATTTATGTCGCTTATCACAGCGAGAGTCATTTATGGTAGAGTACGAATTGCTTGCCACTAATAAACATTTAAGTCCTAAATCTCAACTCTTATCTCTGAGTCCATTTTACAGCGATGAAAGGGTTATTCGAGTAGGTGGTCGTTTAGACTCCTCCGATTTTAACTTTGACAAAAAACATCCGGTTCTATTGCATGCTAATCATCATTTTACCAAAATAATATTTGAATACGAACACAAACATAACCTACACGCTGGGCCACAATTGTTACTAGCGACGATACGTGAGTTTGTGTGGCCTATCAACGGAAGAATGTTAGCCCGACGCACTTTTCGTAATTGTTTTAAATGTAGACGTCTTCAAGGAAGGACTATGAAACCAAAGATGGGTAACTTACCCTCCGCACGCGTCACGCCGAACTTTCCATTTCAGTCGACTGGTCTAGATTTTTCCGGAGCATTTTATATTTTAAATAGAAAGGGTCGAGGCGCAAGGCTAGAAAAATGTTACCTATGCATATTCGTATGTCTTCGCTATAAATGCGTGCATCTCGAAGCAGTATCCGATCTATCAAAGAACGCTTTTGTCATGACGTTTCGCAGATTCGTATCGCGCCGCGGTCGACCCACGGAAGTATTCTCTGACAATGGCAGCAATATAGTATGTGGCTCTAAAGAGATAAGTAATTTTTTCAAGAACAATGCTAATTCTATATCTGATTTTGCAAATGAAGACGGGATTAAATTTAACTTTTCTCCCGTAAGCGCTGCTCATTTCGGAGGAATTTTTGAAAGTGCCGTTAAAAGTGCCAAATTTCATATTAAACGCGTTATGGGAAATTCTCATTTAACGTACGAAGAACTTTCAACCCTTTTCGCACAAGTAGAGTCAATATTAAACAGCCGTCCGCTGTGTCCGCTATCCTCTTCCCCTGACGATTTCCTTTGCCTAACTCCTGGAAATTTTCTCATTGGTCGTGCTCTCACCGCTCTACCTTCACCGATATTGGAAGACTGCAACTCCAACAATCTTCAACGCTACGAGAGAGTCCAGCAAATTTATCAACATTTCTGGAAGAGATGGCAACGCGAATATATAGCGGAATTGCAGCACCGTCACAAATGGAAGACCAACTCTACCGACCCAAACGTAGGAGACTTGGTCCTGATACAAGAAGACAACATTCCGCCTCTCTGCTGGAGACTTGGTCGCATTTCCAAATTATTCTACGGACCCAAAGATGGAATAGCGCGAGTTGCTGACGTGAACACCTCCAGAGGATGCATTCGTCGCCCTTTGGTCCGCCTGTGTGCCCTGCCTACTTCAGAAGAATTGGAGAGTTGAAAATCGAAGATTTCCAACGGGGGCAGGATGTTTACGCCTACGCTATTTCAATTAGCAAATACGGGCGCTCGCGTTATCTAGTTTTTAAGAGTGATATTTTTTGTAAGGCACCCTCAGTGCACTATAAACTACGACAAGAACAACATCTGTTCCCGCACCTCATCCAAGATATTTGTACTAGAAGACAATATACGCTGTCAAGGAATTTGGAATTTCATTTGTCCACCTGGATACATACAGAAACTCACTATCACTATCACAATACCTGCGACACGAAAGATTAGAAACTGATAAATAGACCAGTGCCATACGTTACAATTACAACAACATCTAGAAATAGACTCAATACAAATGACTCAAAAACAAAAGCACCACACCTTTTTATAACGATCGCTTATAAGGGGAAGTACCGATTTCCGTTGCACTCTGCATTGATTCCAGCGTTGCCAATGTCTGTTTTCCTAATTCCCTGATAATTAAGGCGAAATTCCCCAAATGTGGGGAGAAAATAAAACCGATCCCCCCCCACATACAAAAAAAACGGTAATGTGAAATTCAAGCAGTTTATATTGATTATTACTCAGGTTTATGTGCCATAATTTAAAAAAAATTTTTTATTGGTGTAAATTTGTAAATACCACGTATAGTTATTTATCGTGTCTCTGTGTTGTCTATTTCTATTTGCTGTTTTGATATTATTTAAGTCACTGACCTTCCCCTTCACGGATGCGGTGGCAAATGAAAGCACGAGTAATTACCGGATAGCAACTTTTAAATTTGAAAACAAAACTCTTGTCTGGCGGGGTTTTTAGAACTGAATACTTTCCCCCAGTAGGTTTCGTGTACGTATTTTCGGGATGTCTACAACACGGGTAGTACTGTGCTGATTTCCTACTACTCTAGCCGTTAGCCGTTGCCGATTTTTTTGATTTACAATATAAAATCTAATATTCCCCGCACATAACCAATCCCCACATTATTCCCCTCACGAGTCCGGATTCCCCGCAATTTGGGGAATTCCCCACACAACGCTCTGGTTGATTCACAAAAGTATTCATAGTGACAGTGTGGTCGATTCTGACGGTTTTAGTTAACAGTTCTAAACTAATTAAAATATTGCTGTCACTTTTTTCTATGCGTGTTAGCTAAGGACAGCAAAACTTTAGTTAGTTTAGAACTGTCAACTAAACCGTCAGAATCGACCACAGTATTTGTCTATGGAAGTATTAGCAGGGGATGTCACTCCGCAGTTTAGGTATGTTCGGCCGGGCTCCGTCCGGGAGGACAATACAAGGCTGAAGTCAGTCGCCGCCCGCACGCTAGCCTCGTCGCACGCAACTAAGCATACGTTATAGAATGAGAGCGGTATATCTAGGTGAATATAGCGAGCGGTATCCAGCGCTGTGCGAGTTGAATTGCTACTTTATTGCTATGCTTTTTTTTTGCTTTATTGCATATATTTTTTTGTTTTTTTTCCTTTTTTTGCTTTTGTTGCTTTATTGCGAGTCCTTTTTTATTTCAATTCCTTTGCGGAGTGAACTTTCTGTACGAAGTACTATTATTCATTCTGTGGTATTAGTATCGTATTCCGCAGGCTAATCATGTAACTTCTCGGGATCGCGAAACGGGTATGAGTTGTCATAATTGTCAATTGTCACTGTCACAGCTTCACGGTATCACGGAAGGATTTCTCTCGCTATCGTTATCGAACGAATGCATTGATTTCCTTAATTATGTTAAACAAATCCGTTTGTCTTTTGGTGTTTCGTCCTGCCCTGCAGAATTAAATGAGTTTTGGCAGTGACGGTGACAATTGTAAATTTTATACAACTCGTATCCGAATCACGATCCCGAACAGTTACATGATTAGCATGCTGTGCTGCCACATGCTAGGGTCAAACTTACCCAAAAATACTGATGTTTATTATTTGGCCCAGTGTATACGTATTCGCATTCCTCGTGGCAATGCCACCATCATGCTGGGTACGCTGCGCTGCCGACTGGTAGTGGGTTTAAGCATTTGGATTGTTTCTAAAGTTTCATCGGTCTATATTGGTCTCGCTCCATTTGTTTTTGTGTAGTTGGTTAAATAGTTTAGGAAGATTATAATTTTATGCGTTTTGTTGATGGTAATAAATTAAGCATTTGGATTGTCTCTAAACTTTCATCGGTCTAGATTGGTCTTGATCTATTTGTTTTTTCTGTAGTAGGTTAAATAGTTTAGGTAAATATATGTGTATTGTTGATAATAAGATAGTCTTGAAAGAACTTGCCAAAAAAACAATAACAAACAGACAAACTGTACAGGTAGGACACTATTGCAGAGTCCGCCTGGGGAAGTACCACACCTTTGCCAGTCATTCAATCACCAACTCGGTAGAGTATATAGTATTCTTTGATCGCCAAGCGGTCCCGACGGCGGAGGCAGCAATGCGGGTCTATGACATGTTCAGGCATTGGTCGACCTCAACCTAACCTAAGATGAGGTTTACCAATGGCTGAACCCAAGGCAAGGTTGTTGTTCATAATATTGCTATTTTTGTGTATATACTTAATAAGTCACGATGGGACTGACATGCCAGTGTTGGCAAAAGTCCCAACAAAATAAAGAATTTAAAAAAAAAAAAGATCACCAAGCAGCAGTATACAAGCATTACTGTGTTCCGGCTTGAAGGGCAATGTTACCGGAGTAACAAATTATTGGCAAATTACTGGGTTTAAAGAGATATCACATCTAATATCGGGAACCGGTTGTTGCTACCCACGTCGCGACTGCACATGCACTCAGCTGGCACGTTATCTATGTCGTTAAATATATTTAATAAGTTACAAAATGAAATTAAAGTGAAATAAATGACACAAAATGTGTAAATGGTTTAGAACGACTTCTCACTAGTAGGGCTTATTATTCAATTGACGAATTTTTAAAAGATACGAACTAATGTTTTTTTTTTTTTTACAATTTATCTTTCAATTTGTTTTATTATTTACGAAGCGTTATTAATTTATTATTACTAGTATTATTGACACAATTTATTATTAATTTATGACGAACCTCCTAAAATACCTCTATGTAATAGGCATCTTATTGTTAAATGAAGTCGTCTTCCTCTCTTCTACTATTGCTGCGCCCGACAGGGTCCATATGAAACTTCTTTTTGACAATATCTGTGTACACTATGGAAGCAATAAATATCTGAATCTGAATCTATCTCAGGGTGACGAGCGCAGTGCAGTGCGGCGCAGGATTTTGCGGCCAGTTGACGATCCTGGCACTGCTACTGTTATGGGCAAGTGTATCGCTTACCACCAGGCTAAAGTCATGCTCGTCACCTCAGAAAAAAAAAACTTGACGCAGCGCTGCAGAAAGACTCTTCGATAATTCGGTGTCCGCCTGTCAGTATGTCTATGTGTCTATTACGGCAAATAAAATAATAATAATTAAAAAAAATGGCTTCAATTACATTATTTAGGTACTTTCTTAGAAGGTAGGTAAGGTACATAACAACACAATACTATATACTTATAAAACCTATTTATGACTGCACTTACAAGAAGTACCTGATGAGTAGAAGCTCTGTCCCCCAGACTAGGAATATCTGTATTCTGAGGTCACACCGTTTCAGCCCCGGACGCTACAAAATATTAGGGTTTATATGCCTTCTAGTAATTGATGCAAGTTTAATTCAGCCAACTAATAAAACAATGGGTAAAAATATATTTTTGTTTTATTTACACGGGAATATTCACGTTTAATTAAAACGGATACTCCGACTATAGTTTATCGATCACATCCGGCATTTTCAAAGAGTGAAAACAGAGCCCGACGCGCGTGCAGCTGCGGAGCTGTGGGCCGCTGTATGCGGAGTATCCGATTTAATTAAACGTGAGTATTCCCATATAAATAAAACAAAAATGTGTCAAAAGCACGTCAGTTTTAATGGTAAAAATATATTTACATTTCAACAAGTATGCATTAAAAATAAATCAAATACGTATGTCTAAATGGACCTGGGTATGTCCTTAAACTGCATCCAGACCCACCGGAGAGGACGGGCAGCAGCGTCCTCTCGGTTAACGGTGGTGATCATTCTGCGATCCCCAAGCCGCCTGCCAAGCGTGGGGATATGGCAACACCCCTCTGTTAAGGGGGAGGCTTTCGTCCAGCAGTGGACGTTATATGGCTGATGACGTGACGCGACGTATGTATAAATATTATGTAAGTACGTAAGTAAGTTCGTATAGGCTGCGTGGCCAGACCTAGTGTCAGAGTTAATGTGCCGCCCGGAGGCCTCTGACATGGCTGACGGTTGTTGTTATAGAAACTAGAACAAACAACCGGGACCAACAATTTAACGTGTCATCCGACCCACGGTAGCATTATGTAAATATTATGTTAAATTAATACAGTAATATTATGTAAATCAGTATGTAGGATGACCAGCAGTGGACGTTTTATGTGTAGTGTAACCCAGACGAGATAGACCATGGTCCGCTAACATATATAAGTATTCTGAGACGTGTTCAACATTAATATCCTCAACATTAATATTAATGTCACCAATAGAGTAGATGACTGTTTTTTTATTGTCTTATTAAAATTTGGCCCATAAATATAGCTGATTAATGAAAAGAAAATGAAAATCTGATCAAAAATAAGTAACTTATAAGCATTTTAATATCATTCTAGACAGAGAGACGAAACAGCAAATCGTGACGTCACTTCTCAGTACGCCATATAAATTATATTCTGACAAGTAAGGCGTGACGTGTTTGTGGGAAAGAGACAGATTTGTCTCGAACAAAAACTTAAAACGCTTATATATCAGAACATTAATAACCGATTTAAATTATTTTTTCAATAAACATACTATATTTACTTAATTCTTCATCAATATCAAGGTTTCAACGATATAAACATCAGTCATCTACCCTATTAAAGCTATATTAGGAACCGTCTTCATTTCACGTTACAATGAATCTAGAGAGTCAAGGAAGGTGGTTGGGTCTTTAGCACGGGAGGCCGGTACACTTCTACGGCCTTACCTAAAATAATCTCGATTCTCTTAGTCACTGCTTAAACTTCTCTGTCCTTTTCTAGCACGTGCAACTTCACGTCAGAGAGAAGATGACAGAGAATCTTAAGCAGTGACTAACAACGGTTGAAAATTTTTTTTAAGTAAGACCGCTAAAATATATCTTTTCAAAAATCGAATCAAGTGTCAAAGACTAATAACAACAATTCATTTTTTCTCATAAAACATCAAGTACCTACGTACACTAGGGGTGGACACTCGCTGCTGTTTGTATTCCTCTTTCCCTACTTTTATATTCCAATTTAGATATAACAACTATTTTAAATGTAATTGTGATCAGTTTTAGTTAATCTTTCGCTATATTAAAAAAACTTGCTTTGAAGCAATGCATTGGTCATAAATCAAGGCAGAAGTCGTAGGACATGGTAATTTTCAGCGGACAACTTTTTAGAAATCCGCCCAGTTACTAGGTGCTTGTAAGTAGAATAAAATTAACCTATTAACCTTTATTTGTCTGCTTAATTTTTTCTATAACAGATGCCCATGCGATAATCTGCCACTATAAGCGAGGGACGAGGTAAGGAGGTATTAGAAAAAAATACGAATGAAAGATTAGACACAATTTAATAATATGTTTTACAATTCATCCAAATTGCTATTCTAGTCGTGGTCTACTAAAAATAGTATAAGACTCGGTTATCAATACTTAAAACTCTTGGAGGATTTAGCTCTTCTCTCTCACTTTGTCACAATAGGCCTAGTACACTTCCTATGCGTTGTTGGGCTAGTAGTACAAATTCCCTGACTTTCTTGTATGAACTCGGCCAAAATGTCACATGCCTTTAGGTTAGATATCTAATACTTGATGCTAGCAAATTGACAAAGGGCGACGCCATAATCCTCTTAGGATAAAACTTGTTTTTGTTTTTGTGCAATGACGTAACCGCACGAGACTAGCGATGGGCGAACTCGAGATTTTGCTAAACCGAGTCAAACCGAATTGAAATATTACGTAACTAGAGTCAACTCGAGTTGCAGCTCAAGTTGAATGACGAAGATAACTACTAGGTTTAGTTTACTTCACTCCGTAATAGGTTATTGTTAGTCAACTCGAGTTTGATTGGACTCAGGTTGACTGAACGAGCAAGATATTTGAAGCAGAAGATTTTCTCCAGCCAACTTGATTTGAATAATGCAATTTGCAAATTGCTTAATTATTGCAACGCAAAGACTACGAATAATATCATTGTTGCAACGACAATAATTGTCGATGTGATTGTCGTTGTTGTTGTTGTTTTTGTTGTATTGTTGCTGTTATATTATTGTTGTTGTTGTAATCATACTTATTATGACAAAACAATTAATTAATTGATCTATTATCTATAGAGTCACAAACGTGCAAAATAAATATCCGCACCAAAACTCGGCGCACGCTATGCATTGCGCCGACTTTTTGAACGACTCCAACTATGATAAGACACAAGCGCCCAAGCATACATTGAACACTATGCAAGCGACATAACGTCTAAATTTGGAACAATTGTGAACAATAATATAATGCACGTATAGGTATGTATAACGGTACTCGGACGTTTTCTGACTGTTTTCACTTAGAGATTATGACTCTTTAGATATTAGCTCAATGATTGCCATAGTCGCGCGCGGTGCGCTGTGATTGGTCGGTTCAATTAATGACCCGAGTTATCCCGAATAATGCCGAGCGCCCGTCGCCAACCGCCGCCCCCGTAACGGTGGTCACGAGGTGCGTAGGCAACTCGAGATCACTCGAGCTCTAATAAAGTCAACTCGAGTTGAGTCGAAATAACCTCAACTCGAGTTCCTAGACCGAGTTGACCCATCGCTACACGAGTCGCGCGCCTTCCCAGTTGAGCCACGAGCTAACACCAAAGTGAATTCAATAATTCACTAACTCTAAGATTATAAGCCTTAAAACACTGTTTTAAAAGCCTTAACTACAAAATTCACTTATCTATGAAGAAGATATATTTCGACACACTCCCATAGCTTTTGTTAGAATTTTTAGCGCATTGGCAGATGTTGAGCTTGCGTCTCAGATCTCCATACACATCGCAATGCTGTGTGGTATTCATGCATCCAGTGAGCTCGTCCAGTGCCGCTCCTATGGCCTTCATCTGTCGTCCAAAGTCACCGGAGGCCATAGCAATCTTGCTTTCATAATACGCAGCTCGCTGACGCTCCGTCAGTCTTCCCTCCACATGGGACTGGCTATGCCATTCGAGAAGGCACACGCGACATTGGCATAAAAACTGAAAGTCGTTCAAGATTCTCCTCTGACGAATACGCGTGTTTTTCGGGCATGGGGGTAAGATCATTTCGTAAATGTGTTCCCTGTAACAAGAAATTAAATAAGCGCTTACTTAGATAGGTACTGCTGGTATTTAGTGTAATGATTTTTGTGGTGTGTATTTTTAAGTTTAGCTAAGTGTCAATCTATTTTACTGCGCTGGCAACACGAAGTGGTGTAGGTACGTAGTACCACAGAACAAATAAAAGTACTACGTGTAGTACCAGAGTGTAGTACGTACGTACGATTTGCCGATCGTGAAACAACTACCTATAACGGGCGATTTTCTGACAGCCAATAAAAAAATATAGTTCATAAAAATCCGATAGACGGCGATGAAGAGACATGGCCCGGAACATTTTCACTAGTATCTAGTCTGTGGTCCTGAATATTTTGAACGAATGAAGCAAAGTAAAAAGGTCAAAAATATAAAGTAACCTTATTTCATTTAGATCTGTCATGCGTTGTTTGTGGTTATTGTTTGCCTAACAAAGTATTTGCCCATAGTACTTCTTAAATTGTCGTTATTCCACGCAAATTAGTAAGTGCGCCTTGCCAAATAATTTGTTAAAAATAATAACGTAACGTAACAATAACAATTTATCAGAATTTCAACAAAATGATACAAGAAAACTTGGAAAGCCACTTCACCAACGAACGCGAACTCTTAAAAGAGGCAGTGAAGGTGAGTGAACTAGTTTTTCATAAGATAAATGCAAAAATAGTGGGCCATATCTCGCCAGCTCGGCCTATCCTTTGGCTGACGAACTACGTTCTGACAGCTGTCAGAAAACTTCTCATTGGAGGATCTGGAAGAGAGAGAGAGCTAGATCCTCTAAGGGATCTGGCTGGGCTAGGGTTACCGTCTGACAGGCATTAGCCGCATTTGAAAGGCATTTTACGGTTTAGACAGGCGTACGGCCGGCGCTAAGCAGAGACAGGCATGTATTTGATTTTCGCAGTATCACGCAAGCCCTCCCGCCCGGATGAAGCTGACTATAAAAACATGCGACGCGCGCGCTGCACAGAGAGAAAAGCATATATTCCTTTTTCCCCAAGTCTGCGATAATTCCGATACTATTTAGAACTTTATCCGTAAAAAACTAACGACAATTATAAATAATTTAAATTCACACAGTGCCATATAATAAGCCCCTAACATAAAATATACATATACCTACAATGTGTAACAAAAACGTTGAACAATACTGAAGGGTGTGTAGTACCTATATACTCATCATTATGAACAACTTTTACTGGCCGGGGTCAACCATGAAATCGCGAAAAAAACATCTGTTCCATACAAAATTCATTGACCTTGGACAAAAATGTTTATGGAACACCTGATTTTATCCGCGATTTCAAGGTTGGGCCCATGCTAAATGTTGTTCATAATGTTGAGTAAATATAGGTACATACATACCCTTCAAGGGGCCTAAGGCTCCCTAAGGGCCTTAGACCAGTGGGAGTGCTGGAGTGGAAGTGAACGTCTTTTGGCTGATGAGTTAGTGAGTACGTACTTAGATAAAAAACTTACGTGAACGAAATAGTGAGCTGGTCTCCCTTCTTGATGCGTTGCAGGGCGACTAGGGCCACGTGATCGTTCAACCCGACAGTCAGCAGGTTGGGCTCGCACGAGTGCGCGAGCTTACTCGTGAAAGAGAACCATCCTGCGTTGCGTTGGACCCCGCATCGGTATGTCTCTGTCATGTAATCGAAAGCCGAACACAACAGTGTGATTTTGCGTAGAAATGTGGTGTTCAAAAGCAGCATTATTCGGCTTAGAGCGTCGACTGCTTTCTCTCGTTTTTTCGACTCTGTGGAGAACATTTTACCTATGAGTCTTGGCAGATTTACTCCCCTAGAAAACGTGCCTATATTAGAGATATAGATATAGGTACTACTCAGTACCGTCTTTACCATAACACAGGGCCCGTGCCCAGGGCCCTTATCCTCAGGACCCTGAGGACTCCTAAGGACCGACAATTCTCTCACATTTATTCTCAAAACATTTTTGTCAGGCACAGTAACAGTGAGCACCCTGGTCGAAAATAATCGAAATTAACCCCCACCCCCACCCTTTGAATGAACTACCCAAATATCAATTTTCATCATTATAACTTCAAAAACAAAGCACTTCCCGGCCTTAAATAGTCCCTGTCAAAAATATTGAATACAGCATTTTTTATTGTAAATGTCCAATTCCAAATTTTCATGGCTAAAAGTCCAAAAACAAAGTAATTTCATACAAAAGTTTCCACCCTTTTGCGCCCCCTTAGGGGTCGAATTTCGAAAAATTCTTTCTTATTACACCCCTACGCATCAAAGCGAATACACCCTCCAAATTTCAAGTCTTTACTACCAGCGGTTTAGGCTGTGTGTTATTTAGGCTGACAGTCAATCAGTCAGGACAGAGCCTTTTGTAGTAATAGATGAAAGTAGGTATAGATATATTGCGGCAAATCGAATTGCAATCTAAGCCATTTATAATATTACAATAAAAATGATTCTAGCGCCAACTATTGACGCTGGATTGAACGTATTTTTTTAAAACTTCGCCCAGTAGGTGTTATCGCTATCTAGCGGTAACCAGGAAAATTAATGAGAAATGTTTTTAAGGAACCAGAAAATCAAGAGCCCCACAATCCCAGAGTAATAATAATAACGGTTATGGATACTCTAAGCCCACATTAAATACCAGGCTGGTTAGTTTCACGCTGGATGTCGCGTTTTCAATAATTTACAAATGAAACGAGACGTCACTACGGCAGCAAGATGCTCATGACATCTCCGTTCCTAAGAAGATGATGAATTAGACAGTGTAGATTACCTTCAGGGAAGTACCCCGGCACTCGGCCGAGGCAGTACACAGCCCCAGCGCAAATTAAACTCGGAATGATCATCTTGTCGGTCGGGACGATTATCTGATCGTTGTAACATAGCATCGACAGAGGGTTGTTAGAATCAAAAGCTTCGGCAACAGAACTCTTCTTCAGGCGATTTTCGCCCATTTCTAGAGAGGCAGCCCTGAAATATATTTTAATTCAATTATGATCTGAAACGGACGTTGTGAATAACATGCACAGTTTATAATTATGAATAAGAACAAATCTTGGCAAAAAAATACCCATAGTAAAAGTTGTTCATAATGATGAGTACATACATACCCTTTAGTATTGGTGAACCCTTTTGTTACACGTTGTATACACATCTATATCTCGGACTTATAACATAAAATAAATACGCTACCACTAGTCATAACGGACGGTTTTTAACAGGCAATAAAACAATATTGTTCATAAAAATCCGTTAGATGGCGTTGACGAGACATGGGTGTGAACAGTATCACTACCTTGTCTGTGGTTCTGAAGATTTTGAATGAATGAAACAAGATCAAAAGTTCAAAAAATAAAAATGCTTAATTCAATAACATCAGTTCTGTCATGCTTTTTTGTTGTTATTGTTTGTCTAACGTACTTGCCTATGGTATTCCTATGCTTTTATTCTTCAACAACACTAATTAGTAAGTGTGGATTAGTAATTAGTAGTTTGTTTTACATTTTAATTTTATTTAAATTTAATTTAATTAAACAAATGCGAAAAAAGATAATCATGTCTCATCAGCGACAGCTATCCTTTGGCTTGTAGCTGTCAACCTCCCATTAGACGATACATACCCCAGTTTTTCCCAGCCAAGTTTCAAGGACATCTTGATAGCAGCTCTGACCGGCATTTTGTCTGTCTCATACATGGTGCCCATGTACGCGACGATATGGCACTCGATGCGGTGGTAGTCCTCCAAACACTCCTCTCTACATTCCTTGCTGCAGAACAGCGCTTTACAGCAACCTGAAATTAAAGGAGTGACTAATATATTAACAGTCCTACCTAAAATAATCTCGATTCTCTTAGTCACTGCTTAAACTTCTCTGTCTTGTTCTTGCATGTTACACTTCACGTCAGAGAGAAGATGACAGAGCATCTTAAGCAGTGATTAACGGTTAAGAAGTTTTTTTAAGTAAGACACATATATTAACAGTATATTCTTAACAGTTAGTTACATGTATCATAATCTAAGGGCATGCTAGTACATTATGATAAAAGTGTGCTATGTAACTCGAGCTGATATTATGCGATAAGGGAGCCGAGAGTGTAATGATCAATGCATAAGCGTTACATACGACGTTTTTCATCAGACTTCCGAGGAAAAAACAGAGTTGTAATAGTTATTAACTTTTTAAAAAAAAACAACCACAAAGCGAAAACATTACGCAAAAACAGTCGTTATACTGTTATTTGACTGTTCCGTTCCGTGTAACAGTTTATCCGTAAAACGATATAATATTGAAAATCGACTATAATACAATACCTCTAGTCAAATATTATTTTATTAGTTAACTTGTTCTCGGTTACGCACAAGAACACTGCAAACGGTTCTCACAACACAACCATACAGCGAATCCACTTTACTTTTGTGGTTCAATGGTTTAAAACATGCATGTTAAGCAAAAATAAAACTTAAACAATTTATATACCTTGGCATGGAATGAAGAAAAGACATATCTTGTGGCAATAGTAGCATGAATTATACTCATGAAATTTGCCTTGGACGCTCACGAAGGCTCTCTCCATCGCCACCACAGTGCCCGACTTGATTTCCTCCGCAGCCACCGGAATTTTACCAGCATCCACAAACACATCCGCGCTCACACACGGTATATCAGCGTTTCGTTTCACGTCAATCTTGACGTATTTATGCAAATCTTCATCTGACAGCATCAAATCACGAAACTTGTCTACTAACATAAGTTTCTCTGCATCTATCATGCGCTTCTTCAGTTTGACGCGCAGAAACTCCGGGCAATCCAACTCTTGGGCAGCCTTGATGTTACGCAAACAATCACCGTACGCTTCTATAGCGAACATTACAGCTGAAATATTCCCGTAAGCCAGCTTCAATTCAAGGGAGTCGTTTGGAGCGTAAGCGAGAGCTTTGTTGAAGCAAGTAATTGCTTCTGTATAATTTTTGTTCAGGTAATGGAGGTTGCCTTCTTTTCGGAATTGGTTGGAAAGTTCTGGAGATTTTAATTCAGCTACTACCATGGGTATAGATAAGGTCTTCCTCAAAGCGCCTGTGGCAGCTCTGACTACAGCAGCCAAATCCTTAGTGGCAATAGCTCTTTTTATATCTTGCATGCCGCCAGTCGATTGTAGTAATGAAATAAAAATGCCGTCTATTAACGACCCCTCCATTGTTAGGTACTGTAAAAATAACTTCAATATTAACGAATAATAATTCTGAAAGTCGCGGGCAACCGGTAGATGCAAAACGCAGGTTGTCGTAAAGTGTGGTGGCCTAAGGGGGAGGCCTTCGTTCAATGGACGTCTCCGGGCTGATGATGTTAATGATGAATAATTCTGGTAACGTGTTATTTTTATATACAATCTAGTGACGAGACGAGCAAGACGTTCGGCTAGTGGTAAGCGTCACTCCTGCCCATAACAGTAGCAGCGCCAGAATTGTGAAACAATCCTGCGCCGCACTGCACTGCGCTCGTCACCCTGATCAATATTAGATGTTAAAATCTCTTCATAACCAGCAATTTCTCAGGTAACATTGCCCTTCACACCGGAACATAGTAATTAAAATTTATTTATTTCATACAATTAAAAGTCCAATTTTGTTAGTAAAAAAATAACTTGAACGATTAAAGGTTATATTATGAAAACTGACGTGGTTTTGACACATTTTTGTTTTATTTATACGGGAATACCTACTCACGTTTAATCAGTCAGTCACGTTTGGTCACATCCGGTGACCGGTGATTAAAGGTTAGTAGTTACGTAGGTCTGAAAAAGTAGAAAATGCCTCAGTATCGGCGCTTGGTGGCTTGGTGGCCACTACAAAAGCGTGTGGTACCCTAATGTTAGCTGTGGAACCCTAAAATATGACGACCGCTTAACTTAAAATCGTGAAGCTGCGAGTTCAAATCCCGGGCTCGTATCAATGAGCTCGTTGGAGTTTATGTACTGATTTTTATACTACTGGCTTTTCGGTGGAGGAAAACATCGTGAGGGTACCTGCATACGTCCGGAGAAGAGACGAAATGACGTATGTGAATCCACCAACCCACAACTAGGCCAGCGCGGTGGATTATTAAACAAGACACCTAATTAAAAAAACACACGGCCTGCCAAAAAATAAATTGTCAATGTCACTGATGACTGATGATGTTATATATATAAGGAGGGAGATATGTCATATCGCGCCCTAAAATGGCCCCGTGAAGACGGCCCTAAGGACTGTCTCGCCTGTCTGCGCTCACTAGGCGAGACGCGCGCTATCCCTTTTGCTCTTATAAAAGTGCTATCTTCTTTCGCACTCCAGCGCAACTCGTAAATATGACGGCGCGGGGGTCATTTTCAAACGTTGTTTTATTACGCAATGGCGCATCCTTCGTAATCTTTGCTCGGGATAGTTTAAGGAATCTAACGATACCCCATAAATACACATCTGTGCAGGCATTTAGAAGTTATGGTGGAATAAAGAAACTCACATACACACATACATACAAGAACACAGAAAACATTACACTCTTTTTTCTGGCAGTCGTGTAAAAAAATTGAGTGAAATCCTTATTTCCAATAATAAAACTTGTACTTACAATTTTAAAACACTAATATAATTTGGAGGAAGTTTTCTTTGAACTGGAACTCGCTATTACAATACCAGCATAAACTAAACTCGAGACCAGAAACTCGAAACTGAGAAATGGACAAGCTCCACGATCTTTTATAACCATCGCTTATTAGGGAAACTACCGATTTGCGTCGCACTCTGCACTGACTGATTCACTAATCACTAAATAAAAATTATATTTCGTCCAACGCACGTAACGGTGGGTTTAGATGGAGCCACCGTCAGATTTTCTTTGCAACAATGACAGCTGCTATAGGAAGTTTTTAGTTTCGCCATTTGGCCACCTCTTAATATTATGTTGGCATTCCTAGAAGTATCGAATTCTGTGTTGCCCATTGCTAGAGTCCCAACGTACCTAAAAATTCTGGCGTTTATTTGGCCTAACATATATTATAAGATTTATAAGCATTCGCATTTCACGTGGCAATGCCAGCAGCATGTTGGGTACGCTGTCGACTGGTAGTCCCTTTGTTTTTTGTGTAGTAGGTTAAATAATTTAGGTATATAATAACAGTCTTACTTAAAAAAACTTTTCAACCGTTAGTCACTGCTTAAGATGCTCTGCCATCTTCTCACTGACGTGAGGTGTAACATGCAAGAACAAGACAGAGAAGTTTAAGCAGTGACTTTTTGTTTTTGCAGTGAGCAGTGACTTTGGCTGTAGAACTACGTTCTGACAGCTGTCAGAAAACCTCCCAATAATAAACCTGTTACAAAGTGTTGTCTTTTGGAGTTTTGGCAGGAACACGGAAAAATCATGTCTCTGCATTCGATTATTTTCGCGAATTAATGATTAGAAGTTGTGTTGTTTTATTCATTGAGTGTTGAATTACATGCATGAGTGTGGGCAAGTGACATAATGTAGTGAAACATGTCTTTTGGTGTCGTTTTCAAAACTCCTTAGAAGCTCATAGTAAAGTCGCCACAACTTTACTAGGGCATGACTTGGACTCGACTTTGACTAATTTCGTGTGACTAACTTTGATTTCATGACATATTTGACTTGTAGTATTATCAATACTACTACATAAACTTGAACATTCAAAAAAAAAAAACTAAGAAAATGTTTCCTCTATTAGCTTATTATTATTATCCGCTGATTTATTTACTTTATTATTATTATTACCTATTGTTTTGTAAAAAAAAATATTGGGGAAATTCTATAGTTATTCCACGAGATCAAGGAAAACGACTGAGTCTGGCAGCACCGAATGACAATTGTGGGGATTCCCCACTTGGTCAATGTTACCAGTGCTTACCGGGGATGACATCCTTCACTAGGGGTAGGTTCGCCAGAAAGTCGGGAACTCCCCAGTCATGACATTAGTTACGTTTTTTATTTAATCTAGAAAAAAATATTATTCTCATTATTTATATTGATGATACGGCTTGATAACATCTCACTGGATGATTTATTCATGATTGGAACCTTTTTAGTTTGTAACTAAAGTACTTTTTCTCTTTTATTAAGTCACAGTCAAGGGCATTTATCAATCATGAATCATAGAGTAAGTAAATACTAGGTACGTAATATGGTAATACGTAGAATTGTCACCCGCAGGATGATTAATCTTAATCTGTTCAGGTATTTAGAAGTTATTACTAAATAAACTCACATTAATAGCCGTGTAAAAATAAAGGACCAGAATTACCAGAAAATAAAAAAGATTTTTATGCTTTAAAAATACCTACCTGAGAATTTAATTATTGTCCATCGAGACAGAGAGAGCTTTATCCTCCAAGTGTCCATCCCAGAGAGAGACAGAGAGAGAGAGCTTGTTCCTCCAAGATCCCAGACAACAATCACTACGGAGGAGGTTTGAGGTTTGATAAGGAGGTTTGGTTCAAATTCAAAGACTGCCAAGCTCACGGCCTTACCTAAAATAATCTCGATTCTCTTAGTCACTGCTTAAACTTCTCTGTCTTTTTCTAGCACGTGCAACTTCACGTCAGAGAGAAGATGGCAGAGCATTTTAAGCAGTGACTAACGGCTGAAAAGTTTTTATAAGTAAGGCCGTCAGTTGGTAGCATGTCTGCCTTCAGAGCTGTAGGGCGTGGGTTCGACACCCAGGGCAAACATTTATGTGACGAACATAGACATAGATGTTTGTTCTGTGGCTCATATCATAATATATATATATATATATATAGCCATTGTCACGCTTTTAAATGCGGAGACAAACAGAATTATATAGAATATATAAAATAAAACTAAATTAGCGAAACAAGAAAAACAACTTTAAAGGTTACTGCGATTTACTATAACATAAAACACTATAATATAAAGTTTACTAATAATATATATATATATATATATTATTAGTATTCTATATAATTCTGTTTGTCTCCGCATTTAAAAGCGTGACAATGGCTATATATATATATATATATATATATATTATGATATGAGCCACAGAACAAACATCTATGTCTATGTTCGTCACATAAATGTTTGCCCTGGGTGTCGAACCCACGCCCTACAGCTCTGAAGGCAGACATGCTACCAACTGACGGCCTTACTTAAAAACTTTTCAGCCGTTAGTCACTGCTTAAAATGCTCTGCCATCTTCTCTCTGACGTGAAGTTGCACGTGCTAGAAAAAGACAGAGAAGTTTAAGCAGTGACTAAGAGAATCGAGATTATTTTAGGTAAGGCCGTGAGCTTGGCAGTCTTTGAATTTGAATCAAACCTCCTTATCAAACCTCAAACCTCCTCCGTAGTGATTGTTGTCTGGGATCTTGGAGGAACAAGCTCTCTCTCTCTCTGTCTCTCTCTGGGATGGACACTTGGAGGATAAAGCTCTCTCTGTCTCGATGGACAATAATTAAATTCTCAGGCATGAACCTATAAAAAAAGTCGGACGGAACTCCCGCACAGACAACATTGTGTCACCGTAATGGCGGCGGCTATCTATGTGTGAATGAATTTAGGGTTGCCATAATTCCCAAAAAATAACCTTGTATTATCTAGACAAATACAGGTCGGCAGACAAGTTTATTGAAACTAGATTTTGGCCGCAATTTCGTTCACTTGAACTACAATAAGGCAACCATTTTAAATTACCTCCCTAAAGTATGGAAGCTCTAAATAAAAAAAGTATCAAGAGGTCAAGCTGTATCTCCGGTTCTACCCATCGGAATTAGATTAAACATGGCTTAGATTTTAAGTTGGAGTATGACCCTATAGTATACCCATACCCATAACCCTAGGTATCAACCTGTAAAAATCCCATCAAAATCCGTTCAGCGGTTTTTGCGTCATGTAGGCAGTAAATACCGTACTATTTTAAAAGGTTAATGGTGGCAAAATGTACTTGAATAGGTGACCGCCTGTGAATATCGCGTAATGTTGTCTTGTTTGCAGTGAATTTCTAATCCCGAACTGAAACCCCATCATTTTTTGTTACGGAACACTCGGTGCGCGAGTCCAACTCTCACTTGGACAGTTTTTTAAAATTATAACTATAGAATTAATTAAAAAAGTCCCATTATTTCAGGTCATATCATCATGTCTGTGTATCCCCGAAGGGGTAGGCAGAAGTGTCAGAACACCCATATATTTCGGGTAATTTGTACATGAATATTGGTAACACTGGTATTCTGACGAATTATTTTGTTCTGTCGCATGAATATTGGTTTTAATGTATAAAATCGGGAACTAAGTGATTGAATTATTCATTTACCTATGAAACGTGATACCTGGTTTTTTTTTATTTTGGTCACTACGGTTTTTACACCACTTTACCACACAAGACATTCAAATTTTTTCGCAGCGTAGCCGTGCCGACTTTGTTGCGTTTGCCCGCGTAATGGCTGACTCTTGTGTGAATGTGTGCGTGCGGGCCTGTACGTACAGTAAACTGGCCGACCTGAGTGACACAGTATGTTGTTAGCGAGAATCTGTCCGACTTTTTTTCTAGGTTCATGTTCTCAGGTAGGTATTTTTAAAGCATAAAAATCTTTTTTATTTTCTGTTAATTCTGGTCCTTTATTTTTACACGGCTATTAATGTGAGTTTATTTAGTAATAACTTCTAAATACCTGAACAGATTAAGATTAATCATCCTGCGGGTGACAATTCTACGTATTACCATATTACGTACCTAGTATTTACTTACTCTATGATTCATGATTCTACGGTTGATAAATGCCCTTGACTGTGACTTAATAAAAGAGAAAAAGTACTTTAGTTACAAACTAAAAAGGTTCCAATCATGAAGAAATCATCCAGTGAGATGTTATCATGAGAAAGAGAAGCTAGATCGAGGAGACCATTTTGAAAAATAGACATTCACTTCGGAGCCGCCGTTGCGTGCGTTAAGTACGGGGTGAATCACCTTTTGTTTTTTTTTACATTTTTTGAGAAGAGAATGACCTGAGGGAGCCAACGCCGATCCCGCAGGGGACACCAGGTCCATATTTCCGTCTGAGATGACGTAAAACTCCAACTTTCAAGAATTATTTTGTGACGCGCCATGCGGTCACCAAACTAAGGAACTCAAGCGAAATTCTCATTTGAAGCTTTGAAGACAAGGCAATGTCATTTCACTGGAGGAGCTCCATGAAGCGTTCGAGAATCGGATGATCCTGCAGAAGACACCATCAGCAAAGGATCCATCAGATAACCTCCTTTCATTTATTTTATTTTCCCAATTTTTCTCGTTGCCGTCATCCATTGGACAATCGCCATATCAGCGTTTTAATATTAATATTGTATTAGGATTTATCAAAATAGTAAACGCATTGTAACCTCAAATAATCTTTTGTTCTTTCTTCTCCCATATCTCTTTAGCACAAGATAGATAGGTAAATTATTAACAGCATTTCATTTTCAACAAGAGGACCCCTGTACTCCAGAGGTTTGATGTTTCGTGACTGATACGTATCCAGGAACCCCATTTTTTTGTTTTGTTATTTGTTTTGTCTTTCTTTGTCAAATCATTTTCTTATGACACCTAGTAAAGTCGTGGCATCTTTACTACAAGCTTCTTCGGAGTTTTGGAAACAACACGAAAAGACACGTTTCACTACATTATATCACTTGCCCACACTCTTGCTCGTAAATCAGCACTTAATGAATAAAACGCCTCCATTTTTATGCATTAATACTCGAAAAAACACAAGTTTTGGAAAATAATACAATGCAGCGACATGATTTTCTCGCGTTCCCGCCAAAACTCTCAAGATTGTAGTTTTTTTTTTTTTTTTTAATTTATTGGCACTGGATACAAGTCCTTTAGCCTAACATTACAACAAACTAAAAAACTTAAAATAAATAAACTAAAATAACTCTATTACAATTTTCCTACAGTATATAACTAAACTAAAATAACTCTATTACAATTTTCCTACAGTATTTAAAATATATCTATAAATTGGCTTATAAAATGTAGGTTCACTTAAAAGTGATTTTAAGTCAGATGGCACCTCAGTTTGTCCACTTTGTAGCTCCGAGGCCAAAATTAAACGTTCTAAACCGTATTTTCCACATTTCATAATCAAATGTTGGAGGTCAGCGACCTCGTCACAACTGTCGCATTTTTCTTCGGTAATTATTTTTAATCTTGCGAGGTGTGCTGGTGCTTTGGAATGGCCAAATCTAATTCTATTAATTGTCGTTATGAAGTTCCTATCTCTGACTTTTATTTTGTGGTACCAAGGTCTTTGCGGCGGGGTAATCTGGATTGACGCATACCATTTTCCTTTAACTTCAGATACCGATTTCCAGTATGAGTGCCACAATGACTTTATGTTTTCTGTTAACTTCTGATTAAAGTCTGTAAATGGAACTTTGACCATATCTGATCGGTCTTCATCACAGACTCCCCGGGCCGCCTTATCTGCTGCCTCGTTTCCTGAGATGCCGGAATGTGAAGGTACCCATTTAAACGTAACATATTTGCCTCTGTTTACTAACTGTAATAACATACTTTTAACATCAAACAATATGTAATTCGAACTAGAGTTGAGTAGATTACTATCTAAAGCTAACAAAACACTCTTGCTATCTGATATTATTAAAAAGGAAGATTGTAGTCTTAATTATCATAATTGCCATATCCTTGCCTCCATAATTTTAGCCGCTCGTCTCAATAAAAAGAAAAAACTAAAAAACATCAACTTTATTTAAATAAATTAGCTACTTAATAAATACTAGATAGGTATGTATAAAATAGTTACGCTGTTATTTACATTAAATACTTAATTATAATATCTTGTAAAGGTTTATTCACAATATTTTTAGCCTTTGTAAATCGAACACAGGTACAGGTACAGGTCTACAGGGTGTACGCTGCGCTGTATTCATAATTATAAAAAAACTGGTTAGAGCCATTATAGCTGCCTTTGAGATCTTTCGTTTTCATATTTGCGTTATTTCGTATATAAATAGAACGGAAATTCTCTAAAATCATATTTGCCTTATTTCCATTATAAGAGCAAATATTATACAAAATATTATAGTTGTTATGTCTCATAGATGGGAATGAAATGTTCTTTTTTTTTGTATGCGTTACAGTTCAATGTGAATAAACCCTTATTTTATCAACCTTTTTCACGACATGCGACATTACGAATAACATAAGTAGTAAGAAAACTATAATAAATGTAATGGCTGCTGTAATAAAAATACTTTATATTTTATCCGAAGGCACCATCCGGCATTAGCAAACCTGAAAAATAAAACATGAAATCATTAGCTTTTCAAGGAGATCTTTTAAGTTTAATATTGCTTAGCAAAAAGTCTTTAGACTGTTTTTTTCCTATCCTGGCAATACTGTGGATAGCTCCAATGACAATGTGGATTCCTCAAATCATCTTTCTTTATCGCAGTACCTCTACCAGATAAGAGGTGTAAGGCCGGGCGCAAACTACGAGAAAAACCGTAAGAAAAACCGTCCGGTTTCGGCCGAAGGCGCTCCGTGCATACATTTTGTACTATAATAGGTCCCGCACACCTAAGAAATTTCTCGAGACGCTCGTCTCGCTCGCACTAGTTAATTGTGCGCAGTGAATTCAGTTAAGTGGTCGCAAACAGGCGAAATTACCCTACTTTTGACGCCCCCTTAATGCCCCCTTTAGCTACGCTAGCGCTATTCTGGACGAGGATTATTACTTAGTATTTTTAGTTTTCCTCTACTAATATATTATGTAATAACTGTATTTGCTCTTAACTATTATTTATTTTGTGCGCCTACATCCCCATCTCTTTAACCGCAGGGATGACTGGTAGAAAATGCTTTACCATTAAGTCCTCCTTTTGTACATTAATGTATTTATGTGTGCAATAAAAAATTAAATGATTACAGTATACAGGGAAAAAACATTATTTTTTTCAATCTCATTTAGTCTTTTTAGAATGCTTCAAATATATTTATGCTCTATCATAAATGTATCTGAAGCACTGTACTCTCCGAATTACGAAATTTATTATTTGTTACATCCATGGAACGAATAGGTGTATAAAAATGTAAATTACCTGCTATGCAAGCAGTCATGAAGCAAATACCACATCCCGCGAAGAAAGCTCGCACGGCTATCTGAAATTAGAAAATTAATTCATGTATTTGACAAGTTCGATTACAAAAAGAATGTAATACTCGTACATGCGCTGAGAAGATAATAAATAGTTATAAATACGTACCTAAATACGCCCTAATTTTTAACCAATTAATTAATTTTTTGAATATTTTTGTATGAAGTGATTCCACACTTATGGTATTTCTATGTCCATCTATGTGTGTATTATGGTTGTGAGTCCTGCCGGAGGTCATAATTTTTCTTCCTGTTTAAGCTTTAAAAACAATTAATTAATTATTATGTGGACCTGAGTATGTCCTTAAACTGCATCCAGGCCCACCGGAGGACGGGCAGCGGGCAGCAGCGTCCTCTCGGTTAACGGTGGTGAGTATCCTGCGATCCCCAAGCCGCCTGCCAAACGTGGGGACCATGATCTATCTATCTTCTCTTCTTCTTCTATCTATCTAACTTTCATTCTTCTGAACAACCATTAGATACTTTATTTAATACATTACAAAGTAAATTTTCTTACTTTTGTGAATTTTTGGGTATGATCTACACTTTACCAATTTCTTTATTTAACTTAAAAATATGTAATTTATACATTATTTAAAACTATGACTAAAATATAAGAACTACAACAAACTTAAAAACTATTAATAAATAATATATCGTTGACCATGTGATCGACCAAGAAAGCTGGCTGAATTGAATTGCCAAATAAATTATCTGCGCGGATGAATGAGCCAGCTCTCTTGTCTTGTCACTTTATTCATTACTAGTTGGATTAAAATAACTTACACTAGAGAGTGTCTCGCGCTGGTTGGGAGCCATGGCAGCGATGGCCCCGATCATGATGCCGGCGGAGCCAGGGTTCGTGAAGCCGCAGAGAGAGTACGTCGCTATCAGCTCGGCGCGGGGCTGTCGAGGAACAAGGACAAAACCATTACTGTTTCTGAAAGTAGGTACCTACTATTTTAGAACTTCATAGTTGTTCTGTTTTATTATTGACTGTTTTAGATAGAGCCGTATAATATTAGGCATAAGTAAATCTTTTTTATTCTCGACAGGCTAGGTGTTATGACCACAGCTCATCCGATATTAAGTGACGGTGCCGTCGAAGATGGTAAACACACCTAGCCTGGAATGGGAACTGGCTCTCACCGTTAGGTACTTGGTGGCAGTATTGTTTACTTGGTCAAAGATGGTAAACACCTAGCCTGGGGCAGGCCTGTGTCACTCCGCGTGTAGGTATTAAAAACATACCTACGGGCGGCGGCCATTGCGCAAGGGCCAATCTAGTAGGCTCGGCTCGGCGGCTCTTTCAATACGTATAACCATGTATAACTTATTATGAACCGTAGTACAGTGAATTAAGGCCCATATTCCTTCAAAAAGAAATTGGTAGGTATGTAAATGAACACGTGCTCGACTGGACCGCGAGCTAAATTAAATCATATTGTTTATCAGATTGAGTCATATTTCTTTGAAAACCATTGCGAAGTAAAGCTTCTGTTACTAGTTATTATTCTGTGCCTGGGGCTAGCCATCCGACTTCTAGAGAGTACCCTACCACCATGTTATGGTTTCCCCATAATCTATTTTTCATCACACTTGCTCGTAAAGTAGATCTTATTACATCGCTTTTAGGCTCATAATCCAAGCTATTACACACGCGTGCTTTTTACTTTACATTACGGCACTTGTACTATAATAGGTATAACCCGGTAAAGTCAAGTTTGTACGTGACTGCAATTAGACGTACGTATACGAAGCACTCTTAATATAGCCGGGTAATACTTACAGTTTTATTGTAATACCAACAAAGAGTTCTTATGCCGCTGAAGTAAATGTCAACCTGCGCGCGCATTACTGATTTGGGCGCCATTTTCCGCAAATGTTTGTTGACGTTTTCGCTGTGTGGTTGATTATTATCAAATAAAATTGTTTTTTCCTCGCAAGTGTGACGAAAACAGTCGAATGGAACTCTTGTGCTATTAGTCATTACGCTCTCGGCTTCATTATCGAGCTCGCCTGCGGCTCGCGCGCTTAATACCGCCTCTAGTGTAATGACCAACATAGCACACTCGTATCATAATGTACTATTAAAACAGCACCATACATGACTACTGCATTATGTTATGATACAAGTGTGCTATGTTCAGTTGGTCATTACACTAGAGGCGGTAAAATTATGCGCGCGAGCCACAGTCACGCGCCAATGGTACACGCGTTCCATACGATGTTTTTCATCACACTTGCTAGGCAAAAACAAACTTTTTGGTAATAATTAACTATAAAGCGAAAACAAATATTTGCGGAAAATGGCGCACAAGCTAGCGATGCGCGCGCAGGTGACATTTTCTTTAGCCGTATAATAACTCTTTATTGGTATTATAAAAAAAACTCGAAGCATTCTTAATATAGCTGGGCAATACGACTATATTAAGAATGCTTCGTATACCTACATTACAACTTGCAGTGTAATACAAACTTAACCGGGTTATACCTATTATCACATATATGCTATAATAATGTAAAATAAAATGCAAGCGTGTGAAATATCTTGGATTATGGGCTAAAAACCGATGTAATAAGATCCACTTTACGAGCAAGTACGGTGAAAACTATTTTGTAACTTAATCGCACTGATATTACCGAGAGCAGTCCTTGTGCCTTCATCTCCCCCATGCGTTGGTACGCCACAAACTCGTTGACTACCGTCTTCAATCCGATAAGAGTGCCGACCAGCTCGCACTCCTCCCACGGTACGCCTGTTGAATATCAGACATTATAATCAGAAGAAAATATAATATTATTATCTTATCCGGACCTGGGTATGTCCTAAAACTGCATCCAGAACCACCCGGGGACGGGCAGCAGGTGGCAGGTGGGGTGGGGTTATAGGAAAAGAGATTAAGGAGAGGCCTTCATCCAGCAATGCTGGCACATCTTCTGGCTGATGATGTTGATTATCCCATCCGTGGCCAGTCCCAAAACTATGGCCTAGAAGGGATTTAGACTATCTAAGATCAAATTTAGACGGATAAGGGGAATACCTAAACCTAAAATGTCGTATCAGTAATTAGCAGCACTATCACATGTCTTTATTTTTGGAAATGCCCCCTTACACCCTATAATGTTCTCGAATGGTGGCTGGTAGCCTAGTATACTGTGAGTAGCTGACGTAAACCACTCGAGGCTGAGCCCTATGGTTCTACAGCAACTATCCAGCTAGCAACACCGCGACGTTGGTCATACAGTTATCAAAGAACGCGTACGACTGGACTATGTATTGGCCATAATGTCGTTCAGGAACAAGATGTCTGCCACGATGCTGTTGTATCCGACATAATATAATTAAACGTGAGTATTCCCGTATAAATAAAACAATAATACTTTTTATTTAAACAACTTACATAATTAAATGTGAGTAATCCCGCATAAATAAAACAATAATACATTTTTTTAACAACTGACATAATTAAATGTGAGTAATCTCGCATAAATAAAACAATAATACTTTTTATTTAAACAACATACATAATTAAATGTGAGTAATCCCGCATAAATAAAACAATAATAATATTTTTTTAACAACTGACATAATTAAATGTGATAATCCCGCATAAATACCATTAATACTTTTTTTTAAACCGACTGCTATTTCGAGAACCTGGATGACATTTTTATTTTTGATGCAGTTTTTTTTAATTTAAAAACCAAACTACAGAACCGATTTCGATAAAATTCATATAGGACCACCTCTGAAGTATCACCTACCAAACAAAAGAAGAATCTTCAAAATCGATACATAAATGGCGGAGCAATCACGCAATATGCATCCAAAAAAAATATACATTCGAATTGAGAAACTCCTTTTTTGAAGTCGGTTGAATATGTATATCAAACCACGTAAATATCACGTTAGTTTTCATAGTAAAAATTGGCTACAAGGTCGTCAAAATGCGATTAACGCCACAAACGCTACGATGTTGGCTATAAAAACGTTCCGGGCCACGATTAAAGCCACAAACGCCACGACGCGACGCTTGTTAGAATGACAGCGATACCGATGGTCACCCGGCACCCCTCGTCCTCATACATACCCATGACCCAGCAAAGGGGAATGAAGATCTTCCCCATGAGCCACTCGAGGCTGAACCCTGGTTCACCCAGCAGTCCGCCCAAGTAGCCCAGTACGCCGTTGATAAACGCGATGAAAGCCACAAAAGCCACGATGTTAGCTATAATGTTCAGAATGAGGGCGATGCCATTGGTCGCGCCGCGCGTTGCCGCCGACAGCGCTGATTGATCCTGCCTGGAAGAATTAATGAACGAATGAACAGATTTTGTTAGAATATTTTTGGTGGCCATTCGAAAAATTACATTTTCGAACGTTATAATCTTTTTTTAGAAAAGAGTATTTTTCGTGTATTTTGGTTATCGGCGGTTTAGGACCTAAAATAAAAATTACCATTTTAAGAAAAGACCATTTATTTATAATATGTTAGAGAAAATAAATAAAGATTACCAATTTTTTTTTCTATTTTGGGGCCAATAACCCTGTCTAATATTTTAATTTGAATTAAAAAAAATACACTCTTAAAACAAATAAATCTACTTAACAAAATTTCAACAGAATCTATGGCCAAGTTCAGCAAAGCAAGAGTAGACTGCTGTTTTTCGCGCACACGCGTGTTTGTGTGTGTGTGTGTTTTATGATACGTACACAATGACCGGTTGTATGTTGTCCACGCTAGTGAGGGAGCGGCGGGTCTCCGGCAGTAGCAGCTTGGCGTAGCAGACGGCCGCGGGAGCAGACATTATGGACGCAGTCACCAAGTGCGCCGGCTCCGCGCCGAAACCAATGTACGACGCTAGGATCGTGCCTGACGGAAAATCAAAGTTACAAGTGTAAGTGTTTATTGTTTGTGATTTGATTATTTATTTACAATCAATGAAGTACTTACTTACTATATTCATCATGCATCAACAAATTCAGTACATTCTAACTTAAAATTAAAATTTAATTAAAATTTTATTAAAATTCATTTAATTCAGGAATACACATTGACTACATTACAATAAAATCAAATCAAATTATTAAAATTGGCAAAAATAAAATCACAGTCAGTTAATAAAAATCCAATTAATAAAATAATCAATAGGTAAATCAAGATGTCAAATATATAAAATAAAATAAATAAAACCACTGTAAAATGTCAAATGAATAAAATTAACATAAATCACAGAATCATCAAACAAAATCATCTCATCTGAATCATCTTTATCCACAAATTTAAAATGATTACACTTATAAGATGATTAAGTTACTAATAAATGTAATAGGCTAAGTTTAGTCAAGTAAATTGTATGATTTTGAGTTATCTAAGCTTGACTTGACTTTTGGCAAGATGGCGCTGAGTGAAATGTCCACCAATTTTAGTTTTGTATTTAAGTATCAAAATCGATACATTTTCACAAAAGTCCTCTAAAATACTCCTCTCTTTTAATAACTAGGTAAACTTAACTTTTATGTGACTCTGTGCAGTGATTGGGATATACCTTTATCGGGTACACAGTTTAAAATTAGCCACTGTTTCGGTTTTTTTTTCTACGGAGCGAAGTATATATATTTTAATTTAACCACATAAATTATCATTAATTATTATAATTATAATTATACAAATATCAGTCGGCAACATGAAGTATATTTTTGTGGTTTTAGTTCTTAGTAGTTTGATTAAATAACATTGATGTTGCAAGAGGAAACATCGGGGTATCCTGGCCAAGACATTGTCTTAAAGCTTTAATGAAATGATAAAATAATACGCTTTAAAAAAAACAAATACGACTGACTTCTGAACCGATTTCGATAAAATTTATATGGGACCACCTCTGAAGTATTACCTACCAAACAAAAAAGAATCATCAAAATCAGTAATAGTTCATAAATAGAAGAGTAACCACGAAAAAAAAACACATACAGTCGAATTGAGAACTAACATTTTTGAAGTCTGTTGATAATGGCATCATAACACCTACAATGAAAGAAGGTCTAAGACAATGAACGATAACATAAAATATTTATTATCTAATTATCTTAACAAACCAATATCAAGAGCCATTTTATAGCTCTTTTGCAATAATTCATATACTGTATAGCAATAAGTAATTCGGTTTCGCATCGTCAGATGAACTTATTTTATTGGCTGATATCTATGTTATCGTGAGTTAGATTAAAGAAATATTTATTGTAAGTATCGTAAAAGCATTAATTTATTAAATGTCTTTCAGTTTATATTTGATACCGTTTCAACAGAATGATGATACACATCAGAAGACGTCCACTGCTGGATGAAGGCACCAGGCCTTTACGGGGGTTGTCATAATGGAGAGCCCTGCCAAGCGAGCCCCCGCTCGGGGATCGCAGAATGATTACTACCGTTAACCGAGAGGATGCTGTTGTCCGTCCTCCGGTGGTTCTAGATGCAGTTTTAGAACATACCCTTACCCAGGTCCAGGAATATTGATAGTTCTATTGCAGTTCAATATTTTTAAGACTGCTGCACATCCAGTAATTTTTAATTATAAACCTGTATGATGTAGTAACTTGTTTCGATAATGCCATACTCTAAAAGAATATGGTGGATAGTAAAATTATAGTAAGTAATTTTTTAGGAATATTTTGTTGTCCCGAATTTTAGTGCAAGTTCGACCAAGGTGCACATGAAAAATATTTATGAAAATTTTAAATTGCGCGGTACATAACTAAAGTATCTTTTAAAAATCTTTATAGCCCGCAGCTGTTGGTACTGTGTAATTTTTTATTATAGATATATTTATATATACTATTTATTGCATACACCAGCAATTAAAGTAAAAATACACAGTATAGCTAGTCTAGTAGGTATAGGTACCACAAGACTTTAGGGTTATAAAAAAAACACTGCTATAAATAAGTGACCGAAGCGAAGGTCTCTGAGTCTACTTGGGCAGATCGGCTGTTGTATGTATGTATGTTTGTAAAAACGTATATTTGTTCGACGAAAACTTGCAAACCGTTAATTCGATCTTTCTGACATTTTGAAAGTAAGTAGTTCCTGCAAATACAATTATCAAGTTGAGATATAAGCCAAATTGGTCAAGGGGCATGGAAGATATGGGGGTCGCGGGGTCTCAGTTCGCTAAGAGCTTATAAATAGTATCTAATTTGTATGATATCTGCTTAATTATTCGGTACACGTCTTGTGACCTGTGACTTACCAGAGACGGTGGCGAAGCCCGAGGCCATGACGACATGAAGCTCTGAAGGCGTCAGTAGATAGATGTACGGCTTAATAAGAAGCACAGATTCCGTCTGCAAAGATCATATAGTAGGTACATTTTTAAGTATTTCGAAACTTTCTTGAAATAAGACTTGCGACGATCTCTTAATTAGCGTTTAATTTCGAAAAAACCGTATCATGACTGTTAGCATATTATTACGATGAGCTGCATATATGATTAAGGAACCTGAAAAAAAACATATTCACCTCAAAAGCTCGGAAAGATTCTGTTTGTCATTCGAAATCTGAGTTCAAAAGGGCATCTTGTCCACTAGCGTGGAAAGAGTTTTTAAAATCGAGCTTTTAGAACTACGCTCAGGATTCTTTATTTCGCTCCTAGTATTAGGTACTCGCGTCAAAAAACGAACCTTGCAGCCTTGCACAGCAACAGTGTACCGCGCAGCGGCACGCAGTGCTAAACAGGACGCAGCTGCACGCGCGTCGGGCTCTGTTTTCACTCTTTGAAAAAGGTCACCGGATGTGATCAAACCTATAGTCGGAGTATCCGATTTAATTAAACGTGAGTATTCCCGTATAAATAAAACAAAAATGTGTCAAAACCACGTCAGTTTTCATAATAAAATTTGCAGCCTTGCATAACAAATAATTATGTGTTGGTCTTGAATAAATGATTTAGTGTTCGAGCCAAGTTCTCACCATGCCAAGGAAGACGTTGCCGACAGCTATCACGCTCTCGCAAACAGTAGTTGCCGTTGCCGCCCGCAACAGCTGTCCCAATTTTAGACAGAACCACTGCAGGGCACCCCAGAAGAATAGAACTTCTACCAGCATACTGAAGAAGAAGATTACTGGTAGGGTCTGAAAGAAGAGTGATCAATGGCTAAAGTGTTTCAAACATAAATAAACCAATGCGAAAGTTTAGCTTACGCCAGACGTTGATAACATTTTCATGAAAACGAAATGTTTCATGGCGATTCCTTAAAGCCGTCTTGGCGAGTTTTGAAAAAAAAGAAGTCAGTTTTATTTGAGAAATTACTGGGCATAAAGAGATTTGATATAACTCAGGGTGACGAGCGCATTGATGCTTACTTACCACCAGGCGAACGTCTCGCTCGACTCTTCATTGCATTGCATTAAAAAAAAGATACAGCTAACTAGTTTTACGATAAGATACAGGAAATCTGGGAAATTTGAATAGTTGCACAATAATAATATTTTTTTTAAGTGAAATTTCAAGCCTGAAAAAGCACTTAGGTAACTAAAAGGCAAGCCGTAACTAACAGCATAACCAAAACTAACAATTTTCTACTTACACTAAACGCAAAAACTCCTTCCTTCCGGACGAGTAACTCTCCAAAAGCAAACTCAGCACCCTCCACACCGTATCCCAGGAATGTTGCCACCTGAAATAATCGTTTTACATTTATACGTTTTATTCAAGCAGCAATTTAAAAAGGTGCAGGTAAAGATCAACCAATGTTCAACAGGACCTGCGTGGTAAGTATGACCCAATCATTCTACGATGACACTAATATAGGTTCAGTGGATTATTAAAAGGCTAATAAAGGCTTAGCCACACAAGGCTCAAGGCAAGGCTTGACATTTCCAACACGACATACGGCCTAGTAGTACAATTTTCCCATACCTTCTTGTATAAACTAGGCCAAAATGGCACATGCCTATAGGTTCTTATTGAAGTCAGTTAATGAGGCTACAGAAATACAGTCTTGGACGTTTCGCAACACATAACGTTTTTCAACATTTCTTTTAACAAGTTTGATTGCTACCAAATTGCGAGTCGTACAAGTGAATCTGGGTAGCTGGGCCTGGGTAATTACCCAGGGTAAGTTCTAAAACTGAACCAGAAGACGGGCAGCAGCGTCCTGTAGGTTAGCGGTGGTAACATGGTAAGCATCCTGCAATGCTCAAGCCGCAGGAAGCTCAGAGATTCTGGCACCCTCCCACCTCCCATTAAGGGGAGGGCCTTCGTCCAGTGGAGCATATCTGGCTGATGATGACAAATCTGCGGGTATCGTACCAGGTCAGAGAAACACTGCAGCGCGTGGCGGCCGGCTGGCCAGCGGATGAACATGAGGCCGAAGATGAACTGGAGCAGCAGACCGGAGAGCACACTGCGCCAGTTCACGCGCCCGGGGTGCTTGGAGAACACGAACCCTGGAACAGTGGCAAGCGAGGGATACAGTTAATAGATTCTCTGTAAACGTAGGCACATACCCTGAAGAGCGTCGCCAGCCAATGGCACAGAGGCAAGTTGATATATGGAGGATGGCAAAAATCTGCATTGACTAAAGAACTAATAGCCTAATAGCAGCGCGAAATACTAAACTTGGAATGGAATCAAAGTCCGGGAATGATCGTCCAAGCAAAGTCAAGTGAGTGGACTTATGAATTCGGTTGCTTTGCATTTTTTTTGTCTCTTGGGGGGTGCATCCCCCTGCAGACGTCCATGCCTGGAGGTAGGTTGTAGTGGTAGGACTCTAGTAGAGTCTGCCCGAGGAAGTACCATACCTTTGCCAGTTATTAAACCGCCAAGCAGTTGTGTGCAATTACTGTGTTTGAATTTGAGGGCAATTACTAGAGAAATTACTGGGCACGAAGAGATTTCACATCTAATGCAGAACAAAGTAATCAACCTACAACAATGCACTGGCCAATTTTAGTCATAAGCACTCACCGAGTCCCATAATAATAGTGAGCCCCAACAACGAGATCAGCCTCTCAGACGCCCCCAGGGTGTCTATGACTAGAAGCGCGATAATTGTAGTAATGATTGCTGTTGACAGAAGCCATCTGAACCATCTGTGGACAAAAATGTACAGTATAGTACTAAAAACTAAATAAACTAAAAAAATACACGCGAACTTAAACGTGCTATAAAAATATCTAAAATATCTGCTTTCGTATTCAATCTAATAATAAAATCATTTAATGTTAAAATAATGTGCGCGTCAAATAAAGTGTGTAAGTCGTAGATCTAGTAAATAATACCACGCTTTTAAAAAAAACTACCGACTTCAACTTCGAATACCTGGTGACATTTTCATATTTTCTAGTAATTTCAGATTTAAAAACCAAACTACTAAACCGATTTCTATAAAATGTATATGGGACCACCTCTTTTTTGATTGGTAATACCTACCAATCAAAAAAATAATGATCAAAATCAGTTCATAATTGGCGGAGTAATCACGTAACATACATATTTAAAAAAAAACATTGAGTCGAATTGAGAACCTCCTTTTTTGAAGTCGATTTAAAAGGGTATAAGTACTTTTCTTTAAACTTGTTTAATAAAAACGAAAAGTATAAAATCGAAAACAAACTTAAAATCAATTAATCCAAAAATATTGGGTCCATGTTGTAGGATCCAAGAAAGCTGGCTACAGTCCCGCGTTGAATTGCCAAATTTGCCAAATAAATTATCTGCGCAAGGAATGAGCCAGCTGTCTTGTCACCAGCGCAGTTAAAAGTTTACCTATTTTAAAAAAGTCTACAAAATAAAGGTTACTTGATTAAAAATATGATATAAATATAAAAAACATATTTTTTTAAATCTATCCTAAACAGCAGCACGAGTACCGTTCTATATGTCTCTAAATTTGATATAAATTTGATTATACCAAATTTTATGGAATTATACCGATTTAAATGTCAAATATACGATCTAAATGTCAAATATAACGATCGTCAAGAACGGTACTCGCGCTGCTGATCTGACAAAGATTTATTTAATTTAAATCACGCCTTACTTACGCGTACTGCCAAAACTTCTGCCAAGTTCTCTCGACCTTGTTCCATACGTGGGTTTCGAACCACGCACCGAAATATCGCTTTACCACGTAGAAGTAGAACAGGAAGAAGTAGATAATGCTGTATACCGCCGTAAGGCTGCCAAACCCACTACAGAGCTCTAGCGGCGCACTTACTGAAAAAATAAAAAATTAAACATCACCTTACGATTATTGTAACTAATAACAGTCTTACTTTAAAAATCTTCTCAACCGTTAATCACTGCTTAAGATGCTCTGTCAACTTCTCTCTGACGTGAAGTGTCACGTGCAAGAACATGACAGAGAAGTTTAAGCAGTGACTAAGTTTTGAGCGGCGTTTTTATGTAAGGCCGTAAGTGTACCGCATAGAGAATGGATTACCTACGGAGAACCTAACAATCTAAATCTATACCCATTCCAGCAATACTTTCTTTTGTTTTATTAATTAAGATATTTTATTATGAAAACTAACGTGGTTATGTCTCCCCCAAGGGGAGACATCAGGGGAGACACGAGACCGTCACCGGTTTTGACACATTTTTGTTTTATTTATACGGGTATACTCACGTTTAATTAAATCGGATACTCCGACTATAGTTTCGATTACATCCGGTGACATTATTCAAAGAGTGAAAACAGAGCTCAACGCGCGTGCAGCTAGCTGCATCCTGCTTAGCACAGCTGTCCTGCTATAGTCGGAGTATCCGATTTAATTAAACGTGAGTATTCCCGTATAAATAAAACAAAAATTAAGATATTGTTTTTTTAGGCGTGCGTTTAATCCTATATCCTGCCTGATGTAAGCAAAAATGCGGTCTAGGATGGAGCTCGCTTATCTAGAAGGAACTTGTAGAGCTCCACAACCTTGCTGTGCCAATAAAGTGCGGAATCGATGCGCTTAAAGCATATTTGGGGCATATCTACTATGATAAGTACATAGAGATAAATACACATAATATCATTGGGTACCTACTAAAATGCGTCGATTGACATCTCATGTGTCAAAATACATAATCTAGATAAAGAGATACGAGGAAATAGATGAACATATACAAAGATTTGGACCTGGGTATGTCCTTAAACTGCACCCAGAACCACCGGAGGACGGGCAGCAGCGTCCTCTTGGTTAACGGTGGTAACACTGCGATCCCCAAGCCGCCTGCCAAGCGTGGGGATTATGGCAACACCTCTCTATAAAGGGAGAAGGAGGAGTTTTGGCGGGAACGCGAGAAAATCATGTCGCTGCATTGTATTATTTTCTAAAACTTGTGTTTTTTCGAGTGTTAATGCATAAAAATGGTGGCGTTTTATTCATTGAGTGCTGATTTACGAGCAAGAGTGTGGGCAAGTGATATAATGTAGTGAAACGTGTTTTTTCGTGTTGTTTCCAAAACTCCGAAGAAGCTTGTAGTAAAGTTGCCACGACTTTACTAGGGCATGATTGTACTTGACTGTGACTTACTGTGTGTGACTTGGACTGTGACTACGACTCATTTAACTGCAGAAAGAAGAATCGATGAAGAAATATGTATTCGGCTGAAGAACTAGTATCCATCCAGGAACTATAAAAAAATGGAGAAGGAGGCCTTCGTCCAGCAGTGGACGTTTTATGGCTGACGACGATACAAAGATATAAAATTCGTAACTCTTCCTTTTACGCAGTCGGGTTTTTTTTTAAGCCTAGTTGTAAAAACTTAGCCTGTTGTACAAGCTAAGTGTTAGCTGCTAAGTGTTGGTGCTAAGTGGTAGCTGTTGTGGCTAAGTTTTTAGGTTAAAAAGTACTTACTAAATGTGATATGATAGTAGAGGCAGCCTAGGAAGTACCCAAACAGTACACCGTGTAGGATAAAGTAGAAGATGACGTGGACACTCCTGTCGTTCTTCTTGAAGAAGTTGTCTGTGGAGCTTCCCACGCGAGTGAGGGTAGTTTCGAACCATCCACTCGGCTCGTAGTCGAGATACTCGTGCGATATCTGTGGAATAAAACAAACTTGAGATGTTTGGTGTTGAGGTTGAAACACTAGGTTCGAGAGCTCATCTTGTAATTTTTATCCGAACGTCTGATCGACGCGACTCGTGATCAAATTGCTGATGTTTAGTTAGCCAACGCATACCTAAGCATTGCTATTCAACGTGTCAACGCCGCCAGCATGCTGGGTGCGCTGCCGACTGGTAGTAGGCTGGAACCAAAGATTACGAAAGATGCGCCATCGCGTAATAAAACAACGTTTGAAAATAACACCCGCCGTCATGCTTACGAGTTACGTCGGAGTGCGAAAGAAGATAGCACTTTTATGAGAGCAAAAGGGATAGCACGCGTCTCGCTTAGTGAGCGCAGACAGGCGAGACAGTCCTTAGGGCCGTCTTCACGGGGCCATTTTAGGGCGCGATATGACATATCTCCCTCGTTATATATATAATATCATTGGCTGGAACATTTGGATTGTCTCTAGATATTCATCATTCAACAAAGGTTTAGGTCCGAAAAGAACTTACTTTATTAATATTATGAATGCAAAAGCTATGGTTATGTGCGTATGTGTTTGTTGCCTCTTCAAGCCAAAACGGCTGAACCTTATTGAATGAAAATCGGAATGATTAAGCTTATTTCCCGGAATAACATATTAGGGTACATTAATCATTATTATCACCGTATATCATACTTAAAAAAATGATTAATTTTAGACTACGACATTTTCCTTAGGTAAGTATATAAAAAAATACTTAACCTTTAAACTAGTAATAACTCGTTATGAAGCTTTTTCTGACCTCTTTTTTCTTTGAATAATTGACTCCTTGTTTTATAAAGTAATTTTTACTAATTGTAAATGAATTGTAATAAATGCGTGAAATAGCTCAGATTTTGTTCGGTAGGCACTTTACTTCCTAGCAACTCTTAGACCTCGCTGGTGCACTACCGTGACATCTTAACAATTCGAATAAGTAATTAAGTACCTACTTATGTGTACAAAGCAATGAAAAAACCAATATAACTACCTCGGTCACGCCAAAAACTGGTGTCATAAAAAAAGCATAAAAGCCAGAGTCGTAATAAGGCGCTGATGGGCCACTCGCCCCTCATTTTATGATTTCTATGAAACAGTTGATAGTTAATAAAATAATAGGTAATACTTAATAGGTAACTGTGTAATATGTTGATTACTTACGGCTCCATTTTTGTCTCCATTACTTTTAGTAACGTCACCCATTTCCACCGTATTGCTTGGACCCGATTGCTGGAAAACAGAAATAAAATTGAATTTAACCTATTGAATTTTTAGAATAAAAGTCACAAAATAATTTATTTTATTTATTAATTATTTATTTATATTAATTGTGAGTAACTCAAATAAATTCTAACTAATAAATAAAAGAATTAATCATATAATCTGAATGATTTCTTGTGAGGTTTTTAATTTTTTTAAGAAATAAATCTAGCACGCGCCTAGGTAATTTTTAGTTCATTCCAGTATCAGTGGTGTTATCAGTTTTTTTTAGATAACCTCATTCAAATCAAATAACTGGAGTTACCTAGTTTCCCATAGAATCACATAACCTTTGGTTATGTGTCTATCAAAGTCAGTGCTGTGGAAGGTCACAGTTGGTACCTCTCTATTATTCTAAGCGTGACAGTCAGTAATCATATTTATTAGGGTTCAGTACCCAACTAGTATAAAACAGACTCTACGAAGCGGTGCAGCTAAAACGTGCGTGAAGACACCTGGGCCCTGTTTTATAAAGCTACAAGTCTTGTACTTGTAGTAAAAACTGGCAACACCGCAAAAAATATTGAGTATGGCGTTTTCTAAAGCTACAAGACAACCTGTGTTCAAACTATAAGTACAAGCTCTTGTCTATAAGTTAAAGACAAACCATCTACCTGTAACACTGGTAACTTGTAGTTACTGGTACAAGAAGCTAGTATAATTGTAAGCTTGTACTTGTAGCTTTATAAACAGGGCCCTGACGATCGTAAGTATCCCAAAGAAAAACCAGAGATATGTAATTACATTTTAGTAGTGGTAGGACTTTAGTGCAGAGTCCACCTGGGGAAGGAAAACCACATCTTTGTCTGTTATTCAACCGCCAAGCAGTAGTGTGCAAACATTAAGTGTTTCGGTTTGAAGGGCAATGCTATCAGACAAATTACTGGGCTTATAGAGATTTCCCATCTAATAACTCAGGGTAACGAGCTGACGAGCGCAGTGCAGAGCGGCGCAGGATTGTGTTTGCAAGGTCACAATTCCGGCACTGCTACTATGTTATTGGCAGGCGTGACATTTAACACCAGGCGACCTACTCGTCTCGTCACAATTTAAAAAAAAAATATGCCGTCCGACTCGTTCAACAGGGTTTCTGTAAACCGAAACCATCACCATTGCTCTAACGAAAATGATTATTGTATAGATCCAGGTTGAAGATCAAACTTAGATTGTGTAGTTTTGAGATTAACAGATTTTTCCCTCTACTTTTGCTAATAAGACCTTGCTTCTTGCTTCTTTTTCACTTGGGAGTATCAAGTGTTTGGGCAAAAATGGCCGTATTTTGGCTGTATTTTTTATTGCGTTGAGAAGCTCGGTTTTTTACAGCTTTACGAGACTTCATAAGGGTACGAAGTCTGACTATTTGACGTGAAACTTAATAAGCGTTCCATTTTAAAGTTTTTTCGTGATTTGCACAAAATGAACCTGATATGTTTCAGAGCTGCTTCGAGCATATACCATTAGAGATGCCAAAGGCAATTATCTGACTCCTTAATTTTCAGCCACTTTTTGGGAGGGCCAAGGTAAACATGCACAAAACTTTCACACTAATAAAAAAAAAACAATTGGTACGAACGCACACTAAAACATATTCACAACATACACAAAGGGTCACTGATCATATCCCTTTTGGCAGAGGGGTAGCTACGCCTTGGCTTGCCTTTGCCCATGGGCGTATATAAGGGGGGACCGGGTGGACGGTTCCCACCGCAGAATGATCTAGCACCCACCCCAGGTTGTTGAGTTACCGATTTAAAATTCTAGGCTGGTCATATAATTGAAGTTTACTTCATCGACCATCGCAGCCCAGGTCCCCCCTAGAAGATAGCCCTAAATACGCCCATGCTCTTGCCACCTTCATCAATAAATATATTATAAGTCTCGAAGCAGAGTTGTGACTATACGAAACCCTCAGTGTGCAATTCCGACGCACACTTGCCGATTATTATTTATCACAGCTAGCTAGGCCATCAGAACGTACCAAAACTTACTTTTACACGGCCTCTAGTCACAGTATTGTCTTCAGCTACTATTTTCAAAACAATCTTTATACAATAACAAACAAACAATGATAGATATTATGTTATGATAATAATTGTGTTATAGTCAGTGTTATAATATAATGAAATATTTTTATTACAATCATTAACCTTTTCCGGGTACGTGATGTGATATGGTTACTGTATATGCAGTGCCACGCGGTGTCACATGCTATATCTGGGATAAAAAGTAGCCTATATTGTGTTTTAAGATATAGGTACCTAATTAAGCTACATCTATACCAAATTTGCACCGGTGGATGCAAATGGCAGGTTGTCGTACAGTGTGGCGGTCTAAGGGGGGCTTTCGTTCAGCACTGGACGTCTCCGGGCTGAAGATGATGATGATACCAAATGTCATCCAGCTCCATTGAGCCGTGTTTGCGTATTGTAACAAACATACAAACACTCACATTTATTATATTAGTTTATAACGAGTTCGTCCGATATTTTTTTTCGTTTTTAAAACTTCAATAATTGACTTATAAATTTCGTCGCAGTTTTTTCATTGTCAATTGTCATGGCAGCTGTTCGATAAGAATTTAGGTTACCTAGCGATACGGTTAATATTTTTTTTATAGACAATGCTCCTACGTATAAAAAACGAACCGTTGCATTTTATCTTTGATTAAGTACCCAGCCAGAGCTATCCTGCAAGCATTTATAAAAAAAGCATAAACGCATTAAAAAAAAAACAAAAAAAAAACATATATAAATTAGCATATATTATGTTATATTATTATTGTTATATATACATATATTATAATTTTATTATAGCATGTATATATATATATTTTTGCATTTTTTTTTCTAATTTAAATAAATAGCGCCATGACGTTTTACATATTTGACTGTCCTTCCCACGGGATATTTTCGCGACATAAAAACCTTACAATAATTAATTAGTTACAGTAATATCCATGTTCGTCACAGATAAGTTTTTCCTGTGTGGGAATCGAGCCTGCTGCCTGCATCTCTTAAAGCAGACGTAGGCAGCAGGCCTAAAGGAGACAGCAAGGTACTTACGGCTTTAATTTCCTCAGACTGCGATAAGGCCATGTTGTTTATATTTTTCTGACTAGATAGAGCACATTAACAGCTTGTAATGACATTGAGTAGTTACAACAGCTCACTCTACGTGACTACCGGCAGAGTGTATTTAAATAACAGCAACCCGATGTTTATTCTCCACTCCATTGTATTCTGAAACAAGAAAATTGTATATTTTATTTATTTAGCAATGATATGCGATGTCGGTTTAAGAAGGTATCTGGTGGTTTAAACCAGAGATTCTCCATACAAATGTATTCCCCTATTTTCTACCTGGATATTGTCTCTAGAGCAATTTTTTTTTATAAAGTCTAAATCTACTGTAGACATGTAACGTCTCTGTCATTTCCTTTTTTTCAGCAATTAATTGCTAAAAGAAATATAACCCTTTAAATATTATCATAATAATCTTTGGAGTTTCATATTTTCTTTAGCACTTGGTTGCTGAAAAAAAAAGATAATTACAGAGACGTGTCTACAGTAGACCTATAAAATTTATTTAAAAAAAAAGATTGCTCTAGAGGCATTATCCTGGAAGACAATAGGGGAATACGTTTGTATGCAGAAGCGCTCACCGGATTCCCTCTTAATCTTATCTTATTTAGACAGCCTGATAGCTCAGTTGGTAGCATGTCTGCCTTCAGAGCTGTAGGGCGTGGGTTCGATCCCCACCCAGGACAAAAATGTTTGTGACGTACATCGATGTTTGTTCTGTGTCTGGGTGTAGTATGTATTATAAGTATGTATTTACGAAAAAAATAAATATATAAGTATTCTATCAGCTATCTGGTTTCCATAACACAAGCTTTGCTTAGTATGGGGCTAGATGGCGCTGTGTGTAATAAATGTCCCCCAATAAGTAGGCATTCATAAATTATGTATGCTATGATATACAAGAGAAACTCAGAGTCACACAACGGACAACGAAACAGCATAAAATATCAGTACTTAGTACGTAATAAAATCTTTAAAACTCAATTGTCTGTCAAAACACAAACGTTCAATGACACGAATACATCCTGACACGGCAGGCAAAAAAGCTTTAGAGGAATGTATACAGGGTGACATTGAATTAAAGGGCATTATCTTAGATGGTCATTCAACTCATCGTAATGAACAATTTTTACAACCAAATCAACGTTGCAGCTGCAGCAGTATGGTGCATACATTTTTTCGTTCGTTATAGCATTTATTTGAATGGCACAGCCGATTTTTTTTCTCGTTTTCAGAGCTGGTTTCATGGGGCAAGTTGTTCATTATGATGAGTGCAATGACCCTCTAAAATAATGCGCATGAATACAATGTCGCTCCGTATAAACCTTCCTTTTTCAACAATCAGTATTGTTATTTTATGACAACTATATACAGGGTTAGTCCTAATCAGTTAGCATCCTTTCAAGGGCATATTCTGTACCCAAACAACTTTGAAATCGCGAAAAAATTATCAGCTGTTCCATACAAAAAGTTCATCGACCTTGGGCAAAATACGTATGGAACAGCTGATAATTTTTTCGTGATTTCGATGTTGGTCCCATAGTAAAAGTTGTCCGTTTTGATGTACAGAATATGCCCTTAAAAGGATGCTAACGTGTCCAAGCATTATGTGTCCCGGTTTGAAGGGCAATGTTACCAGATAAATTACTGGGTATGAAGAGATTTAACATCTAATAACTCAGGGTGACGAGCGCTGTGCAGTGCGGCGCAGGATTCACAATTCTCTAAATTCTGGCAGTGCTACTGTTAGTGGCAGGCGTGTCGCTTACCACCAGGCGAACGTATTGCTCGTCTTGTCATTTGATAGTTTAAAAAAAAATATTGGACTGTATAAAAAACGAAACGCCACGAGTATCACGACAACATTGATATAAATTATTTAATTAAATAGTTGCACAGAAATACGTAAGTAGTACATAAGTCGTTTTATCATAGTGATAAGTGACATCATTTTTTATCACTACTGTTGTCAAAAAATTATCATAATTATCTACAAAATTTAATCACTTAAAAGTTATCTTTGAGCTTAAATGTAAAATACCCCAACGTGCTCAAATAGCCTACATTTTTACACGCCTACCAAAAAAACAGTGTTCATAATGTTTGTAGGGCTCATGTGTTATATGTAGGTAATGTATGTAGGTACGCATGTATGTATGTAAGTTTCTTTATTCCACCATAAATTCTAAATGTTGAACTGATTTGGATGTATGGGGTATCGTTAGAATCCTTACAGCATCCCGTGTGACAAAGGCTATAATTTTTTTGGAAAAATATCTTTGCAGTCATGTTTTTTTATTATTATTATGGCTTCTACCTGTTTAAGGTTTACTAGAAAAATAATATGGACCTTAGATGTTCCATAGAAAATGTTGACCTTCGAAACGTTGTATTTTCGCGAATTCAAGTTTTTATCATACTTTATCTGATGGTCGATACGTACAAAGATCTCATTGACCTTGGGAAAAATGTATGGAACATCTGTTAAAAAAACGTCCGAGTGCCGTTGTACATACCTATACGTGCCTTATATAGTTCAAAATTGTTCGAATTTAGACGTTATGTCGCTTTTATAGTGTTCAATGTATGCTTGAGCGCTTGTGTCTTATCGTAGTTCAAGTCGTTCTAAAAGTCGGCGCACTGTATGGCGTGCGCCGAGTTTTGGCGCGGTTTTTTTTTGCACGTTTGACTCTATAGATGTAATGGTAATAGGTCAAATTATTTCGTTTAAAAACTTCCGGCGCGCTTCTTAGTAACCTCACGCCCTATACAATACAATACAATCGCACGTATAGGCACGTGCCTAGACTGCCTTATGGGTTAATATGTCAATGTCTTATGTTATTATTATTATTTAATTCTTTATTGCACACATAAATACATTAATGTACAAAAGTAGGACTTAATGCTAAAGCATTTTCTACCAGTCATCCCCGCGGTTAAAGAGATGGGGATGTAGGCGCACAAAATAAATTGTTTTTAAGAGCAAATACAGTAATACATATTACACAGTAATAATACACATGTAATACATTTACATATATGCAGTAATAATAGTATGTTATGGTCCTTCTATAGAATAATTGCCATATCCCAGTGGGTAAGGATAAGGACCTATGTCCAGTGGACGAGGCTCGTTTAATAAGAAAACTGACGTGTTTTTGACGCATTTTTGTTTTATTTCAAAAGAGAGAGCAAAGCAATTTTTTGTGTTATTTATGAGGCCTACCTCTTTTATTTGGATCAACCGTTATATTTTCTATTAAACTATAATTTCTAGTGTAAACATCGTATCAAGCACCAACCGGAATAAGTGCCGAAAAGGGCTAACGTGATAGCGTAATCTGTAGTAAACTTGGAGGATCTAGCTCTCGGCTGGGTATATAATCAAAGATAGTAAAAAGTAATTAAACCAAAAACGATTAATCCATTTTATCTGTACCAAAATAATTAATGTAATCTAAAACCAAATATTTCATATACATTACATTATCAGCCGGAAGACGTCCACTGCTGGACGAAGGATATTATGGCAACCCCTTCATAGGAAGGGGTTGCCATAATCCCCACGCTTGGCAGGCGGCTTGGGGATCACAAAATGCTCACCAGCGTTAACCGAGAGGACGCTGCTGCCCGTCCTCCGGTGGTTCTGGATGCAGTTTTTAGGACATACTCAAGTCCAAATAATCTAAAACGAATTATTAATTGTTATTAAGTCATCATCATCATCAGCCCGGAGACGTCTACTACTGAACGAAGCCTTAGACCGCCACACTGTACCCACAACCTGCCACTTGCATCCACCGCTTGCCCGCGACTTTTACAATGTCGTCGGTCCACCTAGTGTAGGATAGGATAGGACTAGGAGGCCGCGCCTACGCTGCGTCTTCCGGTTTGCGGTCGCCACCTTTCTTCCCCATCGCTTATCAGTTCGTTGAGCGATGTGGCCTGCCCATTGCCACTTCAACTTGCATGCCCTGCGAGCTATGTCGGTGACCTTGGTTCTTTGGCGAATATCCTCGTTCCGGATTGTTAGATTCAGATTCAGATTCAGATTCAGATTCAGATATTTATTGCTTCCATAGTGTACATAGATATTGTCAAAAAGAAGTTTCATATGGACCCTGTCGGGCGCAGCAATAGTAGAAGAGAGGAGGACGACTTCATTTAACAATAAGATGCCTATTATGCCTGTTATTAAGTGCCATAGCGTAATTCTCGACAAAACATAATCATGTCAACTCCACGTACACCTCCACCTTCTGCTTTCCTGTCAGTTGTCTCCGCGCCGCTAACCCACTGTGCATTGGACCCGAATATATTAACGTCCGCGAAAGGGAAGCCGCGTAACATAAAGCGTAAACATGAAGAATTTTCCGTTGATAAGTCGGAGCTTACGGAAATGTTTGACTCGCTCGAAACAAAGGTCGAAACGAGATTCACAACGCTGATGAATACTATGCAGGCTTCTATACGCTCTAGCTCAGAACACAATGAGGAGATTATCAATGGATTTTTAGCACAAAAGTACAACGAAGCTGTTACAAGAATTACTCATCTCGAAGAGGAGTGAGTTTCTGATATAAAGACTATATTAAATGGAAAACTGGAAACAAAAATTGAGCTATTGGATAGGAGCTTCCATAGTTCATATGTTGAAATTAGAAATGTACCCAAAAAACAGATCGAAACTAAAGATGACTAGCTAAAAGTATACTTATACTTATTACTTTTAGGTACGCTAAGTGCATCTCCAAGATGCAAATGGGAGTACGTACCTATACAATCAGCTGTACCTATAAAATCAGCTGTACCTATAAAATCAGCTGAAATGCGTGACGTCTACCGCATAAATACAAAAAACTAAAATAACAAGCCAATTGTAGCTGAATTTATGAGCGTAAGACAGCGGGACAAAGTAATTGGTACAACAAAAACGTTTAATAAGCGTAACGTGAACAATAAACTCAGCACTATGCATATCTACAAATTGAAGGCCGGTCTCAACAGGTAAGTATATGTAGCGAAAAGTCTGACTTTCCAAGCTAAGAAAATTTTCTACCAGGCCAGAGAGTTTGCAAAAGCCAACGGCTACAGATTCTGCTGGACATCTAGAGGAAAGATATACCTTCCTCGCACTGAAGGGTCAGCCTTCGTTAAAATAAATGAAGTCGCAAACCTTGATGATCTAGCACAAAAATGACTCGCCTTGCTACACGCAAAACTCATAATTGTTAGTTTTCTTCGTCGATTTATATATTTTTTACATACAATATTAACAATTGATTACTCTTTTTTCCATACTTTCATAATTAACTACCCAGTAAACTACAGCATATTAAACTCTAATACGTTTACATGACCTTTACCCTCCACGTGAATGTATCCACAGATTAATATTTGTTGAACACTTGCATAAACCCAACTCTGTGCAAAAACCCTTAGAAATCCTGCAACCAGCTACAACTCTTTGCCTTTCCATATACAAGAGTGAACACTACTATGTTATAGTTATAATGTATCTCCTAATATAGGGTGCCAATATAGCCACCCTTCACGTGGTAGCACGTAATTTCACTCGTATTTATTGAATTGAGCCAAGACCAATATACTTCAAAATACAAGTATTAACCATAGCACTATTTAAATATCTAAATATTGAAGTTCCTTATTACAACTTCTACTATAATATAATGACTAATAGTCTCATTAACGATTTTATCATTACTGAAGTACCTGATGAAACTGGAAAAGCATATTGCTTTCTAGTCAGTGATCCCAAACAATGTGTGCAGCTAGTTATTACTCAGACTCATCGAGTGATAGCTCACTTTGCATATTATCTGTAAGTAACATGGACAAATTAGTAGCATTATCAACACTTATATAATTTAGATATCGACATAATTGTTTTGTCAGAATGCTGGACAGGTATAAACAATCCGCCTCCGTCTCTTGACCACTATACTTAATATGGCTTACACTAAAAATAAACTAAATCAAAATGATGGTGTTGTAGCTTATGTTGGGGACGAAATTGGTGCGTCGTTTTCAGAGGTTAATATTGTAGATGGAAACTGTCTACTTATCACAATAGCTCAACAATACTCTATAATCTGCACCTATAGGCCACCAAGTTTTAAAGATCTTACTAACTGTTTAAATTCGCTAGAATTAGTTTTACAAAACATCGACGGAAAACGTAATTTTAACAGGAGATGTAAATATAGACAATACCTGACAATCTGACAAGTAAAGCAGACAATTCCCTAAAGAGTATCACATGATATATATACTAAGACAAGGTATTGATCTAATTAAGAACTAGAGTTGACCCTTGCACAGGAACTGGTATATAGATATTTAGACCATGTCATGGTGAAAAGTTCCCTGCAATGGAACACTTTTGTTTTCGAGCAACCATTAACCGACCACTCGGCAACAATGTTGACTATCAAAAACTCTAAAGTAAATAAAAAACCTATTACTTAGACTAAATAAAGTTAGGATCAACTCTACGGACTAAATGAAGAGCTTAGGAAAGAGACTTGGTCTTTCGTTTATCAAGAATACAATGTAAATAAAGCCACTGAACTATATGTCACCCGTCTACTAACATACATTAACAACAATACTCAAGTATCAAAAATACCTAAAAGACATAGACCTATTAAACCCTGGATAACAGCTGGTGTGGTTAGATCCCTAAGAAAATGAGACAATATGCATACCATGTTAAATAATAACCCTAATGATATATAGTCTTTTAAAATCACGCTATTTAGCAAATAGTAACCAGTGTAATAATGTATTAAAATCTCTCAAAAACAACACTATCAATCTCAACTAGAAAAACATAACGGTAACATGAAAGAAACATGGAAGGTCATTATAGAAGTTTGTAATTTTAAACAAATTAATTCTATATCCTCAGAGTTGCTAAGTATCAAAAATAACCATAAAGAATCCCTGAACTAAGCAATTTTTATTTCACAACATTCGTGAAAGATCAAATATAGATTTTAAAAAAAAACATAAAAATACCACATAATAAAATACACTACTCACCTGCATTCATTAATACAATATACACACATATTCATACGTGTACAACTTTTCATTTCATAATTATATACACTTACCCTAATTGACTAAATTATAATAAAAAAATATATATATTTCTTCTTTGTTTCAGTCATAAACAGCCGGAAACGTCCACTGCTGGACGAAAGCCTCTCCCTTGATAGGGACGGGCTGCCATAATCCCCACGCTTGGCAGGCGACTTGGGCGGCTTTGTTCCAGTAATTGCCAACAATTCAGTTTAAAAGTTTATTTATTTTATTTTATTGATAAATTTCTATTATGTAGGACGACATTATTACAATACACATACATACTCATACACCTTTCATGCACACACTCATACACTTAAGTACCTAATTTAAATTAACAGTACTCTTTAGTATCAGAAACTTGCCGACAAATGAATTTAAAAGAAACCTCAAACAATTCTTTGAAATTAACCCCTTCTATTCATTAAAGGAATTTATTAAAATGCGGCTTGTAGATTCTTCCTTCTCGTATGAATCCCTGACTTAAGTTGAATGAGCTGACAATAAGATTAATAATAACCACTTTTGTTTGAGGTACACTACTATAAATAATTAATAATCTACCTACAAGTACCATTGAACTTATAATAATAATAATTAATTAAGCGTTTGACATAAATATACACCTTATTGATTTTGTTCCAAATGTTATTGCTTGGTTACATTATTTTTTAATTCTCTATTTCTTTTTAATTTAAGTTTGACATAACGTTCTGTGTCATATTCACATTTTTTGTAAATTTGACTTGCCCAGTGTAACCAAAATGTTATAAGGCCAATAAATTATTCTATTCTATTTTAATCTATTCGTAGTTCCAAATGTATGTAGGTAATGAATATGATCAAGTAACTAATTTTTAAATGTAGTCTATCATAACTTCATTTTTTCAGTGACTACCCCACAATACAGCTTAGTTTGGTGCATTTTTTTTTATTCCTGCTGTTAATGTATTTTGCACTAAAAATGGGAGAAAACTCTGGTCTCCGAAATACAGTGTAACACTAGTTCGGGAACCAGTGGCTTCATAAGTATTTATGTACCTACCACTTTGTGCCAATAAATAAATTGATTGATTTAATTTTAACCTAAAACATTAATTTTAATTTAGGTATTAAGCTGTAACAAAATTATTATTTATCCGGAACCCTCTTAATCTTTAGTAGTAGGTCGCTTGCCGGCACGTGTAACGCAAGCAAGCGAGTACTTACTAATGAGGATGTTCTAGATTAATACTTTATCTTATTCGACGGTATGTATGTTTTTTTTTAAATGTGTGTTCACCGATTTCTCCATCAATTGTGGACCGATTTTTGAGGCGCCCTACCTGTAACAACAGCTGCCGTACTGTAAATTCAGGTCTAGCTACGGCCTTGGTGGTACCACCATGTTCCACGTACTACCAGCAGTACCACGGGTAAAAAAATAACCCTTAGTACTACCAAGCGATCCAGTAGTACCACGAGAAGTTATTTTTTACCCGTGTTTCTACTGGTAGTTTGACACCTGTCCCTTTGACACTTGTCACATTGACTTTTGCTATAACACTGGTGTGAAGACTCAGTATAAAGGTGGGTCAACCGCGAACATTTATCAATTTAGTTACGTGCACATACAGTACGTTTGAGCATGAGCATGCAAGTGACTGCTTCATTTTGCAGGCTTGTTATTCCCATGTACTTACTCTCGGACAGGAAAATTAACTTAAACCAAAAACTTGAATTTCGTCATATGTAGGTAATTACGCAAAATGTCCTGCTTTAACCGGTTTCTTTAAAAGGTTTGACGACCGCGAACCTTATTTGTTGCATCCAATTTGGATCATTGCATATACTTTGTGCAGAACGAGGCCTGTCGTGGGATTGGATTGGATTGGGTGCTGCTGTTCTAAATTACCTTTTTTGTTTAGAGCTACAATAGAACAACAAATCAATGTTGACATAACAGTTAAGTTTGTCATTTTGCTAAAGGAAAGCAAGCAATTAAAAAAAAAAGTTTTTTTTTAAGCACCAATTGTAGAATAGATGTAGAACTAGTCACTAGATGTTTTGTTATACAACAGAATAAATAATAGTACTATTTAGAACGAGCGTCTTGGGGCTTATGCCAGGGGGGTGTCACTCCGCAGTTTACGTATGTTCGGCTGGCGCTCCGCTCCGAGGGGACAATGCAAGGCTGAGGTCAGTAGCCGCCCGCACGCTAGCCTCGTCGCACGTAACTAAGCATACGTGATAGAAAGAGAGCGGTATATCTAGGTGAATATAGCGAGCGGTATCCAGCGCTGTGCGAGTTGATTTGCTACTTTATTGCCTAGTAGATAGAGTCGTTATTTATTTCAATTCCTTTGCGGAGTGAATTTTCTGTACGTAGTACTATTATTTATTCTGTGCTTATGCCTTCTCGCCTTTTCGCTTGCGAATCAACGTTTTTTAACCGACTTCGAAAAAGGAGGAGGTTCTATGTTCGACGGTATAGTATGTTTTTTTAATGTATATTCACAAATTTCTCTGTCAATTTGGACCGATTTTGAAAATTCTTTTTTTATTTGAAAGGGTATACTCCCGAGGTAGTCTCATATTAATTTGGAGTCAGTTCAATTTTTTTTTAAAGTTACTTGTAAATACGTAACACTATGAAAAAAATGTCAACACAAAATCTCAAGGATGATATTGCGAAAATTCTTGACCTACTATAATTTGTATATACACTGTGTTACTAATTTATTATAAAAAAATACCTTTGATTATCACTAGATAGTAAAAATAAATAGGGCGTCAAAAACCTCTAGTTATTATAAAAAATTATGTGTGCAACGGTCTTATTTTAAGTCATCATTATGATAAACTAGTTTTTGGTCATATGCGTCGAACCCGCTAGGATAACTTTTACGACGAAACCAAAAAACGTAAAAGAATCTCAACTGTATCAACAACAAAGAAAAGTCATTCACCCGTGCAATGATATTTACTGAGTAGCTGGTTTATTTTTCGCGTTTTCACGGTGACTTAAAAAAATCTCAAGGTTCTCATTCGACTGTAAGTTTTTTAAATGTATGTTACCCAATTACTTCGCTAATTATGAATTTATTTTGGTGATATTTTTTTGTTTGGTAGGTGATACTTCAGAGCTGGTCCCATATACATACATATATTTTATCGAAATCGGTTCATTGGTTTGGTTACTAAATCAAAATAACTGGAAAAACCTGTCATCCAGGTAAACGAAAATAAAGTCAGTTGTTTTATTATTTAAAGTTCTCAATAAACCCATATATCTAATCAGTTCAGTAGTGTAATATTTAGGTTTTAATTTTCTTATGTTATCACATTTTGAATTCCTGACCATTTGAATAAAGGGCAGCAAATTTTGAAGGCTTTATTTGTCAGATCTTGATTATAAAAAAAAATGTCTATAGTTCTTGCTTATCTACTAGACAGCAATGACAAAAACAGCTGTTTTAGTAAGTTTAAATCTGTTAGACAAAGAAAGCCTGGAGAAACGGCTGTAAGCCATTCTGCGAAATGATCCTAAATGCGTGTTGCGTAACCAAAATTACATTATGCAGGTACCTACCTACTGCAGGTGGCTACCTACTTATGAGTACATCTAATTATTCAAGTACTGAGATAAATAATCAGTATAATCAGGACGAGGATATTCGCCAAAGAACCAATGTCACCGACATAGCTCGCAGGGTTTGCAAGTTGAAGTGGCAATGGGCAGGCCACGTCGCTCGAAGAACTGACTACCGATGGAGAAGAAAGGTTCTTGAGTGGCGACCACGAACCGGAAGACGCAGCTTTTTTTGAGTCGGTTAAAAGTACCCCCGTGCAAAGCCGTGACAGGTCAGCTAGTAGGTAAAAATACATTTGATTTGCTCCTACCGATTTAAGGTCGATGTTTAAAGATAATCAAATTATAAGATTGGTAGAGTATATATTTTATCGTATTTATTTAAATAAATACGATCAAATATCATGCATGCTATGACTGTTTTTTTATACAATCAAGTGTCGAGATGAGCAAGACATTCGCCTGGTGGTAAGCGTCACGCCTGCCACTAACAGTAGCAGTGCCCGAACTGTGAACTTGCGAACACAATCCTGCACCTCACTGCACTACGCTCGTCACCCTGAGATATTAGATGTGAAATCTCTTCATACCCAGTAATTTATCTGGTAACATTGCCCTTCAAACCGGAACACAGTAATGCTTGCACACTGCAAACTTCAACTGCAACTGCTTGGCGAATGAATAACTAGCAAAGGTGTGGTACTTCCCCAGGCGGACTCTGCAGTAGAGTCCTACAAAAGCCTTTAATAAAAAATCTAGAAATAACTCTTTTAAAAGTATACGTATATGTGAAACGAAATTAGTTACCTACGATTACTTCAATAAATGCTTACAATTATATTTGGTAAGGTCACGTACTTTTAATTAAAGGAACATCGTTACTTTTGCCAGGCTGTTTTAGTTTCCTAAATCCATCATCGTCATCTTCAGTCTTTTCTTTATCCCAATATCCTTTCTCTTGCTGGGTATGACCCTCTTTCTATGACATCTTCCTCGGTCCTGCGCTAATCTCCAGGTTCGGCCCGTTATGGTCACGGTAAACGAGTAGGACCCAATCTTGCACGACGACCAACACTACCTTACCTTAGCCACTATCACAACCTAGCAAGGAACTTATGTACCCAGCAAACAAGTTAAGAAGGCAAGAAATTAAAAAAAAAACAAAAATTTAAAACGTTTTCATACCTTGAAAATAAATCACTAAAAACACAAGCTTATTTTTATTGAAACTCTACACTTTAAACTTCCGTGAACAATCGACCGAATGAATTTAAAAAAAGAAAATTTAAAACGTTGGTTACAAAATGGCGCGCGCGACTGCTACAAAGACTTACGTCGGACTAACCAAGCAATGACTCTGATAAGGAAAAGCAGTATTTTCCTTGGCATGTCAACAAACTCACGTAGTACAGGTAAAGATATGAAAAAGTTATACAGATGTAATGTTGCACAATTTAGCCTGTTATAGCGTAAAAATACCATTTTTACTTTATTTTATACAATCAATTGTCGAGATGAGCAACACGTTTTCCTGATAGTAAGCGTCACGCCTGCCCATAACAGTAGCAGTGCTAGAATTCTGAACTTGCGACTACATTCTGCGCCGCACTGTACTTCGCTCGTCACCCTGAGATATTAGATTTTAAATCTCTTCATACCCATTAATTTCTCTGGTAACATTGCCCTTCAAACCGGAACACAGTAATGCTTGCTTAATACTGCTTGGCGATTAAATAACTGGCAAAGGTGCTACTTCCCCAGGCGGACTCTGCAGTAGAGTCTTACCACTACATACTACAGCCTTGAACGTCTAGTCGATGTATGTCCAAAATGCTGGCGGTTATTTGATGATCCTACGTATATTAGTAGGCATTGTCATTCAACGTGGCAATGCCGCCAGCAAGCCGGGTACGCTGCCGACTGGTACATTTATTTAGTAGGTACATGAAGTATATAGTTGCTGGGTTGAGCATTTCGATTGTCTCGACTTTCACGGCCTGGATACAATCATTTTGATATTAAATGTGGTATGTAGGTTAGGTGCTAGGTTCGATGAGGTCGTATTTTCTTGTAATTAATAAAGGAAAAAACGATAAAGCACATTTATCTATTTACGTAACGTAAGGCCTTGGATGCATGTGTGCGTATTCGCGTATGGCAAGATAAATTGTTATATACGTACCAAGGAGGCTTCACCTATATCTGCGCAAAGTTACATCTGTACCACATATCATTTATCTATCGTATCTGTGAGTCCAGGTAAATTAAAGGTATATCTCTAAGATTGTGACTATAATTAGTCATTAATTAGTTATTTACTTCATTTTTATAATGAGATTCGAATGTAGATACTATTATTAAAAGTAAGTTCGTATAGGCTGAGTGGCCAGCCCTATAGTGTCAGAGTTAATGTGCCGCCCGAGGGCCTCTGACATGGCTGACGGTTGTTGTTATAGAAACTAGAACAAACAACCGGGACCAACAATTTAACGTGTCATCCGACCCACGTTAGCGCTCAGAAATAAATGCCACTCACGGTCACCCATCCGAAGACTGACCGGACCGTCCGTTGCTTAACATCGTTGATCGTTTTAGAATCACCGAGACAAGCTACGCCACGAGCGCTACTGGCTACTACTAGTTACTATTAAAAAGCATATTTAATAGGATACCGAGATTTTAACGCTCGAATATCGGTCAAACACTGCATTTAGTTTGTATTGGTCCTTCGAGCCTGATTATAATGTAAAATCGTGATTTGCTGGGCGTAGTTTACCCTTGAAGGACGATTGAGCAAAGTCCACCACACACTGCCCGGTGGCTTGACGGCTCCACATACGAATTACTTCTTCACTTTAAAGATAGATAGATAAACTTCTGTTCTTTTCTACCGTTTACCTACACACCGAAAACTTGGTCCTTCGAGCCAGATTTGAATGGAATGATCGCTGATTGCTAACAGTTTTAGCGAGTTGAAAGTCGAAATTAAGTATGCGTCAGCTTTTGATTCCACTGTTCATTGTGTGTACCAGGTACCTAACGACAATGTTGTCTGTATCTATCAAAGAATAAATTATAGTTTGTACAAGCCTGCGTGAAAGTAGGTACGAAGCGAGAGTCCGTTATTCCACTTTACCTATAGGTAAAGGTAGGATTGGTGACGTTCTTCATACTGACTACCAATAAAAATACGAACGTGCGTAGGCGCTGGTAGGTTATGTAAAACAGCCAAAAATTACAGTTATTATAGGGTGCCGTGACCGTAGCATATCCGATGGAACCTTATTACTAAGCCTACATCTGTAAGTTGGTCTGTCGCTGTCTGTTGCCGACCTATTACTAGTAGTTCTGGGTGTCTTCAAGTCGCGAGTGAATCGGTTTCTTCTAGGCAAGCGTGCTGCATCGTAGGCTGCATCTTCGCCTATAAATAGTAAAAAAAACAGTAGTTATCGCGATCACTAAGTCCCATGTCATGTGGAGGTAAAAGGCGCCAGAACAAACTTCCCCCTTTTTCGGGGAAGTTTCCAGTCAAAAATCCCCGTTGTAGTTTAAAAAACACAATAGACTTAATTTCGCTTACCTAGATGAAATGTTTTTTCCAGTTATTTTGATTGGAAAACCAAACTTCTGAACCGATTTTAATGAAAATCTATGGGAGCAATCTGAAATTCAATTTCCCAGTTTATAACTGACGGAGTACAGAGGTAACAAACATTTTAAAAAATTAGAAATTATTTTTTGAAGTTGGTCAATAATGGACGGAGTACAACAACCATGCTTTTCGCCAAGCAGTAGTGTGCAAGCATTCCTGTGTTCTGGTTTGAAGGGCAATGTTACCAGAGAAATTACTGGGTAAGAAGAGATTTAACATCTAATATCTTAGGGTGACGACCGCAGTGCGGTGCGGCGCAGGATTGCGTTCGCAAGTTCACAATTCTCGCACTGCTACTGTTAGTGGCAGGCGTGACGCTTACCACCAGGCGAACGTCTTGCTCGTCTCGTCACGTGATTGTATAAAAAACTCCACGATTTGTTTCCGGGTAATCATCAAACAATTATGCAAAATGTTGACAAAAAGCCAAACGGTTTTCAGTAACAATGAATGTAATGTATCACTTCCTGTATTTTACACGATTTTATTTATCAACCGGCGACTTAAATAACATATTAACGCGATTATGAACTCAAAATATGCAATCGTCTGTTCTGGACAAGCGATATCAGACCCTCTTCGATCAAATCAAGATCAAAATACTTGACGAAAACATGATCTAAGTACATTTACAAAGAAATATAATATTATGGTAACATTAACTATTCATATTTTTATAAATAACTGACTCGACAGACGATTGGTATCTACGGTAGGTACCCAACAATAGTAGGTAACCTACCATTGTTGGGAACACCATTATACATGAAATGGGAAAAGTTCCCGTCAATTCGATATTCCCAAAAAAATATGGGACCTATGGGATCTCGGAAACGGTAAACGTTACTGGCGATGTGCATGTGCTTATACTAATTCCTCCCCAAACCCTGAGACCCAAGGCCGTCTTAACCTATGCTGGGGCCCTTGAGCACACAAGAATTTGGGGCCTTATTGGAAAGTAAAGAAAGCTAATTATACTAACATTTATCTACTGGCTTTTTTGTCTTAAATCGATCCTATCTAAGCCAAATAAAAAATCAAGTCGATGGACATTTTAAATACTTCAAAAAAAGACAAAGTTTGATTAGATTTTGTCTTAATTTCGTTAAATAAAAACGACATCATTTTGACTTAGATTAAGACAAAGGTAAGTTTTATTTTCGACCTGGGTGCTCACTGTTACTGTGCCCGACAAAAATGTTTTGAGAATAAATGTGAGAGAAATTGTCGGTCCTTCGGGGCCCCCTGAGGATGAGAGCCCTGGGCACGGGCCCCGTGTGCCCAGTGTGTATATAAAGACGGTAATGCCGAGACCTCTGTTTTCGCCGGATTATAACAACATAAATAAAACGAAACGTGTCAAAACCTCGTCAGTTTTGTTAGTAAAAAAAAGAGGCAAATTTGCGACATTTTTTTCCAAGCTAAACATGTTATTTGACGAAGCAATGAAGACGTCAGATCGATTTATCAGGGGTATTAATTTACTTATCGTTCGCATAGTAATAGCTCAGCAGATGCCATTGTATCCTGTACCTTATTACCTTGTAAGATTAGATATCTAATAGCATTTATTGACGATTATTATAGCTATCTTACTAACACCGATATTAACGCTAATTCCTAATTAGGTACCTAAGTGGTATTTAACAAAAAAAAACCGGGTGTGAGGGCACAGAAAAACAAACGTACAAAAGATACCCTGCCTTATAAAACGCTTATAAAAATTCGTTGAACCACGTTATATCTCTTGTATAGTATATACATTTTACATGCCTGTGGGGCTAAAGAGGCTAATTTAGCCCTGCTACGCGGAGCGAAAGGAACCACTTTCTCCCGCAGCGGCACGTAAAATTGTATATAAACCACGGGGGGAAGTAAAGAAGCCTTAGATGTCATGTTTGTCACGGGTGACAATATACATGAGATCAGAGACATTCTTTACTTTTGTTCCATAGGTGATTAGGTAATTAGGTTTTGTGGTAGGAAACCGCTCTCAAACCGAAGACAGGTTACTGTCCTAATAACTATATAATTGTTTCGTTGTATAATGCAGATGTATCTAATAAATAATAATGTTAGACAATTTGTATTATTTTCTAATTCTTAGTTTGATGTCCTAATAAAATTAAGCTCTAATTATTTTTCTTTCCTTCTAAGAGGATTATGGCGTCGCACTTTGTGCTTTTGCCAGTGTCAAGTATTTTATATACCTATCAAGTTTTTTTATGAATTTCAAGTCGAATGAGTTCAAGTTACAGTCAAAGACACAGTTAGTAAGTCTCGGCTAAGTCCAGTCATGCCCTAGTAAAGTCAACTTTACTACAAGCTTCTTCGGAGTTTTGGAAACAACATTTATCACTTCGTTATAGCACTTGCCCACACTCCTGCGCGTGAACCGGTGCTTTATGAATAAAACGCCACCATTTTTATGCATGAACACTCTAAAAATAGAAGTTTTATAAAATAATACATAGCAGCGACATGATTATTTCGCGTTCCCGCCAAAACTCTAAAGATTAGTATCATTGACATCTCTTGCTTAGTATGGGCCATAAACTAGTAGTTCGTGGCGAACTGAGACCTCGCCCCATATATATTTTTTTGCATTCATGTGACGAGACGAGCAAGACGTTCGCCTGGTGGTAAGCATCACGCCTGGCACTAAAAGTAGCAGTGCGAAAATTGTGAACTTGCGACACAATCCTGCGCCGCACTGCACTGCGCTCGTCACCCTGAGATATTAGGTTAAATCTCTTCATACCCAGTGATTTCTCTGGTAACATTGCCCTTCAAACCGGAACACAGTAATGCTTGCACACTACTGCTTGGCGCTTGAATAACTGTCAAAGGTGTGGTACTTCAACAGGCGGACTCAGCAGTAGAGTCCTACCACTAAAAACTACAATTTGCACGAGCTATATAAGTACTTGCTTATAAAATTTCATAACGATGCGATGGTATAAGTACTCGGAGGAACTAGCTCTGGCTGGGTATATAATCAAAGTATCAAGTATAGATAGTACGCAAGTCATCGTCGAACAAACTTACCCACATACAATCGCCGGCGCCGATTTGTCCCCTTAGACCGAGACCTTCGCTTCGCCCAGTTCACCCGAAGTGTAGCTAGTTTCATCATCATAATCATTCTATCACAGTCAACTGCTGGATATAAGCCTCTCTCATAGCACGCCACTCGGCCCGATCATCGGCTTTCCACCTCCAACCCACCACTGCCAACTGTCCTACGTATATCGTCACTCTATCTCGTCATCATCGCATCGTCGTGCCTGAGGGCGTCCTACTTTAGGTACGTAGTTATATGCCGATTAATTCGTGGTCTACGTACCCTGACCCAAGGCCGTCTTAAAGTGGGCCGGGGCCCTTGGGCACACAAGAATTTGGGGCCCCTTTGGCAATTAAAAAAAGTGAATTCCAAGCGTGGGGATTTTGGCAACACCTCCCTTTAAGGGAGAGGCCTTCGTCCAGCAGTGGACGTCTTCCGGCTGTTGATGTATGTATGTATGAATGACAAAAAAACTGTTCTTTGTGTCTTTTTATTTTACGTAAAAATAGAAAAAATGTGCTATTGAGTGCATGTGTTGTATCGGCCTTCCGCCCCCGTGACTTCGGGGCCCTGGGCACGGCCCCGTGTGCCCTTATGGTAAAGACGGTACTGCCCTAAGCTATATACCTAACAAGTAGTTAGATATATAACCTAAAAACAAAAAAATACTAATATTATGAGAGGGGCGGGGCTTTACCGGGTTTTTATTGTTTCGTATTGTTTCGTAAAACCCGGTAAAACCCTGTACACCCGGTATTGTAGGTAATATGACGAAAATCAATCTAATCTTACCTAATCACTGTTCCAAACTTACCTATACCAAGGTTCAGCCCCGCCCCTCTCATAATATTAGTATTTTTTTGTTTTTAGGTTATGTATCTACTTATATCTAACTACTTGTTAGGTATATAGCTTAGGGCAGTACCGTCTTTAGCATAAGGGCACACGGGGCCGTGCCCAGGGCCCCGACGTCACGGGGGCGGAAGGCCGATACAACACATGCACTCAATAGCACATTTTTTCTATTTTTACGTAAAATAGAAAGACACAAAGAACAGTTTTTTTGTCATTCATACATACATACATCAACAGCCGGAAGACGTCCACTGCTGGACGAAGGCCTCTCCCTTAAAGGGAGGTGTTGCCAAAATCCCCACGCTTGGAATTCACTTTTTATAATTGCCAAAGGGGCCCCAAATTCTTGTGTGCCCAAGGGCCCCGGCCCACTTTAAGACGGCCTTGGGTCAGGGTACGTAGACCACGAATTAATCGGCATATAACTACGTACCTAAAGTAGGACGCCCTCAGGCACGACGATGCGATGATGACGAGATAGAGTGACGATATACGTAGGACAGTTGGCAGTGGTGGGTTGGAGGTGGAAAACCGATGATCGGGCCGAGTGGCGTGCTATGAGAGAGGCTTATATCCAGCAGTTAACTGTGATAGAATGATTATGATGATGAAACTAGCTACACTTCGGGTGAACTGGGCGAAGCGAAGGTCTCGGTCTAAGGGGACAAATCGGCGCCGGCGATTGTATGTGGGTAAGTTTGTTCGACGATGACTTGCGTACTATCTATACTTGATACTTTGATTATATACCCAGCCAGAGCTAGTTCCTCCGAGTACTTATACCATCGTTATGAAATTTTATAAGCAAGTACTTATATAGCTCGTGCAAATTGTAGTTTTTAGTGGTAGGACTCTACTGCTGAGTCCACCTGTTGAAGTACCACACCTTTGACAGTTATTCAAGCGCCAAGCAGTAGTGTGCAAGCATTACTGTGTTCCGGTTTGAAGGGCAATGTTACCAGAGAAATCACTGGGTATGAAGAGGTTTAACCTAATATCTCAGGGTGACGAGCGCAGTGCAGTGCGGCGCAGGATTGTGTCGCAAGTTCACAATTCTGGCACTGCTACTTTTAGTGGCAGGCGTAACGCTTACCACCAGGCGAACGTCTTGCTCGTCTCGTCACATGAATGCAAAAAAATATATATGGGGCGAGGTCTCAGTTCGCCACGAACTACTAGTTTATGGCCCATACTAAGCAAGAGATGTCAATGATACTAATCTTTAGAGTTTTGGCGGGAACGCGAAATAATCATGTCGCTGCTATGTATTATTTTACAAAACTTCTATTTTTAGAGTGTTCATGCATAAAAATGGTGGCGTTTTATTCATAAAGCACCGGTTCACGCGCAGGAGTGTGGGCAAGTGCTATAACGAAGTGATAAATGTTGTTTCCAAAACTCCGAAGAAGCTTGTAGTAAAGTTGACTTTACTAGGGCATGACTGGACTTAGCCGAGACTTACTAACTGTGTCTTTGACTGTAACTTGAACTCATTCGACTTGAAATTCATAAAAAAACTTGATAGGTATATAAAATACTTGACACTGGCAAAAGCACAAAGTGCGACGCCATAATCCTCTTAGAAGGAAAGAAAAATAATTAGAGCTTAATTTTATTAGGACATCAAACTAATAATTAGAAAATAATACAAATTGTCTAACATTATTATTTATTAGATACATCTGCACTATACAACGAAACAATTATATAGTACATTTCTACAGTATACAATAAATTAACATTTGAACAGCACACAAAATATTTTTGTCGTTACGAAGAAAGGCAAATAACATCATCAGCCAGAAGACGTCCACTGCTTCGCCCTGTTTTATAAAGCTACAAGTACAAGCTTACAATTGCACTAGCTTCTTGTACCAGTAACTACAAGTTACCAGTTACAGGTAGATGGTTTGTCTTTAACTTATATACAAGTGCTTGTACTTGTAGTTGGTACACTGGTTGTCTTGTAGCTCTAGATAACGCCGTACTCGATATATTTTTGCGGTGTTGCCAGTTTTTCACTACAAGTAGACTTGTAGCTTTATAAAACAGGGCCCTGGGCTAAGGCCTTCCCCCTAAGTACAGAGGTTGCCATAATCCCCACGCTTGGCAGGCGGCTTGGGTATCGCAGAATGCTAATCCGCACGCTGTCTCGCAGATTGGTCATCTGCGAGACAGCGTGCTTAGCTCAGAACGTTGCCGACTTCTAGAATATACTCAGAACTCCATGAGGCATCACTAAACTAGATTTTAAGATCAACCTCTATGGGATGAACAAGGACTTTTTTTCTTGATTTGAGTGAAATCTTGAGATACTCAACCGATTTTTTTTGTTGAGGAAGAAATCTAAAGATGCTCAAGTCTACTTTAACTGTAACGTTTTTAATCAGATAGCGCGTCAGAGCGAGTGATTTGTGCACAAAGACATGCACAGTTTCGGTACTACATATTTATGATAGCATCTAAGAGCCAATTTTGATTATACTATGTTTTTCCTACTTACTCGTATTTACCTTGAGCTTGAGTAAAAATGTTATAGGCGCTGAATTTCATAAAACTATGCGAGTTCGTATAGGCCGAGTGGCCAGGCCTAGTGTCCGAGTTAACGTGCCGCCCGAATGCCTCTGACATGATAAAGAAATATAGATTAAACAACACCGAGACCAACAATTTAAAATGGGCATGCTCCAGGGGCTCAGTTGTAAATACCACTCCCAGTCACCGATCCGAAGTCTGAGCTGATCATCCATCTGTGATCTTTTAGAACCACCAAGCTACACCAAGACCGCCATTTATTTTGATTATAATTTGTGTACAAAATTAATAAATTTCAACAGCTATTAGAATGGATTTATTCTTAAAACAATTTAATAGATATGTGGTTATATTGCTTTTATAACATTCGTAATTATTTTTTAATTCATATCGAGAAATCGGCGGCACTAAGTAAAACATCCATAAGTACAAAATTGATAATTTTAAGTTCAACTGAAATTTAAAATTAAATCGCGTGCAGTCTACAATTTTTTTAAAGTGTAAACGTAGCGTAAACTTAAAGTGTAAAGTTGACACCTTTGTGAACCCATTATGGTTATTTTAATCACTGTAACACATACAAGTGAGAAAACTCTTTCCTTGATACTGTGTTGTTTACCACAGCTGGCAAGGAAAGGGCTGCCGTAAAAGCTATTGAGATTTCTGCCCACTATGCCGTACTTGACCGTACTAGGAAGGTGTCAGGCAAAAATATATTCTTTGTATTGCAGAGTATGACACTATTCTCACTACGCCGTTCCGTCGCCGACCAACACCGTCGCGTACCATGCACGGATCGTCAACAAATTGTTGACGAGAATCCGTCGACCTATTTCAGTGGGCATAGTAGAGCGTATCGTGTTGCTTTCGGTGGCTTGTAAGTCCATAGCACGGTCATAGTATGGTGGGCAGACTCCTTTAAACTTTAGATTTAATATATCATAGTTCTTATTAATACAATTACAGATCAATTCATTAAAGGTCTTACTTAAAAACGCTATTTAAGATAACAAGTGTCATTTAACTTTAAGGATTTTAAGTAAGGACGCACATTTAGTTTTTTTTTTGTTATGTTTTATTTTGAAATTAATTGTAATTAATCTTAAACTCCACATCCGTGAAGTGTGCAGTCTTAGGTATTATTACCTCAACAACGATTGCACGGACACGTGCGATGTAGTAACAGTTGACAATGGGCTCACGCCACTTTCCTTGGCGAGCGCACTGAAGAAACTTATTTTTATTTATAATTGGTTCTAAGCTACAAGATCAACAGCTAAATAAATTTATATCATTTTTTTATACTTATAAAAAATTAATACTTATGGTGTTTTACCTCGTACCAGCGAAATACATTTGCATTATTTTTAAGTAGCCCAGGACGATGACAAGGAAGATTCATTTGAACTGAGCAAAAACGCCTAACATTGAGTAAATACAATCAATTGACGAATACATATAATTTTTAACATTAATACCATTAATAAATATATAATTTTATTACAGCTACAAACATGTAGACATAGAATTCTAATATATTGAAAACAATTTTAACCATGGAATGTTTTACATTGAGCACCCTAATGTTAACATTTTTAACAATTAAAAATAATATATTATGCATGAATATAATGTTTAAAATATATCTATTAATTATCACGCAGAAACATTTATTGTTAAAGTGGGAAGGTTCAGCCCAAAAGTTGCGAGATGGCGTAATAAACATTTTTACATCGATTTACGAGCTACTTTAAATTTAATTTCAATCTACGTCATAAAAATGTTTTCAATAAAAATAATGGTAGCGCAAAGAGATGTCTTGGCAACCCTGGATTTGATCATCCGCCTTATGTTTATGGATGTAACAATAGGGTAGATGACTGATGTTTATATCGTTGAAACCAATAGCTTTGATGAAGAATTTAAGTAAATAAATATAGTATGTTAATTGAAAAAATAATTTATATCGGTTAATAATGTTTTGAAATATGAGCGTTTAAAGTTTTTGTTAGAGCTAACTCTGTCCGTTTCCCACAAAACAAAAAAATGACGTCACGCCTTACTTCTCAGAATATAATTTATATGGCGTACAGAGAAGTGACGTCACGATTTGCTGATTCGCCTCTCTGTCTAGTATGATATTAAAATGCTTATTTTTGACCAGATTTTCGGTTTCTTTTCATTAATCAGCTATATTTATGGGCTATATTTTAATAGGACAATAACAAAAAAATCAGTCATCTAGCCTATTATACTCACGTGGATGAGCTTTTTCACGACGGCGACTAATGTGGTTACAAAGTTGTAGATATGATAGAATATACTTGGTTGAACCTTTCGATCGGCTCGGCATAAATGCACAGACATGTTCTTAGTCAAGCAACTAAATACCTACAAAAACAGGGATTTTGATATCTAACCATTATGTTGTTATTTTAGTAGACCTTGTTTCTTGCCAAGTATAGACTTCAGTCATGGGGTTAAAATTTCGGTTAGCCGCTATAGAATCTTTTAAAACTTTACTAAGAAAAAAATATCACAAACAAATAAATATTTGAACTAAAAACGTCTTATCACAATTTGAACTAAACTCAAAAATTAAGTACATCGAATAAATACTGATTAACAAAAAAAATATAACGGAGAAAACCCTATAAATAAATAAGTATATTTCGCTAAGGCTCGCTGTTCGAAAGCACCTACTTGGTAACAAATATATTATATTTATAATTTACATTATAATAAAATGTATCCATAACTATTGAGTCCGTGTTAATGTAAGTAGATATAATGAAATGTTACAATAAAACACTTCGAACCAGAAATAATCTCGTCAAACCAAAAAAAATTAGGAAATCATAAGTATTTTGCACCCTGAGACTCGATGGAGTGACGATATACGAAGAACAGCTACAGCTTGACTATGATAGGCTAATTTGGATGATGCTATTAATAAAGTATTTTTATTATTTAACGCTAGATAAAGAGCGCGTTTAGATAGATGTGACCTCTTGTGCGCAATACAAAACAAATGTAACAAATGCCTTGTAAATTAATGACAGTTCCAAAATGTCAGCTGTTAAAATATCAAGTGACCTACGTTGCTGGAAAGGGATAGAGCATCTCCTCTAAATCTCTCCAAAAATTATAAACAATTATTATATGTAACTAGCTGACCAGACATTATTGTCTTGTTCGGAAAATCTCTTTCAGCTATTTCAGTTTGTTTTGTCAATTTTTCGTTATATTTTTTCTTTATTAATCTAATTCGACCTATAACGAACATTTTTAAACAAAAAAAAACTGCTAAATCTGTCCAGCTGTTCTCGAATGATACGGTAAGCAAGTAATAGCATTAAATTTTTATATTTGTATAGATAGATAGTTTACGGTCTTCGTGTAGTTTTTAGTAAGATTTAAAAGCATACTCTTCTATTGTAACATTTCATTTACTGTACTAAAATCGATAATTCTTTAGAAAATAATACTTACACAATTTACTTCGACGGAATAACACAAATAATACAATACTTTAATTTAATACAAAACAATATAACAATTTTCTTGTACACATTTCAACTATAATAAGGTAAAATATAAAACCTAAAGCAAAACATAATTTCGTTGATTAATTAATAACAGTTTTAATAGACTTATTGTTATGGTGTTACTTGTAACATTTGCTTGTATTGTGTTTGGATATATTGTAACATTACAGCTACGCGGCGAACGCGATAAATTATCCTAAAATCATTGAGTTAATATCTAAAGAGTCACAAACGTGACTATTATTTATTTATTTATTTTATTGGGCCAGAAAATTAGCCTCGCAATCCAGCGGGGCAACGTGGCCATATAGCATTTTGGGTCTATCATCTATAGGTTTGCTAGCTATAGGTACTTTAAACGGTCTCTTATATCGGTTATTATTTTTTAAATATTAGTTTAGTTTATTTAGGTAGTTTTTTGTACACCTAATTTAGGTAGAATATTTGGTACATAATTACAGTTATTATAATGAATACAATATTCAAACGTGCAAAAAAAAAAACAGCGCCAAAACTCGGCGCACGCTATGCAGTGCGCAGACTTTTTGAACGACTTGAACTACGATAAGACACAAGCGTTCAAGCATACATTGAACACTATACAAACGACATAACGTCTAAATTCGAACAATTGTGAACTATATAATGCACGTACAGGTATGTACAACGGCACTCGGACGTTTTTTGACTGTTTTCACTTAGAGATTGTGACTCTTTCGATATTAGCTCAATGCCTAAAATGTTACAAATCATTCGCCACCTTTTAGTTTTACACACATAAATAATTATCGGCCGTATTGGACTTCATAATACTTGACTTAACGGATCATAAGTACCTCATAGGACTTTTGTCATTATATATTTTAATTATTTTTGTATGAAATGATTCCACACTTATGGTATTTCTGTTTTTAAAGCTTAAACAGGAAGACAAATTATGACCTCTGGCAGGACTCGAACCTGCATACGAGCAGTATCTATGGGCTTCCGTCCCAACTGCTTTGCCAATTAAGCTACAGAAGTATCTGCCTTAGATGCCAAATTTCTCAACCTGTTATAAGCTACCAACTAAAGCGTTGGTGGCGCCATCTGTAAATTTTTGTATCACAAATATTTACCCAAGCCGAACCGTTACAGGTTCCAAGGCCTGACGAGAGAAGTCGCACTGGCTATACGTAAGTAACCATAGAGACTGCTCGTATGCAAGTTCGAGTCCTGCCAGAGGTCATAATTTTTCTTACTGTTTAAGCTTTAAAAACAGATATATTTTGATGTCCTAGCATTTGAACTAAATCTTCCAAAAGTAACTATATTGTTTATTATAACTCTTTCGCCTATTTCTAAACTATATTATATTTTGCTATATTATATTTCGCTATACTATACTCTGCTATATTTTGCTATATAAATCTATCTTTGTCAAGCTATTTTATTCATTAAATTGGTCTATATTTCTAAGCACTCGTGAAAATTTCAGGTATTTTTTTATTATATTTTTAAATTGATTAACCCCTTAACCGGCATGTAAAGATGCATCTCTGGTTGCCCACCACCTACAAAAACGAACAGGGTTGCCATACTCGTTTACATAATACTATAAAATATATCGATAACTAATAGTGTTTTATAGCTTTATTTCTTGTCAAGTATAGACGTATATGACGGTCATTGGGTTAATCTTCAATTTAATTAGATATATATGATTTCAAATCAATATGCACACGTTTTAATCTAATTACCTGTAAAATTAAAAATTACACCACACCGCTAAGGCCTTCACGCGTTTAATAGCTTGAAACTACTTTATAAATAATTACAAAAAGTTGTTTGTAAGGGAACTAATTAAATTTGTAACGATAAATTTTAAATTTGACACTTTTTGTATATTCTTTAGATAAATTGCAAAGTATATATGTAAATTCATATCTTCAATAGCTTAATTGTTTATATTACCTTGACATACATGTTGGTCTTTTTTTGGTATTTAAAAATATAATAAGAAAGAAAAAAATACTTTCAAATAAATAATACATAATTTCGTTTCGTACAATGGCACCTGATTTTATAATTTCATTTATATGGCAATATTTGATAATAAATAAATATAATCATGGAATGTTTTAGGAACGACCGTTCAAAATTAAGTACATTTTATTTAATAATAACACAATAAATTATCTACAACTGAGGCAAAACCAAATAATTAAAAACAACAAAAAAGACTGTTTTTTGAACAATTTTAACTTATTGTGTTTTACCTCTCAGCCGTCGACATACAAAAACAAATGCGTAGGGCAAGTATTGATTAAAATAAGGAAGTAATAACTATACATGAAAATGGACTTACTTTACATTAAGCATAAAGCTTATAATGGTGTTATTATGCCGACACGTCAAAATTCTCTGTCATTGTATTATTATGCAAATCATTTTTCAACGACTTTCTAACCGATAGACCCTTGTCTACGGAAACTTACAGACAACGCATTGGTGGAATAGCGCTCATACGAGTTATTTGGGAACGAGTCCCGCACACACCAATTGATTATAGTTTGATTTACTTATAAACTTTTTTTTCCTTATTTGATAGTTTTTTGAATATTTATTTATTTATTCACTTATAATTATATTTTTTATAAGATAGAGAGACATGCGGGTCTAATAGTAAGAGGTCTCCGCCATTTTTGGGCTACTGCAGAAGCATTGTCAATGCGTTGCCTATTCCTCAGGATAAGGATGTCATGTCTATAGGATTGAAAGTCGTTGGCAATAAATATCATCGATCATAACTCGGCTAAAAAGATTTGGAATGTTTTTTTTTCTCCTGGCAATACTGCAGATAATCACGTATGTATTCATCCAATGAGCGGAATCCATTCTCCTCTAGTACCACGGGGTTGCTAGCATTCAAAACTCCGATAGTCGCGGCTCAATTAATTTCCACTCCTTTTTGCCAAGTTATAAATAGTATACTGGCAAGTTATAGAGTATTTTGCATTCAGTATAATGCTATAGCTTATATCTTGGTGAGCAAGCCGTCTAGTTCTAACAGAGAAGGCAGCTCGATGTCCTCTAATCGGATGGCAGACGGATTGAACGGGAATTGAACAGAGAAAATCATCTTGGAGTCCATGAGGAGGTTTTGCTGGAATTTATGAAAAATTAAATTAGTTAAGGTTAGTAAAATGAAATCAAAATTAATTATTGCATAAAAAAATATTCTTTTTGGATTGTACACCGTGACTTTTTTCCCTGCATTTATTTCAGGAACGCGACATTAGTAAATTTAAATAAAAATAGAAAAATATATATTATAATATATTTTTATATACAATGTGTAACAAAAAGGTTCAACAACACTGAAGGGTATGTATGTATTCATCACTATGAACAACTTTTACTATGGGGCCAACCCTGAAATCGCGGAAAAAACCAGCTGTTCCGTACAATAAGTTCATTGACCTTGAACAAAATATATGGCAAAGCAAATTTTTTTTCACGATTTCAAGGTTGGCCCCATAGTGAAAGTTGTTCATATTGATGAGTACCTACATACCCTTGCGTATTGTTGAACCTTTTTGTTACACGTTGTATATTATTTGACTTTTTTTGTTTGTAATAGTGTGCCCTACCCTGACCCATATATTCAATGTAGTATCTCACCGGCTCCTTGTCGGGGTGGAGTCCCGCCTTCTCCTGCATTTTCTTCTGTATCTCGTGGATGAACTCGCGGGTCACCTTAACCTCGTACTCCTCCGCGGGCGTGTACATATTCAGGATCTGCGCAAATAAGTATGTATTAACAAAAAAAATAATTAAGCAATCTATCAGGTTTCCATATTACAAGCTTTGCTTAATTTGGGGCTAGATGGCGCTTTGTGAATTTTTTTGTCCGATATTTATTTATTTTATATTAAATAAAATTGTTCTTAAATAGTAGATTACTCACCTAGGGATCAAAAGTAAAGAATGTGTCAGATCTCATGTATATTGTCTCCGTGACAAACATGAGATCTGAGGCTTCTTTACTTGCTCCCGTGGTGTGTATACGATTTTACGTGCCGGTGCGGGGAGGAAGTGGTTCTTTTCGCTCCGCGTAGTGGGGCTAAAGTAGCCACTTTAGTCCCGCAAGCATGTAAAGTCAATTTATCAAGTAGTGCCTCCAAGGCCAAATCTCCAGAACGTCATGAAACGTTGTTACCTTGCAGACTTGCATGGCGGTGAGGTTGGAGCACATCTCGACGGTGCTCTGCACGTCCTGCATGGACTTGCGCGCCTGCAGCAGCTGCACCGCCTGCGTTATGGGGCGCAGCACGCTCAGGATCTCTTCCACCTGGGGACACAACACATTATTATACAACACCTTCTGCAAGACGTCTCGTTGTACGTAGAGGTAGATGTTGGCCCTGGAAATGTTCGTCTTTGTCATTTATTATATAAGGAAGAAAGAGATATGTTTCCTTTTGAACTGTTTAACAGCCATTTGGTACGAATGTCGGTTAAACAGTAAGTTGTATAAGCTGAGTAGAGAGCTAAGGGGACTTCTTCAACTCCTCCACAATTTTTCGTTGTTTATCGTAACAACAGAAGAGGTGAAACTTGAAGTTTGTGAAAAGAGGTAAAGCTTGAAATTTGTGAGAAGAGGTGAAGTTTGAAGTTCGTGAGATTCGTGAGAAGAGGTGAAGTTTGAATTTCGTGAGATTCGTGAGAAGAGGTGAAGTTTGAAGTTCGTGAGATTCGAGAGAAGAGGTGAAGTTTGGAGTTCGTGAGATTCGTGAGAAGAGGTAAAGTTAGGAGTTCGTGAGATTCGTGAGAAGAGGTGAAGTTTGGAGTTCGTGAGATTCGTGAGAAGAGGTAAAGTTAGGATTTCGTGAGATTCGTGAGAAGAGGTGAAGTATTTCCCCGATTGCGATTTTTCTTGACGGTTTTCAATGAGTTCATATCTGCATGCAAGTATTTTATATCTTTAAAAATATAGGAATGCACGAGCGAGATAGCGCGTACTATTCTGGACCTAAAGGCGGATTCAGTACATTTGTAGTGGTGTACTTACGCTCTTCTGTCCGTACTCGGCGAGGTGTTCCTTGATCCACGTCTCCAGGTGCGAGATGTTGTACCGGATCTGCAGCCCCTTGGCCCAGCAGCACAGGTCCTTGCGCAGGAGCAGCTGGTTCAAGCTGTACGCGCATATGTAGTAGAACAGCTGGAACAATAACACGTATATTAAGTACTGCTAGTATATTATTTTATACTCTACTAGAGGTCGCCCGCGACTTCGTCCGCGTACGGAAGAAATTCGGCCCGCTCCCAAAATTCACCACTTTAAATCATCCAGAGCAATTTTTTACGCCCCCCTCCCAACTCTCCCGACTCTACCAACTCCCCCGCCCCTCCCCCCACCCCAACTTCCCTTCCTTTGAATGGACTGCCCAAATATCAATTTTCATCACTATAACATCAAAAACAATGAACTAACAACATTTCACCCCCCTTTAAATCGTCCCTGTCAAAAAAATGTTGAAAATAGTATTTTTTATTTTAAATTAACTATCCAAATCTAAATTTTCGTGACTAAAAGTCCAAAAACAAAGGACTTTCATACAAACTTTCCCCCTCCTTTTTCCTCCTCTTGGGGGTCGAATTTCGTAAAAAAATATCTTAGTACACCCCTCCGCATTGAGACAAATACACCCTCCAAATTTCAAGTCTGTACGACCAGCGGTTTGGGCTGTGCTTTGTCTGTCAGTCAGTCAGTCAGGACAGAGCCTTTTATATATATAGATAGATAGATTTTTACAGTGTCGATAGTAAACCATGCTCGGCAGGCGGCTTGGGGTTTGCGTGTTGTCTTTTTATGAACTTATGAAGTTATGTTAACAAACTTAATAATTTCACGCCAGTGAACTATTTCGATCTTTTCAAGGTCACAAATCTTTAAAAAAATAAAGTAACATTTCCCTGTAGCATTCTACAGAACAACTTTTTAACACAATATGTTTTAGCTTTTCTACCTGCACTTTCGCTAGCAGCACTTTAAATGTTTAACACACATTAAAAATAAAATAATAAAAGCAGCTAAAATATTTGGCAGTTAAATTTATTCGATCATTCCTTTCAAACTGAGTTATATCCATAACTACGGTTCTTTAGCTAGCAGCATTACTTTGAAAAGTGTCATTTCAATCTGTCAGTTTAGTCCGTTTAATTATGAATCCTACTATAGTGGTTAGGACCCTACGTGGTGATTATTGTGATTGCGCTATATTCTGACCTGTTTAAAGATAGTGACCCGCAGCGGCTCGTCCACGTGGTACGTGTGGAGGTGCTCGTGCATGGCGGTGAGCTCGTGCTTGAGCCGCGAGGGCCCCGGCGTGGGGCCCGCGGCGGGGGCCCGCACGGGGCCCGACAGCCCGCTGATCTCCTCGTGCTCCAGGATCGCGGGCACGATCAGGCGCTCCAGCTGACGCTCCAGCAGGGTGATTAAACCTGGAAATGAAACGACACCAACATAAATATATCGAGTTGTACAACAAATGTATCAGGTACTACAACAAATGTATTCGGTACCAAAAGACATGTATCAGGAAAGAAAGAAATTATTTATTTTTATCACACAAGACATGTATCAGATACCCTAAGAAATGTATCAGATACCCTAAGAAATGTATCCGGTACCAAAAGACAAGTATCAGGTACCATGAGATATGTATCCGATACCACAAGAAACGTGGTACCTGATGCAGATGCGGTGCTGATGCTGCTGTTGTACATTAAGTTCATTGACCTTGGACAAAATGTATGGAACAGCTGATTTTATTCCCGTGATTTCAGGGTTGGCCCCAGTCAAAAGTTGTTAATAATGATGAGTACATACATACCCTTCAGTATTATTGAACCTTTTTGTTACACGTTGTATAGTTGTACTAGAGGTTGCCCGCGACTTCGTCCGCGTACGGAAGAAATTCGGCCCGCTCCCAAAATTCACCACTTTAATTCATTCCGAGCCAACTCTACAACTATCAACTCCCCCCCCCCCCCCAACTTCCCCCCTTTGAATGAACTACCCAAATATCAATTTTCATCACTATAACTTCAAAAACAAAGAACTTTCCATACAACATTCCACCCCCCTTTCCCCCTTAAATCGTCACTGTTTTTTTTTTTTAAATAGCTTTTTTTATTTTAAATGAACTATCCAAATCCAAATTATCTTGACTAAAAGTACAAAAACAAATACAAACTTTCTCCCCTCCTTTTCCCCCGTTGGGAGTCGATTTTCGAAAAATCCTTTCTTAGTACACCCCTCCGCATCGAGACGAATACACCCTCCAAATTTCAAGTCTGTACGACCAGCGGTTTGGGCTGTGCGTTGTCTGTCAGTCAGTCAGTCAGTCAGTCAGGACAGAGCCTTCTATTATTATAGATTTGAGTGTACCTTGGTAGATCCAGACGGCGATGTCGCTGAGCACCTGCCTGTACTCGGAGAGGTCGAATATCCGCAGGCACTGCTGGTTCTGGCGCGCAGTGTTGCCGGACTGGTACACGGTGTCGCCGCTGTACTGGCGCAGGTTGTTCAGGAGCCTGGACGCGCAAACAGAAGTTTTCTTAAATGTTTGAGAGATTCAGAGTCCGCCTTGGAAAGTAAAAACAACCGACATCAATTTCGAGTGCCTGTATGATTTTTCCAGTTCCTTGGATTTAACCAAACTGCTGAACCGATTTCGATAAAATTTATATGGGACCACCTCTGAAGTATCACCTACCAAACAAAAATAGAATCATCAAAATCAATTCATAAACGCGTCACATACAAAAATGTATGGAACAGATGTTATTTTTTTTGTGATTTCAAGGTTGGCCCCATCGAACCCCCAGTGGTTCATCCTGGGCCGATCGAATTCAAATGGCTGGCACGCGCTATCTCAGACACAGGTTATCACATGTCACGCACGTCATCAGGCAGAAGACGTCCATTGGATGAAGGCCTCCCCCTTAATAGGGGAGCGGGCGCCATAATCCCGACGCTCCCTCGTCCTCCGCCTCCATACTCATCACCGTTAATCGAGAGGACGCTGCCGTTATCGGGTGCAATTTTAGCACATACCCAGGTCATGAAACATAACATACTTAACAGTACTTCATCATCATCCAGAAGACGTCCACTGCTGAACGAATGCCTCCCCCTTAGACCGCCACACTGTACGACAACCTGCCATTTGCATCCACCGGTTGCCCGCGACTTGTACAATGTCGTCGGTCCACCTAGTGGGAGGCCGCGCCTACGTCCACCTCAGTGGGAGGCCGCGCCTACGTCCACCACAGTGGGAGGCCGCGCCTACGTCCAACACAGTGGGAGGCCGCGCCTACGTCCACCACAGTGGGAGGCCGCGCCTACGTCCACCACAGTGGGAGGCCGCGCCTACGTCCACCTAGTGGGAGGCCGCGCCTACGTCCACCACAGTGGGAGGCCGCGCCTACGTCCACCACAGTGGGAGGCCGCGCCTACGTCCACCACAGTGGGAGGCCGCGCCTACGTCCACCTAGTGGGAGGCCGTGCCTACGTCCACCTAGTGGGAGGCCGCACCTACGTCCACCACAGTGGGAGGCCGCGCCTACGTCCACCTAGTGGGAGGCCGCGCCTACGCCCACCTAGTGGGAGGCCGCGCCTACGCCCACCTAGTGTCAGGCCGCGCCTACGCCCACCTAGTGTCAGGCCGCGCCTACGCCCACCTAGTGGGAGGCCGCGCCTACGCCCACCTAGTGGGAGGCCGCTCCTACGTCCACCTCAGTGGGAAGCCGCGCCTACGCCCACCTAGTGGCAGGCCGCGCCTACGTCCACTTAGTGGGAGGCCGCGCCTACGTCCACTTAGTGGGAGGCCGCGCCTACGTCCACCTCAGTGGGAGGCCGCGCCTACGTCCACCTCAGTGGGAGGCCGCGCCTACGTCCACCTAGTGGGAGGCCGCGCCTACGTCCACCTAGTGGGAGGCCGCACCTACGTCCACCTAGTGGGAGGCTGCGCCTACGTCCATCTAGTGGGAGGCCGCGCCTACGTCCACCTCAGTGGGAGGCCGCGCCTACGTCCACCTAGTGGGAGGCCGCGCCTACGTCCACCTAGTGGGAGGCCGCACCTACGTCCACCTAGTGGGAGGCTGCGCCTACGTCCATCTAGTGGGAGGCCGCGCCTACGTCCACCTCAGTGGGAGGCCGCGCCTACGTCCACCTAGTGGGAGGCCGCGCCTACGTCCACCTAGTGGGAGGCCGCACCTACGTCCACCTAGTGGGAGGCTGCGCCTACGTCCATCTAGTGGGAGGCCGCGCCTACGTCCACCTCAGTGGGAGGCCGCGCCTACGTCCACCTAGTGAGAGGCCGCGCCAAGAACCTTTCTTCCCCATCGGTTGTCAGTTCTTCGAGCGATGTGTCCTGCCCACAGGCACTACAACTTGCAAACCCTGCGAGCCCATGCGAAACAGTACTTACCGCAACATATTGGCGAGCCAGAGTGCATTATATTCAACGCTGTCCTGACGTTTTTTAAGGGTCTTCTTGACACCGGTGCGGACTGCCTTCATCAGCTGGTGCATCTTGGGCTCGTCGTCCACGTGGTCCATGTGCCGGAGCATCATGAATAAGATGTAGGCTGGCAGGCCGGGGAGCATGCCTACTGCTACCTTAGGTTTTAGCTCTGGAATCAGTGGTAATAAGTTTATAAGACGACGAAAAAAAAAGGCGTGTAAGGTTTTCAGGGTTCGTGTATGTATGTGAGTTTCTTTCCACCATAACTTCTAAATGCCTGAACAGATCGCATTACGAGTGACACTGGCTATAAATTTTATGTTTTTTTAAAAATATATTTAGGCTGTATGACGCCATTTTCAAATGTAAAAATAGTTTTTATACTCGCGATATACGAACTCGTGCTTTTATTTTTTTTATAAGAGATAACTTATTATAGGCTTATTTTTTGAAAAAAAAAAAGACAATATTGCGATTTTATCAAATGTTTTTTACCTTTTAATTAGGCAGTCGTGATTTTTTTTAAATAAATGTCTTGTTTTACGCTAAATAACATCAGACAACATAACTTTATTTTTCAGACCAAAATGGTTTATGGTTCGTGCCAGACGGATTGGAAATCCAGTTACTACATAAACAAACAGCCAGGCACAGAACAGATATCCACAGATATCTATGTTTGTCACCCCTGATTGAACAACTGAAAGGTCAATGCACTGTATTGCCAAACCGCCTGGCGCGAACTGTGGGCACGTAACGTATTCGGGACCCAACTCACCCGTGATAAGTCTCTTAATGATGATACTTTCGTCTTGGACCTTGTACTCGAACATGCCGAGGTATTCCCTCTCCTTCTTGCGCGTCACTGGCGCCATCTCTAGCGTCATGTTCGCGGACTGCGGCACGATCGAATCTGATAATAAGATAACATTTGAATAACACAAGAAAACAAACATTAAGGATCGACAAGTTGACGGCTCGAACTCATCGGTGGGCGCGGCTAAAACGCATGCTCTCTTCATCAAACAAACTGTGGGAAAGGGAGAAAGAAAGATAAATGAGCGCGCAAATATTTTTTTTCGACCTTTGGCTGCAGTTGTGTGGTTGAATAAACTCTGAGTTAATTTATTCCAACTTAAGTTATTTGAAATGTTTATAGACTAAACTATGCCGCTTGATAAATTATTTTAGAGTTTTCGTATTCCTTATGTTATTTATTTACGTCCAATGTGGCGTTAAAATTGAGCTAAAATGCAAGATGTTTCCTGGCTCATAACTTTCATGTTTATTAACTTTTTACTTTTGTAATAAATTTACAATCCTAGATAATGAAGAGATCAATCGATATAATACTTAGTCTTGGACCTACAAAATTACATAGTGGAGTAGTAATACTACCGCGTTTCTATGGAGAAGTGACCAACTTGTCTACTCTTAATAAACCGACTTATGGGACAACCTCGTGAGTATACCCTTTTAAACATAAAAAGGTTTGAAATCGCAAAAAATATGCTTTATGCATAAAAAATACATAAAGTCGAACGAGGAACGTCCTCCTTTTTTGAAGTTGGTTAAAATGTATAACGGCGAAATTTCTTCACTTACTCAATACTTTAATACTTTACGTGCCCCGCAGGGGCTAACAGACTAGACACTTTAGTAGACAATAGGCTAGATGACTGGTTTTTTTTTATTGTCCTATTAAAATGTGGCTCATAAATATAGCTGATTAATGAAAACAAAATGAAAATCTGATCAAAAATAAGCAACTTATAAGCATTTTAATATCATGCTAGACAGAGAGGCGAAACAGCAAATCGTGGTGACGTCACTTCTCTGTACGCCATATAAATTCTATTCTGACAAGTAAGGCGTGACGTTATTTTTTGTTTTGTGGGAAAGGGACAGAGTTGTCTCTAACGAAAACTTTAAGCGCTCATATATCAGAACATTGTTAACCGATTGAAATTATTTTTTCAATAAACATACTATATTTACTTAAATTCTTCATCAAAGCTATTGGTTTCAACGATATAAACATCAGTCATCTACCCTATATACCTCCGCTACGCGAAGCGAAAGGAACCACTTCCTCCCCGCAGCGGCACGTAAAATCGTATACACACCACGAGAGCAAGTAAAGAAGCCTCAGATCTCATGTTTATCTCCCGAAGCGAAGCCGACGGTGATTCGCCTCGGGAGACAAACATACATGAGATTTGAGACATTCTTTACTTTTGATCCCTAGGTGAGTAATCTACTATTAGATTTCGACATGTAACGTCACAAGACTTATGACTCCTGACTCCACACGTTGGTGTAACAAACGTCACACTACGTTACCCCGTCCGTGAACGTGTGACGTAATTGATGGATGGTCTCTTTCTGCGTGAGGTGAAAAGTAAATTGCTCACCATTGCTTTCGAGGATATCGTTGACGTCATCAATGCCGATGTCTTTCAACTTGTTCACCAGCAATCGGATCTGGTTCTTGTAGCGGCGACAGCTTCCAGAGAGTTTGTCCACGCGTTCCTAGAAAACGTCATGTTGTAAAGTTTTTTTTTATGCAGTGCCAGAATTGTGAACTTGCGAACACAATCCTGCGCCGCACTGCACTGCGCTCGTCACCCTGAGATATTAGATGTTAAATATCTTCTTTCCCTTTTTTTATTCAATCGTCTGACGAGACGAGCGAGACGTTCGCCTGGTGGTAAGCGTCACGCCTGCCCATAGCTGTGACTTGCGAACAAAAACTTGCGCCGCACTGCACTGCGCTCGTCACCCTAAAATATTAGATATTAAATCTCTTCATGCCCAGTAATTTCTCTGGTAACATTTCCTTTCAAACCGAAACACAGTAATGCTTGCACACTACTGCTTGGCGGTTGAATAACTGGCATATGTGTGGTACATACCCAGGCGGACTCTGCAATAGAGTCCTACCACTACAATAAAGGCGGTCATTCATTAAGTGCCGAATTACGTGCTTGAGTGGATAAGTGATATAATGTGGTAAAACAAGTATTTCCGTGTTGTTTTCAATACTTCTCTGTATCTCTTATCTTGTTATTGTGTAACTCATTATGATTTCCTTGACCAGATACATTGAGCTATAATAACAATAGAGTCACAAACGTGCAAAAAATTAGTCCGCGCCAAAACGCCATTCAGTGCGCCGACTTTTTGAACAACTTGAACTACGATAAGACACGAGCGCCCAAGCATACATTGAACACTATACAAGCGACATAACGTCTAAATTCGAACAAATGTGAACTATACAGGCTGCCAGTTTGAACACCGTTATCCTTCTAGGATTTCATTGTACTTATCATTATGAACAACTTTTACTATGGGGCCAACCTTGAAATCGTGAAAAAAATATCTGCTGTTCCATACATTTTGTCCAAGATCGATGAACCTTTTTGTATGGAACAGCTGTTATTTTTTCGTGATTTCAGGGTTGGCCCCATAGTAAAAGTTGTTCATAATAATGAGTACAATGATATCCTAGAAGGATAACGGTGTTCAAACTAACACCCCGTATAATGGACGTATAGCTATGTACAACGGCACTCGGTCGTTTTTTGACTGTTTTCACTTAGAGATTGTGACTCTTTATATATTAGCTCAATGACCAGATACTATCAAAAACTTGAAAAAATGCTTATAGGTACTTGACACTGGCAGAACGCACAAAGTGTGATGCCGTAAAATAAAAATACTTACCTGTAATGATAAGCTCTCAGCTGCCAACCGAATGATTTCGTTTTGCGCAAACTCTTGCGCTTTGTTCTTTGGTTCTGCACTCAATTCGGTGCTGAGTAATCTGAAACAGATTTTATCACATCACTAGAGGATCTGGTGAACTTTGTACCACCTAAAAAAGTTTCCTAAACCACCCTAGTAAAGAGAAGACACAAAAAAAATACATTTTCGAGTTTTGCGTGATGGCAATGGATCCTCCCCTCCCTATTAAAGAAGAGGCCTTCGTTCAGCAGTGGACCTCTACTTGCTGATGATGACGAAAGGGGTCAACAATACTGAAGGGTATGTATGTACTCATCATTATGAACAATTTTTACTTTGGGGCCAACCTAAAGTCGCGAAAAAAACCAGCTGTGTTCCATACATTTTGTCCAAATTCAATGAACTTTTTTTATAGACAGTTTCTTTTTGCGATTTCATAGTTGTCCCATAGGAAAAGTTGTTCATAATGATGAGTACATACGTACCCTTCAGTACTGTTCAACCATTTTGTGACACCTGGTTTATGAAATGCGATTTCATAGTTGCCCCATAGTAAAAACCTTTTTGTGACCACCTGAGAATATGAAATAGATTTATTTTATTAGATCATTCTTTCTCTATCGTCTTCAAATAACATTTAGCATAAAAATTAAGAGCATAATTATGCGAAGAAGTCGTAGAGACTCCTTTACCAATCTAAAAAAAACGGAAAAAAAGCAGGTTACGTAGTATCATTACTATAGCTTGGCTAAACTGCATCCAGAACCACCAGAGGACGGGTAGCAGCTTTGCCGATGATATAGTAATCATGGCAGTCTCTGTAGGACCTCAATACTATGCTCAGCGACCTCAGTAACGTTTCCAAACAGGTGGGTCTTAAATTGAACATGAACAAGACGAAAATCGTATCCATTGCCCATTTTTAATTGGTTACGACAAACTATAATTCATACATCATCAATCATCATCATCATTCATTCATTCATTCATTCATTCATTCATTCATTCATTCATTCATTGGTCTATTTATCTATTGTAGTTATTGTATAATACGACCTTCGTGATAAATTTTCTTCAAATTTTAGCCGCAATTAGAACATGTGTTATAGTGGTGCATCGTTGAAAGTTGATGGTGACTATGAACTTAGAAGATGATGAAGCGTAGTCTATGGTCCTTAACAGAACCTTCAATGATTACAGTGGCCCTGAAAAGGGCCTTTTGTGATTACAGTACAGTGGCCCTGAAAAGGACCTTTTGTGATTACAGTACAGTGGCCCTGAAAAGGACCTTTTGTGATTACAGTACAGTGGCCCTGAAAAGGGCCTTTTTGTAATTACAGTGATGTGACCCTTATAATGACCTTTTGTGATTACAGTACGGTGGCTCTAAAAAGTGCCTTTTGTGATTATAGTGCAGTGGCCCTGAAAAGGGCCTTTTGTGATTACAGTGTAGTGGCCTTAAAAAGGACGTTTGTGATTATAGTGCGGTGGCTCTTAAAAGGGCCTTTTATGATTATAGTGCAGTGGCCCTGAAAAGGGCCTTTTGTGATTAGTGCGGTGGCCCTAAAAAGAGCCTTTGTGATTACAGTGCGGTGGTCCTGAAAAGGGCCTTTTGTGACTACAGTGCCTTGGCCTTAAAAAGGACCTTTTATGATTACCGTGCAGTGGCCCTTAAAATAGCCTTATAAGATTACAGTGCAATGGCCCTAAACCGGACCTTATGTGAATACAGTGCGGTGGCCCTAAAAATTGCATTTTATGATTACAGTGCCGTGGGGCACTAAAAGGACCCTTTGTGATTACAGTACAGTGGCCCTGAAAAGGGCATTTTGTGATTACAGTGCCGTGGCCTGAAATAGGTGGTGATTACAGTGCAGTGACCCTGTAAAGGGCCTTTTTAGATTACAGTACAGGGGCCTTAAAAATGTTAATTTGTGATTACAGTACAGGGGCCCTAAAAAGGGCCTTTTGTGATTACTGGTGGCTCTGAACAAGGCTTTCGGTGATAACGGCCCTTAAACGTGTTGCATAAAAGAGGCTGTTTCTTTCTGATCCATTATAATTTAGGAAAAAGCACTTTTAATGATTTTGATAAGAATGAAAAAATGAAGTTCGTGCAATAAATTTAATATTTCTGCTGCAAATAAATTAATCAAACTTCATAATAATATTATTTCAACAATACCTATTTAAACTTAATTTCTCAAAGTGTATTTTATAGAAAGCTCATAATTGAAAATGTCAAATGCAAAAATTGATTATTGAACATAAACAGAATTTTTGAATAGTTCTTTGCGTTAAAATGCTTTTTCCATAATCTTCTCAGTACTTCTTTTAGTGTTTTTCTTTTTACTTCTTGACATGCTCTGGAAGAGAGGAAATGTAATAATGTGCTCTATGACAGTGCAGAGAAAGTGTAATTTTGTATGACATCATCACAAATCAAAAATTATGGTTAGACTAAAATGATTTTTGTATATACAATCTAGTGACGAGACGAGCAAGACATTCGCCTGGTGGTAAGCGTCACGCCTATCACTAACAGTAGCAGTGCTAGAATTGTGAACTTGTGAATACAATCCTGCGCCGCACTGCACTGCGCTCGTCACCCTGAGATATTAGATGTTAAATCTCTTCATACCCAGTAATTTAACTGGTAACATTGCCCTTCAAACCGGAACACAGTAATGCTTGCACACTACTGCTTGGCGGTTTAATAACTGGCAAAGGTGTGGTACTTCCCCAGACGGACTCTGCAGGCTCTACTGCGTCCTACCACTTTAGGAGAAGTATATTTCTATTGGTTGTTTGATTAGGCGACTGTGATATTTTAGGATACCAATGTATATCCTATAATAATAATAAGTCATTTATTTCAGATAATTAGAATCCATAGTAATAGGTTTTTTTTTTCAAAATAATTAAAACAATAAATACAGTTCAAAATTTAAGATTAAAATGTCAAAACAATTTTTTTTTTTTTTTTAAAGTAAAAATTTAAATGAAAATGAAATGTCATGTATATGAGGGACCACTGGCGTGCAGCTGCATCCACCTCCTTAACATCGGCGAGTCCCACCGCTCGGACAACACGCTCAGGATACCGTTCGATACCGTTCAGGTTCCTATGATACCCTAGAATATATTCTGTGTCTAAACAAAAGACCAATATAAAAGACTTTGATCTTAGAAGACTAGTATAGATTAGATTGACAGAGGAATTCCTACATACAATGTGTAAAAATGGGTAAATCCGCGGGGAGCAACTAGTATTACGTATAAGGAATATACGTTATACATGGTAAGTACAAAAAATAATTAGGATGAATAATCTGGTGAAATACAATACTAATTGCCCGGTACTCAACCACCAAGCAATGTGCAATCCAAACAACAAGTACATAATTGACTTGAATGAATTGATTGACTGGTAGAAAATGCTTCAGCATTAAGTCCTCCTTTTGTACATTAATGTATTTATGTGTGCAATAAATAAATAAATAAATAATTTCAAACTGGTTTAGACTGACAAATGCTGCGTAAGATTGCGAACTAGATAATTCTAAAATCCGAGTAGAATTGAACTGTTGTGAGTAAGAGAAGCGTCTACCATCATGCGAGCAAGCAGCTCGTCCCAATAAAAAGATACTTACTTCTGATACTTTTCATTGTCCTCTCGAAGTCTGTCTAACTCGGCTTTAGCCTTCGATATGTGTTCCGAATAGAATTTCTTCTCAGCCAACAGCTCTTCTTGTAATTGCCTGAAATAGAAACAAATCGGAGCTTTATTATACAATTAGGTCTCACCACCTGCCACTCCTTTAAGGGTTCATCGTCAGTCAGAAGACGCCCAATCCTGGACTAAGGCCTTCCCCTTAATAAAAAGGGTTTGTCATAACCTCTACGCTTGACAGGCGGCTTGGGCATCGGTTAAAAAAGGTTAATAATACGCTTTAAAGAAAAATACAACCGACTTTAAATTCGTATACTTGGATGACATCATCATATTTTCTAGTCATTTTGAAACCAAACTACTGAACGATTTTGATAATATGTATATGTGACCACCTCTGAAGTATTACCTACCAACCAAAAAAAACATCATCAAAATCAGTTCATAATTGGCGGAGTAATCGCGTAACATACATACAGTCGAATTGAGAACCTCCTTTTTTGAAGTCGGTTGAAAATTAGCATGATCTTATCAGCTTGTGGTATTATTTACCCATTAATTATGTAAAACAACTTATGAGGAAACCGAGTTAATTTTATCTCGTTTGATTCATGATGTTTTTACTGTATAGACAATGTGTAACAAAAAGGTTCAACAATACTGAGGGGTATGTATGTCCTCATCATTATGAACAACTTTTACTATGGGGCCAACCTTGAAATAGCAAAAAAGAACAGCTGTTCCATACATAATATCCAAAGTCAATGAACGTTATGACATACCCTTCAGTATTGTTGAACTTTTTTGTTCCACATTGTATAATCTGTCCATTATATTAACCGCTTTCTGACAGCTCGTACAAAGTCGACGACATAACTTTGTAAAGCGTCTATCAAATTATAACCCGTAGAAATAAATTCGTTTCAACTAGCATTACCTCTTTACGAGGTTATGTCAACTGTTGACGTATTTGCTAGAATTTACAATGTTATGTCGTCAACTTTGCATGAGCTGTCAAAAAGCGATTAACGTAATGTACAGATTATAGGTATAATCACAAAAACACACCCCAATATGAAAAAAGAAACGCAATGAATTACCGCGCGTGATTCTGAACAGTTGAAGTCTAAAATTCTGGCACTAAATTATTCTGCGCAAACGTAACGCTTACCATCAGTTGAGTGAATTACTCTTGCTTTTTTTAGTTTTATAAAAAAGTAGTTTAGTTCAAACGAAATTTCACTTTCTAAAATATGCTGTTCGGTTATAGACGGACATAACTTTCAATTGTATTGTAAATTTTTAATAAAAATGCAAATCCAAAGTTATTGGTTTTCGTTAGTGTAAAATGCGTATAAATGTGGAGTGGTTTCACTATTATGATATATAAATTCGGAACGAAGTAATTTGCCAGTGAACGAAAGTCATCGACATATCTATATTTTGGTTTGAAGGGCAATGCTACCAGATAAATTACTGGGCATGAAGAGGCGAGTGACGAGCGCAGTGCATTGCGGCCACAGAATAAATAATAGTACTAAGTACAGAAAGTTAACTCCGCAAAGGAATTGAAATAAATAAGGACTCTATCTACTAGGCAATAAAGTAGCAATTCAACTCGCACAGCTCTGGATACCGCTCGCTATATTCACCTAGATATACCGCTCTCTTTCTATCACGTGTGCTTAGTTACGTGCGACGAGGCTAGCGTGCGGGCGGCGACTGACTTCTGCCTTGCATTTATTTATTTATTAATATTTATTAATATGTACGCATTAGCAATTACACATACTATCAAATTAAAATTATTACATTATATTAGATTCACAAAATTATTACATTATATTATATATGATTCACAAAATGTCAATAGTAAATTTATTATGCTAGGCCACTTATCACAAAAAATGTCACAGTCTGGATACATACTGAGAAACGCGTTGAGGTTATACATGATGCGGTGCATCGGGGTAAACTTACGATGCTCAGTACGACACCAGCCTGGGTCGAAGAACTTAGGTCTATGGTTAGGTCGAAATGCAATGCATTGTCCACCCCTACGGAGCGCCGGCCGAACATACCTTAACTGCGGAGTGACACAATCCTGCGCCGCACCAGGGGGGCCTGGTGCGGCGCAGGATTGTGTTCGCAAGCTCACAATTCTGGCACTGCTACTATTATGGGCAGGCGTGACGCTTACCACCAGGCGAACGTATAGCTCGTCTCGTCACTCCATTACATAAAAAAATAGCTCAGCTTATCAGCAAACTGAAGTCACTGTCGTAGAACCCGCATATCGATAGTATATCGTAGGTAGCGATAACCGCTGGGGTAGGCATGTTTTAGAGTAGAGATCACGAATAGGCAAACGTCCTGGAACTCGATAGAGTGACGCTATACGTAGAGCGTAGAAGAGGTCGCCCGAAGAATCCAACTCGGATGGGCAGCGTTCGGAAAATTGCGTAATATCTTCTCGTCCAAAATCCCACAGTGTCTGAAGACAAGGCTATACGACCAGTGTGTGTTGCCAGTGATGAAATATGGAACTGAAACGTGGTCTTTAACTGCTGGCGTTTTGGAGAAACTTAGAGTCTCGCAACGGGCAATGGAGAGAGCTATGCTCGGAGTTACTTTGCGCGATAGAATCCGGAATGAGGATATTCGCCAAAGAACCAAAGTTACCGACATAGCTCGCAAGGTTTGCAAGTTGAAGTGGCTGTGGGCAGGACACATCGCTCGAAGAACTGACAACCGATGGGGAAGAAAGGTTCTTGAGTGGCGACCGCGAACCGGAAGACGCAGCGTAGGAAGGCCTCCTACTAGGTGGACCGACGACATTGTAAAAGTCGCGGGCAACCGGTGGATGCAAATGGCAGGTTGTCGTACAGTGTGGCGGTCTAAGGGGGAGGCCTTCGTTCAGCAGTGGACGTCTCCGGGCTGATGATGATGATACGTAGAACAGTTGGCAACCATAATTCGTTAACCGAGAGGACGCTGCTGCCCGCCCTCGGTTCTAGATGCAGTTTTAGGACATGCCCAGGTCTAGCTAGTATCCACATACCTGTTAATGCCTTTCTGGGCTTCATACGCTGTGGCCAGCTCTCCATCCTCGTTGATTATGTCCACGTCGGATCCGTAGTTGGACGTCGCGAGCGACTTTAAGTTCACCGTCTGCGGAGATAAGGGTCGAAATTGAATGACACAGTAGTATTTAACAAAGACCTCAAATTCTACAGGTCAAGCTTGCACTAAGCTATGTTTAAGCTAGGGGCAAAGTTTGCAGCTGTTATGAGTCACAGAATAATTATAGTTATTAGGAGAAACTAACAGCAAAAACTTTAAAAAAGGCAAGACAACAGCCGAATAAAGCTCTTTGTACATCTTCGTAAACAACTACGTGAGTGAATCTTTTTTTTTCTGTGGCTTGTCTCGATTTATGGAACAGCTGACTTTATTCGCGATTTCATGGTTGGCCCCATATATTATAGTATAAGTTGTTTATAACAATGAGTACAATGACTTAGAGGCTTAGTACACCCCAAGCTTTTAATTAATTTCAATAGATTTTACACCAACTTATATGGACTTGTGTCTGAAATAAATGCATTTATTGTTATTATATTGTAACCCTGTATAAGGGTTCCGTTATTCCTTTTAAGTTACGGAACCCTAATCAAATAATAATTAACTGTAAAAGTTGCTTACGATGTTTTACAAGCTTTTATCGGCTTAGTTATATAATGTATTCAAATTTTTATACTCTAATATTACGGTACTAAAATACAAATAAATGCTAAACTATTATTATTTAAAATATCGCTCTCGCCTTGAAAACGTCAAGTTATAAAAAAGCTCGAAGGCTCATCGTTCCACTCATGGCGGGAATTTCAAATTCCAATCAGTTTTTTCCCCTTGTAGCGATGGCGGGTAACTGTTGTAAATGTTGGCAATGCTTGCGGCAATCGACGACTACTCTTTACATCATCAGCCATAAAACACCCACTACTGGACGAAGACCTCCCCCTTTATAGAAGGGTGTTGCCATAATCCCCACGCTTGGCAGGCGGCTTGAGGATCGCAGAATGCCCACCACCGTTAACCGAGAGGACGCTGCTGCCCGTCCTCCAGTGGTTCTGGTTGTAGTTTAAGGACATACCCAGGTCCACTCTTTATATAGGGTAAATAGGGCGGTGACAGCTGTGCCCACGCACCGGGCTCTGGTCCAGGAGGGGCGCAAAAATTACCAGACCAGTCCACTGAGCTCGTCACCCTGAGATATTAGGTGTCAAATCTATTCATACCCAGTAATTTATGTAGTAACATTGCCCTTGCACAGTACTGTTTGGCGGTTAAGTAACTGACAAATGTGTGCTACTTCCCCCGGCGGACTCTGCAATAGTCCTACCACTACAAACAACTATAGCTAACTACTGACAGCCTTACTTAAAATAATCTCGATTCTCTTAGTCACTGCTTAAACTTCTCTGTCTTTGAGAAGATGGCAGAGCATCTTAAGCATTGATTAACGGTTGAGAAGTTTTTTTAAAGTAAGACTGTGATTCTTACCCGGCTAGTAGCAAAAACTGATTGAAATTAAATTTTCTCGCCATGAGTGAACCTTAACTAGAAACGTGTGCGTTGCAGCGTGTGCTTTAAAATGGTTATAAATAATAAAAGTAAATACCATTCATGCAAGGAAGATCAGCAAATTGATGCATGAAAAAAAGAACAAAAATACTGACATAAATATCTAAATAATCATCAGGAGTTAAAACATACAAAACAAACAAAATAAATATGAAACTTTTTTTTGTTTTGTGCAAATGAATGCGCATTTTTTTTCTTCACAATATAGCAGGGTAACATCGAAAGCCAAGATTCCAGGTCTATTTACTCACAACGCTTTTGAGTGCTTGGAACCACGGTTTCTGTGACCGACAAAACATTTATTTAAATAAAATGTAACATAGTACAAATACATTAAAATAATGGAAAATTTTACATTGTTTCACTTGCCAAACTATGAGGGAAACTATTTAAAGGAAACATTTTTTTTTTCATATATATATTTTTTTTTCATATATGGTTTTTAGACGATAGATGGAAACAAGGACTCCCGCTCCGGCTCGTTCCTGGTGCAAATGCTGGCCATTGCCATTAAGTGCGGAAATGCTGCCAGTGTCATGGGCACCTTTGCACCGGGTACAGTTAGGGGTGGGTTATTTGACTAAATTATAATTTGTTTTATTTTTGTATTCAAATTTGACATGTACCTCGTAATAGAAAATATAATATGACAATAGATAGAATATTGTTTAATAGATTTATAAGATTTGAGGAGTAAATAAAAAACATAAAAAAATAATTATCACATTTTAAAGTTAATCAAAATCCGTTTAAATCCGGCTTCCCGACATGCCCGTTGCTTTACGAATACCGTCACTCTATCGAGTCTCACGAGCGTCCTACACTATTCACATAAGTTTGCCGGTTCATGGTCTCCGCTCTAGAGCACGTCCACTACAGCAGTTATCGGTTCTGCGACAGATATGACCAGCCATATTACATTTTAATTCTATTCTAATAGTTATAGTAATTAAACAATTCGTCGTCTAGACGGATTTGAACCGGCAACATTCCGTGTCTACGCCCCTGTTGTTTTACCAAATAAGTTATTGCTGTCACCAGCTAGACGAAGGTCTAGGAGGAGGTGGGTTTGCCATAATCCCTACGCTTGGCAGGCGGCTTGGAGAACGCAGAATGCTCACCACCGTCCCACACACTCACTTAAACAGTCGATACGGAAACCCAGAGATTGCTCGTGTGCTGGTTCAAGTCCTGCCAGACGTGTTAACTTTTCGTAATGTCTATGAAAATTTACCCAAATGTGGAAATACTTTATCAAAATATTCACATTTCATATTCATTTATTTCCAACTAAGTGTACAGAGGTCTTACTTTATACTAGATTAAGAGTATGCACTAAGGGAATAAAGCAGTGTCTTAGGTCCCGGGCGGCATATTGAACCCTGAGCGTCTAGAGTTATAGAGTCCTGAGTGAAGCGAGGGGTTCAAGCCAAGACGAAGACATGCTTTATTCCAGAGGAGCATACTCTACTTTTCACACCTTCTGCGAGACAATAAAAAGCCAGGGCTCCATAAATTAAAATTCACTGACAATCACAGGACCAAACACCGTCTTTTGTTTCACATTATTTGTGAAACGCGCCTTTTTTTGAGTTCTGCTTATATTGGCCAGTTCGATTTTCGAACAAATCTCTTTACAATGCCATATGGGCATTTTCCACGAGTTACCACACGAATCTGACGTTCCAAATTCAAATCATTTTATTCCTTAGGGAGTTTCATAGAGCTTTATATCCCTTAAGAGATAATGTTTTACTTTACGTATTTAATTGGACATTGTCGAGCAGGTGGTGTGAAAATATTATGAGACTTAGTTGCCCTTGTCGAGCATTGTAAAACATAGATGCGAGTGCGCTAATTGTAACAAATTACTAAAACAACTGAATGATAAAATGAGCGTTAATCTCAAAAGATCATATTTTCCCATTTTTATTTTTTAAACGCTTTAAAATACTCATCTATTGTTTAGAAACAGTTCTTGTTTTGGAGGTAAAGATTGTTTATAAATTACCTTATAATAAAACTTGCTTCTATGCATGGGCGAATCCAGAAAGTACGTCTTCGATAATTTTATTCCAGACATTGGAGAAGCCATTTTGGATCTCATTCAGTCACAATTATTTTATGATAATCCTGTGTGTGTATATTTGACAGGCTAGATGTTTGATCACTACTCAAATGATGTATTTTTTAATCAAATTATTTTGTCTTAGAGAAATATATAATACATATAATAGCTTAATTTATAACTCTGCCAAACTGCATAGCAGTTTGTAGACAGACATCCACTCTCATATTCATTACTATTTACTACGAGTATGTACGAGTAAGTATTGATATTTTAACGATATAAGTAAGCTTTATAACTCAAAAAAAATTAACTTCTAGGTACACAGGTTATTTACATAGATATTCTATTTAGTGTTAAGTGACGGCGTGGTCTAAAATCGAAAACACATTTAGACTGGAATGGAAACTGGCTCTCAAGTGAAGCTGCTGGAACACATAATTAAGTACTAGGCATTTCAACTCTCATGATGCAGCTAGCGATCCAAGTACCAGAGAGTGAGTGCCCATGCTATGATTTTCTTGTAAAGCCAGTGTTATGGGAATCCGTACATAAACTCCAAAGACCTCATTATTACGGGCCCGGGATTTGAACCCGCAACCTCATTTCATGTGGAGCGGTGTACCGAATGCGCTACCTCGGCTTACAATTTATACATTTAATATGGAACAATTGTCAACGGACTTCAACAAAGGAGGTTCTCAATTTCTTCAATTTTGTATGTATGTTACGCGATTGCTCCGCCAATAGGCTAAATGACTGGTTTTTTTAAATTGTCGTATTCAAATGTGGTCCATAAATATAGCTGATTGATGGAAAGAAAATTAAAATCTGATCAAAAATAAGCTACTTATAAGCATTTTAATATCATGCTAGACAGAGAGGCGAAACAGCAAATCGTGACGTCACTTCTCTGTACGCCATTTAAATTATATTCTGACCAGTAAGGCGTGACGTCATTTTTTGTTTTGTGGGAAAGGGACAGAGTTGTCTCTAACAAAAACTATAAACGCTCATATATCAGAACATTATTAATCGATTTAAATAATGTTTTCAATTACCATACTATATTTACTTAAATTCTTCATCAAAGCTATTGGTTTCAACGATTTAAACATCAGTCATCTAGCCAATTATGCATTGATATTGATGATTCATTTTTTGTTTGGTAGGTTTTTAAATTTTATTGAAATCAGCTCAGTAGTTAGGGGTTTAAATCAAAATAACTAGAAAAATTAAGATGTCATCCAGCCCCCTAAGCACGCGCCGAGGTCTAATTGATATTTCCCCGGGCGGGAACGTGATAAAGATAGAATATGGATACGTATGTCTCGTTTTCGCGGGGAAAAAAAACTGGATAGATCTTTTATCACGGCTCGCGTGCTAGGCGGGCAGATAGTAGAAATGAGCTATTTTCCAAACATGATAAATAAAATAAGTTTCCTTCAATTCGATAGATAGCGCAAACTAAACGTGCCAGTAAAAAAAAGAATATTGTTTTTGATAAGTGGAAAAAATAAAAAACTTGACAATGACAGCCACGTCTAGTCTGCGCAAAGTCAGGGCCATCTACAATGAGCTACTTTTTTTTGCCTGACAGAAAATCTCCCGTCGAAGTCGTTTTTTTTATCAAAGTATTATGTAATAGACTACACATTTTCAGGGCGGTTATACCCAATGAATACACGAACAAGTACCGCTCAAACGCTCAGGAATTTTAAGATAACAATATTTTATCAATTCACTTTCTCTCTGACCTAACAATAAATATCAAAAGCCTTTCTTAGAGATAACTCTTTTCTAAGAAATCTCGTTAATATATTATCTTATCACAAGAGATGCTGACTACAGCAAACAAAAAAGGTTTGTTTGTCTTTATTTCATTTCCGAAATGGAGCAACTGGCTGACTATTACATTTGCACAAAGATAGAAGAAATGAGATAATATATCATCATCATCAACTGCCTCTCTCTTGATACGCCATCTGCTTCGGTCCTGTGCGGGGGTTAATACGTTTTTAACCCCCGCTGTCGTGTAAATCCAAAACACTGTAACTCGAGATACAGTGTTTCGATTTAACAACGCTCAAACAGTTTCTTTTTGCGTACTCTACACACCTATATTAAAAACTTTTTTCTATGTTGAATATACGGGTAGATATAAACATACGAAAAAATACTGTATTTGAAAGATTTGAAAGTTTTAAATGGCATGACACTGCAATTCAATTTACAGTATTTTGATTTAACAATAATCCCATGCGTAAAATCCCGCAGAAATACAGTGTTTTAATAATTCAAAGTATTTAGACCTCTGCTCTTTGTACTTGCGTAACGCGCGGATAGCTCAACTAGCGTTGGATAGACCGGATCACTCCGCGCGGGAGTGGGTGCGCTCCGAGGTGAAGATTTTTCGAATTTTGATCTCGTGCAATTTGCTTAGTGAATTTAGCGTCACCAGCGCGTAATGTTATTGTTTTAAGCTTTTTGCGCAAATATGAATAGTTCCCGTTAAAAAATACTGATCAAGTTGTACTTTAACAATGGGCAGCATCATACATGCATGCTTGCATGTAAACATGTGCATGTGCAAAATGTTCTTATAGATACACTGTTTCGGCTCAACAAATGTCACAATAGGCTAGATGACTGATGTTTAAATCGTTGAAACCAATAGCTTTGATGAAGAATTTAAGTAAATTTAGTATGTTTATTGAAAACATTATTTAAATCGGTTAATAATGTTCTGATATATGAGCGTTTAAAGTTTTTGTTAGAGACAACTCTGTCCCTTTCCCACAAAACAAAAAATGACGTCACGCCTTACTTGTCAGAATATAATTTATATGGCGTCCTGACAAGTGACGTCATGATTTGCTGTTTCGCCTCTCTGTCTAGCGTGATATTAAAATGCTTATAAGTTGCTTATTTTTGATCAGATTTTAATTTTCTTTTCATTAATCAGCTATATTTATGGGCCACATTTGAATAGGACAATAAAAAAACCAGTCATCTAGCCTATTTTTTTATGTACCTACCACTTTGTGTCAATAAATAAATTGATTGATTGATTCTTCATGAGATTCGTTGTGACAATACACGTTTTAACGTCTAATTTCCTTATTTCAAAAAATATATGAAAGATATAGGCATGGCAAGATAGATCTTAAAAATACCTTTACAATGATACCAGACACATAGTGTTTTAAAATAAAATTCATAAAAATCATGCGTAATCCAAAATTAACTTCAAATCCCGTTTTCTCCAAACAGCTTTTGTTGAGATACATTGGTGTCGATTCTGTTGCACCGCTCACTAAACTAATCTTAATTTGACAGGACGAAACCTGTTGACATCCTTTTCTAACATATTGAAAAGAAATGAGACGCGTATAATTTTAGTCCTGTCAAAATTGTTCAGTTTAGTAAGCGGTGCAACAGAATCGACACCAGTGTTGTGTTTTGTTAGTGTTTACACGGGTGCCCGGCGCAGACAGCGGAGTTAAAAGTTTAAAAAAAAACGCGTCTCTGTGTATTCTGTCTATGGCATCATAGCTCCCAAACCGATTAAGAGAGAAACCGGTCTGTGATTTTCCATGCAAACGTATTCTCCTGTTTTCTTCCTGGAAAGCATTCTTTTTTATATATTTTTAGCCAATATCCAGGAAGAAAATAGGGAAATACGTTTGTATGTATAATCGCAGACCGGATTCCCTCTTAAGCGATTTTGATTAAATTTAGTTTGGAAGATGAGTGTACTTGGCTGCTACTCAACAAAGTCGGGGTTTTTAAAGTTTTTAATTTAATAATGTGGTCAATAGGCTAGATGACTGGTTATTTTTTATTGTCCTATTAAAATGTGGCCCATAAATATAGCTGATTAATGAAAAGAAAATTAAAATCTGATCAAAAATAAGCAACTTATAAGCATTTTAATATCATGATAGACAGAAAGGCGAAACAGCAAATCGTGACGTCGCTTGTCAGGACGCCATATAAATTCTATTCTGACAAGTAAGGCGTGACGTCATTTTTTGTTTTGTGGGAAAGGGACAGAGTTGTCTCTAACAAAAACTTTAAACGCTCATATATCAGAACATTATTAACCGATTTAAATTATTTTTTCAATAAACATACTATATTTACTTAAATTCTTCATCAAAGCTATTGGTTTCAACGATTTAAACATCAGTCATCTAGCCTATTCTGAAGGTTTAATTTGACAGAACTAAACTAACTAAAGTATTGCTGTCCTTAGCTAACATGCCTGGTAAAAAAGTGACAGCAATATTTTAATTAGTTTAGATAATTGACCACATTATTATATTTATCACTGAGATAAATGTTCAACAATTTTTAACCCGAAAACTAACAGCGAAACTAAGAGTAAATTGTGACGTTCTTATCCTAAAAAGCTGAGACAGCTTCGCCTCACTTGAAAGCCAGCTCCCGTTCCAGAGAAGAAAGCTTGCGTACCATCTTTGACTACTCCGTCACATAAAGTCAGGTGAGTTATGACTAAACATACAGTCAGCCAAGAACAAACAAATTAAATCACGAAGAAAACTAGAGATTTTTTTGGCTTAGAAATAGGCTTGACTGCCATCCCGTCTGATGTTAAACAAAGATCAATGATATTATATATATAAGGAGGGAGATATGTCATATCGCGCCCTAAAATGACCCCGTGAAGACGGCCCTAAGGACTGTTCGCCTGTCTGTGCTCACTAAGCTAGACCACGCTATCGTTTTTGCTCTCATAAAATCTATCTGCTATCTTCTATCGCACTCCAGCGCAACTCGTAAACATGACGGCGCGGGGGTCATTATCGAACGTTGTTTTGTTACGCGATGGCGCATCCTTCGTAATCTTTGACGAAGATGCAGTCTGCGATGGAGCACGCTTGCCTAAAAGAAACCGATTCACTCGCGACTTGAAGACACTCAAGTATCTCTAGGGAAAAACTCGCCCATTCCATTGTAGCGATTTACACCATGAAACTTAGATAAGTTTAATTTTTTTTATATTCTTTTAAATTTAAAAGACTAACTACAGTTCTATTATTATTTACGAGATATTTACGTTTTTCGTGTGTTTTAACGCGATATCTTAAAACAGTGTTTTAAAAGATTAGTCCTAAAGTTGTTCATTCAAAAATTATTATTTGTAAAATCAATGTATGACACCACAGAACATTACTAGCACTAGAAAAATTACACTTCACAAGAATGTCAACCGGAAACGTCTACGAAAACTAACCAGACAATGTTATATGAACGCGACCGGCCGGCGGTATGTTTGTTTTGATACTAACTAACAACTTTACAAGTATATTCATGTCTCTAGCGTCGTTTACGACGGAATGCTCAAACATTATTTAAAAGACACGATGCAAATAATAAACCAGATATTAAGTTACAGTACTGGCCGCTTTTTTCTCAGAATTACAAACGCAAGGTTGGATGTTTAGGGTTTTTTACACGACTGCCCAAAAAAGGAGTGTGATGTTTTCAGGGTTCATAATTATATGTATGTACTTATGTAAGTTTCTTTTCATCACACTTGCTCGTAAAGTAGATCTTATTACATCGCTTTTAGGCTCATAATCCAAGCTATTACACACGCGTGCTTTTTACTTTACATTACGGCACTTGTACTATAATAGGTATAACCCGGTAAAGTAAAGTTTGTACGTGACTGCAATTAGACGTACGTATATGAAGCTTTCTTAATATAGCCGGGTAAAACTTACAGCTTTTTTGTAGTCAAAGAGTTCTTATGCCGCTGAAGTAAATGTCAACCTGCGCGCGCATTACTGATTTGGGCGCCATTTTCCGCAAATGTTTGTTGACGTTTTCGCTGTGTGGTTGATTTTTATCAAAAAAATATTGTTTTTTCCTCGCAAGTGTGACGAAAACAGTCGTATGGAACTCTTGTGCTATTAGTCATTACGCTCTCGGCTTCCTTATCGCGCTCGCCTGCGGCTCGCGCGCATAATACCGCCTCTAGTGTAATGACCAACATAGCACACTCGTATCATAATGTACTATTATTCCACCATAACTTCTAAATGCCTGAACAGGATTTAAATGTATGGGATATCGTTATTATAGAATCCTTACATCATCCCGAGTGACACTGGCTATATTTTTTTTACTTTTCAACCGACTTCAAAAAAATAGGTTCTCAATACGACTGGTTTTTTTTTAATTTTTATGTTACGCGATTGCTACGTCAATTATGAATTGGTTTAGATGATTATTATTTTGTTTGGTAGGTGATAATTCAGAGGTGGTCCCATATAAGTTTTATAAAAATCGGTTTAGTAGTTTGGTTTTTAAATCAAAATTACTGGAATAAACCAAAATAACTGGAAAATATGAAGACGTCATCCAGATAGTTAAAAATGAAGGCGCATTTTTTTTTATTATTATTATTATTTGTATTTTTGGCAGGACAGTCGTTTTAAAAAAAATGCTTTTTTTATGCTATCTAGTCATGCAAACGTAGCGTAGGACGCTCTGAAATTAGATGGAGTGAAGTAGCGTAGGACAGCTGGCAGTAGTTGGAAGCCGAATGCTGAAGATTGGCCTGAGTGGCGTGCGTTGGGAGATGCCTATGTCCAACAGTGGACCTAATAGGCCGATTATGATGAACTAGTTATGAGAAAAAAAAACGCATGTTTATGATCATCGATCAAAGAAGCACGAGATGTCGCTCGCCCTCTTCGAGTATATACGATTGGAGATGCCAATGGCGATAATGTGCTTACATCATTTTCTGCCAGTTTTTGCGTGGGACGAGGTAAACACGCATGGCACACATTCAAGTAAACTTTCACACTAGTAAAACAAATTCCTGTTCGTATGAACGTACACTAAAACAAAATCATAACTCACACAGAGAGTATGTATAATCATGGTCACTGACCATACTGCTTTTGGCAGAGGGTTGGCTTGCCGCCTCCAATGGTATAATGCTCGAGGATGCGACGAAGTAAAGTTCAAGTTTCATATTTCGCTGGTTTCCGAACTTGATACGTTGCCGGTAACATCGCAACGTACATAGGATACCATTTATAACCGACTTCAAAAAGGAGGAGGTTCTATGTTCGACTGTATGTTTTTTTTTAATGTATGTGCACTGATTTGTCCGTCAATTGTGGACCGATTTTTCAAATTCTTTTTATGTTTGGTAGGCGATACGTCAGAGGTGGTCCCATATAAATTTTACCAAAATCGGTTCAGCATTGTGGTTATTAAATCAAAATTACTGGAAAATATGAAAATGTCATACAGGTAGTCGAAATTGAAGTCGGTTGGTTTTTTTAATAAGCTTTTTATGTATATATCGGATCTGGCGCCAACATGAAAAAAATATATCGTCAGTTGTCGTTACATTATATTTGAACGAAGCGAAGCGAAGATCTCTGAGGCTAATGGGACAAGTCAGTGTTTGTTTGTATATTTTGTTCGACGGTAACTTTCGAACCGTTGGTCTGATCTTTATGAATATAATGTAAGCAAGTAGTTGGGTTTTTATATCAAGTTTAAATATGAGCCAGATCAAGGGCTTCGAAGGTATACGAGTCGCGAGGTCTCAGTTCTCTGCGAACTACCTAGTTATTTTGTTGTCATCATCGTCATCATCAATTTTTTCGACTACTTATGAACAAAAGAATTCCAAACAAACGTACATTTAGATTTTTTTATATTAGCTACCTAGATGCCGCTAGGACAAACAGACATTTTATCACTGTTTATCTAAGATACGACATATTATCTTGATAAACTACGTCAGGAGGATAATTGTACAAATATGTGGGCCCACTGCCGTTTCTACAATCTGGTTTTGTACAATAAACAGACTACTATGTCACCCATAAAATAGTAGATTACTCACCTAGGGAGCAAAAATAAAGACAAACATGAGATCTGAGGCTTCGTTACTTGCTCCCGTGGTGTGTATACGGTTTTACGTGCTGCTGCGGGGACGAAGTGGTTCCTTTCGCTCCGCGTAGCGGGGCTAAAGTAGCCACTTTAGCCCCACAGGCACGTAAAAACCTTTGGACATGTTTATATATTTTATACATAGACATAGCCTAGTCTCAATAGTGACTGAGTCGAGTGTATGTACTTTTAGAGCATACTGCAAAAAAATATTACGGACACCGAGTTTTAAACGAACATCATCAGCCCGGAGACGTCCACTGCTGAACGAAGGCCTCCCCTTAGGCCGCCACACTGTACGACAACCTGCCATTTGCAACGGTTGCCCGCGACTTTCACAATGTCGTCAGTCCACCTAGTGGGAGGCCTGCCAGCGCTGTTTCCGGTTCGCGGTCGCCACTCAAGAACCTTTCTTCCCCATCGGTTATCAGTACTTCGAGCGACGTGGCTGTCCATTGCAAACAACTTGCAAACTCTGAGAGCTACGTCGGTGACTTTGGTTCTTTGGCGAATATGAACAAGAATTTGTTTTATAGTGTCAAAGTATTTGAAAATGTGTTCCATGCCTGTTCACCTCCTCCCCGCAAAGTGGTGCAAAGTGTCAATAATCTGGCTACATAATTATTATCCCAATTGACATCTCCATTGTTATATGGTCGAAGCCTGCCTTTTACCTGCAGCTGAGCGCGGACGTACCTTCAAAGGGTGATTGGACTAAACAGAATTGTAAAATTATTTTTTAATCTTTTTTTGAAATTATTTTTGTGCAGACACGTTGAAACAAAAAAGTACAATCAATTTTGTCATTTAGTGGGGCATCACATTCTTTAAAGTGTTTAAAAGACCACCTATTTATGACAAGATAGAAATATTATTGTATACAAATTATCATTAACATAATACATAAATATAATAATTTATTTAGACATTTTATAGACTGACCTTTATAACTGGTCCTCAAATAAAAAAATATTAATAGATATAATATTTCGAACACTTCAGTGCAATGTATAGCCCAGTTAATCTACGAGACTTAGTATGGCAGTTCTTGCGCATTAAAAAATAAAAATAATCACGTATGATTGGCTTTATTTGCTGACGGATAATCAGTAAAAAAATAAATTAAGCAAATATGACCTTGGAATATTCAAACGAAGTAGTAGTGAATCTCAATCGAAAGTAACGGTTCGTAGTGAACCGTACAAGACCAGCGTGCGACAAATTGTGTGAATTGTATTATGACGTCACAAGCGGCGAGGGCCAGCCTGCGGAAATTAGTGTCGGGCGCTTATCTTGAAAAGTTTGTATCTCGGAAACTAATTGGTTTATCAAAATATTTTTTCACACGAATTTTTTGCTTTTAATAGGGAATATTAAAAGCTTAAAATATTGGATTGTTTCGGAAACACATTTTCCTTAAATTTAGACTTTTTATACGTGATAACGACGGTTACGTTATAATAAGAAGAAAACAAAAAGCTATTTTTATTATAATCTAAGTCAACCCCTAATTTTCCTGGGCTATTAATATTTTTTTTTTGTATTTGGGACTAGTTTTTTTATCACCTGTAATACATATCACATATTATGTAATACTGGATTATTATTAGAATGGCTAAGTACTAACACTGTATGGATATTTTTGTCTGAAAATTGTTTTTTTTTTAATGATAGTACACGCTGTATATGTATATCCAGTAACGCTCACCTGGTTACTGAGAACGCTTCTTAGCTGAATACATTCGTCTCTTCTCCTGTCTAATTCCTTCTGCATTACATCCAATTGTTCTGAAAAGAATGAACACTGTCAATACAATGGTTTTTACTTAAGGGACAGAATGCTGCGCCCCGCCTATCAAGACCGTCTTAAACTATGGGGCCCTTGGGCACACAGCAAGTATTTGGGGCCCTTTTGGAAAGTAAAGAAAGCGAATTATACTAACATTTTTGTCTTAAATCGACTTTAATCTAACTAAGCCAAATAAGTCAAAAAAATTAATACTTCTAAAAGAAAAAAGGCAAAGTTTACTTGATTTTAGTTTTTTTTTTAATTATTTTATTAGTTAAATAAATACGACATAATATTGACATACATTTATAAACAAAAGTAAAGTTTTATTTTCGACCCGGGTGTTCACTGTGGCCCCCTGAGTATGGGGGCCTTGGGAACGGGCCCCGTGTGCCCTTATGGTAAAGACGGTACTGGCCGTTATCTATCTATAAAATCACTGAATATAGGACTGAAAAATCGCAGTCGGTGAAATTAATAAGAATAAGATTACAAAGGCTTAGAGGAAAACAACGATTCAAGCAAGTTTTCATTTATAAAACTGGGAAAACCTATAATCAAATTTAGAGGTATTAAAACTTGTTTAGATCAAAATGTTTTTTCCAGGACCTTTGTATTGTTATTCGTAGCAGTTTTTTTATTTTTTTCAAAACAATTACTTTGGCCAAGGGGTTTGGAAGATATTTTTTTGGCGCGATGCATTTGTATTAATGCAATTAGACGAAAATCTTGACCTGGACCTAGGTATGTCTTAAAACTGCATCCAGAGCCACCGGAGGACGGGCAGCAGCGTCCTCTCGGCTAACGGTGTTGAGCATTCTGCGATCCCCAAGCCGCCTGCCAAGCGGGGGATTATGGCAAACCGTCCCTATAGGGTAGATGACTGAAGTTTATATCGTTGAAACCAATAGCTTTGATGAAAAATGTAAGTAAATATAGTATGTTTATTGAAAAAAATATTTAAATCGTTTAATAATGTTCTGATATATGAGCGTTTAAAGTTTTTGTTAGAGACAACTCTGTCCCTTTCCCACAAAACCAAAATCACGTCACGCCTTTCTTGTCAGAATAGCATTTATATGACGTACAGAGACGTGACGTCACGATTTGCTGTTTCGCTTCTCTGTCTAGAATGATATTAAAATGCTTATAAGTTACTTATTTTTGATCAGATTTTCATTTTCTTTTCATTAATCAGCTATATTTATGGGCCACATTTTAATAGGACAATAAAAAAAACAGTCATCTAGCCTATTGAGGGGGAGGCATACGTCCAGCAATGGACGTCTTAAAGCTGGCGGTGAATAAGCCGAAAAATCTAAATAGACAATAGTTTATTTGCGACAAAAACGGCGAAATTAAGAAAAGTTAAGAAATTGTACTCTAAGCGTTTTAACCGTTTTTAAGCGCTTTAGTTTTACAGCTCTCAAGGCAGATATATATTCTACCAACTGAGCTACAAGGCAAAGCTTTGGTTATGATTCTGCTTCGGTTAAGCAAGCATGTCTGTGCTCTGTGCTACAGAATGTTATTAAAATATTACCCCACACTTCGAACGCTGCTTTGAAAACATTAAAATGTCTTATCACTCGACACGACACCCATGATCAAAATTTTACAAAGAGCGTGGCCGCCATCTTGAATTCTAATAGTACGCTTTAAAACAAATATGCAACTTCAACTTCGAATACCTGGATGACATCTTCATATTTTCTAGTAATTTTGATTTAAAAACCAAACTACTGCACCGATTTCGATAAAATTTATATGGGACCACCTCTGAAGTATTACTTACCAAACAAATAAGAATCATCAAAATCAGTTCATAATTGGCGAAGTAATCGCGTAACATACATACAAAAAAAATACATATAGTCAAATTGAGAACCTCCTTTTTTGAAGTCGGTTGAAAAGTAGCATCAAATTCATACTTATCATCCTTATAACCAGGATATTACGCACAATTAAATCGGAGCCCCCTGTTCAGGCCAGTTTGATGAAGTCCGTTTCCATAAAGAGAACTTTTCATCACACTTGCTCGTAAAGTGGATCTTATTACATCGGTTTTAGGCTCATAATCCAAGCTATTACGCACGCGTGCTTTTTACTTTACATTATGGCACTAGTGCTATAATAGGTATCACCCGGTAAAGTCATGTTTGTACGTGACTGCAATTAGACGTATGTATACGAAGCACTCTTAATATAGCCGGGTAATACTTTTTTACAGTTTTTTTGTAGTGCCAACAAAGAGTTCTTATGCCGCTGAAGTAAATGTCAACCTGCGCATTGCAGGTTTGGGCGTCATTTTCCGCAAATGTTTGTTGACGTTTTCGCAGTGTGGTTGATTATTATCAAGTAAAGTTTGTTTTTTCCTAGCAAGTGTGATGAAAACAATCGTATGAAACTCTTGTGCTATGTTAGTCATTACACTCTCGGCTTCCTTATCGCCTCTATATAATACCGCCTCTAGTGTAATGACCAACATAGCACACTTGTATCATAATGTACTATTATCATGCTGAACTGAGCATATAAAATGAAGCTTTAGCTAAATATCCATAGATCTATGAATTTTTTTTTATTTTTATTAGATAGCAACATTTACATAACCTAAAAATCACTTCCATGTTTAATACTAGCGATAGCGGCGACAGCCATACTTTTTTATACATATTTTGCACTTTGTGCATAAATAGTTGTACGACATTATGCGTGAGATTTCTATTAATAAACGTTTAAAAAGTGTTTTCATGTAGTGTACGCTACGCCCCCTATTATTTTCGATTTTGTCTTGACGGTGTAAGACTATAGCACTTACCCATGACTTCGTTAGAGAGTTTGGTGGCGTCTCCCGACGCTCGCAGCCTGTCGAGATGTTCTCGAAGCTTCTTGTTCTCCATCTCCAGTTCTTCCACTTTGAACCGATCTACGTTCGGGTTGGTAGCTGGCGATGAGAGGCGGTCTGCGGACGAAATGTACCTTAGGCCTTTGTAATAAGGATGTGTTTAGCGTCTAAGTGAATAAAAGTTATGAAAACTGACGTGGTTTTGACACATTTTTGTTTTATTTACCGGATGTGATCGAAATTAATGTCGGGGTATCCGATTTAATTAAATGTGAGTATTCCCGTATAGATAAAACAAAAATGAACAAAGTTAATAAAAATATATATGCAAAAGAGTGATGGGACGAGCTAGATGTTCGGCTGGTGGTAAGCGTCACGCCTGCCCAAAACAGTAGCAGTGCCAGAATTGTTAACTTGCGTACGTAACACCGAGATATTAGATGTCAAATCTCTTCATGCGCAGTAATTTGCGCGCAGGGTTGTATTGGGCTAGTTAACAATTCTGGCACTGCTACTGTTACGTGCAGGCGTGACGCTTACCACCAGGCAAACGTCTAGCTCGTCTCGTCAATACATTGCATTATATGTTTTTAAAGCTTAAACAGGAAGAAAAATCATGACGTCCGGCAGGACTCGAACCTGCATACGAGCAGTTTCTATGGGTTTCCGTCCCAACTGCTTTGCCAATTAAGCTACAGAAGCATTGCATTATGTTTTAAAACACATTTTATGACAAGAATAGAAAATGAAAAATGATGGTAATAAATTATTTACAATGTAGTTTTCTAAATATATTAGTTGATTAGTTATTTATAATAGGATCTCACTCATAAGTCGTTCCTCGAGATCGTTGGCGCGCTTCGAAGTCCGCGAGAGCTCGCTCTGCAGCGCTGACAGCCTGTTCTGCATGCGGAGAACCAAGCCGGCGTCCGCGATCTAGCACACAAATTATTAATGGTAGAAATAGATAGCGTATGGTAGAAATAGAAAGGATATGGTAGGCAATTAGAGGATGTTGTTTGAATAGGGAGGATATGGTAGAAATAGAGAGGGTATAATATAAATAGAGAGGATATTGTAGAAATAGAGAGGATATAGTATTTAAAACAAAAACATTACTTTTAATATTTTTACTTTTAGTATTTAACAGAGAGGATTACAGTAGAAATAGAGGATATAGTATAAACAGAAAGGATATTGTAGAAATAGAGAGGATATTGTAGAAATAGAGAGGATATTGTAGAAATAGGGAGTATATAGTAGAAATAGAAGATATAGTATAAACAGAAAGGATATTGTAGAAATAGAGAGGATATTGTAGAAATAGAGAGGATATAGTAGAAATAGAAGATATAGTATAAACAGAAAGGATATTGTAGAAATAGAGAGGATATTGTAGAAATAGAGGGGATATAGTATGAAAACAGAGAGGATTTATAGTAGAAATAGATGATGTAGTATAAACAAAAAAGGATATTGTAGAAATAGAGAGGATATATTGTAGAAATAGAGAGGATATTATATGAATAAAGCGGATATTATATAAATAGAATGGATATGGTATATTTAAAGTATAAATAGAGAGGATATATTGTAGAAATAGAGAGGATATTATATGAATAAAGCGGATATTATATAAATAGAATGGATATGGTATATTTAAAGTATAAATAGAGAGGATATATTGTAGAAATAGAGAGGATATTATATGAATAAAGCGGATATTATATAAATAGGATGGATATGGTATATTTAAAGTATAAATAATAAAGAAGATATGATAGAAATTGATATAACATCACAATAATATTGTAAAAACAAAAGTTTATGAGGGTGTGTGTAAGTTTGTTACCGCTTCACGTTGTAACGGCTCAACGGATTTGAGTGAAATTCGAAATGGAGATAATTATACTGTGGATGAATGCATTGCTACTTTTCATATCATAGGCAGTATACATGAAGAGTAGAGGATCAGGTTGTGTATGGTAGAAATAAGACGTATTTGGTAGAAACACATACCGGCGCGGGTCCGTTCTGTCCGGGGTGAGAGCCTGCCGCCCAGTTGACGGCCTCCAGGGCCGGCCGGTTGCTCTCAACTGAACGAACCGAACCGTAGCCGTAGTCCTGAGAAATGTTTAATAGTAAATAAGTAAATAAACAAATATTATAGGACATTTCATACAGCGCCATCTAGCACCAAACTAAGCAAAGCTTGTACTATGGGAACCAGTTAGCAGATAGATACTTATATAATGTAAGTACATATTTAAGCGGCTGACAATAGCTGATCCTCCGCGCCTCTGCGGTCTCTGTCTAACTGCATAGATAAAAAAGAGAAGCGAGACGTCGTCGGCGCAATCGCGCCACGTTTCGTAGAGTATGTTTTTTGTAAAATTATTTATAGCAAAAAAGATAATACATAAGGAAAAAACGAGTTATATAATAGGAAAATAGATTAAACGATTACTTATTTTATTTATGTGTCTTCATACAAACATACAAAAAAATAATTACATATAAATTTCTTTTTAGAGGATATTTTACGATTTTTTTCTATAGAGAAAATTATTCGCAAACGTGTTTTCAAAACTATAGCCAAATAAGAAATATGATCCAGATAAACATTAAATTTAAATTTCAGTACTGTCGAAGTTATATATTTGGCAAAAAATTAACCCGAATGAAGCCAATTTGTTATATAAAAATAAAAAAATAATCTACTTTAAACTTTTACGGGACCAGCTCGAAGAAAAAAATTATTTCAAAATCAATCCACAATTTAAGGAGAAGTTGGAGAAGATACATAAAAAAAATCAAACAGGCGAACATAACCTCCTCCTTCTTTGAAGTAATTTAAAAATAATAGAAATAAATAAATATGGGAATACATTGTTCACACAGCGCCATCTAGCCCCAAAATAAGCAAAGCTTGTACAATGGAAACAAAACAGCAGAAAAAAAAAAGAAAAAAAAACAAAACAAACGAATAAGGGCGGGCGGGGCGGTTTCGATTATCTTTTTGCCGACATATTTTTTTGTAGCGGTAGGACATACAGCAGAGTCCGCCTGGGGAAGTACCACACCTTTACCAGTTATTTAACTGCCAAGCAGTAGTGTGCAACCATGACTGTGTTTCGGTTTGAAGGGCAATGTTACCAGAGAAGTTACTATGGGTATGAAGAAATTTAACATCTAATATCTCAGGGTGACGAGCGCAGTGCAGTGCGGCGCAGGATTGTGTTCGCAAATTCACAATTCTGCCACTGCTACTGTTAGTGGCAGGCGTGACGCTTACCTCCAGGTGAAAGTCTTGCTCGTCTCGTCACTTGACAGAATTAAAAAAATATATATATATATATACGATGTGCGATATCATGTTCCTTTGATCGGTAGTTTAAACTTTAAAAATAGTTATACTCACATCTTCGACCGTGGTTTCTTGCTGCGAGTTATTGCTGGCGTCTGACAGCGACCTTCTGTGTTCCTTCTTTACAGCGGGGGGCGCTCTGGAACAAATATTTGTTTAATTATTAAACTTCAACCAATCAATTGAAAATACAGAGAGGTCAGAAAGATAGTATCGTAAAGTCCGCTCCCTGCCCATGGTCCACCTACATTAGTTCACCTGGCTGTACCAGGAGCATTATTTTTCCCCATGGTCCACCTCCAGATAACTGGGTGTACCAGGGGATTTTATTTCTCCCCATGGGCCACCTATGTCGTTATTAATTTCTTGTTTTTAGAATATATTGCCTGTAGTAGAAAAAACAAAGTACATTTTATTATACTTTATATTATTATATAGCATACAGTAGCATTTTATATTATTATATTGTGTGACCATTTTATTTTATATTTATATTTTACAGTGGTTTTATTTATTTAAATTTAACTATTTGTTATCTTGAATTACCTACTGATTATTTTATTATTTGCATTTTTATTTACTGACTGTGATTTTATTTATGCCAATTTGAATAATTTGTTTTCATTTAATTTATTTTATTATAATGTTGTCAATTTCATAATATGGGTGTATTCCTGAATTAAATGGTTTTTTTTTATTACCTAATATTTTTTAAGGGTTATTCACCAAGTGGACTTGAGGGGCTGGACACGCCCCTCCGCAGTTGGTGAAACTCAAAATAGATACCTATCACTCGTGGCCACTTTACTACAAGCTTCTTCAGAGTTTTGAAAGCAACACGAAAATACATATTTCACCACATTATATCACTTGCCCACACTCGTGCACGTAAATCGGCACTTAATGAATAAAACGCCACCATTTTTACTCGAAATAACACATATTTTGGAAAATACTAGTGGGACGACGTGATTTTTTCGCGTTCCCGCTTAAACTCATCATAGAAATGTTATCCACAGTGTTGCCAGGAGAGAAAAGAAAGTTTCCGTTTGAAGAGTTTTTTTGCCGCGCTATAAAAACTGTACTAACCTCTGCAAAGAGTCCAGTCTCTCTTGTAGCTCGTACTGTGAGGATAGTAACTTCTGCCGGCTCTGCCTTTCAGCTTCCAACTCGTCGCTCAGGGCTTTCTTCTCTCTTTCTATCTGCTTGTCTCGCTCTACAGAAAATTTACTTCATTAGTTTACATATAAGTCATTAAAATGAAGGCTAAAGGAATATTATACTTTAATAAATCTCTGAACAGATTAGGAAACATAATATATATAATAATTGTCTGTCTAAGTTTCTGTATTCTCTATTCATGAGCAGTTTTCAAATTTCTATACTATATAGACCACCTTTTAACTATTTCAACACTGGCAAAAATGGATCAATGGTAAAACCAGAGAAATTACTGGGTATGAAGAGATTTGACATCTAATATTTCAGGGTGACGAGCGCAGTGCGGTGCGGCGCAGGATTGTTGCAAGTTCACAATTCTGGCGCTGCTACTGTTATGGGCAAGCGTGACGCTTACCACCAGGCGAACTTCCCGCTCGTCACTTAAATTTATAAAAAACATTAACTTAGAGCACGTCTATTAAATTTTCCAGAAGAATAAGATAAAGTAATAGCTGACGTAACCACCATTCAGACCCGTCCCTATGTCATCAAAATTAAGCTAAGCAAAGATCCCGTCACACCCTTTGGTGCTTACGTAATCTTGGATACCTTCCCCCAATAATGTGAAATATTGTGTAATGTGACATTATTTGCCGTAAAACGTTGTTTTTTTTTACATCTTCGGTGATATTTATTATATAAGTATTTTTAGTCTTTTTATCACATTTATCATACGCATTAGGGTTTCACATGCCGCGCAACTGCATATGTACTATGACCCTTTCAAGAAGAAGACTTTGGTAGGTAGTAAAGTGAGTCTCAATAATAATAATTTTATTTAATGTATAATTTATAAACTATTTTGATTTAGAGATAAGTATTATTTGACGAAATTTATTCCGGACATGCTCTGCTAATGATTATTATTATTTTGACTCACTGACATTTCATTTTATTTTATTTTTATTCTAACATTTTATTTTGTCTGACATTTGTACCGATATTATTATTATTTTATTGATTATTATTGTATTTTATTTTCTTGAATTTATTGATATAACGTTTTAGTATGAATCTTATTATGGACTAAGTCTGAAAATAAATTATTTGAATTTGAATTTGAATTTAAGACTTTGTACAAGTCGCGGGCAACCGGTGGATGCAAATGGCAGGTTGTCGTACAGCCTTCGTTCAGCAGTGGACGTCTCCAGGCTGATGATGATTAGGGTTTTAACATTTACATTATGTTATATTTGACTCTGATCTATTCCTGAATAGGAGAACACTTAATCATGTGAACTTACAAATGAAAAACTCCCGTTCAACCCCTTTAGATTTACTACACTATATAATGTACCTTTCCAAAAATTAGCTCTCGATTCAAACTCATTCGTCCAAGCGTAGATTTTCGCCTTCATTTTAATATCGTCTACTTCACTATCATCATTTGTCTCTTTAAAATATTCCTCAATTGTAACATATTTAGCTTTACTTTCAGTTTCTTTGTTTTCTGTAACTTCCGTATTTTTGCGCGAAATAAGAACTTTAGACTCGATTTCTATGAGAGAGTCTGCTTCGACATCTGTTTGGTCATCTTTTTTATCTTTGTTAATCATTCCATCTTTGGCATTATTTACAGTACTGGCGATTTTATCCTCAGGTTTATCAGTAGAAGCATTTTTTGTGGTTAATAGTTTGTCTTTCGTCTCATTATTTACGTTTAAAATTTTAGTCTCATTTTCAGTTTTTGCTATTTTTGTAGAACTTTCGGCTGGAAGACATTTTGGCTCAAATTTAACACGAACAGATTTGACCTTATTTTCAAAGATTATATCTTCGGAATCACTGTTATCGTGAGAATTCTTGGTTTCAGTGACATTATTTTTATTGTCAGCGCTTGTTTTTTTTTCTTCATCCACAAAATTTACTGACTTAGCTTTATTTTCAACTTTTAATTCTATAGTTGTATGTTCTATTCCAACATCTTTGTTTTTAACATCAGTAAGAATGTTTTTATTTTGTATTGTTATATCAGCTTCAACTTTGTTTCCTACATCAGGTCCTATCTTATTTTCTAGCTGCTCAACTCTTTTCTTTTTCACAATCTCGTCATATTTGGCTACACTTTCAATCTGAGTGTGTCTTATTACATTAAGCATTTGAGTTTTAGGTTGTATCTCAGTTTGTGTATCTTTAGTCTCAATGTTGTTTTGATCATCTTTGATTTTACTAACAATGTTCGTATGTTTGGCCACATTATCAATTTGTGGATCGTTGGTTGGTTGAGGTTGAACACTTTTAGGTGCCACTCTAAATCGAGCTGATTTTACAATATTTTCAACTTTGGTTTCCTTATTTTCAACTTTTACATCTTTATCCTCAATTTGTGTATTTTTAGCAACATTTTCTGTTTGTGCCTCTTTAGCTTTATTCATAATAAGAGCATGTTTGGCAACGCTTTCAATATGAGTAGTTTTAACTACATTTCCAATAAGCGGCAAATGTATAACTTGCACTTCTTTAGTCTTATTCATAGTTGGTATATTTTGAGTCATAATTTCAGCTTTGTCAGTCACATCACCATTTTTAGTTACTTTTTCACAAGTATTAGCGTCGTTAGCTTTTTTAGCTACGAGCTCGGATGGTATTACCATTTTGATTGAATAGTTAGCTTTAACATTTCAGAGCTTAGTCAAAACAGCACTTTTTGTATCTATGTTTAAAATTTATTATTTTATACATTTTATTACTTTTTAGTACCAACTAACTATAGTTACTTTGAACGTTTCAAAAGCAAATCTTTCAGCTCACTGGTCAATTTGAAAAACCTGCGTGGCACTTTACTGCACTCAAATTAACAACACAAACAATATATTTATCTTTACCGTAAAATATTTGTGAAACTATAAATTTTCACTACCACAAAACTGTAACTTTTTCCTCTGAGTTTATTCACAAAGCTTTTTCTTTTCGAAATTGTGTTGATGTATTTTCACGTAATTTTTTCACTCTAACCTATATTGACGTGGACCGGTAGAAAACTGTAATATTGTCATTATGAGTCAATGCAATCGATCGATATACTTAAGTAATTAGCTCCTATCATATCTGGGTTATTTATCTTATCATTGTTATCAATGATATTATAATCAATGGATGTTGTCTAGTACGAAATTCTGAAGTGTCCTGATTTAATGTATGCAAATTGATATAGTTTTAATAGGCTGGACATAGGCCTACTTGTGAAGGGCGATGTGACATATCTAACACCATTAGACCGCATCATTGTGTTAGAAACAAAGGTCAAAATCAAACCTATTCTGAATGAAATAGAAGCAAAATATAGATTAAAATATCGTCATAAAATATAGCTTGAAACAATAATAGTTTAAAACCACAGATTTCCAATAAGTTGATATAGTTGAAGCACAAAATAAATAATGACTACTACTACTAAATAAATAGTTTAAAAAAAACTAATAAATAGTTATTACTATATTTATACTAATAATATGTATTATGCCCTGGTTGGGTCTTCTTTAAATTCGGAAACTTTCAACACTGAATCGAAATCCATAGTTTGCAATATCTACGGATGTTATAATAGGGTAGATGACTGATGTTGATATCGTTGAAACCAATAGCTTTGATGAAGAATTTAATGAAATATAGTATGTTTATTGAAAAAATAATTTGTATCGGTTAATAATGTTCTGATATATGAGCGTTTAAAGTTTTTGTTAGAGACAACTCTGTCCCTTTCCCACAAAACAATAAATGACGTCACGCCTTACTTGTCAGAATAGAATTTCAATGGCGTACTGAGAAGCGACGTCACGATTTGCTGTTTCGCCTCTCTGTCTAGCGTGATATTAAAATGCTTATAAGTTGCTTATTTTTGATCAGATTTTCATTTTCTTTTCATTAATCAGCTATATTTATGGGCCACATTTAAATAGGACAATAAAAAAAAACCAGTCATCTAGCGTATTGAATTTCTATCAACTATGTTATTTGATTTACTAGCTAGCTGCGGTCTTCTGTAATCTGTGATTAATTTTTATTTGTTTGTTTTTTTTCATAATAAGTTTAGTTCCTTGTGGTTGGACATTGCTTTCTTATCGCTTTGATACAGGCTTGGGATTGAACCCACGCCTCACGAATGTAAAGCCGGTTGCAGATCGACAGCTAAGCTAAATTCGTTCAGCTTAGCTCGCATACATATTCATATTTATAAGATGACCTCAGTGGTCTAGCTCACAACGTTTTTTTTTTTAAGTGTCTAAATTATGTAATATTTGCAATCCGAATCCACTGTTTCAGCCATGTCGAGTGCTTGCCATTTTGGATCATGGGATCGTTCTGTATTTTTCAACATGTTACTGTATTATGCAATTTCTATGATCTGTTGTAAGTGCCTAATAAATAAATAAATATTCATTTATTTCGTAAGTGTCAATTACATGTCAATTTAATTTAAAATACTAATGTCATACTCAAATAACTCAAAATAATATAATTAATAAGTGACAGCATTATGCTGAGTTGAGGCCCTTTTTGTGACATCACTCAAGAATCTATAAATGTATCAATGGTTGTATTACCTATTATTGTGTGCTGATGTCGCAGAATAAATTATTTTCTTTCTTTTTCTTTTCTTTCATAATCAAATAATTAAAATTGTATAATAATAATTAGTTATCATACCACAGATCATACAGCCTGTTGATGGCTCGTGAACATAATTTCTCCTAAAAACACGACTCACCGTTGCAGGCAGGGGGCGAGGTAACGTTCTACGCTTGCAATTGGCCAATCACTGGGATGACGCAATCTGAGTTATGAAATACAATGAGGTTCTGACGTACGATTGGCTTTCCCAGTGGCTAGCAGTGGTTTTTAAACTACAAATTTTCGTCTGAGGGGAAGTCGGACGATCAGTCAACAGGATTTATAGTCTTTGCATCATACCTTAGATATTTTATCTTACTTGTATCCAGATCTCATATTATGTAATCTAAGCTATGTAAACAAACTGAAATTTGTAGAAGCTACGTTATTTAGCTAGGTATATTATAGCTGTCTTAGCGTTTAGCTTCGGCACAGCTTAAGTCTCGGTCTGCTACAGACGTAAGGCACGTCTTCTCCCAGTTAATCACCACTTTTTTTTAATTATATTTTTTACAAAATTTTAATAAATTACAATTACCTTCAATCAACAACTCGTAATGCTCCTTCGTGCTGTTGAGCTCATTGGCAAGTTTTTCGCTCTCTCCCTCCCACACTTCTCTGTCCTTGTCATATTTGCCTTGTATCTCTTTCTTCTCTTCAATCAATCGCCTGTTGTTATCCCGCTCGCTCGCCAGTTGCACTTGTAACGCTATGATCAGGCTATCCTTTTCAGTGTTGTCCGTTCTTAGTGATTTTGCTTCTATTTCGACCAGTTTTAGGATTTCTAGTTTCGCTCTGGAAGTAATAATTATAGTTTAAAGAATGATAAGAGACTCCTATACAGCTTCAGCCTAGTAGAAAGAAGCCGAGTGCATGAATGAAACTTGTACGAACCGATAGAGCAAATTAAATATATTTAAATTGTAAATTGGACCATTTTTCTAGAAGTATGGAGAGAAAAGTTATTTTTGGGGTAATTGGTTTATATCACGCTCACAGAGCCATCAGCGATTTGGACGCATTTCGGACTTGACTTGGTTGATAGCTTCTGGACGCATTTCGGAACGCGGCGATATAACGATGACATTGACAGAGACTAGACAGTTAAAAATATTGGGGGGACATTTATGACACACAGCGCCATCTAGCCCCATACTAAGCAAAGCTTGTATTATGGAAACCAGATAGCTGATAGAATACTTATATACATTTTTTTTCGTAAATACATATTTATAATAGATACTACACCCAGACACCGGACAAACATCGATGTACGTCAATTTTTGACAAACTCGGATCACAAAAATATTCCAAATGCGAAAGTTTGTCGGTGTGTGTTACATCTTCGATCCAAAACGGCTAAACGGATTCAAATAAAACTCGGAATGGAGTTAGCTTATTTCCAGGAATACCATATAGGCTACCTTTTATCATAACCATCACCGTTTTTCATCATCACGCGGGAGAAACAGCGGGGCGTAGCTAGCCTTTACGTCGCAGGATACCAGGGATTTCGTGAAACCCTAGAGATACCATGAAATCACGGTAAATTTCGAAAATGCTTCTCTTTTACGTCTTCTATTCCATTCTACATACTTGAGGTCCAGTATCTGCGCGTGCAAGGGTTCGATCTTCTTGTTCTGCGCCTGCGCCGCTTCGAGCCGCTGCTGGAGGCTGATGATCTTGTTCTCCAGCCCCTTGTTGAGAGTCTTCACGTGGTCCAGCGAGCGCGCTTCGATGCGCAGGCGCTTGTACTGGCGGCGGGCGAGGTAGCGACGGATCTGGGGGGTTTGTTTGTTCAGAATGAGTAATTTTGTTGGACCTGGGTATGTCCTAAAACGGTACCCAGAGCCACCACAGGACGGGCAGCAGCGTCCTCTCGGTTAACGGTGGTGAGCATTCTGCGATCCCCAAGCCGCCTGCCAAGCGTGGAGATTATGGTATAAATGTACCTTTATCTTTAACGTTCAACACAAAAATCAATACGTAGGAGTTGTTTTACATGTTAACAAGCCATAATTAAAACCAAATTAAAAACACGACTAGGTCGTGTAAAAAAGATTTTTTTTGTAAAAAAAAAATGCGTTTGTCACTGTAGGATGACGCATCCGAATCTGTTCAGGCATTTAGAAGTTATGGTGCAATAAAGAAACACACATATAGATACACACAAAACTTACACATACATACATGAACCCTGAAAACATCACACTCCTTTTTTTGGGCAGTCGTGTTAATAGTGGGCGTCAATCGCAATGCAGCGATTGCCGCACTAATGAGTTTCGGACTTACAGCGGACTGTGCGATAACGATCTGCCTCCTGATCTTCCCAGCCTTCAGCCTCGCGAGGTACCCGCGGCAGAATCGCTGCACTGTTATGACCTGCGACCAAAACACATTTGTTCACAAGTCTATATCCAAATATGGCCATAGTGTCGATTCGCTGGTGAAGACTAAACTTTAAAGTCTGGCGCATCGGCGTGAAGTGGCTAGCCTGTCGGTTTTTTACAGAATACATCATGGTGAGTGTGCCCAAGACCTACATGACCTCATCTTGCCATCGCCGTTCTACTACAATACAACCAGACGCTCGAGGAAAAGACACCCTCTTACGAGTGAAATTTTTTTTTTACCGGACTAAACGTTTCCAAACCACCTTTTTGGCAAGAACTGCGGAGGTGTGGAACTCCTTACCGGCCAAGTAAAACCTGGGGTCGTTTAAGAAAAACGTGAATAGGTATCTCCTAGGCAAGCGTGTTCCAGCGTCGATCACATCGTCAATTCCCATCAGGTAAGATTGTGGTCAAACGCATGCCTAGTAAGTTGTAAAAAATAAATAAAAATTGAGACTATACTCCTCAGTCTCATCTTCAAGTTTGATGACTTCCTGCTTCCCGAACAAGCATGGGGTCTTATTTTTAAATCGTGTGCAGAGCATGCGAGCGGAGCCGACTTTCAAACTTTATTGAACCTTATTTTATATAATATCGTTCGAAGGTCGGCTCGGCTCGCATGCGCAACTCTTGCGTACGATTCAAAATAAGGCCCCTGTTTAGGACGGTTCTTAAGCGCCTTAATGTGGTCACACTGCATAATATAAACATCAGTACGATCGACAATACTGATACATTCAATTTCAAACAAATACATGACAACGTTCAGGATAATTGCTAGGACCTAAACGCTGTGAAAACACGATAAAAAAAAAAAACTCGATTTCAAAAATTTACGAAGTTACCTCTAAATCGCACATTAAAAACTTGATAAATCTACAAAATACACTCAATAAGATCTTGAAACTTTGCATAATAATTTTACAGATTATAAGGGAGGAATTATGCGCTTAAAATTGTCTAATAGTCTAACGCCTCACCACGTTCCACCAGGGAGAAGGGAGGGGTTAAAAAGATGCAAAAAAAACATGACTTGATTCTTGGACGACCCCTTAATACATACTGTATTATAGGAACGCAAGATATAACCCTGTATGCGTCTACGCAAATAGTTGCGCAGGAGTGACTCACCGCTAGCACCTTCATCCTGTCCTTGTAGAGCCGCCTGGCGAGGTAGCCCCGCGCGTGCGCCTGGAGCCCGATGGCCAGCTTCCTCAGCCGCTGGTACTTGACCCGCGCGACCCACCCGCGCATGTTGCGCAGGAGTTACTCACCGCTAGCACCTTCATCCTGTCCTTGTAGAGCCGCCTGGCGAGGTAGCCCCGCGCGTGCGCCTGGAGCCCGATGGCCAGCTTCCTCAGCCGCTGGTACTTGACCCGCGCGACCCACCCGCGCATGTTGCGCAGGAGTTACTCACCGCTAGCACCTTCATCCTGTCCTTGTAGAGCCGCCTGGCGAGGTAGCCCCGCGCGTGCGCCTGGAGCCCGATGGCCAGCTTCCTCAGCCGCTGGTACTTGACCCGCGCGACCCACCCGCGCATGTTGCGCAGGAGTTACTCACCGCTAGCACCTTCATCCTGTCCTTGTAGAGCCGCCTGGCCAGGTAGCCCCGCGCGTGCGCCTGGAGCCCGATGGCCAGCTTCCTCAGCCGCTGGTACTTAACCCGCGCGACCCACCCGCGGATGTTGCGCTGGAGTTTGATCGCGGCGCGGTTGCGGCGGATCTCTTGCGCTTTGCTGTCAAACAAATGATTGTTTTTAAAACACTTGTACAGTGTTGGTGTACCTAGGTCCACCCTAGGTAAGTATTTCCTAAAACTGTGTCCAACGGCCACCGGGACGTCTCGTGTCTCAAAGTCCCGGGACTTTTTGGAAATTTTGTTGTTACGGGACTTTCGAATCGACACTCGAGACGAGACAAGGTTGCTGAAATTGTAAATAATGATATTTTCAAAACGCCATAATAAACTTTGTTAGCTTCCCGCACCTTGTCATTGAAAGCGCCATCTATTAGCTTATATTTTTTGATTATTTTTGTATGAAGTGATTCCACGCTTATGGTATTTCTATGTTTTTAAAGCTTAAACAGCCACCAACGCTTTATTTGGTAGCTTGTAACAGGTTGGGAAATTTAGCATCTAAGGCAGAGACTTCTGTAGCTTAACTGGCAAATCAGTTGGGACGGAAACCCATAGCGACTGCTCGTATGCAGGTTCGAGTCCTGCCGGAGGTCATAATTACTGATACCTACACAATACTCCTAAATACGTTCGCGACCAATGGCCGACATAATAGGCTAGATGACTCGTTTTTTTTTATTGTCCTATTAAAATGTGGTCCATAAATATAGCTGATTAATTAAAAGTAAATGAAAATCTGATCAAAAATAAACAACTTATAAGCATTTTAATATCATGCTAGACAGAAATAAGAAACAGCAAATCGTGACGTCACTTCTCTGTACGCCATATACATTCTATTCTGACAAGTAAGGCGTGACGTCATTTTTTGTTTTGTGGGAAAGGGACAGAATTGTCTCTAAGAAAAACTTTATACGATCATATATCAGAACATTATTAACCGATTTAAATTATTTTTTCAATATACATACTATATTTACTTAAATTCTTCATCAAAGCTATTGGTTTCAACGATATAAACATCAGTCATCTACCCTATTATGTTGTTATGTGAGATGTGTAGAGATCGTGAATGGTGATATTTGTGACTCAGCTCAGTCACACTACTTACTGCTCACATTAATTTTTGTCTGTCTCCTTACAATATGTTAGAATTTGATTTTATGTTCAACAAATCTGTTTTTTACTACAATTGCTTTTTATTGATACATCTCGCCAAAAATGTACTTGATTCTAATCATATTTCGAGAAGATACGAAATCCCGGGACGTCCCGGGGCTTTGGTCGTGGATGGTCTCGTGTCCCGGGACTTTGAGAATGTTGAGACTTCCCAAACCCTAGTGCCGACCCGCTAAGGTGTTTTCACGTAAGGACATACCGTCTAGCGAGGTATCCCCTGGCGCGAGCTTGCAGCCCCCTGATGGCGGCAGCCAGTCGCAGGTACTTGCGTCGCGCGACAAAACGTCGCACGCAGCTCTGCACCAACACGCAGTACTTGCGTTGGATGTCTGCGCGAATCTTTTCTAAATACGCTACCTGTGGGGAAAATACGAGCATATTATGACGATATACGAAAATATTTGTTGACGTTTACGCTGGTTTTTATGGTTGATTATTATCAAAAAGTTAATAACAATACAATTTTGTTTTTCCTCGCAAGTGTGATGAAAAACGTCGTATGGAACGCTTGTGCTATTGGAAATTACACTCTCGGCTCCCTTATCGCATAATAAAGCTCGAGTGTAATGAGCAATATAGCACATAATAATAACGATATTGAAGCATTATATTTATTCGTTATTCTACCTGTCCCGCTCTGAAGAATATCTTGGTGGCTCCGAACTGGTATTTGTCGGGGTCTTTCAGATGTCTGGCCAATATCCTCTGGCATGTCACCTTGATGTTTGCGCGGTCGGTCTCTTTTTGTAAACACAGGAGCCGATACCTAAAAGGAAACCAGATATAAAATCATAAGATCGACTTCTAAGAGATATTATAAAAAAAAACACGACGGCAAAAAAAACCATTCTAAAAATAAATTGTCTATGTCACTCGGGATAAATTGGATGATGATAAAAACAAATAATTCTAAATATAAAAAAAACGTTTTGTTTAGGAAGTTTATTTATGTTAGTTAAGTTTATCTGGTATTAATGGCCCTGTTTTAAAAAATCACGTGCAGTCATAGCAGTTTCTTGACGGTTTTTATGAGTTTGTGTTTTCCCAAGAAATATATTTGTATATATAAGATGTGAGAAATGAACTAACGCTTTTGTAATATTAAAAAAAATATAAGAAAAAAAACTAACAAAACACCTTTATTTTTACAAAATAAAACAGTTTTAATCATTCAATTTTTGCAAATTTAGCACGAATATTTACTCACTTGTAAATAATATAGTTTGTCACAAGCTAACGCTCTTAGTTTTGAAAAAAAATTATATTATGCTTGTAATATATAAAAAATCGAATCATGACACGCACGAATCTGCGTAACTGCCATATTTTTGCTCCACTAAATGTGGCCCTATTTCATTCAACTTTAGAATAATGATTGATCGCAGTAAAAAATTATAAGATAAATAGACGGGAAATAAGCGCACGGATTTTGAAGACTATATTTTGAGCGCCGGCTCTCCACTCGCTTCAGTCATACTCTGCCTTTGCGACATGCGAGCCGTACGATACGACAATACAAACTTCTAATACATGTACATGTGTTCTCTTTTTGTCATGCAGTAATTAGATTCGCTATCTCTATTTTCCTGCAAATGTAATATGCTGTTTTAAGCCTTTCGTGGCCTCATTTCAATTGGCCTCAACGGAAGATCAGCGCTGTTTCATTAACAGCATTACGCTGAGTTGAAGCCATTTTTGTTACATCACTTTTAATTTAATTTTATTGGTAATTAACTATACTTAGTTATATACGTTAATGATGTAACAAAATAAATTATTTTTCTTTCTTTCATACTTTTAGCTAGGTATGCTTAATTGTGTTGTCTTGTTAATTTTGATCGATTTGCAAGCGCTGGGCCCGTCCGTTCCATTATCAGCGTCGCTGCTTGAAACATGGTTGTGCCAGGCCTGTGTCACTCCGCGTGTAGGTATTAAAAACATACCTACGGGCGGCGGCCATTGCGCAAGGGCCAATCTAGTAGGCTCGGCTCGGCGGCTCTTTCAATACGTATAACCATGTATAACTTATTATGAACCGTAGTATAGTGAATTAAGGCCCATATTCCTTCAAAAAGAAATTGGTAGGTATGTAAATGAACACGTGCTCGACTGGACCGCGAGCTAAATTAAATCATATTGTTTATCAGATTGAGTCATATTTCTTTGAAAACCATTGCGAAGTAAAGCTTCTGTTACTAGTTATTATTCTGTGGTTGTGCGCGGCCTTAAAAACCGGAATACTTATTGTAATTTATAAACCGACCTGTGGAAGAAGTCCTGGTAAGGCCACCGGGACGGGAAGCCGGCTGCTGATATTCTAATAGTCTCCAGTACTCCACAAGCTCTGCAACACAAAGGAGAAGCTATTAAAATGGACGCTCCTCACAACATCACCGCAACGAGGTGGACAATAGTACATTGTTATCCTAGGGGTGAAAGTAACTTCGGGCGTTAATAGTTCGAGGGCCTAAATAAGTCTTTAACCCCGAGGTAAACACTGTGCTTTTCATTACAAATACAAAGAAACTAAAAATAAACTGACACTGGGAAATGTACGTGAAGTGAGGGACCATAATCCGCTGAGGAGAAAAAAAAATTGGAACATGGTTCAATACAAATTTATGTGAAAATAAAACTAGTTTTTTTTAAATAATTTGAGTGTCTGTCATTTGTGAACTGTCACTGTCAGTTGAAAGTGATTCTCCCTAGGGCTGAAAAGTATTACTTTCAACCCGCTCCTCAGGCAACTACAGACCTACTTTCCGAGTATGAGTAATGAAAAACCCATTCCCCCAGCCCCCAAACGAAAACCTGACTCAAGCACTTTATTTTCGTAAGTTTTCCCGTTTGGCTTTAGCTGTTTTTTTCTTGCAAAAGAGAAAAAAAGGAGATAAAAAAGAAAAAAAGATATTCCGAAAATATAATTCAAAAAAAATATGTTTTCATCTACTCGATAGAAGGCGCTGACTTGCCTGTCAAAAATATTATTTTAAAAGTAAGTTGTTATATCTCCCCGGCCTGGGGGAGACACCAGGACTGAACAATCTTGATGGGGAGAAATCAGGGGAACTACGAGGCCGTCACCTCAAAAACAACATAATATTTTTGATATCATCATTATCAGCCAGAAGACGTCCACTACTGGACGAAGGACATTGGGTTATTTTTGATCTGTGGCACATAAAATAAAAAACTTGACAATGACAGCCCGGTCTGGTCAGCCCCAACTTTTTTTTCTTAATTATTGGCATCGCACGTTGTGCATTCTGCCAGTGTCGAGATTATGAACTTTCAAGTTTATATAGTATCATCAAGTATGCCATGAAATCAAAGTTAGTCATAGTCGAGTCCAAGTCATGCCCTAGTAAAGTTGTGGCGACTTTACTATGAGCTTCTACGGAGTTTTGTAAACATCACGAAAAGACATGTTTCGTGCACACTCGTGCATGTAATTAAACACTCAATTATTAAAACACCATCATTTTTTTTCCTTTATTCGCGAAAAAAATGGAATGCAAAGACATGATTTTTCCGTATTCCCGCCAAAACTCAAAAAGGATATAGTTTCAAGTAAAGAAGCCTTATTAATAATATGACATAGGCTTGCGTTTACTGCCATCTCGTCTGATGATAAACGAAGATGCAGCCTACGATGGAGCACGCTTGCCTAGAAGAAACCGATTCACTCGCGACTTGAAGACACCCAGATCATAATTATCGGGAAACACCCACTCGGGCAGCGCTACCCACTGTTTAACAGTTCGAATAATGAAAGTGGAATCAAACCGTTTCGTACGAGTTTTTGGTATATGAATCATAAAACGGTGTCGCTTTTTCGAGGTCCTGGCCGTCCGATAGAAGAATGGGCTGCGGGGAATAAGATCATGCAAATCCGAAGCACACTCACCGAAATACCGATAGGCTAGCTACTTTTCGGCGATGATCGAGGTTTTGTTTAGTTTTGGCCCTCAGGCGAGTAGTGTAGTGTCGTACCTGAGCTGGTTGACGGCCCTCGCGTGGTCGAAGTTGAAGGGGCACTTGTCGTCGTTGGGCTTGATGCAGCGCACGTAGTGCGGCGTGGTGGCGGACAGCGTGCCCATGAGCGCGGACAGGCTCGCGCGGAACTGCGCGCCCACCGTCTGCTTCTGGCCGGACGCGCGCCGCGCTGGTTGCTGGGGAACAACTATCTTTTATTAACTATTTTCTTTTGAAGCTGGATGTAGCTTTGTAGTGGTAGGACTGATGATGACGAGGGAAAATAATAAAGTAAGTTCGTATAGGCCGAGTGGTCAGCCCTAGTGTCAGAGTTAATGTGCCACCTGAAGGCCTCTGACATAGCTTGACGGTTTTTTTTATAGAAATATAGTACAAATAAATGGGGAAAATAATACGTGATTATATTCTGGTAAAATAACAGACTGGTAGTAGTGGTAGGATTCTATTGCGGAGTCCGCCTGGCAGTTATTCAATCGCCAAGCAGTAGTGTGCAAGCATTACTGTGTTCCGGTTTGAAGGGCAATGTTACCAGATAAATTACTGGGTATGACGAGGTTTAACATCTAATATCTCAGGGTGACGAGCGCAGTGCAGTGCGGCGCAGAATTGTGTTCACAAGCTCACAATGCTGGCACTGCTACTGTTAGTGGCAGGCGTGACGGTTACCACCAGGCGAAAGTCTTACTCGTCTCGTCACTTGACAGTATAAAAAAACATAAACAAAAAAAAAATGTTTTTTGTTAGTTATTGGCTTTGCACGTTGTGCATTCTGCCAGTGTCAAGTTTACGAAATTTTCAAGTTTTTTTTATTAAAATGAAAGTCAAATATGTCTTGAATTCACAGTCAGTCACACGAAATTTGTCATAGTCGTGTCCTAGTCATGCCCTAGTAAAGTTGTGTAACAAAATGGTTCAACAATACTGAAGGGTATGTATGTACTCATCATTATGAACAACTTTTACTATAGGGCCAACAGTGAAATCGCGAATAAAAAACCAGCTGTCCCACACATTTGGTTCAAGGTCAATAAACTTTTTGTAATGAACAGCTGTTTTTTTTCTACTGATTTCAAGGTTGGCCCCAGTAAAAGTTGTTCATAATGATGAGTACATACATACCCTTCAGTATTGTTGAACCTTATTGTTACACGTTGTATATTTTCGCCGTGTACTAAGGGGGGAGTCCGGACCCCCTAACCCCCCTATAAGGGAGTTATATACGCCCATGAGCAGTAACAAGCATGGGCTTCGCATCTCGCGGATGAAACCGCGGGGCGCTATTTTAATCATTTTTGCACACTACTACTTGGCTCAATACTCACAGTGAGACTACCAATAGGAAGCGACGGCGTAGTCCTCCTTCTAGACGGATGCGGCAGCGTGCTCGTCTGGTCGACCAGTCTATCCGTCGTGAAGATCTCACGGATAAGCGTACAGCACGTGGAAGACTTGATGCACTCCACTTGCTCCTCCGACACCGTGTCCCGGTTCTTCTCCAGGAACCCTCCGCATTGGTATTCCACGTCATCCGCGAAGTGTTTTATTATAAATGCTGCGGGCGTAATATAAAATACAATAATAATATACCAGGTTACAGGTTAAGTCGACCTAGATCCTTTAGGGGGTTATAGTATACATCATTAATGACGACAAAAAAAAATACCAACATTAAAAAACAAAAAAAAACTTTTAAAATCCGTAGTAATTAATTAGTAGTAATGTATTCCTTGGTCTAGAATGCAAAATAAAACGACAAGGTTTGGATAGGGGGTCCCATAGTCAAATCAGTCAATAATGATGTATATATACTAAAACCCCCTAAAGGATCTAGGTCGACTTAACCTGTAACCCTGTATATACCGGGTGTTCGTTATAACACCGTTATCCTTCTAGGATATCATTGTACTCATCATTATGAACAACTTTTACTATGGGGCCAACCCTGAAATCACGAAAAAAAACAGCTGTTCCATACATGTTGTCCAAGATCGATGAACCTTTTTGTATGGAACAGCTGTTTTTTTTTTCGTGATTTCAGGGTTGGCCTCATAGTAAAAGTTGTTCATAATGATGAGTACAATGATATCCTAGAAGGATAACGGTGTTCAAACTAACACCCGGTATATATGTATGGGCAGAATATAAGATTATCTTAATTTCAATTTTAAATTAAATTTCAAGTTTAATTTCAATTGTTTATGTAATTTATTAATGTGACTGCTACTGCTATAAATTTAATGATGTATATGATACTTGATGAATAAATGATTGTTATTATTATAATTCACATTGTTATTTGATTTCTTAGATTTAAAATATATATATATATTATAATTCACATTGTTATTTGATTTCTTAGATTTTAATGAATTTTTATCATTATTATTATTTTTGTTTTATTTATACGGGAATACTCGTCGTCGTCAGCCATAAAACGTCCACTGCTGGACGAAGGCCTCCCCCTTTATAGAGGGGTGTTGCCATAATCTCCACGCTTGGCAGGCGGCTTGGGCATCGCAGAATGGTCACCACCGTTAACCAACCACCAACCACCAACAACAACCAACAAGCACCGGAGGACGGGCAGCAGCGTCCTCTTGGTTAACGGTGGTGACGGGAATACTCACGTTTAATTAAATGGACAAAAACAACAAAAAAAAAATGTGTCAAAACCACGTCAGTTTTCATAATAAAATTATTATTTTAATATAAAATTAAAACTTTTGTAAAACATTTGACAGATTATCTTGAAACATCAAAATCAAAACTATAGTCGAATTCATAATTAAACGGACTAAACTGACATTTCGAGTGTTGTTACTTTTTGGCAAAAAATTAATAGTGCTGAGATAAAAGATTAAGTTTGTTAACTTATGTTAAGAAACTTGATATTTTTATTAACTTATGTACTTACTTATGTCAACAAACTTAATAGTTTCACACCAGTCAACTATTTCGATATTGTCATATTATTCTTGAATGGTTTAGATGTTATCTAACCGAGCGTAAACAAAGACAAAGTCAATCAAGCAAATTTCCAAATATACCATTCTGACCGTATCTCACCATTAGTTGGGTATTTAATCTTCTCCGTCACAAGTACCTACTTACATCGTACATAAAACCTACATCGTAAATAAAAAAAGAATACAATAGGCTAGATGACTGTTTTTTTTTTATTATCCTATTAAAATGTGGCCCATAAATATAGCTGATTAATGAAAAGAAAATGAATATCTGATCAAAAATAAGCATTTCAATATGATGCTAGACAGAGAGACGAAACAGCAAATCGTGACGTCACTTCTCTATACGCCATATAAATTCTATTCTGACAAGTAAGGCGTGACGTCATTTTTTGTTTTGTGGGAAAGGGACAGAGTTGTCTCTACCAAAAACTTTAAACGCTCATATATCAGAACATTATTAACCGATTTAAATATTTTTTTCAATAAAACTTACTATATTTACTTAAAATCTTCATCAGAGCTATTGGTTTCTACGATATAAACATCATCTACCCTACTGCACTTTTTCTTAAATATGTGAAGTAACTTTCTTAAGCGATTGCAAATGTTTCCAACTTGATGTCCCCAAGTGAGTCGATGGTCAATAACTATACCTAAGTACTTTAGCTGATCAACTTCTTCGACTTCATCGCAAGAGCAAGTTATGAGGGTCACACTGATGAAGTTGAAGATCAATAGAGAGTTTTAGGCGGGAACGCGAGAAAATCATGTCGCTGCATTGTATTATTTTCCAAAACTTGTGTATTTTCGAGTGTTAATGTATAAAAATAGTGGCGTTTTATTCATTAAGTGCTGATTTACGAGCAAGAGTATGGGCAAGTAATATAATGTAGTGAAACGTGTCATTTCGTGTTGTTTCCAAAACTCCGAAGAAGCTTGTAGTAAAGTTGCCACGACTTTACTAGGGTATGATTGGACTTGACTGTGACTTACTGTGTGTGACTTGGACTGTGACTACGACTCATTTAACTGGAGAAAGAAGGATCGATGAAGAAAAATGTATTCGGCTGAAGGACCATGGCCAGGAAATATTAAAAACAACAAATGATGATAAATAGGAGTTACAGGGCCAGACCTGTCAGTGATCCGGAAGGCCATAAACTTAGTTGTATTTGTTTTTAGGGTTAGGAGGTTATTTTGTAGCTGGCAACAACTGCTAAGCCTCTTTGAGCTACAACTCTGGCCTCGGCTCCGTATCGAAAGGACTATCAGGGTAAATGACGATGTTTGCAGAACGTCGGCACGTGAAAACGTCTACATGGTGACAACGTCTTGGCAAAACGACTTACTAGTAAAACGTCCAAAATGTGAAGTACAGTTATCAAGAGATGCCTCAGCCCAATCCTTGCCATAAAAGAGTACGGCAGTATCATCAGCGAAAGCTAAGATACTGGTTTGACTTAGACTAAGGCCGCAGAGGCCATTTATGTAGGCTAGGAAGAGGGTGGGGCCCAACACACTTCCCTGGGGGACACCGAACTCCATACTAGCATAACCACTGTAGTTATCACCAAATTAAATTAAATTTATTAATTGAAGATAAAAACGATATAATCAATTACATTTAACACACACAATAATACAGGAAAAAGTTCATAAACAACAATTGCATAAAAATAAGTAAACTCTGTTTTTTTTTACAAGTAATATAAATATCAAATAAACAAATAATCAGTAAAATTTCCTAAATGTCTAATAAATTAAGAATCATATTTAAAAAAGCCTAAACGTCAAATAAAAAAAACAATAATTATTAATTAATTTTGTATAATATTCTAGTAGTCCAACAAATCACTATCGGCTTTTTGCCCCTAACCCATGGGGCGATTTGGTTCTCGAAATATGTCAAAAAAGTTGTCATTACAGTTATAAAAACCGATCGCGAAATAGGCGAGTGGCCTAATGTTAAATTTATGACAAATAACAGGCTTAGTGATGAATATAACTAAATACATTACACATACTGAAAAAATAACTTGTATTGGCTGATAAATCTCTGAGATATGAGCGTTTAAAGTTTTAGGTGGGGATAGAGAGGGGATGCTCTATCCCTTTCTCGCAAAGCACGTGTTAGTATAGCATTTGTATGCCGCGCCTGAGGCTTGACGTCATAGCTCAGTATAGCGCGCTCTCTGTCTAGCTTGAAATTAAAATACTTAGAACTTATTTATTTTTGAACTATTTTAAATTGCGTTTTCGTTGATAGGCTCTATTCATAATCAGCTTTTTTATGAAGTAATAAAAAAAATGTAGTCATCATGCCTATTATGGTAAGCGCAAATATATTTACCTGAGTTCCCAAACCGCGGCTTCATGTAATGCTGGTATTTAGCACAGCTCTTGTGGAGTTTGTTCACGAAGCCCGTATCGGAGCCCTGCGGCACGCGACACTCCTCGTCTAGGAGCGCTAGGACTCCGAGTCGGTCTTCTATCAACTCTATGCAAGGTTGGTTGTCGTAGAAATCTATCATTTCCCACGAGATTTCTTCCTAAAAGATAAAACACATTTGAAAATATACTATATACATTTGTAGTATATTATACTATATTTATACTATATATATTTGAAAAAGACATATATTCAATCAATCAAGTTACACAAGTTATTTAAAAAAAAACACAACAGACTTCAAAGCAAAATATGCACTATCGTTTACTCGGATGACATGATTTATCCAGGTATCTTGATTTAAAACCCAAACTACTGTAGCGATTTTGATGAAATATCTACGGGACCAATCTAGAAGTATATACTTCCAAATTAAAAAACAATTTTTGAAATCGGTTTACAAAATGACAGATTAATAATGTTATATTATATTAATGTTTATATATATTCGTCTGTAGGTCAATAATTTTAAGTTGTTTTAGATTTGTATATAAATGACGGAGTTCTGAGAAAAAAATAAGGTAAAAAAACGACTGAATTGAGAACCTCCTTCTTTTTGAAGTCGGTTAAAAGTAAGGATTATCGCTTTTAAAAGCATTGATATGACATCCATTGTAATTGCCTCATTTTTGACCTATCGGATAGATATTTTGTTATCCAATATAATGACGAGACGAGCAATACGTTCGCCTGGTGGTAAGCGTCACGCCTGCCCTGCGAATGTCAAATCTCTTCAAGCCCAGTAACTCTCGTCAGTATACAATGTGTAACAAAAAGGTTCAAAAATACTGAAGGGTATGTTTGTACTCATCATTATGAGCAACTTTTACTATGGGGCCAAACATGAAATCGCGAAAAATAAAACAGTTATTCCATACAAAAAGTTCATTGACCTTGGACAAAATGTATGGAACAGCTGTTTTTTTTCACGATTTCATGTTTGGCGCCATAGTAAAAGTTGTTCATAATGATGAATACATACATACCCTTCAGTATTGTTGCACCTTTTAGTTACACATTGTATATCGTCACTAAGCCGTCGTGTATAGTGTTTCATAGCATATTTTCGTACCAATCGATCAGATTTAGAAAAACTTATAAATACTATTCTTAAGAGTGAAATAAAAAATAAACAACAGTAGCTTACCTTAATATATTCGTCCTGCTCTAACTTGAACACATGACAGTTAAACTGTTGCTGTAACTTTTCATTCGCGTAGTTTATGCAGAACTGCTCGAAGGAATTGATCTCAAAAGTTTCGAAACCATAAATATCGAGGACACCTGGAAAATAAAGTCAGAATGGTTATTTTAAACTGTAAGGTAAGGTAATAAAGCTCAATAATCAACAAAGAAAACACATACATAAATATCTGATTAAAATAAACGTCTACAGTCGCGTTTACTATAAGTTTCTACTTTTCTTTTCAGCTTTAATAGTAGAGTATAGTATAGTTTAATATTAGTAAAGTTTAATATACAACAACACCACGGCACATAAGATTCGGAATATCTCGCTACTTTGGTCCTTAGATATATAGTTTCTACTTTTCAACTTTATTAGTAGAGAATAAAGTTTAATATGCAACAGCAAAAAACCCATAAGATTCAGATAATCTCGCCACATTGGTAGTTACAAACAGGGTTTCTACTTTTTAGCTTTAAGAGTAGGGAATAAATTTTAATATGCAACAACAAAACGGCACATAAGATTTAGATAATCTGGCCACATCGGTGCTTAGAAATTGGGTTTCTACTTTTTAGCTTTAAGAGTAGGGAATAAAGTTTAATATACAACAACAAAAAACCATGTACGATTCGGAAAACCTCGCTACATTGATGTTTACAACTTGGATTTCTAATATTCAGCAATAAGAGAAGGAAATAAAGTTCAGAACGCAAAAAACATATTATGTATGTTTTATGTATGCATATGAAACTAAAGAAAAAGCGCTTGGAAATAGTATTCCCTATTTCTGCATGTTATTTTTATTAACTCACAGAAAAGCTGACTCGCAACAAAATAATACATCAAAACAAAATTTAAACATTTGCACAAATAACCAAGTTATAAACATTTTAGTTTCATGTTAGACAGAGAGCGCAATATCGTCGCAAATGGCGTCAGAGTACACGATTCCAAACATTTAATTTCCGTTATAACGATTCGATAAATGAAACACATGGATACCTATACCTTGGGCTGGCCACTCAGCCTATACGAACTTACTTACTTTTTTTTTTAATACAATCAAGTGACGAAACGAGCATGGCGTTCGCCTGGTGGTAAACGTCACACCTGCCACCAACAGTAGCAGTGCTAGAATTGTGAACTTGCGAACACAATCCTGCGCCGCACTGCACTGCGCTCGTCACCCTGAGATATTAGATGTTAAATCTCTTCATACCCAGTAATTTATCTGTTAACATTGCCCTTCAAACCGGAACACAGTAATGCTTGCACACTACTGCTTGGCGGTTGAATAACTGGCAAAGGTGTGGTACTTCCCCAGGCGGACTCTGCAATAGAGTCCTACCACTACAAACCCCACTGAAGAGAGAAGTAAATAGAACGGCAATGTGACGGCCGCGCTAGCCGGCATTAGGTGCAAATGCGCTTAATGACAATTCTGCCAATATACATGTTTTTAGACTGAGAATACTCAAAAAGACAACTTAAATAGACGCGTAGGAAACCAAACCACATTGCATCGTAATTAGATCAATTTTAATCTGTTGCAAAATAGCATTTCGAGCGTATTACTTCAAATGCGCGACCAATTATTGGCATTTTTTCGTCGTAGTTTCTATACAAATAAGTGTAAAACTGGCGACAGCAGTTTTCTATTCTATTGCTTTAGAACATTGTTTTGACAGCCGTTCTAACCTAAGAAGTAGGGCTTTCGCTTTTCTGTGACAAAACCTATACCCTACTAGCTTTCTATTTTCGCGCTTACCTATAAAATGTTTCCTCACTTGGCTGGTATCCAACGCCCTGTTCACGGCTTGCACGAGCCAAGCGAAGAGTTCTCCGTATATTCGCTTGGCCAAGGCGTCGCGGGCGAAGTTCGCGCGAACTGTGTCCATTCGCGACACGATCACCTCGTGCGCGGACTGGAGGCGGCGGTGGGTGAGCCAGAGAGTCAGTTCCGTCTTGGATATGCCGAGCAGAGAGCATACGATCTCGAGGTGCTTGTCGTTTGACTGGAAAAAAATATTGGCGGACATTTCGCACAGCGCCATCTAGCATCAAACTAAGCAAAGCTTGTAACTATAGGTACCAGATGGCTGATATAATACTCACTCTTACACATCAAATCAGTTTTCATGGATCACTTGTATTAAATATATATTATATTTATTTATAGTATTTATTGTCATGTAAGTATATATATTATTATATTTATATATATTATTGTTCAGTTATGTATCTTGTATTTAATAGTATTATTTTATTGTATTTATTAATAAGTGTTATGCATCTCCCGTCTGTTTTAGATTTAATTTATTTCAAATCCATGGTTGCCTGGAAGAGATCGCTGTTAGCGATAAGGCCGCCACTTGTGGCACTAGTTCTTAAGGTTCTTTCTTTTATTGTAATTGTTATTTTTGGTGTGCACAATAAAGTGTTTCTATCTATCTATCTATCTATCAGACAGTAGATGCCCACTGCTGGACGAAGGCCTCCCCTTAACCTTGGCAGATAGTAAAAGTGTGGCAAAAACAGTTACCACCGGCCGACCGGGTTTACGACGGTAGCTTGTTTATTGCGGAGCGACACGAAACTTTTTTCGCTCGAAGAACTGACAACCGATGGGGAAGAAAGGTTCTTAAGTGGCGACCGCGAACCTACGCAGCGCAGGCGCGGCCAACCACTATATATATATATGTATACTATATATATATTTTGGGTGGCCACGCTTGTACAATGTCCCCGCCCACCTATATATATATATATAGTATAGCAAAGTAAGTCGCGGGCAACCGGTGGATGCAAATGGCAGGTTGTCGTACAGTGTGGCCGTCTAAGGGGGAGGCCTTCGTTCAGCAGTGGACGTCTCCGGGCTGATGGTGATGATGATGACGCAACTTTTTTAGCGGAGGTCGAATGCCTAGGCTGGTCAAGCATCATACTCACGTCAACATAGACGCCTTCTTCGTCCCCCTCCTCCGGGTTGTGGTGGGTGAGGTCTATGTTGCCCAGGTGTAGTATGGCAGCCAATATCACGAACATGTTCTGTTGTTCGGACTCCGTTACACCTGAGAACAGAATATATAGTTTTTCATCATAGGACAGAACCACTGCCGGACGATGGCCTCCCTCGTAATATGGGGGTTGCCATATTCTCCACGCTTGGCAAGCGGCTTGGGGATCCGCATGGCTCTGTTCATAGCTCGCCGAGCTACTTTGTACTTGTGAACCGCCATTTGACTAGTTGTAACTTTTTGACATTGTATTGGTGTACACACACAGTGTTGGTGAACCTAAATAAATAATAGTACATTATGATACAAGTGTGCTGTTGGTCACTCTCACTACACTAGAGGCGGTATAATGCTCGCGAGATAAGGGAGCCGAGAGTGAAATTTCCAATTTGCACACGCGTTCCATACGACATATTTCATCACATTTGCGAGGAAAAAAACAAACTTGTATTGTTATTAGTTTTCTGATAATCAACCACACAGCGAAATTGTCAAGAAATATTTGCGAGAAATGGCGTGCAAGCCAGCAATGCGCGCGCAGGTGACATTTGCTACCTTACCGGGTCACCGGTGTGGTGAACGGCTAGCTCGAGGGGTAGTGGGTTCTGTGTGCGCTCTGCGGGCCTGCCTCTGGCGGGTGAGATGGGGTTAGACCTACCTATCCGAGATAACTAATTCTAACAAGGGCGCCACCAGCACAATAATGCTGGGAAATGAGACAAGGAATTAGCGTCCAAATCTTATGTATTGTAAAATATGTTCTTCAATTTCTTACCATTGTACATCAATGACGGTTCTGTTAGTTATAGGTACATTCTTTAAGATATTTCTATTATGTTAGTACATTTGTTAAACAATGTAAAATTAAGTACTTAGGTACTAGGTTAAGTATAGATAAGTTAAACCTTTAATATTGTAGTTCTAAGTTTTAAAGTTACACCAAAGGATTGAGACAGAAGGGCCAGTTCTGCTCGATGAAGTTAAATTTACAATTCTTGATCACATAATTTCTAGTTATAGTCCAAAAACATTCTAGGTTCTTTCTTCGTTGTAGACACTTGACTGACGTGAGAAAATTAAGAGAAAATTGACATACCAAATGCGCGTGGCATTAATATTGATTAATTGAGCTTCACCAAGACATATTTCTGCTTCTAAATGTTATTGCGACGTATTCACGTCGAAATCAAAATGGTAGGCTACGAGTCATTTCGCAGGCATGGACGCTTTACAAGCACAAACACTAAACCAAAACAAAAGAGCGGCGGAATCTGCAACAAATGAGACGACGTTACTTCTAATTCTACTATAATTTAGGTACGTGGATTTGGAAACAAGACGAGATGGGTTTCTTACCAATCCACCGCTTTGGACCTCATGGAATTGTTGGTGGCCATGCTATCATTAACTGCACGGCAATCATCCCAAGTACTGTGGAAATCAGTGAAAATGATAATCCTCGCTTCAATCTCCAGCGGGCAACGAATCAGGTTGAAAACCAAGTAAAATAACTTACTATTCTGCGGTGTGGTATTTAATTCACAGGAGCGGATTATTCGCCCGCTTACTCCATCAAAAACCAAAGTTAAAAAGGATGTTGCCAGGACTTGCCGGCGTAAAAACAAACAAAACTTTTCTTTCTGAATCGATAAATCAATAAAGGGCTGTTGAACCTAATGAATTCTGTTCTCAATGAAAAAATTACAGGAATCTACGAAATGTCAATGTCAACGTTATTACGTTACTTACTCTATGGTCAACATCTCAAACGTCATACTGTCAAGCGATATGTAAACAAAATCATAAGGGTTTCTAAAACGAAAGTTTTATAAAAAGATGTGTAAAATATTGTGATATCCCACACAAAATGATAAGCCACATCATATTTAACAAGTTATTATGTTCCACCGGCGTTCTTCAGTGAGGAAGGACTCCTGAAGATACGAAGCAAATGACAACAAAAATGTTTCTAGATTCTCTTACTTCTTTGCCTGAAGAACCCCTTCGACTGATGGGAGAAAACCCACAGGATACGTCTGAGCGTCGAAGAACACAAAACAAAGGTTTGCAACAAAAAAACATGATAAGGTTTTTGCAATGCAACATCACCCCCTTTCTAGAGCGAAATGTGGGTGAAAACAACAACATTTCGCGAGGAGCGAGCAGCGGAACCATCCTGGGACAACCAGTGCAAACGCAGTGCTAGCCAAATATCAAAATTTAATAAAGTTTTTTGAAACAATGGTTTAAAAATGAATTAATTCTTTTCTTAGGTTATAACAACACAAAATGAGCACAAAATGAACAACAGATCATCACGAGCATCCCACTGTGTAACCCTTCTTATTCTGTAGGTATCCTACCTTAAGTAAGTTTCTAAATTTTAAGTGTATGAACAATATCATAACTACTAATTCTATAAGTATATAACTTATACTATTCTATTTTAAGACAATAATGTTTGCCTTAGGTTCTTAAAATGGTTAATTCTTTCTTTCTTTCTAACTAAGTTACGGGATGAAACCCTAAACAAAGTAATTCTGTTCTGTTTACATACAGTACCGGTATAAAATTCACCAAGCACTGCACGTAGCTACCTGCTTCGGTGCCAAATAATAGGGGAACTTGCCCCACTGGAAAGTTTGCTTCTTCGTACAATAACGAATGCTAATCATTTATTATGCGAGGTCGCATTGCTAACTCCTACGAGTATTGGATAAATACCTATTGTATAATACAACCTAACGGAACTAGGTCCTAATGGGATTAAGGCTTAATGGGATCCCATATCTAAGTAAAACTAAAGCAGAGGAAAAGTGGTAGGTTTCCACCACCATAAACAATCACTCACCCTTACACAGTTCCTTATAAACCTTTCACACTATCCTGTCACGGGCGATCCTTTCATAGCAGCGGTCAATCACACTCACTCTAATTCTATCGTGCTTCATTTCTTCCAAAGTCACCTGTCACACCATACACTCACACACACATACAAACACTTGCATGCCTTCTACTCACCATCCCTATGCATTTTTTAATTCTAACATGCAAAACTTATATTTTTTTAATTTATTCTATTTTATTTAAATTTAAATAATGGATGGTTCATCCCTATCCTTTCTAAACTACCATGCAATAAAACTACATATATTTCTTAAAGTAGATATTAATAACTACCAGCTATTATTAAGATTTGGACCTAAAATATAATTTCTTACTTATTTATTTAAGGAGAGTACTAACTCTATGAAAATAGTAGTATATTCTATGACTCCACATGGACTATATCCTTAATGTGAGTTAAGCCAACATGTTTACCACTTAAGGCTCTTAAGCGATACACGAGTGGACTTATTCTTTCTTCGACTACACACTTAATATTTCTAGGTATCTTCTATTTCTATTCACTTCTCGTGGGGTCGATGACGATCTGTAGCTCACCTGGCTATTCTGTAAGTATTCTATTCTATTATCGGAGTGACTGCCTCGGCACACGCGGTAGACACTGTACGCTGCACGGGCCGTCGCAGGCTGCTCCGATGCTCCAGACTCGAAACAGATTTCTGATCCCTCTGGAATGTTTAAATCCAAAATTTTAAAAGCGTGCTTTCGCATTCTTTCTTTAGTTCTTGAATTTTTTCTGTTAACTCCTCCGCAGAAGGTGGAAGTCTGTTAAGCCTAAACTGAATATGGAGATTTCTAGAAATGAGTCTCTCTCTGCGGGGTGTTGTCATCGATTCTGATTCTATGATTTGGAAAATGTCATTAATTTTATTTTCACAAATTTCTAATTCTGTTTCTATGTTAAATTCTGAAGGGACAATGGTCTCTTCCAAACGGGAAGATTTGGATAATGAGGCAAGCTTTGTCCTCATTGCCTCGACCGTTCTGAAGTTTGTATGGCCACGGATCCGTAGCTCATACCGTAGCTCATCCATGAGTAGGTGGTAAAAGTTCATCTTAGCGTTCGCCATGATGGAAGAAGTACCAAATACAAACAATGTATGAAAACAAGAAAAGTAAGACCAACCTCACACGATCCACGATATCAAGGGAGATGACACCGTTGAATGTCGACTGGCCGAAGGGAACCCGCCCCACGTTGGGCGCGCCAAAATGCTACCTTACCGGGTCACCGGTGTGGTGAACGGCTAGCTCGAGGGGTAGTGGGTTCTGTGTGCGCTCTGCGGGCCTGCCTCTGGCGGGTGAGATGGGGTTAGACCTACCTATCCGAGATAACTAATTCTAACAAGGGCGCCACCAGCACAATAATGCTGGGAAATGAGACAAGGAATTAGCGTCCAAATCTTATGTATTGTAAAATATGTTCTTCAATTTCTTACCATTGTACATCAATGACGGTTCTGTTAGTTATAGGTACATTCTTTAAGATATTTCTATTATGTTAGTACATTTGTTAAACAATGTAAAATTAAGTACTTAGGTACTAGGTTAAGTATAGATAAGTTAAACCTTTAATATTGTAGTTCTAAGTTTTAAAGTTACACCAAAGGATTGAGACAGAAGGGCCAGTTCTGCTCGATGAAGTTAAATTTACAATTCTTGATCACATAATTTCTAGTTATAGTCCAAAAACATTCTAGGTTCTTTCTTCGTTGTAGACACTTGACTGACGTGAGAAAATTAAGAGAAAATTGACATACCAAATGCGCGTGGCATTAATATTGATTAATTGAGCTTCACCAAGACATATTTCTGCTTCTAAATGTTATTGCGACGTATTCACGTCGAAATCAAAATGGTAGGCTACGAGTCATTTCGCAGGCATGGACGCTTTACAAGCACAAACACTAAACCAAAACAAAAGAGCGGCGGAATCTGCAACAAATGAGACGACGTTACTTCTAATTCTACTATAATTTAGGTACGTGGATTTGGAAACAAGACGAGATGGGTTTCTTACCAATCCACCGCTTTGGACCTCATGGAATTGTTGGTGGCCATGCTATCATTAACTGCACGGCAATCATCCCAAGTACTGTGGAAATCAGTGAAAATGATAATCCTCGCTTCAATCTCCAGCGGGCAACGAATCAGGTTGAAAACCAAGTAAAATAACTTACTATTCTGCGGTGTGGTATTTAATTCACAGGAGCGGATTATTCGCCCGCTTACTCCATCAAAAACCAAAGTTAAAAAGGATGTTGCCAGGACTTGCCGGCGTAAAAACAAACAAAACTTTTCTTTCTGAATCGATAAATCAATAAAGGGCTGTTGAACCTAATGAATTCTGTTCTCAATGAAAAAATTACAGGAATCTACGAAATGTCAATGTCAACGTTATTACGTTACTTACTCTATGGTCAACATCTCAAACGTCATACTGTCAAGCGATATGTAAACAAAATCATAAGGGTTTCTAAAACGAAAGTTTTATAAAAAGATGTGTAAAATATTGTGATATCCCACACAAAATGATAAGCCACATCATATTTAACAAGTTATTATGTTCCACCGGCGTTCTTCAGTGAGGAAGGACTCCTGAAGATACGAAGCAAATGACAACAAAAATGTTTCTAGATTCTCTTACTTCTTTGCCTGAAGAACCCCTTCGACTGATGGGAGAAAACCCACAGGATACGTCTGAGCGTCGAAGAACACAAAACAAAGGTTTGCAACAAAAAAACATGATAAGGTTTTTGCAATGCAACACATTAACGGCATAAAAATTCTTTGTTGGTAAAAAAAACTGTATTACCTGACTACATTAAGTGCTTCGTATACAGACATATAATTTTCAGTGAGGTACAAACTGAACTTAACCGGGCTATACGTATAACACTAGTGCTGTAATAGGATTATGAGCCTAAAACCGATGTAATAAGATCCACTTTACGAGCTAGTGTGATGAAATTAAACTTACCTAATGTAGTGAGTGCGTTTCTCGTTTCGTTGAAAGCCTTCAGGTCGTCGACGCCGTCGATGTTAGGACTCCCGCCCTGATTCAAGTAGTGGAAGGAGTCTTGGTGATCTGCGATAGAAAACATTGTAAATCATAATAATATATTCTTTCAACCGTGATAGTTTAAAACAGTGTAACAGTGTGTAGTGTGTGTATATATTCTTTTTACAAAACCGGTACCATTTTTGTTTAAATCAACCGATTGCAAACTATTATGGCACGGTACTTTACTGGTAAAGCTTGCCACCAAGTAAGAAAAAACACACACAATAGGGAATATGCCTGTCTTTTTATTGACTCCCACAAGGGCTGACTTGCAACGCAACAACACATCGAAAATACAATTTAAATATGTGCACAAATAACGAAGTTATAAACATTTTAGTTTCATGTTAGACATGGGAGGGCACTGTACTAGCAAATGACGTCAAAGGCCACAATTCCAAACAAATTCTATACTAGCACGTGTTTTGCTAGAAAGGGACAGATGACTCCCTACCAAATACTTTGAACGCTTATATCTTCAGGACTTTACCAGCTGATTTCCATTATTTTTTCGATGTATTCAAACTCTCCATTTATCCTATTATTTTTAATAATCAAAACACATGCATATTCCCTATTATTATAGTTTATTTTCCTACTATTTAGTACAAAAACCCAACCATGTAGTAAAAAAATACCATTTCGTAAAATAAAAAAACATTTACTAAAAAAACTTCCAACTAGTAACATATCTACTATTTAGTAAGAAAACCTTCCAACAAGTAAAATATCTACTATTTGGTAAGAAAACTTCCATCAAGTAAAATATCTACTATTTAGTAAGAAAACCTTCCAACTAGTAAAATATCTACTATTTAGTAAGAAAACTTCCAACAAGTAAAATATCTACTATTTAGTAAGAAAACTTCCAACAAGTAAAATATCTACTATTTAGTAAGAAAACCTTCCAACTAGTAAAATATCTACTATTTAGTAAGAAAACTTCCAACAAGTAAAATATCTACTATTTAGTAAGAAAACTTCCAACAAGTAAAATATCTACTATTTAGTTTTAAAAACCTTCCAACTAATAAAATATCTACTATTTAGTTTAAAAAACCTTCCAACTAATAAAATATCTACTATTTAGTTTTAAAAACCTTCCAACTAATAAAATATCTACTATTTAGTAAACAGATTGTATAACGACCTACCCAGTTGTAGCTCCGGCATGTGAGGCGCAGCAGCACATAGCTGGTAGAACATGTGGTAGTTCCTCTCGCCCCCGCTCTGGTAGACTACCCGCGACTTTTCTAGAAGGTACGTCCTCATGCTGGCCCCACATATCCTGTACTGGTCGTCGAAGTGGATCTCTATAAACTTGCCGAATCGGGACGAGTTGTCGTTACGTGTCGTTTTCGCGTTACCTATCGCCTGAAAAAAATAAAAATGTACACTGACTGTATTTCTCACTGTACGTGGGTGTGTACAGGGTGTCCCAGTAGTCGACGTCAAGCCGGAAGCAGGTGATTGGTCATGTCAAAATATGGTTGTCAGAAAAATATTTAAAATAATACGCTTTCAAAAAAGAAAATATACCGACTTCAACTTCGAATACCTGGATGTCATCATTATATTTTCTAGTATTTTTGATTTAAAAACCAAACTACTGTACCGATTTCGATAAAATTTATATGGGACTACCTGTGAAATTTTACCTACCAAACAAAAAATGAATCATCAAAATCAGTTCATAATTGGCGGAATAATCGCATAACATACATAAAAAAAACACAGTCGAATTGAGTACCTCCTTTTTTGAAGTCGGTTGATAAGTTAAAGACAAATCATCTACCTGTAACTGGTAACTTGTAGTTACTGGTACAAGAAGCTAGTACAATAGGCTAGATGACTGGTTTTTTTATTGTCTTTTTTAAAATGTGGCCTATAAATATAGCTGATTAATGAAAAAAAATATATGATCAAAAATAAGCAACTTATAAGCATTTTAATATCATGCTAGACAGAGAGGCGAAACAGCAAATCGTGACGTCACTTGTCAGGACGCCATATAAATTCTATTCTGACAAGTAAGGCGTGACGTAATTTTTTGTTTTGTGGGAAAGGAACAGAGTTGTCTCTAACAAAAACTTTAAACGCTTATATATCAGAACATTAATAACCGATTTAAATTATTTTTTCAATAAACATACTATATTTACTTAAATTCTTCATCAAAGCTATTGGTTTCAACGACATAAACATCAGTCATCTACCCTATTGTAAGCTACTACTTGTAGCTTTATAAAACAGGCCCCTGGTCTATAGCTTTGATTAATAAGCGTAATTATCTTCGTACCTCCATAATAGGGCTGGAAGCGAGCACTTTCTTCTCAATCTGCGTCTCTGTAGCATTTCCGCCAACCGCAGCGAAGTAACGCATTGCGTACTTGGCCGACACAGTCTTGCCGGCGCCTGATTCGCCGCTCACTGAAACAAAAAAAAATTGAAAGACAGTTTACAGTTAGACTTACCCAAGGTTACCACAACTTTTTAATCCTTAGTGATTAAAATAATATTTTTTTAAAACAGTTTACAGTTTAAAGACAGTCTTACCAATAATGCTTTGATCGCGTTTCTCTCTCTCGAGTTTGGTGTATGCCTCCTCAGACACGGCGAATATGTGAGGGTCCAGGTCTCCCATCGCCTGCCCCCGGTACGCCATGATGGTCTCATCACCTGAGAAAATACTTTTTCATTTAGAAAAATTAGTCACGAGCTTTTCCAACTACCGGACCTGGAGTTTCTTACCACCACACAATATATTGAACTTGGTTATGTCCTAAAACTGCATCCAGAACCACCGGAGGACGGACAGCAGCGTCCTCTCCGTTAACGGTGGTGAGCATTCTGCGATCCCCAAGCCGCCTGCCAAGCGTGGGGATTATGGCAACTAAGCTATGGCTATTAAGGAGGCTTTCGTCCAGCATTGGCCATCTTCTGGCCGATGATGAATGTCTCTACATTTCTTAAGTGGCGAGTGAATAGGTTTCTTCTAGGCAAGCGTGCTCCATCGTATACTGCATCTTCGTTTAACATCAGACGAGATGGCAGTCAAACGCACGCCTATAATTATTATTTAAAAAAGGTAATGTGGTCAATTCTGACGGTTTTAGTTGACAGTTCTAAACTAACTAAAGTATTGCTGTCCTTAGCTAACATGACTAGTAAAAAAGTGACAGCAATATTATAATTAGTTTAGAACTGTCAACTAAAACCGTCAGAATCGACCACAATGAGTACCTAAGTCTGGATTTTGTCACAGCGAGCGCGGAAGTACTTCATGACGGGGGGCAAACAGAGAAACATTATTTACCAGGTATTTAAATTGGAGGTGGCATTTGCCCCTTCTGCCCCCCAATTCCACGGCCGCTAGATTTTGATTTAGTTTTTTGTTTTCTTTGTGAGGTGTCTTGATCGAATGATCTTAGTTTCGACTGTTTTTGTAATTGAATAATTTAAAAAAAAAATGCAAAAAAAAATTTATTTTTTGATTTCATTTTTATTATGTACTTTCTTATGTAGGAGAAGATAGTACTTACCGTATATGGGTAGCTCGTAGTAAGGATTGATGGCGACGAGGACGATGCCGCAGTAAGTATAGATGGCATTGCGATCGCAGAATCTGTAAAAAAAAGTTATAGCTCAATAGGCGTGTGGCCTAATGTTTAATTTATGACAAATAACAGGCTTAGTGATGAATATAACTAAATACATTACACATACTGAAAAATAACTTGTATTGGCTGATAAATCTCTGAGATATGAGCGTTTAAAGTTTTAGGTGGGGATAGAGAGGGGATGCTCTATCCCTTTCTCGCAAAGCACGTGTTAATATAGCATTTGTATGCAGCGCCTGAGGCTTGACGTCATAGCTCAGTATAGCGCGCTCTCTGTCTAGCTTGAAATTAAAATACTTAGAACTTATTTATTTTAGTATTATTAAAAAAAATGCTTTCGTTGATATTCTATTGGTGATCAGCTTTTTTATGAGGTAATAAAAAATAAGTAGTCATCATGCCTATTGGTAGTATGTCTGCCTTCAGAGCTGAAGGGCGGGGGTTTTAAATGAAAATAACTGAAAAAAAATTAAGAGTCCAGGTAATTCGGTCGGAATTGACGTCGGTTTTTTAAATAAATTTGTATTTTAAATTAAAACACATTTGAGCTCTTCCCGTGATTAGCCAACTTTCATAACGTCAACTAAACCATCTAGGGTAGCCAACCGTACTATAATATATAGTATTCTACTATATTTTGGGCCTGTGTACTATATACTGTTGAAGAAATATATGTATAGTACGCAAAAATACTATATTCTGGATCAATCTCTATTTTGCATCACAAAAATCTAACAAACATATGCTCCTTTTTTTTTATTTACTATATGTATACAACTAAAACACCCTGCCAAAAAAAATATTTCCTGTGTCACTCGGGATGATGTAATTGTAAGGGTTCTAAGTTCTAACGATGGGGATACAAACAAATCTGGGGCATTAGAAGTTATGGAGGAATAAAGACTTTTATACCTAAATACATACCAAATACATACATGAACCCTAAAAACAAGACTCCTTTTTTGGGCAGTCGAGTAAAAATTTAAGGAGAGCAAAAAAATATAGCTTTTCCTTATAGCTTTGCTCTACTATATTTTTTTGGAGTGTACTATATATTTTAAAGATTAATTTGAAAAATACTATATTTCGCTGAAGACATGTTGGCAACCCTAAAACCATCATCAGCCAGTGACGTCCATTGCTAGACGAAGGCTCTTAATAGGGAGCGGTTGCCTTAATCCCCATTTTGCGGGGATCGCAGTATGTTCACCACCGTTAACCGAGAGGACGCTGCTGCCCGTCCTCCGGTGGTTCTGGATGCAGTTTTAGAACATACCCAAGTCCAACCTACCAGCTAACCAACATTTAAGTCCAAACTCTTAAATGCTAGAAAATTCCTGTTTGGTCGCTTCGCTCAGTTTTAAATGTTAAAATACGATAAAATCACAAAAGGTATTCTTTTATCACAGTTATGAATCGTTTAATAACAGTATCTTGTTTTAAAAGTCAAATTTGATCTAATCGACTGTTTCTCATAATTGGATCAAACTGTTTTTAAGCTGTATTTAACAACAGCTAGTTAAGAGTATCATTCCTTGCATTCTATCAGTTATTTTTTAATTGACTAGGCTTGTGTTGAAACACAACAGACATCAAAATCATAAAAAATAAAACAATCAAAATCTTTTCATTTTTATCGTTCATAATTAAACGGACTAAACTGACAGAGTTATTATAGGTAGGTATATCTATGTTTATGCCTATATTACACGGGCTTCGTACTAGACATTAGTACGAATCGTTTAATATTAATATGACACTTGTCGCTTAGTGAATGAGATCGGGTTCTATTCACTTGCACTGTCTGTCTAGTGTTGTTTGAATTTTGTTTAATTGGTTTTGTTGTGTTTTATTTAAGAATTGAAATGTATGGGTGTAATAGGCTAGATGACTGGTTTTTTTATTGTCCTATTAAAATGTGGCCCATAAATATAGCTGATTAATGAAAATCTGATCAAAAAGAAGCTGCTTATAAGCATTTAAATATCGACAGAGACATCGACAGAGATATCGACAGAGATATCTAGACAGAGAGGCGAAACAGCAAATCGTGACGTCACTTCTCTGTACGCCATATACATTCTATTCTGACAAGGCGTGACGTAATTTTTTGTTTCGTGGGAAAGGGACAGAGTTGTCTCTAACAAAAACTTTAAACGCTTATATATTTGTGCATTTGGCTTTATACTATTAGTTTTAAACCGTTTTAAAAATGTATTGATGTACACAGTGTTGGTGAACTTATATAAATAAATAAATATCAGAACATTAATAACCGATTTAAATTATTTTTTCAATAAACATACTATATTTACTTAAATTCTTCATCAAAGCTATTGGTTTCAACGATATAAACATCATCATCATCGTCATCTAGTCTATTTGCCTGATTAAATAATTTATTATTATTATTACTGTCACTTACTAATACTAAGCACGTAGTACGTTTACACGAAAGGCATTAGTACCTACTAAGCATTCGTACGAAGCATTCGCTACTAAGCCCCGTATAATCCAGTCATTAGACGAGTTGGTGAATTCACATACGCGATTGAATTTCCTCTCCGGACGTAAACTGGTTTCCTCACGATGTTGTCCTTCACCGAAAGCCCAGTGGTACGAGTACATAAACTCCAAAGAGTTTATACGGTACGCTATTTGGAGATTTTAATAAACAACATTACTAAACAGAAGCAAGTGTCTAATTACCGGTTATACGTCAAAATACAAATTAATTTATGCATTACTGCCGTGGTTACGGAAGCGAAGCCAAATCGTAAACATATGAGTAACACACTTAAAAATACACAGCATTTTTTACTATAACAATGATTTGATTAATTACAGCCGTTTAACTAACCGTTTCGTGCTTTACGGAGCACATAAACGATGCATAACTTAAGAGGGATCCGGTGAGCCATTCTCTATACAAACGTATTCTCCTATATTCTTTCTGCAATGCGAAATGAAATGCGTATTTGTGGTTTTGTGGATTTGTGGAATGCGCCGCCTGAGTGGGTGTTTCCCGATAACTATAGTCTTCAAGTCGGTTTCTTCTAGGCAAGCGTGCTCCATCATAGGCCGCATCCTCGTTTAACATCAGACGAGTTGGCAGTCAAACGCAAGCCTATTAATAATTTAAAAAATACTTTTTTTAAAATAAAGTCTTGGTCTGCTGTAGACGTGTCTCTGTCATGCCCTTTTTTTCAGCAACTAATTACTAATATTTTTGTTTTATTCATACGGGAATACTCACGTTTAATTAAATCGGATACTCCGACTATAGTTTCGATCACATCCGGTGACCTTTTTCAAAGAGTGAAAACAGAGCCCGACGCGCGTGCAGCTGCGTCCTGCTTAGCAGGTATGTATTACTTATGTATTGCTTAGCAGCAACGTGAGTATTCCCGTATGAATAAAACAAAAATGTGTCAAAACCACGTCAGTTTTCATAATATAATTACTAATAACAAAAAAAAAGTTTAAAAAGTTTAAAGTTTATTTATTTATTTCAAACACAAGCCTAAATAAAAAGTAGAAAACTAAACCTAAGAAATTAACCTAAACTAAGGTATAAAACAAAAATTTAAAATGAGGCAAAAAAATATAAAATTAATACAAATACAAATTTAGGCGTTAAATCGTTAAATTGATTCGCTCCGGGGCATATTATTATTGATAAATAATAATATATTTTCTAATTACATAAAGAAAATATAACCCTTCCAAAAATTATTATGAAGATATATGAAAGGTTATATCTTATTTTAGCAATTAGTTTTCTGAAAAAGAGGAAACGACAGGCACGTCTACAGTAGACCTACACTTTACAAAAAATAAATGATTGCTCTAGACCTCTAGAGACATTATACGGGAAGAAAATAGGGGAATACGTTTGCATGGAGAATCGCTCACCGGATTCCCTCTTAACTACGGTAATATCAGATATTCTGCCGCCAAGCAGTAGTGTGTAAACATTATACTGTTTAAATTAAACACTATTGTTTGGCACACGATTACTAACTACCACGACTGTTTAGTCTCTACAGGGTTAGTTCTAATCAGCTAGCATCCTTTTAAGGACATATTCTGTACATCAAAACAAACAACTTTTATTATGGGCCAACATTGAAATCGGGAATAAATGATCTGCTGTTCTATACAAAAAGTTCATCGACCTTGGGCAAAATGTATGGAACAGCAGGTTTTTTTGCGATTTCAATGTTGGCCCGATAGTAAAAGTTGTTTGTTTTGATGTACAGAATATAACCCTTAAAAAGATGCTAACTGATTAGTATAGTCCGTGACCTATTTATGGTACAGTTTTTTTTTTTTTTAAAACGTTAAAAAATCTTAGGTTTATTTTTACAAAGCGACATTGCGTTATCATTCGACGCCCACGCTCGACCAACACCAATTGAAACATTTGTGCAAACACAGAAATCCGGTTCTTCATATCAATGCAAAATAAAACTCAAACATGAGTCAGAATAAACTAAACAATGATGCGCACTACTCCTAGACATGAAAATGACACATTCAACTACGGAAAATTATTTATTAAGGGGTTACCAGGGCCCTGTTTTATAAAGCTACAAGTACAAGCTTACAATTGTACTATCTTCTTGTACCAGTAACTACAAGTTACCAGTTACAGATAGATGGTTTGTCTTTAACTTATATACAAGTGCTTGTACTTGTAGTTCGTACACTGGTTGTCTTGTAGCTTTAGAAAACGGCGTACTCAATATTTTTTTGCGGAGTTGCCAGTTTTTCATTGTAAGTACAAGACTTGTAGCTTTATAAAACAGGGCCCTGGTCACGAAATGCCTTTGACCTTTATACCCAGTCGGGTTAACATTTAACCCCGAAAAAACTCTAGGCCAAAATTTAATTTTTCCAGCCTTTAGGGGTGATCACTGGGAGTGTACATTCAAAATCGCGACCAAATTCGTTCGATGCGTCAAGCCGCCATCTTGATTTTAAGGGAGAAATGCAATATCTCTGCCATCTTCAACGTTTCGATAAAAAATATGGACGATATCCAGCTTGAACGAAGATATGACGAACATAGATGTATACAAACATCTATGTCTGGGTGTAGTATGTTTTTAAGTATGCATAAACAACAACAAAAAAGTATATACATTATTCTATCAGCTTATCTAGTTTTTATATTACAAGCTTTGCTTAGTTTGGGGCTAGATGGCGTTGTGTGGAAAATGTCCACCGATATAATTATTATGCACATATTTATTGAATATCTTCGTTTTTTAAGTTTTTTACAATCTATATAGAAATACAAATTATAAAATAACTTAAAAACTAGGGTGCCGCCAGCAGCAGGGCAGGGCTCAAGCTGCCGGTGGTTAGGGCTGCAGAGTGAGGAACCTCCTGACAATAAGTGCCGTGTCAAGGACCACTGCCTGTTGTATCTGACCCCTGACCCAACCGTCTAGCGAGAGCCTCTTGAGGTATTGGTCGAGGCGAGGCTCTTCTCTATAAGACCGTTTGCCGAAAAGACTATCGGGACAATGATCGTCGAGTCAACATCCCACATGGCGGTTATCTCGAAGGCCAAGTCAAGGTACTCGCTGAGTTTGTCCTTTTCTACCTTCACGAGATTCTCGTACTATGGGATGGTGACGTCGACGAGCACTGCCCGGCGCTGGGACCGATCCACCATCACGATATCGGGCTTATTGACGACAATAGTCCTGTCCGTGATAATGGAGCGGTCCCAGTAGAGCAAAGCACGGCCATTCTTGAGAACTGGAGCTGGTGCGTACTTATAGTACGGCACCACCGACTCGACAAGGCCGGATTGAAGAGCAAGTTGCTGGTGGATTATTATTATTATATGACTTATATTCTTACCTGACTTTCAAGTTGTGAAGAACCGCCGGCTCGTGGAGGTAGGAGAGAGACGTCAGGTCGTTCTGTCCAATGAGGAGGGACGGGTTACGTAGCGGAGGCATGTGGCTCTCATCCTTTATCTGGGGGAAAACGTGAATACTTGTCTATAGTACTTTTTTTCTAAGGTGTCCAAAAATTTAAACAATCTTTTCGTCTTTTAATGTATAGGTCTTATTAAAAAAAATGAGGCATGAGCATAGAAAACATAATGGTACTTTGCCAGTTATTCAATCACCAAGCAGTAGTATGCAAGCATTATTGTTTCGGTTCGAAGGGCAATGTTACTAGAGAAATTACTGGGCATGAAGAGATTTGATATCTAATATCTCAGGGGGACGAGCACAGTGCAGTGTCGCGCACGATTTTGTCCTCAAGCTCACAATTCTGGCACCGCTACTTTTACGGGCAGGCATGATGCTTACCACCAGGCGAACGTCTCGCTCGTCTCGTCACTTTCTATAACTACAATCATGTCATATTCAGTGCAAGCTAATTCGTACTCTATTTGTATAGAACAATTCGATATCCCACCGAAGTGCTAAGGCGCGCGCGTAAAGAACGGGAGCCGCGTGACTTCAACAAGCCAAGCGCTACAGTGGAAAACCTATACTATCTTATAGAAATAAAGTACAAATTAGCATGCACTGAATTAGACATTGTTGTAGTTACGCGTATAATCTACGTTTAGTTGTTCAATGAAGTGCTGCCCTGATAACATGCAAAAATAGTCATCATCATCATCAACAGCCAGAAGACGTCCACTGCTTGACCAGGACCTCCCCCTTAATAGGGAGGGATTGCCATAATCTCCACGCTTGGCAGGCGGCTTGGGGATCGCAGAATGTTCACCACCGTTAGCCCAGAGGACACTGCTGCCCGTCCTTCGGTGGTTCTGGATGCAGTTTTAGGACGTACCCAGCACCAAAAATGGTGTTTAACACGAAATAGAGTTGGAAGACGGCAACGAAATCATGGGTTACAAACACGTACCGAATAACTAATCCAAAACTAACCAATGATATCATAGGACAGAGGGAAATACGTAAAAGCTCAATGCGTAAAAGCCAAAAGTAATTCAGAATACCAACCCTGTAACGTTTCTGCCTAGAATATATAATGTAATGGAGTGAATTCTGTGAATAAATATTTACAATTTCCAGGCAAATCGTGCATAAATATGTCATTTAAATTCCTGGATTGACGTATTATCACATTGGCGGATATAGGATAATAACATCCTTTGACATTGACGACGTAACTTTAAAACAAGGTTTTTATAAGCATTGCCATCCAGCGTGGCCTCGGAGGAACTAGCTTTGAGCATTTGGATTGTGTCTAGACTTTCATCGGTCTGGATACAATCCTTTTGTTTTTTGTTGTGTAGTCGGCTAAGTAGTATTTGTAGTTTGTTGAAGGTATTAGGAATACGTATTTTTACTATCTTATTACGAAAACGAGTAGGGGCATTTTTCGATTTCGTTTTCGTAGGGTACCATAATCCCCACGCTTTGCAGGCGGCTAGGAGATCGCAGAACGCTCAATGTGGCGGTCTAAGAGACGTCGGATGATGATGTCCTTTAATTGCACCCAGAGCAACCGGAGGACGGGCAGCAGCGTCCTCTCAGTTATCGGTGGTGAGCATTCTGTTATCCCCAAGCTGCCTGCCAAGCGTGGAGATTATGGCAATCCTCCCTAACAAGGGTCCAGTAGTGGACGTGTTACGGCTGTTGATGTTACCAGAGAAATTACTGGGCATGAAGAGATTTGACATCTAATATCTCATGGTAACGAGCGCAGTGCAGTGCGGGGACGGATATTGATCGAGTTCACCATTCTTGCTCTGCCACTGTTATGGACAGCCGTGATACATACCACCAGGCGAACGTCTCGCTCGTCTCTCCTTAGCTAAAAAAAAACGCTTCTTCCCAATAAATTCTACCAAAGAACTGGCTAATCCTACTATAGAGTCAAGACTTACCTTAATCTGGCGGATCTCGCCGCTCTGGTCCAACTTGACTATGAGGACTCCAGACCGGTAGTCCGAGGTGACGGTAGCGCTCTCCCACACTTTCTCCGGATGTTCCACCCATATCCGGGCGTCCTGAAACAAAAATAACACTTTATAGCTTGGCTTTTTTGTAGTGGTAGGACTCTACTACGTTTGAGGAAGATGATTGGATGAATTTACCCACTGACGAGATTATTTGATTTGACTGCCTTGTAGTTCAGTTGGTAGCATTTCTGCCTTCAGTGCTGTAGAGCGTGGGTTTGATCCCCAATTCCCCACTAAGGACAAAATGTATGTGATGAACACAGATGTTTGTTCTTTGTCTGAGTGTAGTATGAATTATAAGTATGTACATATTTATAATTTATTTACAAAACAAAAGATAGATAGATATTAGATAGATATTCTTTATTGTCATAACCGTAATCTATTATTATAGCTAGGTATAGTAACGACTTCGTGCTATGTACTCGTCAGGGTTTACAAATTGATTTATTTAAGATAGAAATGCAGTGTAATTAAACAATAAATACCTATAGCTCTAGACGCTGTATAGAAGCAGAATAAATTCAAGCTGTAAATGGGCTTCGTCATTAACTGTTTAAAAAATTAAATAAATTTGAAGTATAAAATTGTAAAAATCGAATTAGTCTAGTTAGTAGATTTTAATAATTTATAGTCCCGATAATCATGCTTTATATATTCATCTACTTGATATAGAGTTTTGGACAGCAAAAGATTTCGGACATTAGAACAAAACGTAGTGTACGTATTACAATTTTTAATACAGTTCGGCAGTTTATTGTAAAGTTGCTGGCCAATCACAACCGGGTTTTTAGTAGACTTGTGCAACCTATGCTTTACGGACAGAAGACTGTTTTTGTTTCGAAGATTTAAATCAGTATATTCACCCCGACACTGATACATGTGGAGATTCACTCTAACGTATTTTACAATTTCTAAAATGTATACTGATACAGATGTAAGTATACTTAAATCCTTGAAAATATCTCTGCACGATTCTCTGTATTTGGCTTTTACTAACACTCTAATAGCACGTTTTTGCATCTTTAATATACGCTCATTATCTGTAGAATTACCCCACAGAATAATGCCATAGGACATTATTGAGTGGACATAGGCATAGTAAACTTCTTTTAGGTAGCACTCAGTTGCTATTGGTCGTAGTTGTATTAATGCATAGATTCCTTTGGACATTTTATTGCATGTGGTATTTATGTGATCCTTCCAAGTTAGAGCTGAATCTATGTCGAATCCGAGTAATTTTACCAAATTTGTGGTTTTTAGAGAATTTCCATCATGCAATGTGGGAATGACAATCACTGGCTGTTTCGGGGAGACTGCATTGAAGATAACGACATTTGTTTTGTTCGAATTCAATTTCAGACCATTCATATCAAACCAATCACGCAAAATTTCCATGTTTAGAGCTATATTTTGTTTTAGTTCTTCTATATTTTTAGCAGAGACAATGACAGTAGTGTCGTCGGCATATTGAATAAGCTCTCCTTTTAATTTTAAATGACCCATATCGTTCAAAAATACAATAAACATGGAGTTCCCCAATGAAGATCCTTGGGGTATTCCAATTTTTATTTTCTGTGGATTTGACTTCCGTGATTTTCCATCTATTTTTATTTCAACTACTTGTTGTCGATCCGTCAAAAACGATCTTACTAACTTCTCACTTTTGCCCCTTATTCCGTATATCCGAAGCTTATCAACTAGTAATTCATGGTCCACAGAGTCAAACGCCTTTGATAGATCGATAAAAATCGCAGCAACTTTTTGCTTTGCGTCCAGACTGGTAATAACTTTATCCACAAAGACATGGGCTGCTGTTGTGGTAGACCTTCCTTTTCTGTAGGCGTATTGATTTGTAGATAGTGCGTCATGTTCGTCTAGATGTGTCATTATTTCTTTCGATATCAAAGACTCTATTAATTTCGAGATAGTAGGTACAATAGTTATAGGTCTGTAGTTTTGTACATCTGTTTTGTCTCCTTTTCCCTTGTAAAGTAAAGTGTGCAAGTCTTGTTTAGGTATTCTATCAGGTATCTGGTTTTCATTGTACAAGCTTTGCTTAGTTTGGGAATAGATGGCGCTGGGTGTAAAATTTCCACTGATATTATATTATTATTATTATATAATTTACCCACTGATGTGATTATTTATTTTACAGTGTTGCTAGGAGAGAAAAGTCTCCGTTCTCAAGACTTTTTTGACAAGTTTTACCAGCATATAGCCGATGTGACCTAAAATGCTGCCAATTTGAAGTAGGACTGGATAACTGGATATGCCTCCCGCATGTCGTGTGATTTTTGGGCCAGGATTACTTCCCAGTGGAAGCCAAATCGCAAACAACCTCTCGGCATATCAAAAAACCGATGAACCGACCGAAAAACCGACATCCCGACGGGATGACCCAGACAAACGCCAATACGACTGGCCCATTATAGCTCTGGGCAGGGACAGATGGAAAGAAGACAGGGAGGCCAACTGAAGAGAGAAGAAGGGCTTTCTGTGGCCTTTGCCTAACTTTGAAAGAAAGAAAGAAATAGTTATTTGTTATGCAAGGCTGCAAAGTTGTTTCTTGGCACGAGTAATTGTATTGAAACCTAAGCAAGCGAAGGATTCTAGGACTCGCTTTGCTCGTGGGTCAAATATAGTTAATAAGTAATAATAAACCAGCACGAATAACGTAGAATACGAGAACTTAGTTACCGGACCTTCCAAATCACGTTAGCACTCAGGTATACTCATCTCAAGAAAGAGAGCATTTGATATTATATTTTGCATATTTATATGATCTGTATTGTAATGTTATATACCTATGGTAACCAGTTATAGTTGGGTACAGGTCGCGTTATGTAAAAAGAACGCTGGCGGTTAAGCTGCGCAGTAGGCGATTTATCGGTCTATTTGGTGGTATGAGGTGGTACCTAGCAATAACTAATATACGAAGCTGCGAGCAAAAGGCTAATTAATAATTATTTAAAACAATAGGCCTAGTACTTTTGTGCGCAAGTGTACACATGCGCAAACAGAACCCCTCTATTTTATTCCAGCGTTCTTTTTACATCGATATATATGTACTACGTACTACATATATATCGATGGTTGGGTATGGAAATAAAACCATTTTAATGTTACCGGTATAGGCTAGATGTTGAGAGGGCCTCTACTGAATTGAATATAATAGTACCTTTAAATGTTTTAATTTGAATTAGATTATTGAATGTCAGGCCATAAACATGTGTGTTTGAATGCGGAAAAACAACTAAATCTAAAGACGAATAAAATTTGGTAAATTAGGTTTGTGAAAATTATAAGAAAATGTACATCGGTCCAGAATTCAGGGGAGTAAGCTAGGATCCTAATAAAATTAAGCAAGTAGGTACAAAAAAAACGACTTCAATAACATTAATGAAATCTTTTTCCAGCTATTTTGATTTAAAAACCAAACTACTGAACCGTTTCCGATAAAATGTATATGGGACCACCTATGAAGTGTGGCCTATTAAACAATAATACGCTTTCTAAAAAAAAATACAACCGACTTCAACTTCGAATACCTGGATGACATCTTTATATTTTCTAGTAATTTTGATTTAAAAACCAAACTACTGAACCGATTTTGATAAAATGTATATGACCACCTCTGAAGTATTACCTACCAAACAAAAAAGAATCATCAAAATCAGTTCATAATTGGCGGAGTAAACGCGTAAAATACAATTTTTATACATACAGTCGAATTGAAAACCTCTTTTTTTGAAGTCGGTTGAAATTACTAAATACAATGTGACAGTTTTTGACGCTGCGCGCTGGCGCCAAAACTCACCTACGCGATACCACAGAAAAGCGAAAGCCCTACTTCTCGCAATGCGGTCGGTCGCATGTTTGGTATAAACAGGCCACTAATTTAAATGAAGGTAAGTACGTGTTTTAGTAGTATCATTTGTAAGCTACCGACGCACGTGTCTGCCCACGCGCTACGTCGTCGGTGGGATCACCTGTTGACTAGGGCTATAATACATACATTAAAATTTATTAGTGCGTGTTGAACCGCTAACGCTGGGGTTCCGTAGTACATTCACACTTAAAATTAAAACGTCAAACGTAAGCCTATTAACAATTTTTGTGCTAGCAACACGCCTAGAGTATTATTATTTTAAAATGAAAACTGACGTGGGTTTGACCCATTTTTAAACGACTTCAAAAAAGGTATGTTCGACTGTACGTATGTTTTTTTTTGTTTATACGGGAATGGAATACTCACGATTAATTAAATCGGATACTCCAACTATAGTGCGTAAGCATATATCAGTGCGAAGCAGGAGGCGGCTGTACGCCTCGGGCTCTGCTTTCACTCTTTGAAAAAGGTCACCGGATCTGATCGAACTGCCTAACATGCAACTAAAATGTTTATAATTTTGTTGTATACTTAAGCAAAATATTTACATTTTATTTTCGATGATTTGATCTGTTGCGAATCGGCTTTTTTGTGAGGCAATACATAAAACATGCATATTCCCATATTGAAGTAGATTTTCAATAACGAACACGTCCCGGTACAGTGATTGTAAAATGGTTGGATTTCTAATAAAAACATCTATACGGAAATCTACGTCTTAAAAACATATATTTTCAATTAAAAAATGTTCTAGTCGTCTCTTGGCAGCACTTTATTGGGCTCATAGACTTACTTTTACTCTTTTAGATTGTTTACTTTACTTTTAGTTTTTTAAGATCTTCCCAAAGAAAGAGATCGTCTTAAAAAGTACGTCTAATGTTTCTAGGCGTCTCTCGCATCAAATCAATAAAATCACTAAAGGCGTGTGATATTTTGGCCTAGTTCATACATGGAAGTATGGGAAATTCGCACCACTAGGCCATTTGCGTGTAGCAAATATCCTAAGCCTTTAGCAGGTGTACATTGGTGGCGGTCTGTTTAACATCAAGCATACCGTCTGCTTGTTTGCTCTGTTTGTCTAATTACATTCATACAGGTACAAATAATTATAGGTACATGTTGTTTATCAAAATATTTAATTCGTACAGAACTCTACATTATTGATAAAAAAATTGTTTTTTTTTTAATGTGTGAAAATGATACCAACAGTTTTAGTCCCGTTAAATTAATTTTAGTTCGGTTAGTACGATAGAATCGACACCATTATCCTCTGTTTCTTTTGAGCAGTCAGAATAAATACAAGCGGAAATTTTATAAGGTTTTCTTGTTCTTCTACTAAACCCTAATATTGATTTCGTAACAAAACAACCGATTTCTCTTAAACTAGAGTAGGTCTATGAGAATGGAAAAATTACATGATTATATCCTAAAAACAAAAAGTTGGTGTCAAAATCTCTCGTCTAAAATCTTTTAGCATAATAAAGTGCCTCATGTGTTTTAAGGATTGAGAAAACGATATTTTATTTCCTTTATGAGTTAAAAGAATGCTGTAATACTTGACTGATGTAATATGTATTAACATAACGTTAATGTGTTTTAAATTATGTATACATAGTTGATGATATAGGAATTAGGACATGCTTAGCTGAATTTGAGGATAGCTATACTAATCGTTCTGCGAACATTAGACCTCACTTGTTATGTATTGTTAATTGCCTTGTGTACAAAATGTGTTTTTTCCATGAATAAAATCTTGTCTATTGTGTATTATTGTTTGTCACAAGCACAAACTTTTTAGCAACAATAGGCTAGATGACTGGTATTTTTTTATTGTGCTATTAAAATGTGGCCCATAAATATAGCTGATTAATGAAAAGAAAATGAAAATCTGACCAAAAATAAGCAACTTATAAGCATTTTAATATCATGCTAGACAGAGAGGCGAAACAGCAAATCGTGACGTCACTTCTCAGTACTCCATATAAATTCTATTCTGACAAGTAAGGCGTGACGACATTTTTTGTTTTGTGGGAAAGGGACAGAGTTGTCTCTAACAAAAACTTTAAATGCTCATATATCAGAACATTAATAACCGATTTAAATTATTTTTTCAATAAACATACTATATTTACTTAAATTCTTCATCAAAGCTATTGGTTTCAACAATATAAACATCAGTCATCTACCCTAATAGGGTAGATGACTGATGTTTATGGTATAGGGTAGGGTATTACTGTGTAGGGTATTCAGTCCATGTGTCTGTTTTCACGATTACGGGGTTGGTATCATAGTAATAGTAGATTACTCACCTAGGGAGTAAAAGTAAAGAATGTCTCAGTTCTCATGTTTATTGTCTCCCGGTGACAAACATGAGGTGTAAAGCTTCTTTCTTGCTCCCGTGATGTGTATACGATTTGACGTGCCGCTGCGGGAGGGAGTGGTTCCTTTCGCGTAGCGGGGCTAAAGTAGCCAGTTTAGACACGTCAAAGTTGTTTATAATGATGAGTAAAAATGAGCATCGCTACGGGTTTGCATGAGGCAGCTTCATCTTCAACCATGTTACCGCAACAGCTTGACTACACTGGAGCTACTATGCCAACAGCCAAGAGCCTCGCTCCGGTAGTTCTAGGAGCTGGGTTGGCTCGGGTAGATGCTGGCGGGGAATGCACAATACATCCCGAGTGGGATGTCAGTGCAGGACTTATCGCCTAATCGCCACATTGAATAAGAAGCCCATACACATTTACATAATAAAGACTGCTAAAATCACAACCTCCTTTTTGTTAGTTAAATATTACAATAGTTATTATTAATATGCCCTTTACACCAGCCAACTTTGATAGTTTTACTAGAACTCTCAAGGTTGTTAACTAAATAAAGAATGTATTAGAATAATTTCGTCATTTCAATGTGATGTCCGTTGAATTAAGAGTGGATGTACTTGACTGAATGTTAAACTGCTTTCTAGAATTTTATTTGGCATCGGTCTGGCTTACTGCATTTTGTAACTGAGATTTAATCATTATTGAGTTTTATTTAATCTTACAGCGCCAATGTTTTATTTAAAACATTGGCCTTTTGACAATTTCACCAATACATGACAAGAGCTAGCGGTCTCCCTTTACTCCAACGATATCTACAGTTGACAAAAATATGATCTATTAAAATATGCTTAGTTATCTATATGTGATTCTGATATCTGTTTTTTTTATAAGTAATTTTGTGTTGTGCCGTGCATTGCCTTTGCATACACTGCATGGCAATGCAATAGGGTAGATGACTGATGTTTATATCGTTGAAACCAATAGCTTTGATGAAGAATTTAAGTAAATATAGTATGTTTAATAATTTAAACATAGTTCAAAAAGCCTTAGAATCTAATAAGTCATTAAAGAAAGTGAAACAAGGAATATCCAATGGAAAAACAAACATTACACGCCTCAAGGACAGTAATGGTAGAGTTCAAACTGATAGGAGCAATATCTTAAAGATTTGTACAGATTTTTATAGTCAACTTTACAGCGGTACGTCAAGATACCACGAAGTCCCAGGGCTATATTCATGCTCCGAATCGATCGTGCCAATAAGTGGCTATGAAGTTCATCGCGCTCTTTGTAGCATGAAATACAGTAAAACCCCTGGAGAAGACGGCATCACAACCGAAGCCCTCAAGATTGGTGAACCTGCATTACTTCCTTATGTCACGAATTTGTTCAACTCAATTCTTCAAACTGGTAACTTCCCTAATAACTTCTGCCACTCCATTATAATTTTGCTCCATAAAAAAGGCGACAAAACAGACATAAACAACTATCGACCAATTAGCCTCATATCACATTTATATAAAACATTTATTAAAGTTATTGAAACCCGAATATCTATGAAGCTAGACTCACATCAACCTCCCGAACAAGCCGGATTTCGCCACGGATTCTCCACAACAGACCATCTTCACTCCTTAAACCAGATAATTGAAAAGCACCACGAATATAAATTACCCCTGTACATAGCATTTGTCGACTATTCAAAAGCCTTTGACAGCATTAGTCACGCCTCACTCTTTCATGCACTAGCTAATCAAGACATCGACCCCTCATATATCAATCTCCTCCGTAAAATATACAGCAATAGTACAGCAGCAGTTAAAGTACATAGCACCGGACCACCATTTCGTATAGCAAAAGGAGTGAAACAAGGCGACCCCTTGTCCCCAAAACTTTTTACAGCTACGCTGGAAGAAGTTTTCAGAAAGCTGTCGGCAGGCTGGGAAGAGAAGGGCATTAACGTCGGCGAAAAAAGGCTCACTAATCTTCGTTTCGCCGACGATATTGTATTATTCTCTTCGACAGCCACAGAGCTTGAAGCAATGCTCAAAGACCTGAGCAAAGCAAGCCTCGAGGTGGGCCTGAGGATGAATATGTCAAAGACCAAGCTTATGACTAATCGCACTACACAACGAGTAGTTGTAGAGGGTGAGGAGATTGCGTACGTTCATGAATACGTATACCTTGGCCAAATAGTCTCCTTCCAGGCGAGACAAGATAAAGAAGTTGCTAGACGCACCGATAACGCCTGGAAGAGCTATTGGGCCATGAAAGACTTCATGAAAGGCGAACTCCCACTATGCCTTAAACGTAAACTCATGGACGTGTGCATTCTCCCCGTTCTCACATACGGTGCACAGACTTGGTCTTTGACGAAAGACCAGAAGACCGCGCTCGGGGTTTGCCAGCGAGCGATGGAGCGTAGTATCTTGGGAGTCAAATTAACAGACCGAATAAGGAACACGATACTACGCTCCAAAACCAAGATTGCTGATGTAGGCCACAAAGCCGGACAGCTGAAATGGGACTGGGCAGGACACGTCTGTCGCATGCCAAGCGACCGTTGGGCAAAGGTCACCACAGATTGGGTTCCTAAATCCAAACGACCTCAGGGTCGACCCAGACGAAGGTGGCGTGACGAGTTGAATTCGCACGACAAGCACTGGGCCACCAAAGCCGAAGACCGAGCAGTCTGGAAGGAGGGAAGGGAGGCCTTTGCCCAGCAGTGGGACAATACAGGCTGAAAATAAGATAATATGGTATGTTTATTGAAAAAATAATTTAAATCGGTTAATAATAATGTTCTGATATATGAGCGTTTAAAGTTTTCGTTAGAGACAACTCTGTCCCTTTCCCACAAAACAAAAATGACGTCACGCCTTACTTGTCAGAATAGAATTTATATGGCGTACTGAGAAATGACGTCACGATTTGCTGTTTCACCTCTCTTTCTAGCATGATATTAAAATGCTTATAAGTTGCTTATTTTTTATCAGATTTTCATTTTCTTTACATTAATCAACTATATTTATGGGCCACATTTTAATAGGACAATAAAAAAATACCAGTCATATAGCTTATTAGGTATGCTGGGAGCCTGTGATTCTGAAGTAAGTCTGTTTTTCCATAGATATCCTATTTTGTAAACAATAACGATGGATTTAAAAGCAATGACAACCATTAGTGATTTAAACTATAATAGAGGAATCCTCCATCGTTTTTTTACAAAATAAGACAGAAATTACAGACTATACTCAATACAAAACAATACTCTCGTCTATATTGGAGTTTTATTATGAAAACTGACGTGGTTTTGACACATTTTTGTTTTATTTATACGGGAATACTCACGTTTAATTAAATCGGATACTCCGACTATAGTTTCGATCACATCCGGTGACCTTTTTCAAAGAGTGAAAACAGAGGCCGACGCGCGTGCAGCTGCGTCCTGCTTAGCACTGAGTATCCCATTTAATTAAACGTGAGTATTCCCGTATAAATAAAATAAAATATATTGGAGTTGTTTAAATGACTACTACCTTAATATAATGTTTTTTCTAAAGGAGTAAACCACCTCGATAGCTTCTTATACAGAATATAAAAGAAACAGTCAGTCAGCTATCCAAAGCTATGCAACACTTCACAGAATTGGATGGAAACAATAAAGAAAAAGAGAAAAATTTGCAGGATCACTTCTACATCTACACAACCAAAAAACTAGAACAAAACTGCTCAGTCTAAAGATTGATACCAGCTGAATTCAAAAGAAAAACTTACGTAAGTCATTTACAAAATGACAGATTAGTTAGCTTAACATTTTAATTAGGAACATGAAATACCTAATTACCTACCTTCACTACTAGATTTTTTAACTTATTTATAAAATGGTATTTTAAGTACACTGATGTCATTAAGCAAAAAAGGTAGCCGGTGTTGAGACATTGGGCTTATGGGGACCAGGAGTTCATCTTCTTGTGAGAGCATTATTGTGAAAACGAATCTACTTTTAAAACAACAGCTATAACTTTATAAGCACTGCTGCTTCGGGCATAAGAACACAGTCTATTATAATAAAATATTATAAATATACTTCAAGTTTTATAATAACGTATCAGCATAATATGATGTCATTCAATCTCAAATAAAAATAATAGCTGGCCAGTGTTTGAAGGTAGGTAATTATGCAAAAAAAAACACTGACCACAAATATCAAGATAGTGCAATATTTAATCTGATAAAAATACAGATAGGTCGGTAATTAAGCTCATACATGAAGCCATTGTTGAGTGAAGTGTTGAGGTTTAAACAATGTAATAAAATGTCATAAATAACTCATCAATTAGTAAAAGAAATTACCTACTACATGCTCCCCTGACATAGATAGTAAAAGTTTCTAGTTTACAGTTTTCATTTTCGTAATTTTCCGAATGATTAATTAATAACATTCAAAGAAAGGATAAATTAATAACAGGTGTTTTAATAGTTAAAATATTCTAAATTCAAAATAAGATGAGAAATTTTGAAAAACATGAAAACAAGTGTTTTCTTACCTTTGTGTAGAGCTCCTTCGTAGTCATTTTATTATTTTTAAAATATTAACTTATAAGTACACGACATTCATTAATTCACCACGAGTTTACACATCGACATAAATGAGTTTACAACTCTGAAAACACATTTTATTTTATTTTGTAAGGTAGTACTCCAAAATTGCATAGTTTTCTTCTGATTCCGAATGCGAAACGTCACTGAATAATTGTGACATTTCACTCAGTGTTATCAGTATTTTATCAATAAACACAACAAGGCAATAATAACGTCGTTCTATCACTTCCTGACTAGCTGATTAGGTTTCACTAGGAAAAGTAAATTCATGAGAGTTTGATGACAATTGGATAAATTATACCTAATATAAAAACTAGATGACGGCACTACAATGGAAATTGAAAGTTCGTCATATCTTTAAAGTTCCCACTAGAGGTGGGCGGTGCAAACCGTAAACAGTTTCAATACCCAGTTATCAATGCAATACCCAATACCGGGTACTCGGAGTGTCGATAACTGGGTATTGTGAGAAACTAGGTATTGGCGAAAACGCGAACCGTCTCAACGTCATCGTAACGAGCGGGAACCAATACCTGCGCGTGCCGAGTACCGACGGGTGACGGACAATACCGATCGTCGCTTCGCAGCCGACGTGATGCTCCCGAGTTTATCCGTAATATTCCGAACGTAACCGTACTCTCCAAGGCCGAGAGGCGACTAGAGCGCCAAAAGTAAAACTAAAAATGACAATTATTATAATACTTATTACTGAAACATTAAATGCGTTTTTTGAAAAAAGTTTAGGTTTTGAATTTGAATTACATTCAAAAGTACAAGATTATATCACACTTTATTCACTGAATCAGTGCACTTTCCAACAAATTTAATCAGTAATCTTCAGCAAAATCAACAATAATAACAAGAAAAATAATTAATTAATTAATTAATTTTATTATTTGTTTAATTCATCAGCATTTTTATACTTAAAAAAAGGCGACTCCAACCATTAACTAGTAGGTAGTAAGCAAAGATTATTTAGAGCAAATAAATTATTATTATAAAAAGATTAAACAGAATCATCAAAAAGACATCAACAAATAATTTTCCAAAACCATTCGGTATTTGTACCTTCTTGTGCAACACAGTTATTTTTGTAAAGCGTTTTTTTAATAACAACTGAAACCAAATACCTCTGCAGAAACTCAAAAACTACGTTATTAAAGAAACGGCCAATACCTAGTTATCAAAATAAACAGTTTCAGAACACGGTATTGCCATGCAATACCAATACCCGTTTCGGTACTGCAATATACCATACCGACCCACCGCTAGTTCCCACGGTGTCCATATAGCCGTGTGTCGTTCTTGAATGAATCCTTCAATTGAAGTACTTCAGCTGTGTTCGTCCTTCATTCACTACTTCAGATAAAATGAAGCTACTTCTTAGTTCAGCTGTCTAGTTCATTCGACGTCGCGAAGTCGCGAACGATGAGACACGAACGAGCCCAGTGAGGAAAGATATTTCTTTGGGAAGGATAGATAATGCTATCACGCTTTGTTTTAAGTACTGAAGTAATTGTCTATCTCACTCAATCTTTGACTCGTTGCGTTCGGTCCTCTGGTTGCCTATTACGATAGTTCGAGAACGATTTTAGGAGTCCTCTAACTTTTATCGTACATTGCTTGTTATACAAAATAGCTAATATTGAACTAGGAGGAAAAAGGGCAATGTACAATTTACAAACACGTTTGTACGAGCTTGGATATAAAATGAAGCAATCATAGTAAGCGCACTGTTTTCGTTCGTAAACGTATATTCTTAGTTGTTAGGTATCGAATGGCGAAATCATTTCAAATGAGCAACTGGACTAGTGAACTAGATGAGTAAAGTACTTCTTTTAATGAATAGTTACGTTATGTATCTTTTCATTTTAGTGACACATTCTGCGCAAGCCTAGTGTCCAATGCTGCCATGCTGGAAAATACATTAGTAGTAGACTATTGGAAACACGTTACGTTTCACGCTACTTCTATCGGTGATCGAGTTTCATTTCATTTGGTTAATATTTAGCATTGCTATGAAAACTGGAGTGGTTTTGATAGTTTTTGTTCTATAGTCGGGAGTATAAATTTTAATTAAAATCGAGTATTCCCGTATAAATAAAACAAAATATTTGGCTTATAAAGTTACGCCAACACCAGTAACGATTTTTAATAATAAAAAATAGACTTCCTACTATATCTACCTCATCATAATAAAATTATGCGATACTCGTAGTAGATGTAGTGTGTTTGTGTGTATGAATGTTTGTTACCTCTTCAGCTCTTCACACCAATACGCCTGAACGTATTTGGGTGAAACTCGGAATGAAGATAGCTAATTTCACAGAATAACATAATTATACACTACTTTTTATCATCATCATCACTGTCTTTCGTCATCACAAGGGTTAAACCGCGGGGTGCAGCTAGTGAATAATGATTATTACTCTAGAAACATAGGTATGGTCAATAGAAAAACACTCACTGTTCAGTATATTTTATTCATCAATTCCAGCCTTTAAGTACTAAATACATAAAGCTTTTGATTACTTATTATAATCAAAGCTCAAACTACATTTTTTGCGCCGATATCCGTACTTATCAAAAAGTTATCAGTCAGAGTCCTGAATATAGTGATCTTTTGCCCATGTCATTTGCCTCTAGGTATATTATTATTTATTATACGCCAATTCTGAGGACAGCCAATAAAAACCAACGCATCGATACGAAATAATTATGACTTGGACTTGACATTAACTTTGATGTAAAATGTGCACTATTTTGTAACTTTAAAGAGTCTTTGGTGATCCTTATTGCCAAACCTATTATATAATATGTGTCTAAATTAAACCTTTCCAGAGTCAAAACAAGAAACAGAGAGATTTCTTTCGGAAATTTAAGTTATGGAGCCCTGCAGGGGTATTACCCAGTCATTTAAATTCAGGATGACAGATACGGAGAATGTGGTTCCGAATGGGAAGCTTTCCGATTGAGTTGTGAATTCCCCTGCAGAAAAACAACATAGATAATGGTTTATTCGGGTCCACGGAATAAGCGCGATTAAAAATGATCGTATAAAATAGAGGCTATTTGTCGTATTGTCGCAATTGTTTATTTGTTTTCTTGTGATGGGAACCACGCTTGGCAGGCTTCTGTTGCAATTTCGCACAGCGCTGTAAATGTCTTGCTTCGGGAGTCATAGTCTGGAAAATTATGCAAAATAATAATGTGCTATATGAAATAAATCCTATGGCCTATATACAGGGTTAGTTCTAATCAGTTAGCATCCTTTTAAGGGCATATTCTGTACATCAAAACAAACAACTTTTACTATGGGGACAACATTGAAATTACAAAAATAGAAACAGCTGTTCCATACATTTTGCCCAAGGTCGATGAACTTTTTGTATGGAATTACCCCCATGACCCCCCCCCCCCCCCCCAACCCGATTCGAATGGAACGATTCCACGTAGGATCCTGTCAACTAAGTTAACGCCACAAGCAACAAAAACGTACCAGTAGGTCCTCTCTTTCCGAACATGATGCCGTTCATCGGTGCGTTCTTGTAGTTTGCTTCGGTGACGTCTGCAAGCGACAGCAGCACCACAACGGCGCATGCGATGGCGATTGTCAGCCGCAAAATTTCACAAGCCATCTGGGAATAACAATAAGCTTATTACACTACAATTCACTCAACGGTTTTTAAGTATTTATTAACTACAAAGACTTTAAGTATTTATTAACTACAAAGAAAAGACAAAGAGAAACAAAAGGATTGTATCCAGACCGATGAAAGGCTAGAGACAATCCAAATGATAAAACCCACTACCAGTCGGCAGCGTACCCAGCATGCTGGCGGCATTGCCACTCTGGATGGCAATGCTTATGCGTTAGGCCTAAGATGTTTTTACCTGCGTTAGGCCAAATAAACGCCAGCATTTTGATCACGCGTCGCGTCGACCAGGCGCTCGAAAATGTTTTTGAAAAGATGATGAGCTAAGTATTACTTGTCATGATTAAAAAATATAACATACTACAAATACTACTACTTAGCCTACTACACAAAAAATAAAAGGATTGTATCCAGAACGATGAAAGTCTAGACAATCCAAATGCTAAAAACCACTACGTCGGCAGCACTGAGGAGAAGTAGGCTTTCACTTTTCTGCGGTCGGCAGCGTACCCAGCATGCTAAGATTGGGGCTAGATGGCGCTGTGTAAAAATGCCCAACCAATATATATTTATTTATTTTAATATATTTATAATAATTAATCTTAGCAATGTTAGTTTTGCATCGCAACAATGAATAACAGATACTTTCCACCGAAACATGAGGAACAAAAAAAAACATGTCCAATAAAATGGTAGAGTAACGTGTTTACGTAAAAAAACCTGAGTTACTAATAAGATAAATGATAAAAGGAAACTTCATATCTAAGAAGATTGTTTTCTTAATCGAAATAAATCTTTGAGAAAATTACAAGTTGAAGTAAAGTTATTACTTACTTGAAAAATAGAAAAATACCTTTGCTCTCGCAGTTTCTCACTGGTAACAAATAGCTCTATTCTTGACAGACGACTGATGCTGAAAAAGGATTTACGCGCCCTTTTATACTACGAAAACAGGGCACAGTCCAATCTATATCCTTAATCCATATCCAAACTCAATTAATGGATTATTGAAGACTAACCGCATGGAGTCCCTAGAGATTATAACTTTGTTAGTGCATGTCTCTACATGGGTTTGATGAGCTTAGCGACCATCTCGGACCCTCGCAGTAGCTATATTGGATTTGTGTTTGAGCAGCTAATGAAGATCATGGGACATATAGATGAAATTTGATATGCATTATGTTTTATAATTTGTTTTGTGTACTAATCTACTCCTCTACTCCAATATAATAAATAGGAAAGATTTGTATTTTTGTATGTTTGTAACGAATAAACTCAAAAACTACTGGACCGATTTCAAAAATTATTTCACCATTAGTATGAATACATTATCTCTGAGTAACATAAGCTATATTTATTCCTAGAAAAAATTAGGGATCCCTATTAAAACTTCAATAATGTAACCCAAGGTGTAATTTTTTTTTTGCCAGAGAATGTCTTTTATTACATGTGCTGCGGAAACCATTCATGCTAGAACAAAAAAGTCTACAATATTAAATAACATAATAATATCAATATCTACAAAAATCTCCATATGTCCAACTATTGTAGTTATATCTATGACTGATCTTTTTTACATCTTAAAAGTTTATAGAAAGGCCGAACAAAATCAGACCATGTTATCCATACCGTTCTATTAATCCTTTTCCAAATAAATCATTTCGTATTTAAGACTGTTTCAATACCTGTATATGACTTTTTCTTAATATTTTTTGTTTAAATTGGACATTTCATTCAAATGCTATTACGAATATAAAAATTACAATCTAAACAAAATACTAATAGAAAAATTTACGCCGCCGCGCCGTGGCCGGTTACACGCAGCGCAGCGAGCAACGTGGCGAGGGAGGGGAAACCAAAGTGCGGGAAAAGGGTGTGCACATCTATGAAATAGGTAGCCGCGCAGCTTAAATGGCAATTTTTTTACTGAGAAATGAAAATTTTTTTTTTTAAAGAAATGAAAAATACAAATGTATAAAAATGTTAACAAAGAAATGTAAAAAAATGATCAAGTAAAACAAAATTTTACCCCTTAAAAATTAAATACTAAAAAACAATATGAATAAAATATAAAAATAAAAAATTAAAACTTTGTGAATAAAATTAGGTGTCTGCGAATTAAAATGCGATTGACTATACTTATTTATTTATTTATTATTAATTAATTGCTTGTCACACTTACAGCTACGCCAAGGCGTGTGACAAGCCAGCAGTACATACAATAACAATAATCGATTACAAAAACGAAACGAAAAAAACAAAGTAATAAAATTCATGTCAAAAAATAATAATAATAATAGATTAAAAGTCACATAATAATTGAATTGAAAAACAATAATAATGAATGTCAACTTAAATAACTAAGACAAGAATTCACAAATACATTCAATTCAACTATAAATATGTCAACGTCTGGTTGTTGAGCTAGCATGGCGTTGAGCAGAGCGATGGCCTGGGCTGTGGGAGCGTACTGTGACGTGCGCGTGCGCGTCCACGGTCCACTTACAATATGTGTTATGTTAACATAGGAAATGAAGATTGTTATGTAAGTATATTGTGACCTTTAACCTGTAACAGATGTTGCCAATAAATTGATTATAATCTCCGTATGTTTATTTTTATTTTTATTTACTTATGAAATCTTAAAAATCTATTAAAACTATATTTTATCTTTTGTCTAATAACTACTTCAATAAAATAATCTTATAATATATGTTTTTTATTTTACCATATAAACACAGAACCACAAATATTATAAAAAACATAAGCACTCTGCTGCTGGCAGCGGGGCAGGGCTCAAGCTGCCGTTAGCTAAGGCATTAAGATTATTAATAGGTATGGTTTTATTTTTATTTTGAGTAAGTACTGCATTGTATGAAGTATTGTATTTTTATAGATCTGTTCTTACCTACCATTCTTCTTTGTATTATCTAAATCAGTTTATGGTATTGTAAAAAATATTACCTTTTCGATCCTACATCCCGCAAATCACATTAATTCACAATCTTCTCTACTAATAACTAACACTGTCCTCTTGAGAGTCCGCCATTGCAATACTCCGCTACACTCTTTGGGTATAAATACAGGACGCGCCAAAACTGACGACTTCATTTGCTGTGTTTTTATCTGACAGTTTACACAGGGTTAGACTAACGGTATTACTAAGCCAAAATAAGATCATTGTGATCAACTTTGACTATGGGGCCAACAATGAATTTGTGTAAAAAAATTGCAGTGCCATATTGTCGAGGGTGAATGACATTTTCTATGGAGCAGCCGATTAATTTTTTTGCGTATTCAAGGTTGTTCACAATGATGAGAACAATGACCTCCTTTCGGCTAGTAATACTGATACACGTAACCCTGTTTCGTTAATAGATTGTTGGATACGTATGTTCGTTATTAGATTATTATTATAATATAATTAAAAGTAGAAGGATCAACATTCATTGATTTCAGTTTTTTTTTTTTTTTAATAGCTTTGTCTGTTAACGGTTAAGAAGGAAAGGCATGTATATAAATGTATCTATTCCTACTTACGTACTTATTTATTTATGTTTATTACGTCTGTTTGTTTTGTCTATTTGCTATTTGATGTGTATTTATTTGACTGTTGAAACGGTTGATTAATGTATATATTATAACTTATAACTCTTATAAGCGACCTCTAAGATTGTGTTCTTGTTTTTGTGTTTTACTCAACTTCAAAAAATGGGTAGGTAACTCAAAAATTCCACTTTATTTCAATAGCACCCTGTATAACTTGTCGATATTTATCTTTACTAACTACCTATAACCAATGTCTTATATGATATTCCGTATAAATAGGGGTTGGTCGGGGATACTGCATCAGTTAATTTTTTATCTTTGTTGAGGTAGCTGGCGTATCCAGCTTCTAGTGTAACATAATTATACAAAATCTTTCAGTAAGTTCAGAATAGTAAGGTTTAAAAGTTGTAAGAAATTAAATCGTTGACTTAAATTCTGACAGGTATACAATATTTAAGTTTTTCAGTTTGCTACCACATTCTTAAAGCCCGACCGATTCATGTTTTTTACCAGTTTATGAAATCCCTTGAACACTCTTTGGAAAAAAACTATTATTTACAAATTTACATGATTGGTTTTAATTTAGTTTATTTTAATTTTAGGTGTTGTATATATTGTATTTATAATTTTGTTTTGTTTATAGTTTTTTTTTTACCCCAATGTATATACAATGTAAATAAATGCATGTCATTTAGTATCTAATTTGAATAACAAATCCCATTGGTGTTGTTACTACTCTTGGGAAACTATAAATTTGGAAGCGAAACCCCAGTACATAATAGAACGTGGAGCAAATTTGTCATTTTATCATTCAAGCCGCAATCCATTTTTTCTAACGACTGAATTTTAGAAAACATATTTTTACAGGCTCTTAAAATGCGTTTCCTCGTCCCGTTTTGTTTCATCGTGATGGTTCTTTGCTACATGGAGATGGCTGGAGCCACGTATAGAAAACCACCATTCAATGGATCTATATTTGGAAAACGTGACAACATTGGTGAGTTTGGGTATTAAAATCTCTTTTGGCGCATTCGATAGTGTTCGATAGATTATGGTCATAAAAATTGGAACTTCATCTTCATCTGCACAAACAAAATTCGCTAAAACCATAGTAACCAAATATTAGGCAAACCAGCCAAAAGTGAGCTATAAGTGGAAACAGTATTAAGAAGTGGTTTCGTAGCTCCATTGTTAACCTGTGTTGCTTTATTGTTTCAGAATACGAATCTACAGGCAGAGCGCTAACAGCTCTTTGTGAGATTGCCACCGAAACGTGCCAGGCGTGGTATCAGGCTATAGAGAACAAATAAATATCAGTACCTAGTTTGACAATGTGGTCGATTTGAAGGTTAGACTTTAGTTAGTTTAGTTCTTTCAACTAAAGTTTAACGTTTAACTTAAAGTTTAAGAACTAAACTAACTAAAGTGTTGCTGTCCTTGGTTAACATGTCTGGTAAGAAAGTGACAGCGATATTTTAATTAGTTTAGATCTGTCAACTAAAGCCTTCAAAATTTACCACAATAACAAACTATAACTATGCTAATCACTAATCTCCGATTATTATTCAGAATAATTTACTTCAGTAAAAAGTGTGTAAATTTAAAAATGTAGGTAGTCCCATAAATGTAGTAACGTTAACAAACTGTTTAAACATGTAGGTAGGTATACAATGCGTAAAAACGAAAATTATATGCACAATGTGTACTCAAATATTTAAGTGTTTGAAAATCGTTTAGGTAGTAAAAAAGCTAAATAAAATGTTCAATGTAAGAGGTGTACTTTATTTTCGTCCTATTTATTTTTGTGGAACTACTTCTATTGGAATCTCGGAGGAAGGATTTCCGGCTTGATAACATTTCTCTGATTGGAATGGAACGTAATTCAATTGAACAGCGAGCTAATCATGTAACTGTTCGGGATCGCGATTCGGATACGAGTTGTCAAAAATTTACACTTGTCGCTGTCACGGCTTCACGGTATCACGGAGGTATTTCTCTCGCTATCGTTATAGAACGAATGCATTGATTTCCTTAATTAAGTTAAGCAAATTCGTCGGTCCTTTGGCGTTTCGTCGTGCCCTGCAGGGTCAAATGAGTTTTGGCAGTGTCAGTGACAAGTGTCAATTTTTGACAACTTGTATCCGAATCGCGATCCCGAAAAGTTACATGATAGCTTCGCTGTCCATATAATGTGTCAACGTCAAAAAAATGACTTTTCATTGTATATATTATTTACCTCTATTATTCTACCAATCACAATACCACGAACGCTATTGCTCTAGCTTTTTTAAGTAAAGGACTAAAGGTAAACGAGAACAACCTTATTTATCTAAATGATGGCTGCTAAGATTTGTAGTAGTTTTCTGTAACGTGTTTTACTCTTTTTGTTGATAAACCAAGGAATTCATTCCAAATTCGCGATTCAAGCATCTGTCTGTGAGTTTGTTCATTCTGCACCATAGCCCCCAAAGAACAGATATCGGTAAATTGAGAAGAAAACGCAGGTGAAACTAAGGTAAAAATTACACGATTTCAGTAATTTCAGCTCATTATTTATCAACGAAACGAATTATGCATGCAAATTTACGATGCTCGCGCTGATTTATCAAGCGATCATGGCTTTTAAGTATGGTTAGACCTTTTCAATACATACCAAAGTGAGCCAGCAAAGTGTCGTGTTTGAATTGATATACGATTATCATTAATTTCTTGTCTTTATAACCAGTTTTACGCTATAATCTACCATTTAAAACATCAATATCGGTTCCGGTAAATATGAGCAGTTGAAACTAATAAGAATCTTGTATGAACATGGGTGGAAGTTTCAGGTAACCTTGATTGGTATTGTCATGTTTACTTTGAATGCCTTTATGTACGTAACATATTTGTGCTGCCAATGCCATGCGAAAACAGCAGGGAATTAAAATGGGAAACATAATGTGTGGCTGGGACACAATATAATAATTTTATAAAACTGCAAACATAACATCTAACCTAAAGCAACCCATGTCGTACTAACCGATGTTGCTACAATCGCGCTCAATTTCATACATAGATCTTAATAGGTGAAGTTTTCTTGATTTTGCAAGAATTTTACTTGTGCGAACTACATTCACATAAATACGTTAAGACTTGACGAGATTAAGTTGCAATTAAACTTTAGTCAGTTGATTTTGCTGTAGTTTAACAACATCTGGACAATACCTAGTACTTGATGCCTTTTTCGCATGCAGGCCTCCGATGGGCCCCTGGTGCATAGTAATAATACATAAATACAACGCTAAAAAGTGAAAAAACAGTGTGTGTTGTGAAAAAGCAGTGTCATTTCTTTTTTTTCAGCAATATTTTCAACTCTGAAGACAATGGCCGATAGAGAACCGCCGGTCAAAAAAGCTAAGATACCACAAGACTTGGATGACTTCATAAAAAAAGTCATGAATTCAAAGACTAACTTATTTGCTGTAATGGATGACATATATACCAAACCTTTGCCGCTAACCAAGTGTTATGTGGGAAACACAAGAGACATTAAACAGTTATCAAAGATTATTCTATTATTGAACGAAAAACTACCTTTGACAACGTTACAGCATCTGAAAAGAGTTTTCAAGCGCTCAGTTTTGATATGCACAGTAAGTCACTTTAATGATACAACCCATGAAAGTATTCAAGACTATTTGGACAGCAATATACCGGAATTAAAAAATGTGTTTGACTATATCAAAGAAGTTGACTTACCGGCCACAGCGCCTTTGACAAAGAAACAATGTCTAGAATGGCGTTGCAAATGGTCGTGTAATTTTCATCCTATACAACATATTGAGGCTTTGATGGGTGATTCTTGTTTTAGTAAAAATGATTTACGTCTTCACAGAATGTACATGGGTATGGCTTTGGAAATTGCAAAAATGTACATGATAAAGAACTATGATACATTTGATCTAAAAACCTTTGATGGTAACGCTGCGGTAGTTGTAGATCCAACAGCAAGCTCTGTAGTCGCTATAGCACTAGATAATAGAATAGAGCACCCGACCCAGCATGCCGCAATGGTCGCTATTGATAATGTAGCTAAGACTCAAAATGGAGGAGCCTGGGATGACAATGAATTAGCAAAGAATACTATTATGAAAATACGGGAGAAATTCATAAACATACCATTTGGATCGAGGAAATTTGTCAGCAAAAGAGATGAAACGGATTGCGATAAAGTTGATAATTCTCCGTATTTGTGTACTGGTTATGATATTTACCTTGTTCGTGAACCATGTGTGATGTGTGCTATGGGGTTAGTACATGCACGGATTAAGAGAGTGTTCTATGTTTTGGAAAATAGTGCCTTAGGTGCATTAAAGTCAAGGACTAAATTACATTGTGTGTCATACTTAAACCATCGGTTTGAAGTGTTCACAGGATTCGAAAAATAAGTTTTAAACTTCCTTGTACAAAAAAAAAAACTATGTAAATCCTTGGTAAAATCTTTGAGCACAGAAACAGGATAACACACCAACCCTCTAAACACTGCCACCTAAAATTCTAGCAAAACGCGCTAGTGGAGCATTTTGCATACAATTTGGTCATGCTGGCTGTCATTTGATTTGTGACGAACAGTTACTTACTTCTCCTTGTCCTCTTTAGCTTAGAGTTGCTATCTGTTTGAGTAACTTAAGTCACTGTCCTCTTGCGTCTATGGTGTGCTATATTCCCTGTTTCTATGATCAACAACCAAAAACCAACCTTATAGTTACTGAGATGAGCCATGAACATGGACTGTTTATATTTTTATAACAATAGTAATTATTAAACTGCAAACAATTAATTGTGTAAGCTATAAAATTGTATAATTTTTCTCTGGCCTAGATTTATAAGACTAAAACAGTTCTGCTATGCATTGTAAGCATCTAATTATTTTATAATGGTCTTTATACAACCTTAACCTTTTGACTACTATTTATTTATTTATTTATTATAGCCCTTTCTGCTGTGGCTTGTCAAATTATTGCTATTGAATGTGTTGAATGTCCGATATTTCCTATTTGATTATTTAAATGTCCAATATATTTTTAGTTTTGACATCGGCTATTCAGCTTTCTCTGGTTTATGTTTTTCCCCAGCTTGCCTTCCGGCATAGGCCTCTTCCTGGGACTTCCATTCCTTCCTTTTTTGTGTCAGTTGTTTCCAACTTGTTCCAGCTTCTTTTTTAATGTCATCCTCCCATCTTGCTTGCTGTCTTCCTTTGCTTCTTTTTCCCTCTCTTGGGTACCATTCTAATATGTCCCTATTCCATTTTCCTTGCTTATCCCTTAGCATATGACCAGCCCACCGCCACTTTTGTTGCTTTATTACATACAATACGTTTTTAGTCTTTGTCTTCTCTTTTATTTTCTTTAGGTTGACTTTATCTTGCAATTTTATGTTGAGTATACTTCTCTCCATGTTGTTTTGATATACTTGGATTTTCCCATAATTTTGTATTGTTAGGGACCATGTGGGGCAGCCGTAGGATAGAAATGGAAGAATGCAGCTGTTAAATATTTTCATTTTGTTTTTGAGAGGAATTGATTTTTCTTTCAGAATCACCTTCATTGACCAGAACCTTTTGACTACTAATGCCACCAAAATCATAACATAATGTTAGAAAAAATAAAAATGAAAAGTTGCTCCACAAAGCGCCTAGCAGCGCACGTTGTTCTATCAATTTATTAATTTGTTTTTAAAACGCCCAGGTCGATTTTGTACACATCCTAAGGGCTTTCTGAAATGCGCTGCGTGCAACACAGCACATTTTTTTCTTACTCTGCTATCTTTTACATGTATTTTAATTTTGTATAGTTGCCGTTCTATTGTGGAATAATCAGATTTACTTTGTACTTATTGGTATATACTGAGATACTAAGAATAAAGTATTTATACCAATTTTAATCTGTGTTTTAGTGTTATTTTAAATGAAATGTAATTTTAAAAAAAAAAAACTATTTCAATTTAATATGGGTCCACTTCGTGACTATATTGTTTCAAATGTTTTTTTTTTTAATCGGTCCACAATGAGGTTCCACTAGCAAATCTTTTCCCAGATGGCACCAGCGGCGGTCCGGACGTGGTAAAATCAAGTTTTCGTGTCAATCGTTGCTTATCTTGATGAGGGCGTTGTCGTTGTCGATAATCTAGTCCAAGGAAAAATACTGGGTACTGCGCTTTATTAACCGACTTCAAAAAAGGAGGAGGTTCTATGTTCGTCGGTATCTATGTATTTTTTTAAGAATCTATACAGCTTGAAAATTGATTGATTGATTACATAGTTGTTTTCATTTTATGTTGGAAAGAACTTTAATTAGCATGGCAAAGGATTGCCGTACAAACCAGTATATGCAGATTCTCCCTGGTCATCAGAGTCTTTAAAATGTTCTTTGCAAAAACAAAACAAAAAACAACAAAATGTTTGAGGTTGACAGTTTACTATCGACAAAAATCGCAGTGGGGATCCCCATTGCGCTGTACGGAATCATCGTTGTCTGAGTCGCAAGTCCGACTTGGACTTGACTGCTTTATTTTAAACGTCGTCAGCCATAAAACGTCCACTGCTGGACGAAGGCCTCCCCCTTTATAGAGGGGTGTTGCCATAATCCCCACGCTTGGCAGGCGGCTTGGGGATCGCAGAATGGTCACCACCGTTAACCAAGAGGACCCTGTTGCCCGTCCTCCGGTGGGTCTGGTTGCAGTTTAAGGACATACCCGCAGGTCCATTATAAACATTTTTTATATTAATTAGTTACCCGAGGACAATCCCGAGAAAAAAAATGGTTTGAATGACATTCTGCGAAAGGGACTTTGTGCGATTATGACGTTTCGAGAAAATTACTTTGTGCGAAAATTACGTTAAGCGAAAGTGGCAAACATTTTTCACGATGACATTTAACGAAAGTTACGTTTTGTATCACGACGACCAAATCGGCTATAAAGGTACACTTTTCTCAACCGACTTCAAAAAAGGAGGTCCTCAATTCGACTATATGTTTTTATTTGCTTGTATGTTGTTACATATTGTTACGCGATTTGATAGGTAATTACTTCAGGGTGGTCCCATATACATTTTATCGAAATGGGTTCAGTAGTATGGCTTTTTAATCAAAATAGCTGGAAATATTAGGTAGTCGAAATTGAAGTTTTTTTAAAGTACGATTTTGGCCAATCAGGCTCTCTAGCTTGGCTCCAGTAAGAAATTTTGTCTCCGCTCTGTACCTCGCTATAATTTTATCTGGATGTAACTAGCTCACATTCCAGGCGATTGTGGTATACGCGTAAAGACAGGTACACACGTTCAAACTTAGTCTGACTGAGTTAAAACGGAAAAAGGTTTACTTTACAAACTGGCTAATATGTCAAATACATTTTAAGTGAGATTATTTGCGTAAGCGCTGCTTAGTTACGCCGGCTGTTTAGTGACAGAGGTTTATTTTGACTAAAATTATTCGAATATTCGAACTTAGCCTCCATCAATATTGCAATAATAGTAAAAATTACCGAATATTCGCAATATTCGAATATCCGAATAGGGTAGATGACTGATGTTTATATCGTTGAAACCAATAGCTTTGATGAAGAATTTAAGTAAATATAGTATATATGTTTATTGAAAAAATAATTTAAATTAAAAAAATTCAGAACATTATCAGTTAATAATGTTCTGATATATGAGCGTTTAAAGTTTTTGTTAGAGACAACTCTGTCCCTTTCCCACAAAACAAAAAATGACGTCACGCCTTACTTGTCAGAATATAATTTATATGGCGTCCTGACAAGTGACGTCACGATTTGCTGTTTCACCTCTCTGTCTAGCATGATATTAAAATGCTTATAAGTTGCTTATTTGTGATCAGTTTTTTTTTTTCATTCATCAGCTATATTTATGGGCCACATTTTAATGGGACAATAAAAAAACTAGTCATCTAGCCTATTACAAGCCCTAGGTAGGGGGCTATGTTACGAGAGCCCGACGGAGGCAGTGTAGTTTCCGTGTGGAAACCTTTCCGATTGGTTTTGGAATACGTTAATTGTACTTGTTTAGCGCAGGACCGAGGCAAATGATGCAGCAAGAGGGTGGCCTATACCTACCCACATCATACAAAAGACGTCCACTGCTGGACGAAGGCCTCCCCCTTAATAGGGAGGGGTTGCCTAATCCCTACGCTAGGCAGGCGGCTTGGGCATCGCAGAATGCTCACCACAGTTAACCGTGAGGACGCTCGTTCACCGGTGGTTCTGGATGCAGTTTAACGACATACCCTGGTCAATACCTACCCAGTATTGAGATAAGAAAGGACAAATAATGATGGCATGTTAAATGCATTACGTTTTGCTGTGTGACGTACACTAACATATATTTGCTTGGTAGCGCGCTAAAATTCTAGCCAGCCTGAGATTTAGGATCTATTTACGATCTGCTGACATCAAAAATGTTGTAAACTGTTGTCGCCATGTTTTCTATGACAGCAGAATTGGGAGGCGACTCGGAGTAAAAATGATTAAAAAAAACTATTTTAACAAACTTATAAGTGATTTTCAGACCGTGCATAGCGTGTCACTAAATTAAGTTTTCGCACTTAGATACTCTATTAACAGAGAGAGTGGGAAGCATTTTCCTATTTTGAGTTATCTGTGAAATATAAAAAGTTTTTTTTTTGTATTATAACTAAGTACATTTTATGTGTGTGTGTGAACCGCTTTGGTCCAATGATTGATTCGGCCAATCGAATCATAATCTTCACAACCACATACGAAATATGAAAAAGTCTCTTTTTTTGTATTACAACTACATTTTATGTGTAAACAGCTTTCGTCCAATGATCAATCCGGCCAATCGAATCAGAATCTTCACAATCACGTTCCAAATACGAAATACGCTACTTAACTGTCACACTACACCCATACTCAATTGTGTACTCCCCCTCATTGTACAATTTATACGCAGCATTGCAATCCAGGCAGTTGTCGGATTTGGCCGTTGCACTCTCACCGATTCGAAATTCGAAAAGAGAAATTGAAAAGTTTTTCGCGGTTTTTTTTTTTGAAAACGGAACAATGAAACTCGAATATCATGGAGTTGTTTATTTTTCGAATAATGACGCGCGCGTTTGACGCTTTTTGGTGAGTCGGAACTTTTTCTGTGCATTCGCAATTTTTAATTTATACCTTTTTTTTATTTATTCCCTCTAATTAAAAGAGCTTATATCGCACTTGTCGATAAAACAGACCTAGGATACGATCCTGGATACTATCAGATCGAGTACCGACTTAAGTTTTTTTTTAATAATCAATAACTGATGCTTATTTGACTTTCATTAACATGTGTTTATTTAAACTTATTGGTGTATATTCAAGATTGTGATATAGTTAATATTGTGATAATAACATATTAATAATTATAAAAATACAGCCATAATATTCGTAAACATTTGAGTGACATAGGATAGGTGGTGTAGGTATGTTGTACATAACTTATACTATACCCAATTAGTACTGCAAAAAGAATTCAACATACTACTAGCGCCATCTGTCCCGTGATTTGTCCGCGCCTCACATTTTATTGAGTTTATCAAAACCGGATCAAACCCACAAATTTTTTCAAATACTGGTTACATGAGCACCGCCGATTATTTCCTTTACAATTCAGTCTGTAGTTAGTTTTCGCCGTTGCATCTTCTAAATTCAAAAGTTTATTAAGAAAAAAGTTTTATTCGCGGTTCTTTTTTAAAAATAGAACCATGGAGATTTTCTTTTTTGATCGAACCGTGATTTTATATCTGTAGGTGAGTTTTTCTTTTGGTCATAGCTCATAGCTAACTAAGTTATTCAACCGTGTAGATATAGCCTAATGACCTTCTCTACAAAATTGCCGACTTTACTTCTGTAGTTTTGTAGCAACCACAGATCTAAAATGTATATAATTTATACTATACACAAGGTCCCAACGAAATGGGCATTATTCTCTATTAGGGTTCCGTACCAAAATTGTATGATGGAATCTTTTTCTTGGGTATCAGTCTGTCCATTTCACAGCCGATTTTCTCAAGAAATTTACACAAGTACACACACAACTATAAATAGCTCGCAGTGAAATGAGACCTCGCGACCCACCCCCATATCTTCCAAACCCCCTTGACCGATTGAATAAAACATTCGCATTTGTTCCACCATGAACTTTAAACTTTTTTTTTGGGACCTGGGTATGTCCTAAAACTGCATCCAGAACCAGTGGAGGACGGACAGCAGAGTCCTCTCGGTTAACGATGGTGAGCATTCAATCCCCAATGCGCCTGCCAAGCGTGGGGATTATGGCAACCCCTCCAAAAACGAAAAGGCCTTCGTCTAGCAGTGGACGTCTTCTGGATGATAACGTATCGTAACGAACTTTAAACTACCGCGAATTCATTTATTCGCTATAGTTCCATTCCATAGTCTAGTCTAGACCCATTCAACTATAGCGGAAAAAAACGCGTTTGTTCCGTCATGGCTTTTCAATGGAACTAGTGCGAATGAACCGACCAACTTGGCTCATATTCGAACTTGATTAATGTATTTCGAACTACTTGAAATCAAACTTACATACAAACCTAGACTAGGAGACCTTCGCTTCGCTTAGTTAATAAGAAGTAAACACGTCTGTATCGGTCTCATTCTCTCACACAAGAAGTAGTTAGCAGATAGTATTATTAAGTATGTAATTACAAAAAAAAGTATAAAAGTATTTTATCAGTCACCTGGTTTCCATAGTAGGTACAAGCTTTGCTTAGTTTGGGGCTAGATGGCGCTGTGTGAAATGTCCATCGATATTTATTATTATAGAACCCTTATTGTGACACATGCCCTCGTTTTATTTTTCGCTTGTTAAAAAGACTTATAGACTTTGATCATGTACCATTAGAGGTCGCAAGCCATGACGTCCGCCTCTGCCAAAATGTCATTGACCATGTACAAAAAAACCAGGCCGTAAATAGGGCGGTGCCAGGGCCAGCGGTGCCCAGGCACAGGCAGGTCCTGGAGGGGCGCCAAAATGACCAGACCAGGACCTTTTCATCTAGAAACAGATCATGAATGGAAAGATCAGATCCACTCGCGAATTGAAGGCACTAAGATTTTAACTATCGGGCAACATTGTAGTGTTAGGACTCTATTGCAGAGTCCGCCTGGGAAAGTACCACCTTTGCCAGTTATTCAACCGCCAAGCAGTAGTGTGCAAGCATTACTGTGTGTCGGTTTTAAGAGCAAAGTTACCACAGAAACTATTGGGTATGAAGAGATTTCACATCTAATATGTCAGGGTGACGAGCGCAGTACAGTGCGGCGCAGGATTTTTTTCGCGTTCACATTTCTGGCACTGCTATTGTTACGGGCAGGCGTGATGCTTAACAATAGGCGAACGTCTCGCTTGTATCGTCACTCCATTGCATTAAAAAAAAAAACATTTACAAGCGATTCACACAATGAAAGTGGAATCAAACAGAGTCTATTGAGATTTTTAAACCAACCACGAAACCGCTTTTTTGAGCTGCTGGCTTTTGATGATTTTTGCATTGCCCTGTGAAATTAATAGGATAGGTACAAAAGAAACCATACCCGGCTCCATCATCCAATTTCCCGTCCCAACCTTTTCGAAATCCGCCAAGAACTGGTGTCTACTAACCCATACCAATTTCAATGAATCCCACTTAAAAACATCGTCGTCTCAATCATCCCGACCATTCCAATTCAAACCTTAACGCCAATGCTTGAGGACTAAAAAGGATTACACGACGTGATTTGCGTATCACCACCATGTTATACCGTTTTGGACCTTCGACTTTTATGATAAGGCTGCTTTTTTTCCAAAAGTTGCAGATGGTATAGAGCGTAATTTGCTAAACTCCCTGATGATGACTGGTCATGCGATTCTGACATGTAATGTGTTATGTTAGGGTCTGGTTTCGGATGGTGGGCAGCAATTGGCTTGATTGTAAAACTACTTCTTCCTTTCACGTGGCAGATATTGTTAGAAAGATTTGTCGTTGAAGGTATTTAGTTTAACGCAAGAAGCATTTAAGGTTCCTCCTAAAATGCCTATCTGCGTTAGTTTTATGACTTCCCACAGCCCTACCTACCCTCGAAGGTCAAATGGGCCATATCCACCACGCTGGCCCAGAGACGGGTTGATGAATTCACACACGACACTGAATTTTTTCTCCGGAGTACAGGCGCAGGCTTTTTCAATATTAAATGTATATTTTTCTTTAGGTCCAATATGGGCTAAATTTGGGACTAGGGGCTAAATCATTATTTTCGGGGCTTAACAAGGCGAAAAAGGGATCTAGATCTAGCCCCGAGGGGGCTGAGTTGGCCTCACTGGGTTGAGTGACTTGTCTTGGCTGACACGTATATCTAGAAGTGGACTTTGTAACTACGATAGGCTGTTGTGACAATGATGATAAAATGATATTATGCCTGGGAAACCAGATTTTCTGATAGAAATTATAATGGGCTATGCCAAGCCCCCCAAATGAACTCAAAGCGAATGTGTTAAAATCCAAATTCCAACAACTATTTATGAACTTTTTCTTTTTCAGACCAAGAGAACGCTGATCACTACTTCAGCCGTGTAAGACAGACGGAGCTATTACCCCAAGCCGCGTAAGAGCGAGAGAGCTGTTTCTTCGCCACCGTCGCCGTCAAGTGTATGGAACTACTTCGTTGTATTGGAATGAAAAAATCGTTTGTGTTGAAGCTGATTTGATAAAGAAGAATTACTTTTTTGGCTGCTCACGGCTTGTGAATGGTACGTATATATTTTGGATTTCTGACGATTTTACATCGCTTTTTTATGAAACGAGACAAGCGAGACGTTCGCGTGGTGGTAGCATCACACCTGCCTATAACAGTAGTAGTGCCAGAATTGTGAACTTGCGATCAAAATCCTGCACCGCACTGCACGTCGCTAGTCACCCTGAGATATCAGATGTCAAATATCTTCATGCCCATTAACTACTCGAATAACATTGCCTTTATATTAATGCTCGGAGTTACTTTGCGCGATAAAATCCGGAACGAGGATATTCGCCAAAGAACCAAAGTCACCGACATAACTCGCAGGGTTTGAAGTGGCAATGGGCAGGCCACATCGCTCGAAGAACTGATAACCGAGGTGATGAAAGGTTCTTGAGTGGCGACCGTACCGGAAGACGCAGCGTAGGAAGGCCTCCCACTCGGTGCACCGACGGCATAGTGAAAGTCGCGAGCAAATGGCTGGTTGTCATACAGCGGTCCAAGGGTGAGGCCTTTGTTCAGCAGTGGGTGTCTCCGGGCTGATGATGATGATGAATCTAGGCGTCTTCAAGTCTTGAGTGAATCGATTTCTTCTATAGGCAAGCGTGCTCCATCGTAGAGTGCATCTTCGTTTAGCATCAGACGATATGGTAGTCAAACGCATGCCCACCCCAAAAAAATAAGTTGTTTGTCCGAGTCAATTGTCAGCGTAAGTGGGTCAAACTAATAAGGAGACGCGCGTGTTTTGAAACGCGATAGCTGAGTGAGAACGGCCACTGTGGCTTAGTGGTTGAGTCGAGGTCTCGGCGGTCATCATCATGATCAGCTTTGGAAGAGTTAGGACATAGGCTTCTTCCCACTGCTGTCTAATGTATTACGTCACGCAATCTTGTCAGGGCATCCTTTGTTTCGTTTGTTACCCGTGGTCCAACCGCGTGGTTTTACTTGGTTTTTCCGGTGGTCCTATTGGTAGGACCATGGGAATGTCGTATTTCCGTATGAACGCGGGGTTCTGCTAGTAGCACCACGGGTATTTTTTTTAACCTTTTGAGCGTCTATGTCGCCAATATTAGACAAGCGCCTCCGAGTCCTGTACGCCAACGACGTATATAAATGACAAAAATATATAGCCTATCCTACCAATGTTATAAATGTAAAAAGGTTTGGAAACTTGGATATTTAGATGTTATTGTTGCTAAATCACGCGACGGCTGAATGGTTTTGAACACAATTTGGTATATAGCTACCTTCAAAAAACCTACAGTCGAATTGAACATCTCCTCTTTTTTTGAAGTCAGTTAAAAAGTACAGTAGTAAGTAATTGTAGGACTCTATTGCAGAGTCTGCGTAGGGGAAATATCACATCTTTACAAGTTATTCAATCAACAAGCAGTTGTGTGCAAGCGTAACTGTGTTTCGGTTTGAAGGGTAATTGTTACCAGTAAAATTACTGGGCATTTGACATCTAATATCTCATTGTGACGAGCGCAGTGCAGTGCGGCGCAGGATCTTGTTCGCAAGTTCACTATTCTGGAACTGCTACTGTTATGGGCAGGTGTGTTGCTTACCACCAGGCGAACGTGTAGCTCGTCTCGTCACTCAACTGTATAAAAAAAACATGGCTACTTTTTATCTAAGTAATCGCGGGGTAAACTGTTGAGCACTGCTGGTAAAAATATAATATTATGCCTCGTAATCTATATCTCATTTTGAAATCTCATTTTTTTTTAGTTTTGAGTAGTTTTTTTGGTGTAGCGTACAGGGCTGGGCGATGCAATTTTGCAGCGGTCAAAAGGTTACTGTGATTGTCGTGTATGAAAATAAACACATACAATAATAGTTCGTCAAGCAGTAGTGTAACAATAAATCACTATAAACGACGATCAGAATGAGTGTGTCCGTCCGTTCGTCATCAAGAGTCAATTGATACACGTGGCCAGGGTAAATTGACACGTGCATCGTGGACATAAAGTTGTATTTATTTAGATTTATTGCAATTCAATTTAGTACCTATATAAAGAAAAACTATTCTCCCCAGGGTGGTGGATATGGTATCACGAAGAAGACTTATTTCTCGTTATCTCATTGCATTATATGGTAATTAAATAATCCATCCTATATTATCCACTCCCCCCATATAAATGTAAAATGAAGTGTGTTGCATGGCTCTAATCTTTGTCCTATCAAGATACTGAAGTCTTAATTAAAGTTTATACATAACAAATTTAACTAACAAACTACATACCGACGTATCCCTACTCACTCTCACTCAAGCATACACCCCTCTCTCTCTCTCTCTCTCTCTCTCTCTCTCTCTCATACACACAACACGCGCACGCACACACACGCACACACACACACACGCACGCACACACAATTAATAATAATAATTTGTTTTTGTTTTTTAATCCAGACTATTTTTCAAAATTCTATTCGGTTACTCGGCTTCTTTAGGTTTTTTCCCTACGTGTAGTATTTTTTTAATCTGAATATATACGTTCTTAATCACTACATCGGATTCGATCTACTAGTGTTTTGTAATGTGTATTTTGTTTATGTTCCTAATAAATATATATTTCATTTCATTTCAATTTCGTCACAAAACGCAACAACTAACCGAGCCTCAGTATCGTCATGTGACAAATTCAATGAGAATAATCAGGAAATTCACGGCGTTTAGCAAACCCAAGGTCTTGCTAAAATGTGGCTCTAGCCGCACCTGTGTTTTACAATAGACCCCCCACAAAGACCCTGACATCACCGCGACAATACATTGTTACATTGCTTTCGATTTTTACCAAATGTAATGTGCTGGTAAGTCAGTCCGTATGGTCTAAGCAGAGAGTACAGAACGCAGTGTTTCGGAAGCCCATGTTGACAGCTCTTTCCAGGTTAGGCTTCTTTCGTTTTTTGAGGATAGACGTGCATTTGCTAGACTCAAATGTTCTTGGCATAACTTTCTGGTTTCAAGGAACGCCAGATTTCTTAAAGGCCTTCAGGGGTGCTGGTTCTTGAGTGGGAATAACGGAACGCTGGTCGACGCTTCATTTTTGAATTCCAGATAAGTTTTTCAAAGGTGCTGGAACGCTTTTCGACGTTTCGTTATTTGAGTTTTCGACTTTTGTGTGTTGGCATCACTGCTTTCGCACCGAAATCCAAAGCACGTGGTCATGCTTTTGAATGACTCTAAAAATGAAGTTCAAATATGAAGCTTGACTTTTTCTCACTATTATTTACACTCGTGTCCTGCACTTTGTTTGATGAAGAGAGCATGTTTTTTAGCCACGCCCACCGATGAGATTGAGCCGCCGGGCGGTGCATCCTTAAAAAAAACAACCGACTTGAATTTCGATTACCTGGATGACATCTTTTTTCTAGTCATTTTGATTTAAAAACAACCAATTTCGATAAAAAAAATATGGGACCGCCGCTGAAATATGACCTACCAAATAAAAAATAATCATCTAAATCAATGCATAATAGGGAATATGCATGTGTTTCAATTATTAAAAATAGTAGGATAAGTGGAGAGTTTAACTGAATCTGATGCTTACGTCGAAAAAATAATTGAAGTCGCCTGGTAAAGTTCTCAAATATAAGTGTTCGAAGTTTTGTTGCCAGTACGCGTTTTTGTGAGTCAATCAAAAAAACACATGCATATTCCCTATTGGCGCAGCAAAAGTCTGTTGTTTTCTTGAGTTTCGATGTCGGTTGGAAAAGATGTCCAGCTGCTTCGCACTGTCAATGCTCCAAGAATGTACGATAAGACCTTGCCTTCTTCAATAGGCTAGATGACTGGTTTTTTTTTATTGTCCTATTAAAATGTGGCCCATAAATATAGCTGATTAATGAAAAGAAAATGAAAATCTGATCAAAAATAAGCAACTTATAAGCATTTTAATATCATGCTAGACAGAGAGGCGAAACAGCAAATCGTGACGTCACTTCTCAGTACGCCATATAAATTCTATTCTGACAAGTAAGGCGTGACGTCATTTTTTGTTTTGTGGGAAAGGGACAGAGTTGTCTCTAACAAAAACTTTAAACGCTCATATATCAGAACATTATTTACCGATTTAATTTATTTTGTCCATAAACATACTATATTTACTTAAATTATCCATCAAAGCTATTGGTTTCAACGATTTAAACATCAGTCATCTACCCTATTATCTACCACATGAAAAACTTAGCGTGACGTCATAATTATTTCCAAAGATCCAAATCTCACAGCAATTTAAATTCGCATCGTCTGATAACCATCTCAGAGTCCTCTAATCGGTCCTAATATATTTCAATTTAAGACCACGCCGCTTCATTACAAGTAATCACTTTTAATTGTCCAGGGGAAGCCAGCAAGAAACTCGTTAAACGACTATGAACTTTGTTTCAGACGCTGTAAGGTACAAAACTCGAATGGTCTTTTAAAGACTTTTCCGTTGAAGACGCTCTATGAAGTCCTTTGAGCAATATTGAGTCTAATCACCATTATGATACGGTTCAACCCATCTAATTCAAAATAGTCTCAAAGATTAGACAATACTTGTAAAGGTTTCTGACAATAGCAGATGCTATAAACAAACCTTAAGTCCAAGTATGAAGGTTGATATTGAAGTAACAGCAAAGTTCTGGAAGGTTTTAGCAGATTCGTCTTTGTATATTGATCTGGAAGGTTGAGCGATGGAAATATCCATAGTAAGTCAAGGGAAAGATGCATTCCTCAACAAAAATATTCAAAGACCGCATTTTGTTTCTATTTGTTTTTTTTTTTAAAAGGAGGTCCTCAATTTTTTTTAAGTATGTTCGTTACGCTATTACTCCGCCAATAGGGAATATGCATGTGTTTCAATTATTAAAAATAATAGGATAAATGGAGTGTTTAAAAACTCGTTCTGAATATTTGAAATCGGCTGGTAAAGTTCTGAAATATAAGCGTTCAAAGAATTTGGGAGGGAGTCATCTGTCCCTTTCTAGCAAAACACGTGTATAGTATAGAATTTGTTTGGAATCGTGAACTTTGACGTCATAAACCTAGTATAGTGCCCTCCCTGTCTAACATGAAGCTAAAATGTTTTAAATTCGTTATTTGTGCACATACTTATTTAAATTTTAGTTTCGATGATTTGGTTTGTTGAAAAAAGCTGACTGGCTTTTTTGAGAGTCAATAAAAAAACACATGCATATTATATTATGAATAGAATTTGATGGTTATTTTTTGTTGGTAGGTCATATTCAGAGGTGGTGCCTTATAAATTTTATCGAAATCTGTTCAGTTTGGTTTTAAACCAAAATAACTGGAAAAAAGTATCATCCAGGTAATCGAAATTGAAGGCGGTTTTTCTAAAGTACTTGTTTTGTTTATACTTCATACTAATAATGAGACAAGCAGACGCTCTCCTGATGGTAAGAGATTTTTCACGACTACTGCATCGGCCCGCAGTTTTTGGAGCTCATTACTTAAGATACTCGTTTGCGAGTTTCATTAGCCCTAGCTTAGGTTTAGGTCCCGAGCAAGGCCAGAAATTCATGTCTTGGGGGACGAGCTCTGGACCAGAGACAATAAGTAACAACTTTAAGACGACGACGATCTATATGTAAGTAGGTATGTATAAAACGATGGGTTGGCGAAGGCATTTCGGGAGGAGTTTGGACCCCCAAACCTCCCCTCCCCCTGCCTAAGGCCTTGGTCCCGGGACGTCTCGTTTCTCGAAGTCCCGTGTCTTTTTGTCTTTGACTAGTGTCTCGGGTCCCTGGAGTTTCAGGTCAAGACACGAGACACGGTTGTTGACATTGTTTGTTTGTTATTAGCCAGGAGACGTCCAGTGCTGGACGAAGGCCTCCCCTTTAATAGGGAGGGATTGCCATAATCCCCCCGCTTGACAGGCGGCTTGGGGATCGCAGAATGTTCACCACCGTTAACCGAGAGGACGCTGCTGCCCATCCTCCGGTGGTACTGGATGCAGTTTTAGGACATACCCAGGTCCAACCAGTTGTTGGAAAATAATGTTATTTTCAAAAAGTTATACAGCTCTGTGTACATAATAAACGTTGTTAGCTTTCCGCACCTTGTCATTGAAAGCGCCATCTATTAGCTTAACAAATAATTACTTGATACCTACACAATACTCCTAAATGCGTTCGCCACCAATGGCCGACATATTGTTGTTTTGGGACATTTGTAGAGATCGTGATTCGTGAATTTGTGACTCAGCTCAGTCATACTACTTACTGCTCTCATTCCTTTTTATCTGTCTCCTTACAATGACTTTGTGATGCTGGTACTCGATGATGTAGGATTATCGACAGGACCCTCCCGGTCTATCAGTCGATTATGGCAACACCACCTATTCAGGCGGGGGCCTTCGTCCAGAAGTGGGAGTTTACTGGCTGATGAGAATGGTAAAAAGTTGTTTTACCGAACAGTGCCGCTTCTTGATCGACCCCAGCTTCCATCCAAAACAGTCCCTGCCAGAGACTCATTCACAAGTCCCCCAAAATGGTCATCGACCACCGATCAGTGTTTGTACCTATACAGAACCTTTAACTCAACGAGGTAGTACCCCGTCGTTCTTGGCACCGCCTGACCCTGTCAAGTGGTCCAATTTAGGGCCCACACATGGCCACCTCGCTTGCCATTGGCTGGCGAATTAACTGCCTCGCCGTGTACTTATTCATTTGACCGTCTCAGCGCGACCAATTTACCAATAGCTCTCAGGAGAGTTGTCCACTCGCAAATTTTTCGCGACGTTGCCAATTTCGAAACTGGAACTTGGGGATTGCACCGGATTCTTGCCTCTTTCGTTGACCTTGACCTGGTCTGTTGACACAGGGATTTAGAGATATCCTTGAGAGCAGGAGTGGTTCCGTGGATAGTGAAAGCCAATTTTGGTGAAGCAGGAATGTCGACAATGGTGGATTAAGGATGTATTTCGTGAAAGACGGTGACGGCAGAGTGGGTTAGCGCTCATTCGCCAATACGGCTGAGGTTTGCGTACTTGCTGGTTATCTGGACTCCGTTTCGAGTGACACTTTGGCGCTGAGGACTTTAGAAGGTGAGAGGTTACTTGTGCTACTTTGGATCTTCTACTTTCGACTTAAAGTTGTTTTTTTTTGTGTGAGAATGGTGACTTGTTGTTCTAGTCTTGTGGTGTATGGTGTCGTTTTATATTTTGGATATTGTACTTTCTCGTTTTAAGGCTTAGTGTTCGATAGCTTTAGCAATGTAATGTATTATAGTGATATGTTCTGAATTTTATTTGTTTATCTTTGAATTCTTGTAAAAAAATTGATGGATCAAGCAATTTTTTTTAGATTACCATTTTCTATCTAAAGATATTTAATTTTACTTGCAATTGCTATTCATCACATGAAGTGTATTTGTTTAGAATTTATTTTGATGTGATACATCAATCTCACATTAAACAGTAGAGTTAATTAGTGGGTTCTTGCAGTTGCCCAGACATCATCATCGTCATCATCGTGGTCGTTAGTGGGGTCTGTTCCAAGCTTAGGTATTAAACATCATGTAACTGATACCATTACTCAAGTATGTTTATCATCTTTGACTCCACCACTACTTATCAGTTTTGACATCTATTCATCAACCGTATTTATATTCTAGCAAAGTTATAAATCGTATACCGATCCTACTACAAAATAAAAGCTAAGCTCGCTACCTCAAAAAAACAATTATGTCTACCCGTACATTTTTTGACTAGGCACGTTACTGCAAAGTAGGCAATGTAAGCCCATGCGGTCGTCATGTTGTTTCCCTGAATCAGTTAAAGCGTGGTTGATATTGTATGTCGACAATTAAACTATGTCAACAGATTCATTCCACTGTACACAGATTAAAATATATATGATATTATAGAATATAAATTAAATAGTAATATATTTTTTGCCTAAACTTCGTTTCTTCTGAGAGGCTAATACATTTTTAAGTATTTTTTTTGTGTTTTGTTATTTCGGAATATAAGTGTGATCGATTAATTTTTAATAACAAAATAAGATACAGCAATCAAGCCAAAACAATCTGTTTTCAAAATATTAGCACAATCTCACAAACTTATTCGTATATAGAATGATAACAGGGATAGGTATAAAATGTATTATAATGCCGTTTACAAGAAAATTCTCAGAACTCTAGAGAACGAGTTCCGAGTTACTCGAAAATTTCATAAACTTTTTTTAAATCATATCTTTAAAAATGTTTAGTGGAGAACGAGAGCACGGATACTGGGCCAACCCTTAATACTCTTTGTGCGCAAGCCGTACACGATACAATCATGCCTGAGTACATCTCTGTCGTAAAGCAATTCAATACAATTGTGACGGTAGTTTACAATTGTTCGCTTTATTAATTGTCAAGGACTCCCATTCTGCTTCTAGTTTGCATGCAGTTCGCACGTGTGTATGTAAAGTGATCAGTGTTATGTGAATGATGGTAAGTGAACTTAGCGCGCGACAGTGAAAGCTAAAAAGAGTGAAAAGGATAATATTGTAGCCACAGAAGAGAGGAGTGAATAGAACGGAAATGTGACGGGCCGCGCTAGCCGGAATTAAGTGTACATGCGCTTAATGTAAATTTTACTAATATATATGTTTTTAAATTGAGAATACTCAAAAAGACAATTTAAATTGACGCGTAGGAAACCAAACCACATTGCATCGTAATTAGATCAATCTTAATCTGTTGCAAAATGGCATTTCGAGCGTTTTACTTCTTATGCGCGACCAATGATTCTCATTTTTTCGTCGTAGTTTCTATACAATTATGTGTGAAACTGGCGACAGCGGTTTTCTATAAGTACAATTGCTTTACAACATTGTTATGACAGCCGTTCTACCTAAGAAGTAGGGCTTTCGCTTTTCTGTGATTGTAGCAATAAAAATTAAAATCAACGCCAATGTACGCATTTTAAGCCTAGTAATTCCACCTAAATCAGCGAGCTGAGTGCCAGACTTAAATCTATTACCAATAACGTTTATTATAATTATGTTATTCTGCTGGACAAGTCACTTCAACAGTCGTGTTTTTTTTATTATTATTCGGTATATAGTTTTATCACAAAGTATTCTGAATACTATTCGCTTTTAGCAAAGACTTTCGACATTCTCGATGAAACTTGAAGTATTTACTAGTCAGAATCAAAAGGGTGGTGTTTTTACATTTTGGCCAACATAGTTGCCTATTCTACACATTTTTGAAACATAGTTTCAAACTCGTATTTTATGTTATGCCTGTTTTTTTTAATATCTAGGTAGATAGTTGTCGTAAATGTTTAATTCTGTTTTGTGTACCAATAAACTAAATAAAATAAAAATTAAAAGTCAATAAACCCAAACTCAGTTCAACGTAAGTCACTTAAAAAGTAAGGCGAGGGTAAGTTTTACCCCAAAAAAAAAATCAGCAATCGTAAGCAACTATCCACTTTTCAACTAGAGTCTCATCTAAATGTAATTATTGATACTCTATGACCGGATCATATCAAACTCAATTGGTCGCTGCCAGTGCAGTAACTGACGTAGATTGGTGTCTCACTTGGATTGGAGTTATGAACGTTCCAAAAATTATTCTGATTTTTCACACATTTACAACTTTATTTAGTTTAGTTTTTGATAGGTGCTAATCTATTGTTTTTTAAACAGTTTTATTTAGCTTGCCCAGGGGCCGTACCGTGAACGGCTTTTGCAGGGCAGAATAGGCTCAGCTGCGTTACTATATTTTATTGCCCGGTAAAACGGTTCGCGGTCGCGCAGCGTCGGCAGCTGAGCCTATTCGGTCCCGCAATAAGCGTTCATTGTACGGCCCCTGGTTGTTTTTTGGGTTAAATTTAGTAATTGAAAATTAACCCCCTTCCCGTTGACAGGTTGATCTGGTATTTGGTACACACCTTTAGTTCTGATCACAAAACCGTAAAACTTTTTTTTAAAGTGTTAAGTACCATTTTGATTACAAGCGTTTATTTAGTTAATAATTTATAAACAAATCTTACAAGTTAAATTTGACCCACTCCGGTTCCCAATTGAGCTAAAATGCTGCATACGTTTGTTAATCAGATGACGATGCAATATTATTATGACGTGGAGCTGATCTGACGATGGGGCCTGGGGAACTCTGCTAACGACGCCATCCCATCTAGTTTGGACATGTTTGATTCGTTCAAGGAACTTTTCAGTTTTCAACCGACTTCATAAAAGGAGGTTCTCAATTCGACAATGTTTTTTTTTCTTTGCTCCGCCAGTTATTTTGATGATTATGTTTGGTCCCATATATTTTATCGGAATCGGTTGAGAAGTTTGTTTTTTGAAACAAATTTACGGAAATAAATCAGAATAACTAAGAAGATGAAAAAAATAAAGAAAAATGTGAAGATGTCATCCAGGTAGTCAAAATTGAAGTCGGTTTTTTTTAAGATGCGTATCAAACAACAAATAAATAATAATAATAATAACTTTTTTTAATATTCACTTGTTTTTTAGCTTAATACTTTATGATAGACCTTGCAAACATGTTTTAAATCACTCGGTGAATCTATCTGTTTGCACATTTTATCGCCCCGCAATACGGTTATTTTGTCTCGTATGTAGACTCTACTACCGCGAATGAAAAAGGCTTTAATGTATTTTACTGTATATTGTGTGTCTTATAGCTCAGTTGGTAGTATGTCTGCCTTCAGAGCTGTAGGGCGTGGGTTCGATCCCCACCCACGACATACGTTTGTGTGTCATAGATGTTTGTTCTATGTCTGGGTATTTTATTTTATTTACAAGATCCACAGCTCTTAAAAATTATACAATGAGACTTATAGTGAAACTGACAGCCAATAACGGATTTTCATTTTATATATATATATATATTATTTAGAATGTATTTACAAAAAAAAGTATACAAGGTATTCTATAAGTTATCTGGTTCCTATAAAATTTCTTAGTTTGGGACTAGATGGCGCTGTGTCAAACGACCACCAATATTAATTATTTATACTTGTTCGTATACTAAATACCAACTTTTTTCTATTACAGGAGCCGTAGCCCCACCACAGAATCGACGTCACCGGTTCCCAAACCCACGCGTGGACTAATGGAGGCCCACACTTACTTCAAAAACGCCACTTTCTCCCAACTACCCTCTAAACGCTCTAAGAACCCAAAAGTCAATCCCAAAGTCCGTTCAAACAAAATGCTCTTAAAGATAGAGAACGAACTACTGCAAAGCCATCGCCAGAGAGAGACAACAGGAATCAAAAAGTTGTACAACTCGTTCTTTGTTCTTTTCTAAGTTTGCCGGCTCTGTTACTCTTATCATCATTTCATTGGACATTTCGTTTAGTGTAAGCTTTCAAGTTTTGACTATGCATGAGTGTTATAAAGAGGATATTGGTTGGGAATCCAGTGTGAGACTTGCCTTACTTAGGGAAGAGGACGTAGGGATGTATTTGGAGGAGAGAGAGGGGAGGAAGAGGAAGTGGGAGGGCGGGAAGATGATGAGGAGGGACGAGAGCGAGGAGAGGGAGCAGAGGAAGATGCCGCCGAAGAAGGTTTTGGGTGAGTGTTTATTTTTCATTTGAAAACACAATCCGGAAAGGGTCCCACGACACCAAAACTGAACATTCGTGGTGAGGCCTTTGCCCAGTAGTGGGACTAAACAGGCAAAAAATCCCTACCAGTTGGTAGGGATAGGTGTAACGAGGTGTGGCGCGTCGCGCCCCTGATGCGCCGGGTGCGGGGCAGCCACAACAGCTACCTGCAGCTGTTCGCTTGGAGGATGGATCTGGGGGGCTAAAATGGTCGCGTTTAGCAATTCTGCATATGAAGCTTTATTGATTCATTTCGCAAATCGTAAAACGATCACTTAAGCGCCAATTCATACTATGATTTTGCAAATGATTCTATTACGGAATTCATTCGTTTGACAGTTTTCTATAGAAAGTCGTAAAATGGTAGGTGAAAGATGAATTGCATAAAGTCAACTTGCAGATTCGTTAGGAGTTACTCGAGAGCAACTTTTTACAATTCGTTCTGCTAAGGATTTATAAGATGAACTGCTTTTAGGGGAATTGCTTAATGCGGCCATTTTAGACCCTGTACTGCCCAATAATACTGCATTGGACAAGGGTGCATATTGAGCATTCCCTATCCCAGCCCACCCAGCGCGGGGGTTGATTTATTTTATGTTTTATTTTAATTAAATTAATATTAATTTAAAAAATGTAACTAATTAATTTCAATTGACATAGTGTATAAATGAATACCCCTGCACTCGCCGCCGTAGCTTCATTGTTCTGCCGAAGATCCGAACGAATTACGGCAAAGCTATGATTACGTTTGAGGGTGCGCGCCTTTACAACAAAATACCCTCGGAAATAAAAAATATTAACTCGTTCAATATATTCAAAAAGAAACTTGCCGAAGTTATTATCAAAGACAAACTAGTTTAATAAAAAAAATGCAAGTTAAGCTCAGATCAGATGGTTTTGTGTTATTTGTCAATTTGTTTTAATTGTACCTACATTCATTTATTATTTTGATTTGCATTGTATACCTATTATGTGTTATAAATGTATATTAGCTGCATCTTGCGACAATGAACTACCTAAAAATATTATAGCAGTGTTCTCATGGAAGTGATGTAATGTCTTTATGAGAACAAATATCTTTAAACCTAGTTATATAATACTATTTTTAAATATAATACTCTATGGATCTTTTTAAAGTACCTGAAATAAATGATTTGAATTTGTAACAGATCAAATAATCTTAATAATGTAATTTTGTTTCCGATAGATAGATCTGCATCTTCGTTTTACATCAGACGAGATGGCAGTCAAACGCAAGCTATAAATAATTTAAAAAAAAAGTTAGATTATCACTTTATTCTACACGCCAAAAGAAATTATTACAGCCATGATGATCACAACAGATAAATTTACTTAGAACTAGTGTAACAGTTAGAGATAGCTAGAATATTAGTTAAAATGTACTGCTGGCACTTCACATCGCCTTAAGAGTTCAGGATTTACAAGTTGAAGTGGCATTGGGCAGGCCACATCGCTCGAAGAACTGATAACCGATGGGGGAGAAAGGTCCTTGAGTGGCGACCGCGAACCGGAAGACGCAGCGTAGGTACGCGTAGTTTAGCGTGTTTGCATGATCCTATTCCCCCCAGCCCATTCTTCTATCGGACGGCCAGGACCTCGAAAAAGCGACACCGTTTCATGGTTGATATACCAAAACCTCGTACGAAACGGTTTGATTCCTCTTTCTTTATTAGAACTGCTGAACAGTGGGTAACGCTGCCCGAGTGGGTGTTTCCCGATAATTATATGGGTGTCTTCAAGTCGCGAGTAAATCGGTTTCTTCTAGGCAAGCGTGCTCCATCGTAGACTGCATCTTCGTTTAATATCAGACGGGATGGCAGTCAAACGCAAGCATACAAATAATAAAAAAAAAAAAAAAATACGTTTTTTTTAATACTACCGACTACATCTTCGAATCCAACCAGACCCACCGGAGGACGGGCAGCAGCGTCCTCTTGGTTAACGGTGGTGAACATTCTGCGATCCCCAAGCCGCCTGCCAAGCGTGGGGATTAGGCAACACCCCTCTATAAAGGGGAAGCCTTCGTCCAGCAGTGGACGTTTTATGGCTGACGACGACAACTTCGAATACCTGGATGACATCTTCATATTTTCTTGAAACCGACGACATTGTGAAAGTCGCGGGCAACCGGTGGATGCAAATGGCATGTTGTCGTACAGTGTGGCGGTCTATGGGTGCCTTGTTCAGCAGTGGACGTCTCCGGGCTGATGATAAATTAAACAGTGTTTTTACATCTAATAGCGTTTCACATCTAATTAAGCTAATAAATAAGATGTCACGCCATAATGTTGTGACGTTGGCGCCAAAACTATCATGGCCATAGATAAATGTCACACGGTAAAGACGCACAATGAACTGTCAAAATGTTTACACAATGACACGATGAAAACTATTAAATCATTGCTTCTTTCGTCAAAGATTATGAACTGAATACAGAAGTCACTTGACGGCCGAAGCATCTAAATGGTGTGTTCCGGCAGCCTCACTTGAGAGCCAGTTCCTATTTCCATACAAGGTGTTTACCATGTTTGACAGTACTTAAAAAAAATAAACAACAGCTTCTATGTCATGATTATGAACAACTGTTAACACGGGGCCAACCCTGAAATCGCAAAAAAACTCCAATGTCATAAAAAAAACATTCACCCTTGATAGAATACATGCAACAGCTGATTATTTACACGGTTTCAGTGTTGGCGCCATAGTGAATTGTTCAAAACGATGAGTACAAAATTCAGTTTTTACATCCACACCCGTCACACTTGGCTTCGGAGTGCGGTCTGTTCCTTAGTCTGTGCTTTTATCATAAACAAACAGACGCTATAGTTTATCAAAATTTTCAGAATTTCTCCTTAAAAGTAATAAGTGTAGGTACTTAAAACGTGAAACGTATCAATAACGTATTAACCGTCTAGACGTGATTGTTATCAAGTTTGTTTGTATCCGAATAAGTCGAGACGTCGAATATAATCCGTGAAAAGTTGTTTATCTGCAAAAAGCTGGTCAACACGGTGGCAATCAGAGATGGCGCTCGCTAGCCCAGTGATAAATTTCGTTTCACAAGCTTTTACTCCATGGTGGTTTAGTGAAAAGACTGTCTAACGTGTTTTAGAAGTGTTAGCATTGGGCTTATTTCGTGAAGTTTTTTTTTTTGCATATTTTGTTAATTTAATTGGGGTCCTAAAAATATTTTTTGTATATTTTGTTAACTTAATTTGAGTCCCTATAATAGTTTAGTATATATTGTTAAAACTTGAGCCCCGGAACTATTTTTGTATGTTTTTGACTTCGTTTGGGTCCTAAAATATTATTAAAATTAATAAATTAATAATGTTAATATTATTTTTAATAATCTGCTTACTTAATTTGAGTTCTTGAAATATATTTGTGCATTAAAAAAAAATGGGACCCAAGACCACACGAAAAACAGCGATTGCGACTTTCAGCTATTGGTTAGTACTTAGTATTAGTAAATTTCAGTATGTAAAAATATCATTATCAAAACCTTGGAATTATGGTATTTCCACACCAATCGATCGATCGATGCCATTGATCGACGTCGACTGTTGCATTCTACTATCTATCGATCGACTATGCGCGGTAACACCTGTACATCGACTGTTCCATTCTATCATTGATCGATCGATTATGCCCTGTAACACCTGTCGATCGACTGTTCCATTCTACGATCAATCGATTATGTGCTATAACAGTTGTCGGTGGACTGTTCCATTCTACCATCGATGGATCGATTATGCGCGGTAACACCTGTCGATCGACTGTCCCATTCTACCATCCATCGGTCGATTTTGTGCGGTAACAGTCGATTGACGTCGACTGTTCCATTCTACCATCGATCGATCTGTTGGTGTAACACCTTTAGATTACTGCTTTGTTATCCCCCGGTGGAGTTGTAAAAATTGTACACAATGATGAGTACAATTACCTCCATTCGGCTTACTAATACCGATACCCGCAACCCTTTATTCTCAAACAACCTGTACCCCTGTATTAACGCCTGCTAACTAAATTCGTTCGACGCGTCTCTGCACTATCTCTAAATTAGGCGAGAACTCGTAATAAGTGTTATCTCTGTACTCTTTACATACTCTACCGATATATTACCGATTATGACGACACAATATCATAATGTACCGCCTGTACAGTCGATATTAGCGCTTCGATACTATGCGACGTTGATACGCGAGTTTTTGAACGAGAGAAGTGACAATTTACGCGATAACTGACTTTATTCGTTACGTCATAAGGTTGAATTGTTTGAACTGTTTAATTCTAAATTTGAAAGTAATAGACAACTGAAATTGTCTGTGGTGGAGTTTGGGCGAAAAAGTGCGAAGTGTGTGTGTTTAAAAAACATGAACAAATTATAATTAAGTGAAATAACATTAACATTGTAATGATGAATTGATGATGTCTAAATTCTAATATAACCGTTAAAGTGTCAAAACAAAAAACAGTAAAATAAATACAATAAAAATAGACCATAGTGCAGAACAATTTCATGCTAAAAAGGTTCTAAAGTCATTAAAATTATGTCGATTATTCTGTCGATTTAGATAAAATATTTTATCTAATGTTGTGCAGTGAAGTGAACTTTTGATTGTAAAAGTTATACAAAGAGAGCGAGAGGCAGCGTGCGATGCAAAGTGAAAAAAAATTGTACTGGAAATGTGTGGTTATCATTTGAACATACATACTTTTGTATAAAGTAAAAATATAATTCAATATATCATATTTGTAGCTCTTAAGATTTGGTTCTAGTGTCTTAAGCTTGCAAACAGCCTTACGTTGACCAATCAAAACTACCCAACTTTTTTTTTAGAAGCTCCAATTCTCCTACTTATGTGATACTTTATCGATCAAGAAATTTGAGATAAATTATCAACAAAAAAAGACTGACAAAATAATGTATGTTACTCATGTAATTTTTATTACACGACTGCCTAAAAAGGAGTGTAATGTTTTCAGGGTTCATGTATGTATGTGACTTTCTTTATTCCACCATAACTTCTAAATGTCTGAACAGATTTGGATGTATCGTAATAATCCTTACATCATCCCGAGTGACACTGCCTATACATTTTTTGGCAGGGCTGACGTGTTTTTGTTTTTTTAATTATATACATCTTGTACGTCAGTTTCTGCTAAAGTCATATAAGGTACTTGTATTAAAAGGTAAACAATCTTGGTAGGTCTCTTTAATCTAACAGTTCTAGATATCTGTTTCTAAAATATAAATGTATTGCATGATGGAGTATCGCCCAATAGCCCTTCGAAGGTAGGTAGCATAGACATTGATCGAAATTTGTAGTGGTAGAACTCTACTGCAGAAGTGCAGAGTCCGCCTGGGGAAGCACCACACCTTTGCCAGTTATTCAAGCGTCAAGTAGTAGTGTGCAAGCATTACTGTGTTTTGGTTTGACGGGCAGTGTTATTACCAAATAAATTACTGTTTATGAAGATATTTAACATCTAATATCTCAGGGTGACGAGCGCAGCGCAGTGCAGTGCGGTGCAGGATGGCACTACTACTGTTATGGGCAGGCGTGACGCTTACCACCAGGTGAACGTCTCGCTCGTCTCGTTACTAGATTGATTATAATAAGAAATATATATATATATATATATCATTATTATGCTAATATATTAATGCATTTGGGTAAACGCGAGATGTGATGTTATTATCAAAGGAGTCAACGTGCAGATGTTGACACACGTTTAGTTATCACGTCGTGTTGTGGCAGGCAATTATCACGTTCCGTACGTGTTCCCTTCGATGGGATTTGTCGAGCTATAGATATGGAAGCTTGTGTTGAGCGTGCACTAAATAATATTAAATTTAAAAAGCTTTCGACAAAGCTTTTCTAAAGTAAAACACTTTTTCTTAGCTATACACGTGACATTGGCGAAATTGCGGCCATACCGTAGAGGCCATAACCAAAGATAGATAAGTCGAACACTACCAATTAAGTCACCTTTCAAACACGCAAACAATACATAATTATAATAAAAAAACACAACAACCATTCCCAAAAAAAAACAGTGTCACTCGGGATGGTGTATAGACTAACGATACCCCATACATCCAAATCTGTTTAGGCATTTAGAAGTAAGGGTGGAATAAAGAAACTCAGCAAACTTTTTTTTGCTGTCGTGAAAAAAGAAACTAAGGTGAAGATAGCACTCTCATTTGGGAGCTACGATGTCATAGATAGATAGACAGACAGACAGACACGCCAGATAAATACACGTTGAATTTATAACATTTTGTACGCGTCAGGCATTAAATATCTTAGGGTGTTAGTGTTACCACACCAATCAATCGATCGTCAATAGTTGTTACCACACCAGGCGATTGTTCGTCGATTGGTGTTACCAAAACAGTTGATCGATCGTCGATTGGTGTTACTACAACAGTCGATCGATCATCGATCCATGCCAATGATCGATTTCGACTGTTCCATTCTGCCATATTCCATACCTACTCCATCTACCAGGGCGACCATTTTTAGCTTGAGGAAACAAGTAAATTAAAAATATATATATATTAAACATGACTGCCCTGCCAAAAAAATATAGCCAGTGTCACTCGGGATGATGTAAGGATTTTAAATGGGTTATTCACCAACTGGACTCGAGGGGCTAGACATGCGTGTGTCTAGTTGGTGAAACTTAAAATTAGAATGGCAACGAACCAGCCGGCTTCCTACCCAAAACATATAATCTACCTCTTTCAAGATCAGAGTCAGTACCGTCTTTACCATAAGGGCACACGGGGCCCGTGCCCAGGGCCCATCCCCCCCCATCCTCAGGGGGCCCCGAAGGACCGACCATTTATCAAAACATTTTTGTCGGGCACAGTGAGCACCAGGGTCGAAAATAAAATTTGCCTTAAAAAAATCAAAATTATGTAATTTTATTTAACCAAATTAAGACAGAAATGAGTCAAGCTTTGCCTTTTTTTCTTTTAGAAGTATAAAATGTCATTAACATTTGACTTGATTTTGACTTATTTCGCTTAAGATCGATTTATGTCAAAAAATCTAGTAGAATTTTTTTTGTATACTTAATTCGATTTCTTTACTTTCCAAAAGGGCCCCAAATCTGTGTGTGCCCAAGGGCCCCAGCATAGTTTAAGACGGCCTTGATCACGGTGAATAGATCTTCTAACCCTGCGATGCTTAATCTTTGACCACAGCTACGCTTACCAGCAGATTGCTTTGTAAAAATATTATTTTTATTAGAAATAATAAGAAAGCGTAGGTATAATAATATATAAAGGCGTGGCTACTTAGATATTGTTTTGTCATTGTTATCATAAAACTTCGCTGAATTTGCAAATTTTATCAAGAATTTGAAATTATCATCACCTACCGTTCGTGATCCGGTTATTACTGACATTTCGTTAAAGTTTTTTATTTATTCTTATTCTTATCACTCTCGCAAGTGTTTATGCACACGGCTAAGGCACATAATACATAATAACTACTACATATAGAAAATTCACTCTCTCTCTTTAACGTTGTTTAATCACAATATACATATAGCTACAATTTTGACATATTCACTGTAAGCTAATTTATATTTTATTTGTATATGACGATGTGTCGTTATTCCAACGCTTAGTGTAAATTGTTGCCGGCCGGTTGTGCCCGCACTTCATTGGACGGCAGAGGAATATTGACACATTGTTGTAAACACATATATAAATAGAGTACAAATTAGCATGCTCCTAATATTACTATGTTTGTAGTAATATGTATATCAACTACGTGCAGAGGGAGTTCTTTGATGAAATATAGGGTAGATCACCGGTCGAAAATGGCACCGCCAAACAAGGCGTATGCCTTGTGTTGCTCTCAATCGTACGTGACCGCGCCCATCGTGTGACGTGCTACGACGCCGAATGTTTTACACGCTCACAAATGTTTTACAACTCTATTACAGGTTGTTAAGGTTCATTATTAAAATGAAACAATATCCGCTTGTGGACTTTTTATAATAGCTGGAGAGGATGTCAAATCAGTCAAATCGGTAATCAGCTAAACTTTAGGACCTAACTCGCCAGTACGCTAACTAGTGAGTTTAAAAACGTTTAACCTCATTGCGAAGTGAGACATACAACTCTAGGCTAAATATGAATCGAATATCTATAGAAGATTAATGTCTTAAGAATGACTTAAAACTACATAGATATTCCGCTGGTTTACATTCCAGCGACCTATATAACCTGCTATGTACGAAACTAGTGATAACTGACATATTTACTAGTACGCTGCAGATACGTCTTGACCCGCAAGCGACCTCTGCAGTCTTGTCATTCTCTCCTTGTGTTAGATTGGACTATTGTATTGACTGTCACTTTGCTGTTCAAGGCAGTCTAATTACTCATCGTTGTCAACTGCTGTGTTTCCGCCACAGAATAAATAATATTCCACCTAGATATATCGAGCAACGTCGTAAAGTAGCATTTGCTGGACATAGGCCCACTAGTAAAGCCGTCTTAAACTATGCTGGGGCCCTTGGCCACACAAGAATTTGGGGCCCCTTTGGAAAGTAAAGAAAGCTAATTATACTAACAATCTTCTACTTGATTTTTTGTACTAAATCGATCCTTACTAAGCCAAATAAGTCAAATTTTATAGAGATTTTATACTTCTAAAAGACAAAAAGCCAAGTTAGACTTGATTTTGCCTTAATTTGGATAAACTCGACATAATTTTGACTTACATTTTAAGACAAAAGTTTATTTTTCGACCCGGATGCTATCACTGTTACGGTCCGACAAAAATGTTTTGAGAATATAATGGGAGAGAAATTGTCGGTCCTTCAGTACCCTCTGAGGATGAGGGCCCTAGGCACGGGCCCCGTGTTCCCTTATGGTAAAGACGGTACTGCCTACTCGAGAAGGACGATTGGGTCATTGCACCGTAGGCAATTTGCAAGTAAGACATCATTTTGTAGGCATTTTTCTTTTTGTGGATACTGATTATATATTATCGGTCAAGCAAGTAAAATTGAGTGCACTTCGTGAGTCGCGCAGTAGAAAGAGCTCATTGGTACGGGCCTGAGTTTGAACCCACAACCCCATGATTACAAGTCGACCGGTCTCTCGATTAGGCTACCACATTTTTTTAAATTTAACGATGAATTAAGTTATCACCTAATACGATGAGACGTCATAGAATGAATACGAAATAACCCAATTTTTCAAAACCAATATTTGTCAGTTTTGCAAATCCATACAAAAACATTCCTTACACATTCTATAAAAGTCTGCTGATTAAAATCACAATACTTGTGCTCCGAGCCTTATCTCTCAGCTAGCAACAGCCCTGATAACTAAATATTGCATAATGATAATTGATAATGTACAAATCATTTGTTTTATGTAATTAATCTTTGATTTTATTCGGTAACGCTATCCAATGCGTCGTAAAATTTACAGGATCTAAGATTTTTTTCATCATCATCATCATTAGCCCGGAGACGTCCACTGCTAAACGAAGAAGACACTGTACGACAACCTGCCATTTGCATCCACCGGTTGCCCGCGACTTTTACAATGTCGTTGGTCCACTTAGTGGGAGACCTTCCTACTCTGCGTCTTCCGGTACGCGGTCGCCACTCAAGAACCTTTCTTCCCCATCGGTTATCAGTTCTTCGAGCGATGTGGCCTGCCCATTGCCACTCCAACTTGCAAATCCTACGAGCTATGTCGGGGACTTTGGTTCTTTGGCGAATATCCTCGTTTCGGATTTTATCGCGCAATGTAACTCGGAGCTCTCTCCATTGCCCGTTAATATTTCTTAATCGATCCTAATATATGTCCGGATATATGTTTCTGCCATAGAATTTTGCCATGGGCGATTAACTTTTTAAGGTGAATCTGCAAACCCAGCCCTATCGACGTTAGATATCACTATGGGGACTATTGCCATAGAAAAAATAAAACTACTACTTACAGAATATTCACTCCCATTAAAAATACGTCTAAGCATAGTTGAACTACAATATACAGGGTTTCTGGCAACTCGTCGTATTCCCGGCGAGATCAGATCTAACCAAAAAAAAATATGGGAATATACCCAATTTTGGGGGTTTGTTTTAAAATAAATAAAAATTGTAACGAAATGTTCAGTTATTATTTTATTTAGGGAAGTTCGTGATAAAGCTTAAAAAGTAATAAAATATTCAAATAAAATTCGAATGTAATAATAACCATGACTGTTTTTTTTAAATGTAAATTCTTACGATTAGTTTTTTTTTTCCATAAACCATAAACCTAATTTTTCTGTAAAACACCCTTAAACAAAAATATTTTAATTCAAAATAACTTGTGTGCCATGCCTACATAGAAAGGCTTATATTTGATGCGTTTTAGCCCCCTCGACATATTCTCCCACGGGAGAATATGTCGAGTTACCAGTTACCAGTATTCGTATAAAACAGCGTGTCGATCTACCTGAATGCAGAGGCGAGGGCACGGCCGCCCGGCAGCGTGACGTCAACGTGCCAAGCGCTACAGTATAGTATATCACACTACCGTATACAAATAGAATACGTACAAATTAGCTTGCACTGAATGTAAGATGATTGTACTTTTAGGTATATCTACGTTCGGTCCAGTACTATTATGTTTCTATAATATTGGGCGAAAGCCACAAGATAACGGACTTTCTAGTGTAACTCACATCACCAGCCAGAAGACGTTCACTGCTGGACGAAGGCCTCCCCCTTAAAAGGGAGGGTAGCCATAATCCCCTCGCTTGGCAGGCGGCTTGGGGATCGCAGACTCACCACCGTTAGCCGAGAGGACGCTGCTGCCCGTTCTCCGGTGGTTCTAGATGCAGTTTTAGGACATAACCAGGTCTAATACCAGGTTTATAATATAAATAATAACTTTAATAATAAATATTGGTGGACATTTCACACAGCGCCATCTAGCCCAATACTAAGCAAAGCGTATATTATCAAAACCAGATAGCCGATAGAATACTTATATACATATTTTTTCATCACACTTGCTCGTAAAGTGGATCTAATTGGATCGGTTTTAGGCTCATAATCCAAGCTATTACGCACGCGTTTTTACATTACGGCACATGGTGCTATAATAGGTATAACCCGGTAAAGTCAAGTTTGTTCGTGACTGCAATTAGACGTACGTATACGAAGCACTCTTAATATAGCCGGGTAATACTTACAGTTTTTTTGTAATACCAACAAAGAGTTCTTATGCCGCTGAAGTAAATGTCAACCTGCGCGCGCATTGCTGGTTTGGGCTCCATTTTCCGCAAATGTTTGTTGACGTTTTCGCTGTGTGGTTGCTTATTATCAAAAAAAAATGTTTTTTCCTCGCAAGTGTGACGAAAACAGTCTTATGAAACTCTTGTGCTATGTTTACATACACTCTCGGCTTCCTTATCGCGCTCGCCTGCGGCTCGCGCGCATAATACCGCCTCTAGTGTAATGACCAACATACCACATTTGTATCATAATGTACTATTATTGTAAATACATACTACACCCAGGCACAGAACAAAAATCTATGTTCGTCACATAAATGTTTGTCCTGGGTGGGGATCGAACCCACGCCCTACAGGTCTGAAGGCAGACTTGCTACCAACTGAGCTATAAGGCAGTCAATATAGGTAATAAATATGTAGTTTACGTCGAAGGTTGGATGATTGAATTATAAATAGATTATTATTATAGATATAACTTGCTAACAGACTGGTCCTGGCGCATAGAGTCAATAAAGCTCGGCAAGTGTGAATTCGATTCGTACATAGATGGTTCAGTAGGTTTTAGTTGCGAGTTTTTTTTATATCGGTGGACATTTGTCACAGCGCCATCTAGCCCCAAACTAAGCAAAGCTTGTACTATGAGGCAGTTATGAGTATGGGTCTATTTCTAATTTACGTGAAAGGCCAAAAATAGGTATTTTTTTTACTCCACTGTAACTTATTTCAAATGCTGCGCTAGATATTATGATATGTGTGTCGCTAGAATTTTATAATAACGTGGGTGGCAATCAAAGATTACGAATATCATTGGTGGCAATAGTTCATTTTTTACCGCCGCGCCGAAGCTTTTTTTTTGAGATGTGACTTAGCTAAACTCTTAAGATCTCATTGGTACGGGACTGGAGATGAACCCGCGATCTCACTATTTAAAGTCGAGTGATCATCTGATTAGATTACCACAGCTTTTTAACGCATAAATATAACATAAAATCAAGCCACAACCTGCCGTATGTTCTCGAAGATCGAAACCACTGAAGAGAGAAGTGAATAGAACGAAATGTGACGGGCGGCGCTAGCCGGCAATAAGTGTAAATGCGCTTAATGAAAATTCTACCAATAAACATGTGTTTAAACTGAGAATGCTCAAAAAGACAATTTCAATAGACGCGTAGGAAACCAAACCACACCCATCAGCCAGAAAACGTCCAGTGCTGGACGAAGGCGTCCCCCTTAATAGGGAGTTGTAGCCATAATCTCCACGCTTGGCAGGCGGCTTGGTGGGTGGGTTTTAGGAAACCAAACCACATTGCATCGTAATTAGATCAATTTTGATCTGTTGTCATTTTGCATTTCGATCGTTTTACTTCAAATGTGCGACCAATGATTGGCATTTTTTCGTCGTAGTTTCTATACAATTATGTGTGAAACTGGCGACAGCGGTTTTCCATACAATTGCTTTACAACATTGTTTTGACAGCTGTTCTACCTAAGAACTAGGGCTTTCGCTTTTCTGTGATCGAAACCGCGGTCTGAACCTACGCGGAACCCTAAAAACCTGTCCTCTGAATCTTGATAGGTCAACGTTTTCATAATTAACCAGAAGCAACTGATGTGGCATTGAAATTGAGGTAGGATTACATTTAATTGCATTCAACAGTATATCCGTTGTCTTTCAATGTTACGGTTGGTTTATAAATATAACACTATTGGAAAGACAAGGGAAGAAAAAAAATTTAAGAAGGGAATGTGCTCGTTAGTTTTTTTTTATATAAATTATTTCATTTGCCGTGTCAAAATGTTCACCCAGCTTTGACAATTAATTTAAAAAAAATACATAAAAAATGAGCAGCTTTTTTATTTTTACTAGTAAAGGTTTGTGTATGTCCACGTCCTACCTGATGTTAAGCGATGATGTGGTCTAGGATGGATCACGCTTAGATGCTTACCTAGTAGGAATCTATTCACTCTGGATTTGAAGGCACCCAAATTACATTTTTCGGGAAACACAAACTTTGGCAGAGAGTTCCACAACCTCGCTGTGCGAATAAAAAACGCGGAATCAAAGCGCTTTGTGCCTACGTGGGGAATAACCACCACTTCAGTAAAAAGGGGCAGATGGAGTTAAGTTGTGTAATTCAAAGGCACATTTTACGATATGCATCTGATAGAAATCCGACAAGCCAGCAACCTTACGTTGATGCTCTAATCGTAGCGGCTAGACAGTTGCGGGTTGCTGGTTCACATAATAGGCTAGATGACTGGTATTTTTTTATTGTCCTATTAAAATGTGGCCCAAAAATATAGCTGATTAATGAAAAGAAAATGAAAATCTGATCAAAAATAAGCAACTTATAAGCATTTTAATATCATGCTAGACAGAGAGGCGAAACAGCAAATCGTGACGTCACTTCTCTGTACGCCATATAAATTATATTCTGACAAGTAAGGCGTGACGTCATTTTTTTTGTGGGAAAGGGACAGAGTTGTCCCTAACAAAAACTTTAAACGCTCATATATCAGAACATTATTAACCGATTCAAATATATTTTTTTCTATAAACATACTATATTTAATTAAATTCTTCATCTAAGCTATTAGTTTCAACGATATAAACATCAGTCATCTACCCTATTATCAGCCATTAATAGGGAGGGGTTGCCATAATCCCCACGCTTAGCAGGCGGCTTGGGGATCGCAGTATTTTCACCACCAGTTGCGGATTCACATAATGCCATTGTTTTTTTTCTCCGGACGTATGCAATCGTCACGATGTTTGCTTTCACCGAAAAGCCAGCTCTATGAAAATCCAATACACGGTACAATACAACTAGTAAAAAAAGGTGTGCCAAAACATATTTAAAAAAAACTTTTTCTATTTTTATCGATTGGCCAAGCGTGTTTTACCGCCCATTATATTATTGATTCGTTAAGCAGTGATATAGTGTTTTTATTCAAGTTTGTTTTGTATAATTATAGTCAAGTATTTGTTTAGGTGTCTCCGAAAATCGTTAATGTTAATGTCATCAAATATTCTTTTTTCTGAAATTAAATTAAAGCTTAAAAGCTTTTAAAACCACTTATTTGTGTAAATCAGATATATTCGTATTTTTACAATATTTATGTTACAAATAAGATAAGATAAATTTATATTATAAAAAAACTACAGCTAGAGATGGCTGTGAAAATAAATAAGGTTTAACCGGCTACTCTAAGTTTATTTTTTTTTATTATTTCAATCCTGAACGGTGATTCTGTAGATTGTTGCTTTTTTAAAAAAAACATTGAACCTAGAAGTTTTTTTTTCTTATCACTTTTATGACATGACCTTTTCACCCGCTTCCGGCTTGATATCTACTCCTGGGAGACATCCTGTATAATTATATCTCATTAATACTTTACACATAAACTCTAGAGAGCTGAACTCAAGAGTGAGATTACGACCACGATTGTGGGTATGGGTATATACAACCTGGGTATGTTCTCCGAGAATTACGGGCAGCAGCGTCCTCTCGGTTAAAAGTGGTGAGCTCTGCGATCCCCAATCCGCCTGCCAAGCGTGGGGATTATGGCAACCCCTCCCTATTAACGGGGAAGCCTTCGTCCAGCATTGGACGTCTTTTGGCTGATGAGTGAGTGAGATTGCAAGAATGTTGTTGACCAATAATATGGTATTTAATAGTAGATTTTTTACCAAGGGAACAAACAACTATTTTTAAGGCGAGAGTGTTTCTTTGAATCCTGTGCGGAGCGAAGGATTCTAGAGTAGAATCCCGAGCGTAGCGAAAGATTCAAAGTACGCCACTCGAGCTTAAAAATAGTGTTGATCCCGCCCGAGGTGGACACACTACTTTTTATCACCCCCAATGAGAAATTAAGTAAGTGTAACTTATTAATAAAATAATACTACACCTACGTGTATTTCATTCTCACAACACAACCTAGGAATATACACTGAGTTAAAATAAAACTAAGTAAAATCCTAATTTTAGTAAACAATTACGAACGAAAGAAGGCTGAATGCATTTCGCGCGTTTTTTTTCTGCCGCGTCTTCCTTTATCATACAGCCTGTTACGTTCATACAATGTTCCCTAGGCCGAGCGCCATTTGCGCTTGTCTAAAGTCCGGTGACGCTGTAGAGGCCATCTGAGGCCAACAGCTACAGACATTCATAAAAAATAATACAATGTTCGTGATTGATCTCTTTGGTGATTGGAACTTTTAATAGCACTCCACATTCCAAATTCAAATCACTTTTCGTCCCTAGGGCAAAAAGAGCTATTTTGTGCTTTTTTGTTTTTTTTTTGAGCTTTTTTTTTTGCTTTTTGTTGTTTCCGAGGGACAAACTCGGTCTTTTTTAATATATGTGATAAAAAAGCTATTTTTGACCAACACCTGCATTTAATTAATTCATAATTATAAATCAGACATTAATAATCCATTAAGAGTGCGACTAATGCCAGAAAAATATCAGATTTCACCCGCGCGTCTTGCATTAGTTTAAGAGTCGAAAATCGCATGATGCAATTGATGATGATGATGGCTTTGAGCAATTTAGGTGGGATTTTATTTAATTATTCAAAATGTAGGCATGAAATAAAAAAAATAAACGGCCACTGTGCTAAAACACCGTAAAAAAATATGTGGTGCTGTCGCTGATAATTTAGAACATTTGAATTAAAACAGTTTTTTTTGTTGGTAATTTGTAAGTTATTATTTTTTATAAACCAGATTATTTTCCAAAATTCTATTCGGTTACTCGGCTTCTTTAGGTTTTTCCCATACCTGTACATTTTTTTTAATTTGAATATTTACGTCCTTTATCATTAAACTATGTGTTTCCAAATACACCTTTTATTTACTTTTGGCATTAGTCGCCCCCTTAAGCTGTTGTACTTTCGCGCGAGTTTAATCAGTATATAGATACTTATCTAGATATTTAGATAAGAAGCGACACAACCAGTTTACAAATTTCGAATAGATAATAGAGAAGGAGGATAACATTTTGCATATAAAAGTACTAAAGCATCTGATTTGCCTGTGATTTGCGACATTTATATTATTTTAATGAACCGTAGATGTGTTATCTCTATTCATGTGCAAATATATAAAGATCTATATCTGATGTTTCGGAAAGGAAAAAACTAATTCAATTCAGATCATAGATCACTTTGGTCATACTTCAGATCTGCTTTGCACATTTTTATTTTTTTTCCCAGATATTTTGAATTTATATTGATTAAAACAGTCAGATATAAAATAGGTATGCATCTCATGCATCACAATATATAGTTTATAAAATAATATTGATATTTTTTTTTACTTTTACGGCCTTACTATAAAACCCCGTTTAAACTTGGTCACTGCTTAAACTTCTCTGTCTTGTTCTCGCTCGTGACATTTCACGTCAGCGAGAAGTTGTCAGAGCATCATAAACAGTGCCTAAGGTTTGAACAGCGTTTTATAGTAAGGCCGTTTAACTCGTTTCCATATCTCTTGTCTCAAATTTCATGAATTAAAATACAATAATAATTTAAAAAATATTTAAGTACTACTTTTACATGTAAAAATAAACTTTTCAAAAAGTCGAACGCACGCGTTGTTATCGCGACAATGTAAAGTTTTGGTATCATAATATATAACCCCTACGCTTGGCAGGCGACTTGGATCGCAGAATGCTCACCACCGTTAACTGAGAGGACGCTGCTGCCCGTCCTCCGGCGGTTGCGGATGCAGGTTTAGGTAATTTAAGACTTTATTGCTGAACTAAACATCGTCGTCGTCAGCCTTAAAACGTCCACGTCTAGACGAAGGCCTTCCCCTTAAAAGGGGTTGCTATAATCCCCACGCTTGGCAGGCGGCTTGGGGATCGCAGAATGCTCACCACCGTTAACCGAGAGGACGCTGCTGCCCGTCCTCCGGCGGTTGCGGATGCAGGTTTAGGTAATTTAAGACTATTGCTGAACTAAACATCGTCGTCGTCAGCCATACAACGTCCACTGCTGGACGAATACCTTCCCCTTAATAGAAGGGTGTTGCCATAAACAACTAAACTAAACATGATTTATAAAAATAAATCATTTTCCATAATATTGCAAGCTGCAACATCGTATTTTCCGCGCAGCGTGTCTTGTGTCCTGTGACATAAGCCTCTTCCAGATGTTTCCTCTCCTTTCTATCTTTAGCTCTTCTTGGCCATATTCATCATCAGCCCGGAGGCGTCCACTGCTGAACGAAGGCCTCCCCCTTAGACCGCCACACTGTTCGGCAACCTGCCATTTTCATCCACCGGTTGCCCGCGACTTTTACAATGTCGTCGGTCCACCTAGTGGAAGGCCGCGCCTACGCTGCGTCTTCCGGTTCGCGGTCGCCACTCAAGAACCTTTCTTCCCCATCGGTTGTCAGTTCTTCGAGCGATGTGGCCTGTCCACTGCCACTTCAACATGCAAACCCTGCTGCAATGTCGCTGGGTTTGGTTCTTTGGCGAATATCCTCGTTCCGGATTTTATATTATTAAATATAAATTTGCCATATTGCATGCTTGATCATATTGCCCCTCCAATATCCAATAGATTTTCATACCATGCTAATATAATTACTAGCTAATAAAATTATTAATCTTAGAAGCCTACCGTAGTCCGTAACCTCCTCATAGCCATGTCGGCTGTGTGTGAATTTCTAGCCATAAGACTATAGACTTTTAGAACACTAGCCTTTAGGTACTTTTTACGTAACTATAAATTATTCCATCATATCGTGTTAATTTACTAAAAATATTGCGAAATAGTTGATACAAGAAACGGCAAAGGTGACAAAGTCATACTTGGCAGTGGCAAAATAAAGAAACTATTATTCCCATGTTGATTTCTATAGAAATAACATTAATCGCTTCGATAGTGGCGCCAATGGTATGTGCAAACGCAGTGGGTCGTTTTAATTGACAAAGTGATAATATGATAAAAGTCTTCATTTATCTTTGCTTCTATTAAGATTTTATTAACATTCTGTCGACCCCAGCAGTGAGTTTTTACGTTTTCGAATTATATTTTAAATATAATAAAATTATGTTGCTAACCAAGTGATTTTATCGGTCTTTCGTATTCTGGAATCATCTAGAATTCTTCACATCGTCATTACGATTTTTTGCGCAGTTGGGAGAACTCCGGAGCTCTGTCGTTAGGTGTTCTTTTTTTTTTGCTTTTGTGCTAGCAAATACACTAGAACCAATTTCAACTTTAATTTCTTCTACAGAAAACTTATTTATCTAAACTCTGAATTATTTTAAAGTGACGTGAAGTGAATTTATAAAAAACAATCCATAATACAATGAAGACACTAATACACGACCAAAAAACAAGGAAACTCGTTGAGTGCGTGTGTAAACAGTCGCATGTTTGGACGTTTAAGTGTTGGTATTTTTGACGAACAATTTTTAAAGGCTATGCTAATCTACAAAGAAAATAAGCCTTATTGTTAATGTTTAATTTGGATCGGCGCCATCTGTTGTTGAATACGGCGAACTAATGGTTACTGCCCGCCGTTGAAGCAAGAGATTAGAAAGACATCTAGAGTAAAGATTTCTATCTCTATGACGAGGATAGATATCTGCTAAATTGTTAAAAACACGTCAAGCCTAAAAAGAAAAGTGGCAAAGTGGTCCAATAAGGTGCCAAAGTAGTCTTTCGTGTAAAAGGTAGAGACAGAGTTGTGGAGCAATTTAGTATCTCTACGAACACATTGGTGGAACCTTATTAAAAATAGTACAAAATAAACTGAAGAAAAGGAAGAGTGTTAAATTGAACGAATAAGACGATGCTAAAGCAGTCCTTTCTGAATAAGTGAAAAGGATATCTTACTAGTCTAAAAATACCAAAGAGTAAAAGCCGCACAAAGTGGAGACGAAAAGAGAGAGAGTAATAACATTGAATTACCAACCAAATCACATCGAAAATACCATCACTATTACAATTTACTTTAAAAAAACCATTTGTAAAATTGTGCTCAGCGAAAATAGTTTAATACGACAGAAAGAGTAACTAAGAAATCAGTGACCAAAAATCACAAACTCAAAAATTGTATTCAGCGCCATCTCGTATCCGTTACCGGCAACTTTCGTCTAACACGCTGGCGCCATCTTTCGCCGTGGAGGGCGACTGCGCAATGGTTGAGGATGGAGGAGACACGCAGGAGCGGATGTCTGCTGCTGCCGTGCTTCAGTTCGCAGCAAGAGAGGCGCGGGAGGGGAGGCGGCTTGCAGAGTTTGGTGCCCATGCATTCGCCACCATCACTTACAATGCTTATGGTAAATAACGCCCTTTTTTATTAATACAAAATTTCGACCTGGTACCTGAATGACATCTTCATATTTTCCAGTAACTATTGAACGGACTTAGGTAAAATTTATATGGGACCACCTCTGAAATATCACCTACCGAATAAAAAAAAATCATCAAAATCAATTCATAATTGGCGGAGTAATCGCGTAATATACATACAAAAAAAAAATACAGTCGAATTGAGAACGGCCTTTTTTGAAGTTGGTTGAATAAATAATAATATTGGTGGACGTTTCACACAGCGTCATCTAGCCCCAAACTAAGCCGAGCTAATGCTTTTTTGTTAATACTTCTAATCACAATTTGTCCTGGGTGGGAATCAAACCCACGCACTACAGCTCTGAAAGCAAACATACTGCCAGTACCAACTGAGCTACAAGGCGGTACTTTAATATTGCTACTACGAAATACAGAGTGTCTTTAGGTTAAACATTGAGAAAAAAAAAAGTCTCCAAAAAAACCAGCCACGTGATCAATTTTCTATCAACACATTGTTTTATTTTATAAACTTGTATTCTCAGAAAAACCGTGTATAATTTCAGTCTTTCTCACTCGATATACTTTTAACTAAATCAATCTGTAAGGGCCAAGGTACACCAATGTTTTAAGCTGCGGCGATCGGCGATTTTGCGATTACATTGATGCTGCATGGCTTTAAGGCGACTGTGTTCGATCGATGTATAAAAATCGCATATTCTAGCGACTTTGTTGAGGGTTTACGGCGTAGGGAGAGGTAAAACGCAGGGGAGAGTGGTAGAGATTCAGACACGAGCGTTGATTCGCCGCAACGAGTGTCCAAAAAGCAACTGAAGATTTTATGCGCATAAAGGCGAAAGCGCCTAAAACCTGTGTTGCGTGCGGCTTCATGCTTCCGATAAGCTATTGATTCGCCGATCGCTGATGCTAAAAGTCGCTAGTATGCTTAGGCACACAGCAGCCAGAAGACGTCCACTGCTGGAAGACGACCTCCCCACATAGTCCCACGCTTGGCAGGCGGCTTGGGGATCGCAGAATACTCACTACGGCTAACCGAGAGGACGCTACTGCCCGTCCTCCGGTGGTTCTAGATTAAGGTTCATGACATACACAAGACCTAAAACTGCAGGCTAAAGCTCTAAAAAGGCTTAGGCCTTAGGCTTAGAAGGTAGAAAAGTCAATAAAATACTTGACACTGACAAATGCACAAAAGTGCGACGTCATAATCCTTTTAGACAGAAAGAGGTCAAAAAAAGGACAAGATTTGACAAAGTTACAAAACGACATTATATTCCGTTTATTGCCCGTGGTACTACCAGTCTTACCAGTAGTACCACGGGTAAAAAAAATACCCCGTAGTACTACCAAGCGATCCAGTAGTACCACGGGAAGTTTTTTTTTTGCCCGTGTTAATACTGGTAGTTTGACACCTGTCTCTTTGACACTTATCACTTTGACTTCCGCTATAATAACACTACTGGTGTGAAGGCTCCGTATAAAGGTGGGTCAACCGCGAAAATTGTTAATAATAAATTTAGGTCTTCTCTATCTCTGTCTAGAAATCGCTTTTAGCGATAAGGCCGCCATTTGTGCACTAGTATTTAATTTATTTAATCCTTTGTATGTTTGTTTCGTTGGTGTGAGCAATAAAGAATTAATCTATCTATCTATCTAGTTGTTTTAGATTCCCACAGTGTACGTACGCTAGTATGGGAAAAAGGTCTTGGACCAATAACCTTTAATGATAAACTAAATTGTTATCAAAACATGGTAAAAGATATTCCATAAAAAACTTCGATGACTCACTAAATACTTCACTGAACTCTGGCATATCATTTGTATGCGTAAAACATAAATATTATGGTATGGTTTTATGAGATTGAAAAAAAATATATCATGGTGTGGGTGTGACATAAAAATTGTGTTGCTAATCAATTGAATTAATCAAAATATTTGCTTCATATGTTGTAGTTATGGCCATCCCGAGTTATCAGTAGAGTTATCTCTGGTATACTTTGACCTGAGGCCGAGTTGGGAGCTGTCCACAACTAGTTATAACTGCTTAACGCCTTTCTTATTAAATCAAATCGAATGTCTTAAAGTAATGGCCTTGCAGTGTACCCTGCACTTTGTTTTGATCCTCTAATCTAAGCTATTGGTGCCCGCTGCATGCAGGCGTTATCTCTTACCTTCACTAAAGCGTCTCGTTGTCTCCATTGAGAAACATAGTGCATCGTTGTTCGTCTCATTATTTTCTACTACGAATAGTCATGGGCGTATATAAGGGGGGTTTTAGGGGGGGTCTGATTATCAAGAGGACGTTGCTGTCCGTCCTATGGTGGTTCTGGATGCATTTTTAGGACGTGAGGCTGCAACTAAGTCAAATACCGTCTGTATGTACCGACTACACGCTAAAATTCATCTCCATCACGCCATCTCTCCTGGTGTTAAGCGAAGATGCTGTATTCATACTTGATGACAGTCTAAATACTTGCCTAGAAGAAACCGATTCCCTCTTCATTCATATCGGGAAACACCCACTCAGAAAGCGCATTCCACCGCAGAAATTCTGGAATAATGAAAGTGGAGTCAAGCCGTTTCGTCCGGGTAACTTCAAACAATCTTGACACGAACCAAACTTTCGGGACTGTACCGAAAGTCACATTTAAAAATAAAATTATCAAAACAGAAACATTGAAGTCAACCCTCAAGATTATTAAGAGCATTATCCGAGACGGTTCAAATAAATGAGCAATTAAACTAACGACCCCTCGATAAACGCTTGTTTACCGCTCGGCATACGCCTGAGTTTATTTATTGTGCAATTCGGGCTAATACTTTTTAATAGTACATTATGATACGAGTGTGCTATGTTGGTCATTACACTAGAGGCGGTATTATGCGCGCGAGCCGCAGGCGAGCGCGATAAGGAAGCCGAGAGCGTAATGACTAATAGCACAAGAGTTCCATACGACTGTTTTCGTCACACTTGCGAGGAAAAAACATTTTTTTTTGATAATAATCAACCACACAGCGAAAACATCAACAAACATTTGCGGAAAATGGCGCCCAAACCAGCAATGCGCACGCAGGTTGACATTTACTTCAGCGGCATAAGAACTCTTTGTTGGTATTACAAAAAAACTGTAAGTATTACCCGGCTATATTAAGAGTCCTTCGTATACATACGTCTAATTGCAGTCACGTACAAACTTGACTTTACCGGGTTATACCTATTATAGTACAAGTGCCGTAATGTAAAGTAAAAAGCACGCGTGTGTAATAGCTTAGATTATGAGCCTAAAACCGATGCAATAAGATCCACTTTACGAGCAAGTGTGATGAAAAGTACTTTACGCTACGCATTATTGAAAACCTTTACACTATCACATCCACATCATCAGCCAGAAAACGTCCACTGCTGCTGCACGTGACGAGGACTTTGCCCGTGTGGGAACGTGATAAAGTTAGAATATGAATACGTCCAAGGGCGGAGAGTTTATATTTATTTCTGGGAGGGGCACATGGGCCGTAGGCCTAGTTCCCCCATAGTATTGTCCTATGCTGTCTTTGGGATCGATTCTTTTTCAATAACATAAAAGAATAACTATAAAATATACTTTTAATACAGAATAAATAATGAGAAATTACATGTTTTTTATGCAAAAAGAAACAAATGTTTTAAAGCGGTATCTTATAAATCTCCCAGTTCTTTGTTATATTTAAACCGTTTATGGGCACGTGCTCCTGTGCCACACCCCTGGATCCGGCCTTGAGTAGGTCAGTCTAATTTTCGAGGGTGAAAAGGAGTGGATAGGCGTATATCACGGCTACGTGTTAGGCCGGCTGGTTGAATCCCCAGTCTTGGCAGGGGGCTTGGGGATCGCAGAATGCTCACCACCGTAAACCGAGAGGACGCTGCTGCCCATCCTCCGGTGGTTCTGGATGCAGTAATTTTAGGACATATCCAGGTCCCAATTCTTTATTGATATTCTTTACACGAGATGGGTCCTATGTACGCTGTGGTGTTAAGCATTCCCACTTAGGTAGTGGCAAAACTGTCACATATACATCAATGTACCTATTTTCTTGGCCAAAATGTCCTATACTCTTGGTCATTTAATTCTATCGCATAGACGGTATCCGACAGAAGTATCTATGTAGGCCAACGAGTCTCGTGATCTGATTTATTTAATGGTTATTATTATGTACCCAAGTGATGATTAAACTAAATCTTTAAACGTTTAACACAGCGCCATCTACTGTTGTTTCGAAGGTAATTAAAATTTTAAACAGCGCCATCTTTTAACAATATCCGTGAAAGTTTAACCAAAAGTTTACGACTGCATACAAAAATGTACTTAGTTTTACGTACGTTTGAACTTTGGGCATCTTTAACTCTATAGATAGCTGATCTAAGTTCATCTCTATGATTGTGGATAATAACGCCCAGTAACAATACGTCCCTAAATTGTAATGCTAGCAGCATTCTTTACCTTAACCTTAAGGAGGATAGTCCAGCCGAGTTGCCAAGAGATGGCGCCAGAATCATTATTATTGGAAAATAATATTTTTTGTCGTAGATTGTAAATCAATTTGAAGTAGATCATAAACAGGGATTGTAAATAGCCCATATTTTTTTGATTGTCGAACATGTGAACTATATTCTTTCCTTATCAGTGGGATGAAGATGAGGATGACACTGAACGCAGCGCTGGCGCTGCAGGAAAGGAACGAATATCGGTGGACATTTTTCACACAGCGCCATCTAGCCCCAAACTAAGCAAAGCTTGTAATATGGAAACCAGATAGCTGATAGAAAACATATATACAATTTTTCCTTTGTAAATACATACTTATAATACATACTAACAAACGTCTATGTTCGTCATATAAATGTTTGCCCTTGGTGGGGACCGAACCCACGCCCAGCTCTGAAGGCAGACATACTACCAACTGAGCTATAAGGCAGTCGAGGCAGACATCCTACCAATAAAAAAAAATGCTATATGGCTAATATGTTTGTATTACAATAAAAAATATAGGTGATTAAGATTAACAATCACTTTACCAGTACACGATTGCTATTTACGGTCTACTTCAAATTGAATTGCAATGTACGTCGTAAAAATATTATATTAAACAGTTTTATTTATTTTGCCCTGTTTGGTGTTGTTTTTTTGGGTCAAATTTAGTAATTGACATTTTAACCCCTTCCTGTTGACAGATTGATCTGAGATATGGTACACAACTTTAGTTCTGATGAAAAAACCGTTAACTTATTTTTTTAAGCTAGTTAACTATTATTGAGTAAGCTAACTATTGATATCTTTGAGTAAACGAACTATTGATACTATCGAGTAAACGAACTATTGATACTATTGAGTAAATTACCTATAAAACTATTGCGTATGCTAACTATTGATACAATTGAGTAAGCTAACTATTGGTACTGTTGAGTAAGCTAACTATTGAAACTATTGCGTATGCTCACTATTGATACAATTGAGTAAAATACAATTGAGTAAGCTAACTATTGGTACTGTTGAGTAAGCTAACTATTGAAACTATTGCGTATGCTCACTATTGATACAATTGAGTAAGCTAACTATTGATACAATTGAGTAAGCTAACTATTGATACTGTTGAGTATGCTAACTATTGATATAATTGAGTAAGCTAACTATTGATACTATTGAGTAAGCTAACTATTGATACTATTGAGTAAACGAACTATTGATACTATCGAGTAAACGAACTATTGATACTATTGAGTAAACGAACTATTGATACTATTGAGTAAACGAACTATTGATACTATAGAGTAAACGAACTATTGAGTAAGCTAACTATTGATACTGTTGAGTAAGCTAACTATTGATACTATTGTGTAAGCTGACTATTGATACTATTGTGTAAGCTATCTATTGATACTATTGAGTAAACTAACTGTTAATGCTATTAAGTAAGCTATCTAACTATTGATACTATAGAGTAAGCTAACTATTGATACTATTGAGTAAATTACCTATTGAAACTATTGCGTATGCTAACTATTGATACAATTGAGTAAGCTCACTATTTAAACTATTGCGTATGCTAACTATTGATACGATTGTGTAAGCTGACTATTGTGTAAACTAACTATTGAAACTATTGCGTATGCTAACTATTGATACAATTGAGTAAGCTAACTATTGAAACTATTGCGTATGCTAACTATTGATACAATTGAGAAAGCTAACTATTGATACTATTGCGTATGCTAACTATTGATATGTTTTAGTAAACGAACTATTGATACTATCGAGTAAACGAACTATTGATACTATTGAGTAAACGAACTATTGATACTATTGAGTAAGCTAACTATTGATACTGTTGAGTAAGCTAACTATTGATACTATTGTGTAAGCTGACTATTGATACTATTGCGTATGCTAACTATTGATACAATTGAGTAAGCTATCTATTGATACTATTGAGTAAACTAACTGTTAATGCTATTAAGTAAGCTAACTAACTATTGATACTATAGAGTAAGCTAACAATTTTTTTTTTCCAGCGGCACTTGGAGACATGGGTGGCAGCGGCACCAGCTCGTCTTCATCCCACATGTCCCCTGGATGGCAGGTCAACGACCTTGACCTTGACCTCCCCGGGGAACTGTCCATGAAGTGAGTACAAAACATTACTATGTTACTTATACTCGTTTTGAATTATAGATTGATCTTAAAAGGTGTGGTACACAAATGATTCATTTATAAAGACAATACAATTAAAATGAAAAAAAATATAAGAATATACAATGTTACATACAAGAATATACAACCTTTTTGTTACGTGTACACGTAACAAAAAGGTTCAACAATACTGAAGGGTATTTCTATCTATGTACTCATAAATATGAATAAATTTTACTATGGGGCTAATCCTGAAATCGCGGTGAAAAAACAGCTGTTTATCATTCAGCTGATATACTTCGCAATTTCGAGGTTGGCTCCATAGTAAAAGTTGATCATAATTATGAATACATACATGCCCTGCAGTATTGTTGAACTTTTTTGTTACAAGTTGTATATTTAACCTGAAATCATTCATACGCACAACAGTCTCACGTACCTCAAACATACAGACAATATGTCCGTCCATCCATCCCCAAACAGATCACAGATGGGGCTAGAATCCAGGAGCGAATCAAGTGCGGTAAGCATTACGCGGGAGAGGAGAATTAGTGTACGCAACGGTGCGCTAACGGTGTCGGTCGAAAAACTCGTAAGCTATGAATAGGCTAGATGACTGATGTATAAATCGTTGCAACCAATAGCTTTGATGAAGAATTTAAGTGAATATAGTATGGTAATTGAAAACATTATTTAAATCGGTTAATAATGTTCTGATATATGAGAGTTTAAAGTTTTTGTTAGAGACAACTCTGTCCCTTTCCCACAAAACAAAAAATTACGTCACGCCTTACTTGTCAGAATAGAATTTATATGGCGTCCTGACAAGTGACGTCACTATTTGCTGTTTCGCCTCTCTGTCTAGCATGATATTAAAATGCTTATAAGTAGCTTATTTTTGATCAGATTTTAATTTTCTTTTCATTAATCAGCTATAATTATGGGCCACATTTCAATAGGACAATAAAAAAAACCAGTCATCTAGCCTATTGTAATGTGTATTGTATGTTTGCAGTGAAGCGCTGCTGTCGCTGCCCTCGCTGGCCGTGTTCAAGCAGGAGGCGCCGTCGCCCACCGGCAACGTGGTGTCACCGCCGCGCCGCGCGTGGCCGCACCGACGGAACGACGACAGACAGGTGACAGACCTTTATGGAGAGTCACAGATAACGTTTAGCCCAGTCAATTTACGAGACTACGAGTAGTTATTTTATTTTGAAGTCTTAAAAATGTACCATCAAGAAAAGTTAAATCGATTGAGGTATTCCTAAGAGAGCTGCACGATATACCTTGAAGTGGTGATGATGAAATCTCATACATCCTCAGATCACTAGCATGGTGGTGGACGGGAACCGTGACTCCATGGAGGACAACAGCTGCCAGCAGTCGCCCACGCACAACGGCATGATGATGCAGCAACACGGTACGTGGAACTTACTTGGGGAACTTTAGAAAAGCGCTCTAGAATCTAAGGGCCTAAACATATAAAGCGGCGCGGCCGCGCGTCTCAGCCGCTTAAGGCCGGGCGCATACGACGAGAAAACTGTAAGAAAAACCGTCCGGTTTCGCCCGAAGGCGCTCCGTGCATACATTTTGTACTAGGTCCCGCACACTGTAAGAAATTTCTCGAGACGTCCGTCTCGCTCGCACCAGTTAATTGCGCGCAGTGTGTTACGGTCGTCCGGCGCCTGTCGGGTGCCGTGCCGAATCAATGTGCGACCACTCTAAGACAGCGGCCGGGCGCTGCCGTTTTGCGCATTATACAACATGTATCAAAAAGGTTCAGCAATACTGAAGGGTCTCATCATTATGAACAACTTTTACAATGGGGCCAAACATGAAATCACGAAAAAAACAGCTGTTCCATACGTAAATTTCATTGATCTTGGACAAAACGTATGGAACAGCAATAATTTTTTCGCGTTTTCAAGTTTGGCCCTGTAATAAAAGTTGTTCATAATGATGAGTACATCTACATACATACACCCTTCAGTATTGTTGAACCTTTTTATTACACATTGTATAAAAGCGACCGCAGAACAGTTCGCAAGTGCGACCGGCCGCTTCAAATGCTCTCAAATTGGCTTTTTTTTTCGAAATCAAAATTGGCAACACTGCGCGGCCGGCCGCGCACCGCGCATGCGTGTTTGTAGTTTGTACGTGTTCAGTACTATCCCTGCATTTGAAGCGGCCGGTCGCTCTTGTGAAATATTCGGAGGAGCTTTTATATATTATTAGGTCTTTACCTATGAAATTGCCGTTTTTTATGGAATAAGTGAAAGTACTTATTTTTTTAAACTTTTTTATTTCTGTTATTCAAAGTAATCACTCATGTAATCGACGCATCTTTGCCAACGAATTGGCAGTTTATTGATGCCCTTCTTGTAAAAATCAGCTGGACGGGAGGCAACAAACTCTTCAAAGGCATTTTTCACGGGAATTTAATTTTATACCCACTAACAAAGTTGTCTAAATTTTGGAAAAAGTAATAGTCGGTAGGTGCAAGGTCTGGTGAGTATGGCGGTTGAGGGAGAGCTTCCAACCCCAGCTCTTGCAGCTTGGAGACTGTCTGTTGTGCAGTATGGGGTCGCGCGTTGTCATGAAGGAGCAGTGGGGACGGCCGATTGACCAAAGCTGGTTGCCGATGTGCAAGCTTCTCCATCATTGTCTCCAGTTCTTCACAGTACACATCTGCAGTAATGCTCATGCCGTTTTGAAAAAAGCTGTGGTGAATCACACCCGCACTAGACCACCAAACAGTGACCATCACCTTTTTAGGGGTAATTTTTGGTTTAGGGCATTGTTCAAATGTAATGAAAATACAACGCTAATCAATAAACAAAAGACTGAGTTTGTAAAAAGAATGTCATGTTATTAAGACAGAATTAATTTGAATTCAGAATACAAAGCCATTCCAAATTTTTTTTCTATTTGAAATGTCCAGTACTGAAGAACGGCAATTCCGGTTTTTGGCGGGAACACGGAAAAATCATGTCGTTGCATTTTATTATTTTCGTAAACTTGTGTTTTTTCGCCAATTAATGATTAAAAATGGTGGTGTTTTATTCATTGAGTGTTGAATTACATGCACGAGTGTGGGCAAGTGATATAATGTGGTGAAACATGTATTTTTGTGTTGTTTTCAAAACTCCGTAGAAGCTCATAGTAAAGTCGCCACAACTTTACTAGGGCATGACTTGGACTCGACTATGACTAATTTTGTGTGACTGACTGTGATATCATGACATATTTGACTTGATTTTAATATAAATACTTGAAAAATCATAAACTTGACGCTGGCAGAATGCACAACGTGCGATGCCAAGTACTAAGAAAAAAAAAACGGCAATTTCATAGTAGTTTCAATTTCATTTCATTTCCTATTATAATGCAGAAAGCGGCGGCGTCGCGACAGCTGTCTCGCGGCTGGAACGCGCGTCCGTGCCGGTTCATGTGTTTAGGCCCGAGAATTATTATTTTCTAGCGTCCTACTAACTAAATAATAATATAACAATAAAATATGAGTTAGTTAACAAAAACTTGATTCCTCACAGGCCATACGAAAACCATGCATAGATTAAAATTCAATTATAGATCTTTATTTAGAAAATGTTATGTATTTGTATTATTAAATAAGTAATTTATCTATAATATATTTTAATAAGCCTATGTCTGAAAGCTTTTAAAATAACTTTTTAAATGTCACGTAAAAGAATTCTTCTAAATAAAATGCAATAAAAATACTTTAAATGTCGTTAAAAAACACATCTAAGTGTCCGTATCAGAGTTAAAATTCGCCCTTGACTGATTGCATAGCCAGCAAAAACGTTCAGGTTATTAATAGATTAAAATAAAACAAAAAATTCAAATGCTTGTTGTGAAACAGATATGATAGGGTTCACGATATAAATTATTGAGTGGGTTTGCGAAGATGCTGTGTATGATGGGGCACGCTTGCTCAGAAGAAACCTATTCACTCACGGTTTAAACGCACAGATTGTATACAATGTGTAACAAAAAGGTTTAACAATACTGAAGGGTATGTATGTACTAATCATTATGCAGAACTTTTACTATGGGGCCAATCTTGCAATCGCGAAATAAATATCAACTGTTCCGTATAACTGTCATCATCTTCAGCCCGGAGACGTCCACTGCTGAACGAAGGTCTCCCCCTTAGACCGCCACACTGTACGACAACCTGCCATTTGCATTCACCGGTTGCCCGCGACTTTTACAATGTCGACGGTCCACCTAGTGGGAGGCCGCGCCTACGCTGCGTCTTCCGGTTCGCGGTCGCCACTCAAGAACCTTTCTTCCCCATCGGTTGTCAGTTCTTCGAACGATGTGGCCTGCCCATTGCCACTTCAACTTGCAAACCTTGCGAGCTATGTCGGTAACTCGGATCTCTAAAAGCCAGAACCTTGAAAAGGGTCTCGCTAGATCTTTCGGGTACGGATCTCTAAAAGCCAGAACCTAGAAAAAGGTCTCGCTAGATCTTTCTGGTACGGATCTCTAAAAGCCAGAACCTCAATAAAATCTTACGAATTTCGATCACTAGGTTGAAGGTTGCTTTGGTATTTGATATTAGCCAAGTGTAATACCTTGGATACTAGTTTTTGTAGTTACAAGCCTTCCGTGTGTTCCTGCATATTTGAATACATATTATGTTATATATATAACATTACATGCATAATCTTGAGACAGGTCAGGGTTTTTCTGAGAAACCGTCGTGGGAAATATCATATATATACGTAACGGTTCGGTGTTGAGCATTCTGCGCTCCCCAAGCCGCCTGGGGGTGATTATGGCAACCCCTTCCTACTAAGGGGGAGGCCTTCGTCCAGTAGCGTTCGTCTTCTGGCTGTTTCGCATAAAAGGGTAGATGACTGATGTTTATATTGTTGAAACCAATAGCTTTGGTGAAGAATTTAAGTAAATATAATATGTTTATTGAAAAAAATATTTCAATCGGTTATTAATGTTCTTATATCGTATATAAGCGTTTAAAGTTTTTGGAAGGGAAAACTCTGTCCCATTGCCACAAAAAAATACGTCACGCCTGTGTGCGCCATACTTGTCAGAATATAATTTATATGGCGTACAGAGAAGTGACGTCATAATCTCCTCTCTGTCTAGCATGATATTAAAATGCTTATAAGTTGCTTATTTTTGAACAGATTTTCATTTTGCTTTCATTAACCAGCTATATTTACGGGCCACATTTTAATAGGACAATTAAAAAATCTAGTCATCTAGCCTATTATGCTAGAAGATTTATAATTATGTCATTGGACCATTGGAAGTAAAAGATGCGAATTGCGTAATCTGCCTACCTATATAATCTGTTGCCACTTTGTGGGGTACGGTAGGACTCTACTGCAGAGTCCGCCTGGGGAAGTACCACACCTTTGCCAGTTATTCAACCGCCAAGCAGTAGTGTGCAAGCATTTCTGTGTTCCGGTTTGAAGGGCAATGTTACCAGTGAAGTTACTGGGTATGAAGAGATTTAACATCTAATATCTCAGGGTTGTATTCGCAAGTTCACAATTCTGGCACTGCTACTGTTAGTGGCAGGCCTGACGCTTACTACCAGGCGAACGTCTTGCTCGTCTCGTCATTTGAAAGTATTTAAACAAATATGTGTTAAACACGATAGGCACACTTAAAAGACTTATAAAACAAGTTCCTGTGCATACGAAATGTAACATAACATGTGCATAACAGGAATTTGTTTTAGTGTGTAGTTTTAAGTTACTTCGTACATAGCAAAAAAAATTGCAGAAAATGGAGTATCATCAAAACACTAAAATGTAAGGCCTCCATATGACAGACGAACAGACAGACACGGTAGACTTAGTTATTGAACTCAAGGGTCTGTGGTCCCGGTTCGGTGAGGAACCTTAATAATACTCTTTTAAAAAACATCCGACTTCAATTTCGACTACCTGCCCGCCTAGCACGCGAGCCGTGATAAACGTCTTTTCACTCTTTTTTCCCCGCGAAAACGAGACAGGCGTATCCATATAGCTTTATCACTTTCCCGCGCGGGGAAAGACTTATTTAGTCCTCGGCCCGTGCTAGGGGGCCTGGATGACATCTTCATTTATTCCAGTAATTATGATTTAAAACCCAAACTACTGAACCGATTTCGATAAAAATTATATGGGACCAGAAGCAGCGACAATGATAAGATGAATGGACGGGAAGTAAGCGAACGGATTTTGAAGACTATATGTTGAGCGCCGGCTCTCCACTCGCTTCAGTCATACTCTGCCATTGCGACATGCGAGCCGTACGATACGACAATACAAACTTCTAATACATGTACATGTGCTCTCTTTTTCTCATGCAGTAATTAGATTCGCTATCTATATTTTCCGGCAAATGTAATATACAAACTTTTAGCTAGGTATGCTTGATTGTGTTGTCTTGTTAATTTTGATCGATTTGCAAGCGCTGGGCCCGTCCATTCCATTAACACCGTCGCTGCTCTGAAGTATGTCCTACCTAACAAAAAAAGAATCGTCAAAATCAGTTTGTAATTGGCGGCGTAATCGCATAACTACACACAAAAAAAAAACATACAGTCGAATTGTGAACCTCCTTTTTGGAAGTCTATTGAAATGCCAGTCGTCTTGCCTTCTCTCTCGAAACCTCATTAATATGCAAAATTAAACACGTGTGTTGACGGTGATTACTAAGTTATTAATTAACCTATAATATGTCGACGATTATCAGTTTAATCGCGATCTTATCAAAACAAATGCCAATAAATCTTAAACATATTATGTTATGTTACGGTGAAACTATAGAATTTGGCATCAGATAAATAGATAGATAGATAGATTAGATAGATTTTTGGTTAGATAGATTTTTGGATGGATGTGTTTTTTCTACAAATAAAATATTGTCTATTGTCTATTAGATAAATTGGTACTGGTACCGTTTTAACCTTGGTTACGAAATAGATGATTTTGCACCGTCTGCTCCACCGCTTCTTATCTGCTAGTAGTTCGCAGCGAACTGACACCTCGCGACATACACACCTTCCAATCCCCTTGACCAATTTGGCTCATATTCGAACTTGATAATTTGTATTCGCACTAACTACTTGCTTACAAAATTGTGATACGTTCTACAATAAAGCGGCACACGTTTAACCACATTATAATCTAATCGCATTATACTAATGACATAAAAGATGTTTTTGTAGTGGTATGCTCTACTGCAAAGTCCGCCTGGGGATATACCTTTGCCAGTTATTTAACCGCCAAGCAGTATTGTGCAAGCATTACTGTGTTCCGGTTTGAAGGGCAATGTTACCAGAGAAATTACTGGTAATTTCTTCCAGAGTAACCCAGTAATTTCTTCCAGAGATTTAACATCTAATATCGAGGGGTGACGAGCGCAGTGCAGTGCGGCGCAGGATTGTGTTCGCAAGTTCACAATTCTGGCACTGCTACTGTTAGTGGCAGGCGTGACGCTTACCACCAGGTGAAAGTCTTGCTCGTCTCGTCACATGAATGTATAAAAAAACGATGTTTAGTAGGTAAAAAATTGTAAAAAACGTAGTGAATTTTGGGAGTGGGCCGAATTTCTTCCGTACGCGGACGAAGTCGCGGGCGACCTCTAGTCAAAAATATTATTATGCTGTTTTTGAATAACAAGTATAGTCAGCGCCATCTATTGAGTAGATGAGAACTACTTTTTTTTAAACGTGTTTGGAATATCGCCCATACAATGCAGCGGGCGTACCTTCAGCCGTAATACAATCTGGGTAAACGTAAAACCGCCGTAAAATCAAAAAACGTGGCGCCAAAAAAAACTAGATGTAAATCAAATGATCCGAAACGCATAGTCGGTGTACTATGGGTACTGTGGTGGGCACAAAAATAGCCTCTGATTTTAATAATTTTGTATTCTCTTCAGCAAATAATGCAAGGACAGCTCGTTGTTATGTATTAATGTGAATTAGGTGATCAAATTTTGAATAGGTTTTTTTAAGTGGCATAGTCCATTGAAACGTATTCAAATTTTCCTGCTTAGAGGACAACTTTAGCATGAGAAGGCAGTTAACATTTTTAATGAATTTGTTTGAATTCCTGTCTACTCTTTTGTAATGCATGTTTATAAAAAAAAAATTTAACCCGCCTGGTTGTACCTCGCTACAAGCAGGCCTTAAAAGCGTATTATCTATAATATCTTCCGAGCTTGAATAAGTTTTACGGGTCACTCAAGTACGCGTGTTTTTTTTTATCCATACATAAATTATGTGTATAATATACGCTGCATATAATTAATTCTATTTCGAGCAATGCCGGGATCTCAGACCAGTCTGTTTGATTATTCAAACATACATTTCAGTTGATAGTAGACGTATTTTTTTTTTGTTTTGTTTAATGTTGTGAGTGTTATTTATAATAGTTTGGAGATGTTTCGAAAAGTTACATTGGGTGTGTATTTTTATTTAAATGTGTGACGTGTTGACAAGGGTTTTATTTTTTTGTTTTTATTTTTATTTGTTACTTTTGTTACCCGCGATGAAAAATTGTGATAATGTTGACGAGCAAAAAGTGATGCCTATATCCCTACCGGTAGGGATACCTTGGTAGGGATAGGTGTACCAGCCCTACTTTTCCAAAGTTCCAGCTATCTATATGGTAAATTTCATCAAGATCGGCCAAGCCGTTTGATCGTGAAAAGGTAACAAACAGAAAGGCAGAGAGAGTTGCTTTAGAATTTACAATATTAAGTTAGATTTTTGTTAAAAACGTGAATTTATAAGATTGATTTAAATTCAGATCAGTGTAATTAGTGATCAGCAAAGATGATGACTGGAAACTAAACCGACTACCTCCTTACGCTACGCCACATTTTTTAACCGACTTTAAAAAAGGAGGAAGTTCTATGTTCGACTGTATGTATGTTTGTTTGCAATTTCACCGTTAATTGAGGACCGATTTTGTTTTTTTTTTTACTGTAACTAACGCCACAAAACATTTTTGACTGTAACTTATTCCAGAAAATGCATTGAGCTAATATCAAAAGAGTCACAATCTCTAAAAAAACAGTTAAAAAACGTCCGAATGCCTTTGTAGGTGCATTATATAGTTCACAATTGTCCAAATTTAGAAGTTATGTCGCTTACATATTGTTCAATGTATGCTTGAGCGCTTGTGTCTATCGTAGTTCAAGTCGGAGAAAAAGTCGGACTGCATAGAGTGCGCCGAGCTTTGGCGCGGACATTTTTTTTGCACGATTGTGACTATAGAGTATCAATGAGAAAATGTCGATATTTACCAACTAAGTATACTCTGTCCATAGTCCATTATCTTAGTCTCAAAAAGCGATTTAAATAATGAGCAGGGCATAGTTTACTTCGTCAAATTAATGAATAGAACGTTATTTTAATTATTTGTTATGATGTGATACACACTAAAACATGCTCAGTGCTTTTTTTTTTTTTTTTAAATAAACTAGACATGCGTTTGGCCACAATCTCACCTGATGGGAAGTGACGATGTGATCGACGCTGGAACACGCTTGCCTAGGAGATACCTATTCAAGTTTTTCTTAAACGACCCCAGGTTGTACTTGGCCGGGAAGACAGACGCCGGTAAGGAATTCCATACCTCCGCAGTTCTTGCCAAAAAGGTGGTTTGGAAACGTTTAGTCCGGTTAAAAGGAATTTCCACCGTAAGAGGGTCTTTTCCTCGTGCGTCTGGTTGTATTGTAGAAGAATGGCGATGGCAAGATGAGGTCATGTAGTTCTTGTGCACACTCACCATGATGTATTCTGTAAAAAACCGACAGGCTAGCCACTTCACGCCGATGTGCCATACTTTGAAGTTTAGTCTTCAGCAAAGGAATCGTTGTTAATGAGTCTCTTAGCACGCCTTTCAATGGAGTCCAGAACCTCAAGCTGATACTTGGCAGAACCGTGCCAAAGGTGGCAGCAATATTCCATGCACGTCCGAACTTGTGCTTGGTATAGCGTCAAAAGTGATATATATTTTTTAATTATACAGCGTGTTACAAAAAGGTGTACTTAGTAATATTGAAGTGTGTGTATGTACTCATCATTATGAACAACTTTTACTATGATGCCTACCTGGAAATCGCGAAAAAATAATAATACAATTTCATACAAAAAGTTCATTAACTTTGGACATAATGTATGAAACAGCCGTTTTTATACGTGATTTCAATTTTGACTCCATAAAGTTGTTCGTAATGATGAATGCATACATACCCTTCAGCATTACTACACATTTATGTAACACATTGTATTATAACGCGCGAGCTTAACCTATGCCACTATCCGTCCCTCAAACAACTTTTTACAACAGGAAATTATCATACTATTAATTAAACCTATCACAATATTTAAGCAAGACAACCGAGTTAACTAATATGATCTTAAAAATTACTAATCTATACAAAAATATTAAAATCCATTAACAAATAAGGAAGTTATAAGTTATAAATATAATTATTAATTAAATTCTAGATAGACAACGCATTATAGATGGATAAGTTAGATTGACGTCACTTCTGTGTCATCATCAGCTAGAAGACGTCCACTGCTGGACGAAGGCTTCTCCCTTTTGTAGGGAGGGGTTGCCATAATTCCCACGCTTGGCAGGCACTTGGGGATCGCAGAATGCTCACCACCGACTAATGCCAAAAAAATAACAGATTTCACCTGCGCGTCTAGCATTAGTTTAGAGTCGAAAATCGCATGATACAATTGATGATGATGATGGCTTTGAGCAATTTAGGTGGGGTTTTAAATATTATTCGAAATGTAGGCATGAAATTAAAAAAAACGGCTACTGTGCTTAAACATTAGTTTGGCTATGTAATTCGTAAAAAATTACGTGGTGCTGTCGCTGATAATTTAGAGCATTTCAATTAAATCAGTTTTTTTTTGTTGGTAATTTGTATATATTTTTTAAATAAACCAGATTATTTGCCAAAATTCTATTCGGTTACTTGGCTTCTTTAGGATTTTCCCCTACCTGTAGTATTTTTTTAATCTGAATATTTACGTTCTTTATCATTAAACTATGTGTTTATAAATATACACCTTTTACTTACATTTGGCATTAGTCGCCCCCTTAACTGAGAGGATGCTGCTGCCCGTCCTCCGGTGGTTCTGGATGCAGTTTTAGGACATACCCAGCATGATGGCATCCAGCATCAGGGCCATCATGCGCACCGCGTGAAAATTTTCTCGATTCTTAAATAAAGAAAGAAAGAAAGAAATGTAATTTATTTTGTAACATCATTGTAAGTAGTATAACTTTAATATAATTACAGTCAAAGGGATGATGTCACAAAAATGGCTTCAACTCAGACAGGACACACAAGACACAGGACAAGGCTACGAATCTGTATACGCTTGCCTCGTTTTCGCACGACATAAAGACACGACAAAATTTTCTCGCGGTGCGCATGTTAGCCCTGCAGGTCCATCATCAGGTAGTCTATTTTTAGCCGCTACTCGCGTATACCTCTTCCTAGATACGCCACTTAGCCCGATTTTCTGGTTTCCGTATCCAACTACAGCCAGCCGTCCTACGTATATGGCCATTCCATCGCTACGACAATATAATATGCATTTTTTATGACTCACAAAATGCTGACTCTGCAACAAAAGAAATCATCAAAAATAAAATTTAAATATGTGCACAAATAACGAAGTATGTAAATAATCATGTTTGTTTCATGTTAGACAGGGAGGGCACTATACTGGCTAGTGGCTAAACAAATACTGTTCTAGCACGTGTTTTGCTAGAAAGGGACAGACGACTCCCTCCCAAATGCTTTGCTCATATTTCAAAACTACCAGCTATTAGATTTATAAACATCAGATTCAGTTAATATTTATTTATTTTATTTTATTTTATTCGGGAAACTAACAGCGACAATAAACACATAATTACTAAACATTTTGAAACTATTTATTGCGCCATTTAAGAGTTTCCGCATATTGAGACTAATTAGACACTTAAACTCTTCAGTTATCCTATTATTTTTAATAATTGAAACATATACACACATGCATATTCCCTATTAGCTACTGGGCTTGAGCTACCGGTGAACGCAGGGGGGTGTCACTCCGCAGTTTAGGTATGTTCGGGCGGCGCTCCGCTCCGAGAGGACAATGCAAGGCTGAGGTCCGTGGCTGCCCGCACGCTAGCCTCGTCGCACGTAACTAAGCATACGGAATAGAAAAAGAGCGGTATATCTAGGTGAATATAGCGAGCGATATCCAGCGTTGTGCGAGTTGAATTGCTACTTTATTGCCTAGTAGATAGAGTCCTTATTTATTTCAATTCCTTTGCGGAGTGAACTTTCTGTACGTAGTACTATTATTTATTCTTTGGCATAAGCTACCGGTGAAGGTAAACATTGTGAGGCAGCCATACCATAATGGCCAACTCTCTAGTACTCTAGTGACTAGCTGCCACCCACAAGATGAAAATGTACCTTCAACAAGCGACAATGATAAAACGAATGTACGGGAAATAAGCGCACGGATTTTGAAGACTATATGTTGAGCGCCGGCTCTCCACTCGCTTCAGTCATACTCTGCCTTAGCGACATGCGAGCCGTACGATACGACAATACAAACTTTTAATACATGTACATGTATTCTTTTTTGTCATGCAGTAATTAGATTCGCTATCTCTATTTTCCGGCAAATGTAATATGCATACTTTCAGCTAGGTATGCTTGATTCTGTTGTCTTGTTAATTTTGATCGATTTGCAAGCACTGGGCCCGTCCATTCCATTTTCACCGTCGCTACCGCCAAGCATCGAGCTGGGGTTTTGGCGGAAATCTCGCTGCATTCTATTATTTTCTTATACTTGTGTTTTTTCGCGAATTAATGATTTAAAATGGTGGTGTTTTATTCATTGAGTGTTGAATTACATGCACGAGTGTGGGCAAGTGGTATAATGTGGTGAAACATGTCTTTTCATGATGTTTTCAAATTTCCGTAAACGCCCATAGTAAAGTCACCACAACTTTACTAGAGCATGACTTAGACTCGACTGTGACTAATTTTGTGTGACTGTGATTTGATGACACATTTATATAACTTACTATATAAACTTGAAAATGCATAATACTTGACACTGGCTGAATGCACAAAATGCGAACCAAAATAAATAAAAAAAGAAGCACCGAGCTGTGTGTTCCAACTATCTCACTTGAGAGCCAGTTCGCGTTTCAGGCTAGGTGTAGTTACCATTCGACCAAGCCGTCTTATAACATCAGGTGAGCTGTGCTCAAACACCTAGACCGTTAAAAAACGACTATCGTGAAATTGCCCATAATATTTATGGCGCCTAGTTGTCCGTCACAAAAATGCTGAACCCTATGCGATGGTGTTGTTCCAGGGAGCCCAGATGCAATGCAGTGCCAGCAGGCGATGCAGGGCGGGATGATGCAGATGAGCGGTTACAATTCCCCCACCGACCAGGAAAATAAAAGTAAGCGTTAAATATTTTAAACATATTTCTTGCGAATACAATCCTCCACTGCACTACGCTCGTCACCCTTATATATTAGATGTCAAATCTCTTCATGCTCAGTAATTTCTTTACAGAACTCGGCTTATCTTTATTTACTCGGTTTGTCACTTATTCAACCGCCAATTAGTAGTGTGTAAGCATTACTGTGTTTTGATTTGAAGGGCAATGTTACCAGAGAAATTACTGGGTAAATAGGGCGGTGCCAGCTGTGCCCAGGTACCGGGCGCTGGTCCTGGAGGGGCGCAAAAATGACCAGACCTGTGGCCGTACCGTGAACTGCTTATAGCGGGACCGAATAGGTTCAGCTGCCCTGCACACTGCGCGACCGCGAACCTTATTGCGAGGCGATAAAATTCACAGTCGCGCAGCGTCGGCAGCTGAGCGTATTCGGTCCCGCTATAAGCAGCGGGGCTATCATGTAAATTTTCGGGATCGTGATTTGTCATAAATGTCACTTGTCACTGTCACAGCTTCACAGTATCACGGAGGGATTTCTCTCGCTGTCGATATCGAACGAATGCATTGATTTCCTTAATTAAGTTAAGCAAATCCGCCGGTCTTTTGGCTTTTCATCCTGCCCTGCAGGGTCAAATGAGTTTTTGGCAGCGACAGTGACAAGTGTCTATTTTTGACAACTCGTACCCGAATCGCGATTCCGAAAAATTACATAATAGCCCCGTAGTTCACGGTACGGCCCCTGGACCTAGTTTTGAATATTATTATTTTCAAGGGCGCAATTATTGAAATCGCACCGGGTGCATAAAAGGCTATTTACGGCACTGGACCCCTGGTTTAACACAGTGTTTTAAAGCCCGCTCCTCTGTTTCCAGATGCGGGTCTACTGATGTGCTCTCCTGTTAGCTCCCTGGACGGCTTCCTCCACTCGCCCATGCAGCAGCGGTCTGAGTCCAGCTTCAAAGACGACACCAGGTACATAGAAGAGGATCACTGGAACAAGTCGCCGTAAGCGATAACGCCGCCGATTACGGACTCTTAGTACTGTTTTGTTAAATATAAATAAATATAAATATTGGGGGACATTTTACACACAGCGCCATCTAGCCTAAGCAAAGCTTGTATTATGGAAACCAGATGGCTGATAGAATAATTATATATATTTTTTTTCGTAAATACATACTTCACCCAGACACAGAACAAACATCTATGTTATGTTTGTCACATAAATGTTTGCCCTGGGTGGGGATCGAACCCACGCCCTACAGCTCTGAAGGCAGACATGGTAGCATGAGCTATAAGGCTGTCAATGAATTATACTAATTATATATTATGTGAAGGCTTGCGAGTATGTTTCTGTGTCACTAGTTGTAGTGGACTGCGTTTACAACGCTAATACCGCTATCCTTCGGAAACTTTGTATTTTTCCACTGGCTTTTTGTTGTTTTTTTACACTGGTTTGTACAGCAATCCTTTGCCTTGCTGATTAAAGCTCTGTCCAACATAAAATGTAAACAACAATCTAACCCACAAATCTGTTTTCAGGCCGTCAACAGCTGCATAGATTCTTAAAACAAGGCACAGTACCCAGTATTTTCCCTTGGACTAGATTATCGACAACGCCCTCAAGAGCAGATAGATATAAGCAATTTGACTTTGCCACATCCGGACCGCCGCTGGCGCTATCTGCGAAAAGTTTTGCCTGTGGCACCTCATTCTGAAGCCTCGAACAAACACCCTCACAAACTTTATCTCTTTTTTATTAGTGTATATTATAACAATAGTGGTTCACCACAGTTTGTGTCGTTCGCCAGGTTCCAGTACGTGCTCGCGGCGGCGACATCTATCGCCACCAAACAGAACGAGGAGACCCTGACCTACCTCAACCAGGGCCAGCCGTACGAGATCAAATTGAAGAAACTCGGAGACCTCAGCCATTACAAGGGCAAGATATTGAAGGTGAGTCAATAGTAGATTGTACCACAGAATAAATAATAGTTCTACGGACAGAAAGTTCTCTCCGCAAAGGAATTGAAATAAATAAGAACTCTATCTACTAGGCAATAAAGTAGCAATTCAACTCGCACAGCGCTGGATGCCGCTCGCTATATTCACCTAGATATACCGCTCTCTTTCTATCCCGTATGCTTAGTTACGTGCGACGAGGCTAGCGTGCGGGCGGCCACTGACTTCAGCCTTGCATTGTTGTCCTTCCGGACGGAGCGCCGGCCGAACTTACCTAAACTGCGGAGTAATTTTACTACGAGTGCATTTTGGACAGCCTTACAGCTCAGTTGGTAGCATGTCTGCCTTCAGAGCTGTAGGGCGTGGGTTCGATACCAACCCAGGGCAAACATTTAGGTGACGAAATATAGATGTTTATTCTGTGTCTGGGTGTAGTATGTATTATAGGTATGTATTTACAGATAAAAGTAGCATTACCTCTTTACAAGGTTATGTCAAATGTCGACGTAACATTGTAAAGAAGTGACGTCACGAAGTTTACGAGTCATCCCACCCATGGAGAATAGGGAGTTGCGATGAGGAACTTACGGCCGTGGACAGAATTTGCGGACGGAGTGTGTGACGTCACACTTATTTGGTCAGTCTGCGAGCGACCGCCTCACGTAGCAGTCATTCAGACTTTCAAAACAGATGTACGACTTTTTGTGTTTTTACGCAGTAAACGTGAAAAGAAAATGAGTGGCTGCGTTTTTTCTTGCACATAATATAGAGGCAAACATTCCGATGACATGATTGGCGTCTCATTTTATTTGTGTTTTTTTGTGGTTTGTTTATGAAATATGCAACGTTTCTTGATGTTTTTAACTAGCTCCAGAGATGGCGCCTCTAGTTTGTAAGAGTTCTCCATTTTGTCGATAAAGCACTTCTCAAAAAACTTATCCTGTATTCTGCTAGATGGCAGCACCAACCAACCCTACCCCTCCCCGCACGATCACGCGTCCTTCTATGGAAAAATACTTTGATCACATCTCTGCTTCTATTACTCTGATCCCACCCCTTGTCACACAATGTTCGTTGTAGAACCTAATATACTAATTATAAATGTTACAATGGAGTATTTCTTGTCAACAGAGCGTAATAAAGATATGTTTCCACGAGCGGCGGCTGCAGTACATGGAGCGCGAACAAATATCCCAGTGGCACGCCGAGCGCCCCGGCGAGAGGATAGTGGAGGTAACCCACCAATAACGGCAGCGCACGCATGCGTCCTTAATGAGCGTAAAGCAAGTAATTATAAGTGTAGTGTAATTGATGTAAGTCGAGTCCTAGTCCTGCTCCAATAATGTGGCGTAAACGAAGTCATGTCTTGCCCCAGTAATGTAGCGTAAAGCAAGTCAAGTCATGCCCCAAAAATGTGTAAAGCCATACCTCAATACAGTGGTATAAAGCAAGTCAAGACCAAGTCATGCCACAGTAAAGTGGTGTAAAGAAAGTCAAGTCCAAATCATTCTCCAGTCGTTTTGTGTAAAGCAAGTCCAAGTCATGCCACCGTAATACGGTGTAAAGCAATTTACGTTCAAGTCATGGCCCAGTTAATTGGTGTAAAGCAAGTCAAGTCCAAGTCATGTAACCAAGTCAAATCACGCTCCCAAAAATGTGTTAAAGTCATGCCCCAGTAGAGTAATATAAATAATGTCAAGTCGCAAGCTGAGTAAAGTGAAGAAAACTTCAGCTGACAGCAAAACCTCTCCAATGACGTGTGTTTAATATATACGTTCATCATCATCAGCCAGAAAACATCCATTGCTGGATGAAGGCCTCCCCCTTAATAGGAAGATGTTGCCATAATCCCCACGCTTGGCAGGCAGCTTGGGGATCGCAGCATGCTCACCACCGTTAACCGAGACGACGCTGCTGCCCGTCCTCCGTACTGGATGCAGTTTTAGGACATGCCCAGGTTTTATATACAGGGTTACTTGTAACTCAACGTATTCCCGGCGGGATCAGCAAGGTGAGCTAAAAAATATTGAAAAAAATTGTAAAATTATTTAAAAAACAATAAAGTATTCAAAAATATTTAGAATGTGATAAGCGTAACGATTTTGCTTTTTTTTTTGTTTTCTGGTATATTTTTATGATTAATGCCAAAATACTTATTTTTTCTGTAAAAAAAACTCCTACAGCGATAATTGTTTAATTTTAAATATCTCGAAAACTATTAACTTTCGCCCATACATTGGTGGGATTAAATTTGACGTATGGCTCCCGTATCTGGTCCTGCCGGGAATAGGTCGAGTTACCAGTAACCCTGTATGTATGACGTTTTAAAAGCAACAATTGTGTACAGGTGGACGTGCCCCTCTCATACGGCGTGATCAGAGTGGAACAGCCGGCCTGTCTCAACGCTTTGCACGTGTACTGGGACCCTACCAAGGACGTCGGCGTTTATATCAAGGTAAGGCTATTTTTCGATCCCCAAGCCGCCTGCCAAGCGTGGGGATTATGGCAACCCCCTCCCTAGTAAGGGGGAGGCCTTCATCCTTCGTCCTGTAGTGACGTCTTATGGCTGGCGATGATGAAGATTTTTGTAGTGGTAGGTCTCTACTGCAGAGTCCGCCTGGGGAAGTACCACAGCTTTGCCAGTTATTCAACCGCCAAGCAGTAGTGTGCAAGCATTACTGTGTTCCGGTTTGAAGGGCAATGTTACGAGAAATTACTGGGCATGAAGAGATTTAACATCTAATATCTCAGGGTGACGAGCGCAGTGCAGTGCGGCGCAGGATTGTGTTCGCAAGTTTACAATAGGCTAGATGACTGGTTTTTTTTTATAGTCCTATTCAAATGTGGCCCATAAATATAGCTGATTAATGAAAACAAAATTAAAATCTGATCGAAAATAAGCAACTTATAAGCATTTTAATATCATGCTAGACAGAGAGGCGAAACAGCAAATCGTGACGTCACTTCTCAGGACGCCATATAAATTATATTCTGACAAGTAAGGCGTGACGTCATTTTTTGTTTGTGGGAAAGGGACAGAGTTGTCTCTAATAAAAACTTTAAACGCTTATATATCAGAACATTATTAACCGATTTAAATAATGTTTTCAATTACCATACTATATTCACTTAAATTCTTCATCAAAGTTATTGGTTTCAACGATTTAAACATCAGTCATCTAGCCTATTACTGTTAAATTAGTTATATTCATTATTTTTTTAAGTTTGCCGTGCAAAGTTTGCCGTTTTGCCTTGGTATGTAACCAGTGCCGTTTTTCATCATATTTTTTTTTTTTTAGTATATGCAAAAATATTTTGATAACGAGGTAACTTTTTGCAGTGTAGGCAATTGAATTACAACGCAGCTAAACGTGGGCCGCCGTATTACAACATGGCTTAGTTTTGTAATATGTCTAGCCATTTTTTAATACGGCCAATTCTACAATTCGGCTGCGACAAATATATTGTGGTTCAACTATTTTTCGACGTGTTTTCCATGGGAGTGAGTCTTCAATACGTAGTAATGTTATGATATATTATATTAGTATCTCTATAACAATATTATTTTCCCAGGTGAACTGCATATCAACAGAGTTCACGGCCAAGAAGCACGGAGGCGAGAAGGGAGTCCCTTTCCGCATTCAGGTGGAGACATGCCTCGCCAGCGACGAGGCGAGGCTGCATGCCGCTGCTTGCCAGATCAAGGTAATGAGCTATAATGGGAACATAACGGGAAGAGAATGAGCTTTAACGAGAAAATCATGAGCTAAAATTGGAACATAATGAACTATAACTATACTATGTTTTAGCCATGTCGAGCGCTTGCTATTTTGGATCATGGGATCGTTCTGTATTTTTCAACATGTTACTGTATTATGCAATTGCTATGATCTGTTGTAAGTGCCTAATAAATAAATAAATAAATTATGGGAACATAAAACAATAAAAATATGTAATGGAAAATGTATGTGACGTACATCGATGTTTTATTCTGTGTCTGGGTGTAAAATGTATTTACGAAAAAAATTCGTATATAAGTATTCTATCAGGTATCTGGTTTCCATAATACAAGCTTTGCTTAGTATGGGGCTAGATGGCGCTGTGTGTAATAAATGTCCCAAAATATATGTATATTTATAATGAGCTATAAAGGAAATATAATGGAAAGATAATGAGCTATAATTGGAAGATAATTAATGAGCTGTAATGGGAAGCACACAAACAAAAGAAAAAAAGAAACTGCTATCTACTATTTTTGTTTTATTTATACGGGAATACGTTTGATTAAATCGGATACTCCTACTATAGTTTTTTTGTTTTATTTATACGGGAATACGTTTGATTAAATCGGATACTCCTACTATAGTTTCAATCACATCGGGTGACCTTTTTCAAAGAGTGAAAACAGAGCCCGACGCTCGTGCAGCTGCGTCCTGCTTAGCACTCAGTGCTATCTGATTTAATTAAACGTGAGTATTCCAGTTTAAATAAAACAAAAATGTGTTTAAACCACGTCAGTTTTCATAATAAAAAATGCTATCAACTAGTTATCAAGACATTTTTTTTTCTTTCTAAAGGACTGCTGCTTTTAAGCATTGTTACGAGACCGCGCCTTCAAATGAACATTTCCTTGTGCAGGTGTTCAAGCTGAAAGGCGCGGACAGGAAGCACAAGCAGGACCGCGAGAAGGTGATGCGGCGGCCGCGCCAGGACCTCGACAAGTACCAGCCCGGCTGCGAGGCCACCGTGCTCACCACGGTCAGTATCGCGGACTAGGCTTGCGCAGAATGTGTCACTAAAATGAAAAGATATATACGTAACTTTTCATTAAAAGAAGTACTTCACTCATATAGTTCACTAGTCCAGTTGATCATTTGTAATGATTTCGCCATTCGATACGTAACAACTAAGAAGATACGTTTACGAACGAAAACAGTGCGCTTACTATGATTGCTTCATTTTATATCCAAGCTCGTACAAACGTGTTTGTAAATTGTACATTGCTCTTTTCCTTACTAGTTCAATATTAGCTATTTTGTATAGCAAGCAATGTACGACAAAAGTTAGAGGACTCCTCAAATCGTTCTCGAACTATCGTAATAGGTAACCAGAGGACCGAACGCAACGAGCCAAAGATTGAGTGAAATAGACAATTACTTCAGTACCTAAAACAGAGCGTGATAGCATTATCTATCCTTCCTCACTGGGCTCGTTCGTGTCTCATCGTTCGCGACTTCGCGACGTCGAGTGAACTAAACAGCTGAACTAAGAAGTAGCTACATTTTAAGTAGTGAATGAAGGACGAACACAGTTGAAGTAGTCAACACGGCTATCGCGGACAACACAACAGTTTGTTCCCCGAGTAGGGAATATGCATGCTATTTATTTATTAATTCATAAGTCCTAGCTTTACAAGTTGGTAGGTTGGTACAAGGAGCTTTTACTGCTAGAACTTGCCATTATAGGCGTATGAATATAAAAAAGTCAGTAGGTATACAATGCACATTAACCATACATTAATAATTTTAAAAAAATATGCGTATTCAGCTGTCAAATGTAAATTATAGCTGTCAATTTCAAAGTCAATGTCAAATATTTCCTATTGCATTATAATGTTTTCGGTAATTGCTGGGTAATTGAGATAGTCAGAGACTTTGTAAAAACAGTGATCCAATAGATACTCAGACAACTTACGTTTGATGTGTTTCAATTATTGAAAATAATAGGATAAGTGGAGAGTTTAACTGAATCTGATGTTTACATCGAAAAAATAATTGAAATCGGCTGGTGAAGTTCTGAAATATAAGCGTACAAAGTATTTGGGAGGTATTTCATCTGTCCCTTTCTAGCAAAACACGTGCTAGTATAGAGTTTGTTTGGAATCGTGAACTTTGACGTTATAAACCTAGTATAGTGCCCTCCCTGTCTAACATGAAACTAAATTGTTTATAACTTCGTTATTTGTGCACATATTTAAATTTTACTTTCGATGATTTGTTTTGTTGCGAGTCAGCTCTTTTGTGAGTCAATAAAAGAAAACAATGCATATTTCCTATTGTATGACAGTAACAGTATCATAGAGTAAGTAAATACTACGTGGACAGTATGTTCAAGTTATTTTTATATCTATTTGGAATGTACAGCGCATCCAACCAACCAACCAACTTCAACATCGAATACCCGGATGACATTTTCATATTTTCTAGTCAATTTGATTTAAAAACCAAACTACTGAACCGATTTCGATAAAATTTATATGGGACCACCTCTGAAGTATTACCTACCAAACAAAAAAAAAATCATCAAAATCAGTTCATAATTGGCGGAGTAATCGCGTAACATACATACAAAAAAACATACAGTCGAATTGAGAACCTCCTTTTTTGAAGTCTGTTGAAAAGAGATGGAGTTATCGCGCTCTAGTCACAAAATTCAATGCTATATAGATGCTACTAAAACGACGAAATTAATCACAATGGTATATTGAGCTAGCTATTGAGGTATATAGAAATAATTGTTACATAATTAGATGATAAAGTAGTTGTTGTTTTTAGTTATTCCTGGCCATGGATACTAGTCCTTCAGCCGAATACATATTTCTTCATTGATCCTTCCTACTCCAGTTAAATGAGTCATAGTCACAGTCCAAGTCACACACAGTAACTCAAGTTTAATAAATAAAGGTTAAAATCCTAATGCAAATACCTAATGAGATAATGATAATGTAAATGAGATAAATCAAATTGTAAAAGAAATTTAAAAAAAACAACGTAGGCCCGTAAAGGATGACGTAATTAACGCGTAATCATGCGCACGACGCGTTGAGATGATGTTATCAGATGCAATGCGCACGGCTCGATCTGAATCTGAGTTTACTCTGACCTTAGCCACAACTGATTTAATAGTTTTTACACTTTACAGTAGTAAGCGTCGTTTTAACAACGTATTTAATGTACCTTCGTAACGACAGTATAGCTTGGCAAAATAATCTGGAACCGGTTTTTTTAATGTCCTGGCAATACTTTGTAAAGTGGGGAGTTTTTGGCGGGAACGCGAAAAAACATGACACTGCATTGCATTATTTTCCAAAACTTGTGCTTTTTCGAGTGTTAATAAAAAAAAATGTGGCGTTTATTCATTAAGTGCTGACTTACGCGAATGAGTGTGGGCAAGTGATATAATGACAATAGACAATAGACAATATTTTATTTGTAGAAGAAAACACATTTCGTACACAAGACAAGACAATGGTAAAAGATATAGCCTTTTCGTGTTGTCTCCGAAGGAGCTTGTAGTAAAGTTGCCACTACTTTACTAGGACATGATTGGACTTGACCGTGAATGACTGTGTGTGAGTTTGATAGTGAAAGTCACACACAGTAAGTCTTAGTCAAACTTTGACTAAGACTCGTTTGACTAGACAAAGAAAGTAAGATCAGAAAACTTTTTGTGTATTGCGGCCATTTGCGGCTGAAGGACTACATCTATCGGCAAGTTTTTTTTTTAAATCACGTCTGTGGGGGAATTCATCCAATCCATTTTCTAGGCCGTACCTACCTATTACAGGTTTACTAGTATTTAGAACTATTTATGTTTGTGGCGCCCCAGCTATAATTTATTTCTCGTCTTTTTTGCCAAGCTATACATATTTCTGAGATTTCTCTCTTGACGGTACTGTTTTTTTTTGTGTTGTGACGTTGACAGCTTACGTCACAGGTTAGCTTTCATCATCAAAGATGACTTGGAAATTACTGTGACCTTTGACATGTCCATTTACGCATTGCATTTTCACCACAGTAAGTATATACATATTCAGTCTTACTTAAAAAAACTTCACAACCGTTAATCACTGCTTAAGATGCTCTGCCATCTTCTCTCTGACGTGAAGTATAACATACAAGAACAAGACAGAGAAGTTTAAGCAGTGACTAAGCTCCCATATACATACCACCATATAGCTCAGCGGTAGCGTGTCTGCCTTCAGAGCTGTAGGGCGTGGGTTCGATCCCCACCCAGGCCAAACATTTATGTGACGAACATAAATGTTTGTTCTGTATCTGGGTGTAGTATGTATTATAAGTATGTATTTACAAAAAAATAATAGTATATAAGTATTCTATCAGCTATCTAGTTACCATATTACAAGCTTTGCTTAGTTTGGGGCTAGATGGCGCTGTGTGAAAAAATGTCCTGCGATATTTATTTTATTTATATTTTATTTATTTAAGAGAATTAAGATTATTTTAGGTAAGGCTGATTAGCTCTGTGATTTACACATAGTATTTTAAGGGGCTGCTATACGGTCCGGTACGGGGCTTTACGAAACCTAGGTCGCACTTTGATTTTCTGGATTTTCTCAATCAAGTTTTTCTTTGTTGACAGTTGTCTAACGATGCCCTTATGCCGCCACCGTCTTTGGTCACCACATCGCCACCATACTCCCCTGAATTGTGGTAAGTACCGCTCCTAACAACATGTTTGTTTGTCTGTAGAGGTTCTTTCTGAAATCAGAAATTAACGACAAATTCGCACTCACCTTCGCCATGGTCCTTGGACCGCCGTGCCGCACCGCCGTCTGGCCAACGAGAGAAAATAACATTTTATTTCGAATTTAGCCCTATTCCTGATGCTGGTCCAAAATCCAGCTTATATACTCTGAGATTATACGGTACGTCTACGATGTATTCAAAGCCTATTATTCCCACCCGATCCTATATGCGACGCGGCCTATTGCTGGCGTTGAACCTCCTTGGTACGAGAACTACAAAAATAACTTACTGGTTGAATACAAAGTACTTTGTGTAAAAAAAAATGAGGCTATCAGTCAGTTTTTTTTCTTAGTCATTGGCATCGCACGTTGTGCATTCTGCCAGTGTCAAGTTTATGAATTTTCAAGTTTTTATATTTAAATCAAGTCAATTATGTCATTAAATCACAGTTAGTCACACGAAATTAGTCATAGTCGAGTCCCAAGTCATACCCTAGTAAAGTTGTGGCTACTTTACTAGTTATGAGCTTCTAGGGAGTTGTGAAAACAACACGAAAAGACATGTTTCACCACATTATATTACTTGCCCACACTCGTGCATATAATTCAACACTCAATGAATAAAACACCGCCATTAATCATTAAATCGCGAAAAAACACAAGTTTCAGAAAATAATAGAATGCAACGACATGATTTTTCCGTGTTCCCGCCAAAACTCATATCAGTCAGTGTCAACTATTAACATCTTGACTAAATAGTGTTGTGCGTTTATCGATATCGATTATAAAAATATGTAAGTACTTTTATAAAGTAAGCTTTTTGAAATGTTCAAATTTAAAACTTTTTTTTTAAATCATATCGTTTTAAAAACTGCATCTGTAGTCTGTAGGTGAGGTTTGATAGCTTGAAGATTGCAAATATAAATACACTTCGCATAATAATCTAACAAAAATAACGGGAAGTCTATTATGGTTTCTTTAATGATTATTAATCTTATATTTCTTCTCTATAGCGCTGTGTGAAAAATGTCCACCAATATTTATTTTATTTTGATTTCTATAAGTACTAGACTAACTAAAACCGAGGAGTAATCCTACTGGTGGAACCATATTCCGTCCTTGCTCTAAATGGCTGCTCACACACACGCCACTTACGCCTACTTCTTGTAAAGCAACCGACACACGTGCTTTTACTGTAAATTTGGGAACTGTCTGTCTCAGTTGGAGCCGGATTGTAGCAAAAAGAAAATACAATCAGTATTTTGCCTTTTGCTTTAGTCTCACTTGTTTTTTTTTAAATTTAAGGATATTGTTTTTTCTGACACCATTAATGTTTGCATATTGTTCACACGGTTAGAGTAATTAGCTATTAAATAGGGCTGCGCAAGATGCAATGTTGGTTGCTCAACTCGATGAGTCGAGGATATTGTCATAATGAAATTGAGTGTCGAGCTATGTACGGGACGGACAATCACATATCGGAAAGGAATAAGAAGATTGTTTGGAGAAAACAACTATTTTTAAAGCGAGAGAGTTTCTTTGAATCCAGAGTGTAGCGAAGGATTCTAGAGTAGAATCCCGAGCGTAGCGAGGTATTCTAAAGTAGAATCCTGAGCACAGCGAGGGATTCAAAGTACTCGAGCTTAAAAATAGTGTTGATCCCGAGGTAAACACTCTGCTTTGTATGCTCTATGAGAAAATAAGTAAGTGCAATGTTAAGTTATGAATAAGAATAGTACCTACGTTTATTTCATTCTCACTACTCACTCTCACTTCTTTTTTTTATTGAGGAAGTTACACTGAGCTAAAATAAAACAAAATAAAATCCGAATTTGAGTAAACAATTACGAATGTCCGTGGTTGATCTCTTTGGTGGTTGGAACTTTTACTAACAATATCCACTTTCCAAATTCAAATCACCGCCCGGAAAGCAGAAAAGAGCTAATTTCTGCCCTGTTTGCGAGGAACAAAGAAGACATTTTTGAATAGATGTGATCAAAAGAATATTATGGTCATGATAGCGATTTACACTTACATGTGGATAGTTTTTTTTTCAGACATTTCGCTTTGTTTGGCTTCTACCTCGCCTTGCTACGTCTGTGTTATGTGATTTTTTTATCGTACATTATTGGATTGCTTTCTCCCGGCCAAAAGATGGTACGGAATTCTCTAATATTTTAATGTACGTGTTTATTTTTGTATTATCCGCTATAGCCTAAATATTTGACAGGTTTGGCAGCACTCGGTAACGTTGAATTTGTCTTCATGCTCTGAAAATTAGGTAATGTGATACATTTTGCATCTGCTTTTTGTCTCGTTTTTGCAGTCTTGTTATTACGGGAATCTCATTACCGTCGGTATCAAATTTGGACTTGCCATCTTGTTTTATGCTATTTCTTTACTTGTCCACAACCTCTTTAAAATTAGACCGATGAATTGTAACAATTGACATGTCATGTGAGTGAGACAGTTTCAGGCTGATTGGACGTGTTATTTGATAATTGATAGTCATAGAAGGTCACGTGACTGTTTTATTTCTTTACATACTAGATACTTAGCGGTCATGCGATCAAAGCATAACTTGTTTTTCTTATAGACCGTCTCCAAATAAAGCTTCACAAAGATTTTATATTATACGTTGGTTTTTTCGAGTGAAAGCTTCTTTTTGAACAGTCAATATTTCATTTTTGAGACAATGTATTTCTTTCCAAATACTTGACGTAGAATAAAGCATGTGACAAATTAAACATAAAACAATTAAAAGAACGGGAAGTAAAACAAGTTTTTGACCTTATCTAGCTAGATGTTTTATTAGTTCCTAGTCATAATAGAATTCTGTTGATCCAGAACCGGATAAATGTGAGTGAGCAGTTTGAACAGTCGTTAAGGATTCGTAGCATTGTGGTTATGTCCTTCTTATTCTTACCACTCTCAAGTTTAAAATCTATTCTGACATATTTACTTATTTACTAGTGGTTCAACCACCTCACATTTCCCCGAGTTCCCATTACTGGTAAGCTTACCATCTTCGATCACACTTTATTTGGCAACTCGTGAGCGGTCGTCAAATACCAAGCCGTAAAATAATCCACGCCATTTAGATCTTTGGTCGGAATGAACGAACTTAATTGTCACATTCACATGCCATTACTTGCTGCATGCTGCAAAATGCCGCTAATGGTCGCAATAGATCAGACAAGTAACCGTCGGATGTTGCCAAATGAACCGGTTTAATCCAGACTTCGGCACAAATCCTAACGAGTGAACCGGTCACGAGAATTGTTGCCTGCGATACTTACTGACTGAGATTTCGGACGGAAGGTTTTGGTTTCCGCACGCGTCAGCTTATGTTTGTTCCCCATCTCGTTTTGCCCTTGCACCTGCTTAAGATTAGACACCTAATTTTCCGATTAAATATTTTTTTATATAGGTAAATTCAATCGGAAGTCGAACGTAACAATGAAACGGCAAAGAGTTATCCTATGTAGGCTTCTGCTCTACAGAAAATCTTTTTCAGGGAATAGATCGATTAAGTATGCTTTTCTTTTATATTTTGAATTTTAATTCTTCGGAATCTATGTGAACTTTTCAGAAGATTTAAAGATTTTAAAGTGAAAGTTATTATATAAAAATAACGAATAACGAAAATACAAATCAAAATAAATACTTCATTAATTGAAATTTCTAATTAGGAGTTTTTTTGTAAAAGATTTATAATAGGGTAGATGACTGATGTTTATATCGTTGAAACCAATAGCTTTGGTGAAGAATTTAAGTAAATATAGTATGTTTATTGAACAAATTATTGAAATCGGTTATTAATGTTCTGATATATAAGCGTTTAAAGTGTTTGTTGTTTCACGTTTGACGTCACGCCTTACTTGTCAGAATATAATTTATATGGCGTACTGAGAAGCGACTTCACGATTTGCGGTTTCGCCTCTCTGTCTAGCATGATATTAAAATGCTTATAAGTTGCTTATTTTTGATCAGATTTTAATATTTTTTTCATTAATCATCTATATTTATGGGCCACATTTTAATAGGACAGTAAAAAAAAACCAGTCATCTAGCCTATTCTATATGGATTCCGTGAAAAAAAAAACGACATTTAAGAATACTGGTAAGAGTACTGCCCATCACTATATAAATATTTCATGAATGAAAGTTAGAGATGCGACGCATCATTCAACGCCGGCCTGCTATATTTGCCACTCGATTGTGACTTCAAATTGTGGATTTTGGTTACATATGACTTAAAGCAAAAAAGTTTCCATGGAGAATTACAAAAATAAAAAATACTACGCTAACACTTGTTTTTATTTGCGAATATAAAAAAGGATACTTCGTCATCTTTAAAGATAAGTTTCCACAAGATTAAAAAAATTTATAGATGAGGTATTTATTCAAATTATAAAAACACAGACACACAATCATCTATCCCATCAATAAGTTCAAATTCTAAAATAGAACAGAAGTACTTCTACGAGGCCCGCACAATAGAGGGCCGTAATACCCGCATCCGTAACTATATGAACTCCGGAATTGAATAGGCAATGTCCTTAATCGTCTTATTTACCACGTTGATTGCTCAATGAGCACCAATTGCGGCCCTTTAGACTAGATCTGAGGGATATTTATAGATGCATCAGATGTTGTAAGACGTATAATAAGATGTGATTACACCGACCTAGTTGTTGAAATTCATAATCATAGCTATTAGTCTTTTGGTGATGTCGTCATCATGACTCTCATGGCCGTGACCTAGGATTTGACTTGCCGTAAAGTCCTGCGTTGTGCGCCGTTTACATAGACCGTTTCCTGTAGATTCCTGATTTTGTATAATAAAACGAGCCATACTTTTGCACAGTATACCTCAAGTTATTATACTGATTCGTTTAAAGTTGGCAATATTTGAAACGCTACCTATTTTCATCATGTTACCTTATAAGAAATAAGTAAGTCTGTATAAAACTACCCTGTCAGTGGTATGACAAACAAGCAATTTACCCTTCCTGTCTTCCTGTCAAAAGACCGCCGCAACGCGGCGTGGCACAGCGCTAAATTATAAAAGCAATTTACTCTGGCTTGCTATTTCGTCTTTAGTTCGATAGTATACGTTCTTAATTATTTCAAGAGGTGAGAATCAATGCATTTATTTTAATATTATCTTTGCAGAATTTTCTTGTCGCCCTGTTGTTAATCATCATCTTCCATATCCATCCTTGCTAAGCATTATGTCTTTCTTACTCTGCATTGCCTTTTTCTTGTACTTACTGTCTAAATTCTCACGGTTGAAGAACCAACGCTGCCCCCTATTACATTGCTTCCATCACCATACTCATAATCACAAAAAAATAATGAGTTGATGTTGTCAATGCTCTCACCTGCTCTGTTATAAGTGTAAACTTAAACCTATGACCTATACTAGATTATACGCAATTTTCTTGTTTACAATATGCTACAAATAGGCTACAGTATTTTCTTACATTCCCGTCTCCCACTACGTTATCTTCTTTCTTAAAACGAATTCGACCCTATGACCTCTGCCAAACACGCCACTCCCACACTTTCATATTGCACTCGCCTATATTTCATAGCTATATTTAGACGGAGAGTGAAGCTAGCAATAACCCGTTCGTACTAGATTGCTTGTCGAGGAAATGCCGGTACAGGGGCCGGTGCAGTTGATCTCATGACTAAGGGTAATGAACCCATCGCTTGTACTGTTACTGTTGGTTACATAGCATAGCTATAGGATACAATATAACAGATATAATGCAAATAAAGATGAAGATTACAGTTATGATGGTCCATCATTACATGAAGACTTATCTCATTTTTCTCTGAATGGCTTATTATTGTGTGCTGCACAATCGTTCGTTACACACAAAATGATCGAACTAAGATTCTGAGACCCCCGATCTCAGAATCTAGGAGAGCAAATCGGTGTAATGTTTTCAGCTGAAATTCAGTCATTCCTCATTATTTTAAACTCTATTCTATATGGTTTTAGTTTTTGTTCTTCTAATGGAACGTTGTTACTGTCAAATTGTAACTACTTATTTATGTTGTACCTACCTATAGTTCGTTATCAGAACAACAGGTAAAATTCATTTGAACCGGTTCGCACCCGATCGTCTCGGAACACGCCTGTATAGATTAGTTAGGTCACTTGTAATTGTAATACGTGATTGTAATTATTCCATCTCTGAATTGTTGTTCGTCATGCTTACACGTAGGTATGTGTAAAAAAATATCATAATTGAGAAATTTTCTTGTTCGTCATGCTTACACGATGTGTCAAAAATTATCTTAAATTGAGAAATCATGATAACTTTTCGTGATCATTGCTCTTTGTTTTTTTTTTAGTTTCACAGTTGTTATCTTTTGTTTACTCATTATAGTCGGTGAATACGCTGATATCAAAGCTCGGGATTCGACTATTGTATGACAATTTTAGTATTGAGTTATTTTTAAAATATAAGTGTCGTCTGTGTTATTGATTAATTGCTTTTTATCATGTGGGGCACAAGATCCATTCAACGTGTGTTGTATATTTTATCACTATGTAAACAGAAATCATTTTTATGTGTTTTGGTCTAAAATTAACCGCTATCTGCGCTGGAACGCCGCCAGGTGCAAAGTGGCCTAGTGGCGTTTTGCTGATAGGTAACGAAAGCGTGTTAATCGAATGAGTTTTTTGTGATATGCATAATAAGGTTGGCAATTGGCAGCGAAATTAGCAATATTAACAGCTACAAAATATTTGCTAACTTTTAGTAATCTGTTAAATAAAAACAAGGAAATCTTGCTTGCTCCATTATGTGAGATGTCTACATATTTACGAAAAGTGAAGCCACATAGCTCAGATGTTTTGTGTAATTTTCAATATTATCTATCACAACACAATTAAATAGATTACAAAACAGAGCTATTACGAGTAATTTCGCTATTTTATGTTAATCAGAAAGAGTGCTTCTCTCATATCTGAAAAAAAAACCAATAAATAATGAGGTTATTAGCGAAATAAAGTTGACCACACTTTGCATACGCGTAATTTTTGTGTGTATCCATCATGTATTTATTATCTTGTTTAAAGCTTTTCAGCTGCAGCTGGTCTTCTATGCTTACAAATTTTTTGGTGAATTCGTTGGTAAACTATAGGCGTCACGTTGTCTCACGCTTTGTATTCTATTAAAGCAGTTTTACTAAAGGATACTCGTACAGCTGCATGTATCCAGTTGTCTAAATAATCACCCGTGTCAATTGATTATCCCCGCAAAAATTGTAAGCGCTTAGCATAAACTGGATCTAACTACTTGCAACGGATGTGGATGACGCAGAAGTTTGCCACCCTTTACTAGAACATGATGTTGATTTAAGCAATTAAAACAAAGTTAAAAGTAGCCAGCCACGACATTTGGAATCTCACATTACAAGGTAAACATTTTGGAGGTTGAATCGTTAGGGTATAATTAAAAATAAACTTGAGTAACTGCGCCAGCGCCTAAAATGCACTGTCTTCGTGACGTAAACCTGTATGTACCTAACCTTTTCTCTATTCACAAGCCACACCACTGAAGCCGTTTCACTGTTATTGTTCTCTTTAACTTACTCACATTATCATCATTTTCTGCCCGTGCTTGTTCTTTGTGAGCCGACGTAGACGCCTATTTCATTTCTGGCGCTTACTTAGTTAGTACTTGTGTAATCTTAAGCCAATGTTTCCATCTTTTGTAGAATAAGTCATCAGAAAATAAATAGATAAAAATCTGCAAAACTAACGCAATGCATTGTTCGTTATGCTTTTAGACGATTTCTCAGAAGTTTTTTCATAAATACTACGATCGTATGTTTTGAACTGGAAAACTTAATTGAAGCCAGCTTTCAATAGTCTGTGTGCACTGTGCACAACTGGAATTATTTGTTTACAGTGTTACACGTCAATAGTGGACGGTCACACTATGAGTTTGTGACTAAACTAATTATCCAGATGCTACTATACGTTAGACGTTGTCTAAGGTCTGGAGATGGACTGCGTGAGCTGTGTGGTTGCTTTTTTGTTTACCGTGAGTCAGAGTTATTATTTTTCCTGTGGTTTTTTTGGCATTGTTCATTTCTGTTGTTTATTCCAAAATAAACTAATAAAACTGAACTTCGTCCATTAGTAATTATTAATATCTGCTAAGTTAAAAACTTGTTAGATACATTGAAAATAATCATCATTTCAATGGAAAAACAAAGTTAATGTATTTCTGGTCGCTGTCTTGCTGTGGTTCTTTTCAATTGCATGTATCTTGTTAGAATATTTTGTTCTCTTTCGACGAATTTTAATGCACTGTTGATTGGACAAGAAAGTTTAGGTTTCCTCATGTAGGGTAGATAATATTTAATTAATTGTTTCTGTCTGTTTCCCAGACTGTTAAACAAATTCCGGTTAAACAAATTCCCCTGTTAAACAAATCAAAATTAACTGAATACGAATGGAATAATGTCGTTAATTAAGAACATAAAATAAACTCCGGTTTGCAGTTAAAATTCTGACGAAACATAAATTCTGCATTAACTATTGTGTAAATACATCACTCGTCTGTTCTGTTCAGTAATCAATGAAAATGATTTATGTCGAACTAAGTCATAAAGTATACCGGTAACATAAACCGGATTGTCGAGCCGTAAATAGAAGCGTGTCACATCACTACAATGACGCGGCGCGGCCGCTCGATGCACCGACCGTAGCCGGCCGCGGCCTCCGCGAACCGACTCGAACCGGATTCGGGCCAATCGCGGCGCCCGCTCTACTAATGTCAATCTAGCGACCAATCAACGCTCAGTCGAATGCGCTCCTTCGCTCGCTGCGTACTAATTTCAATTCGGTGTTTATTTTTCATTGATAAATCTTTGATTTCGCCCTCGCGAACCGGTCTAATCCCCATTTAGTGACTTTGTGCAACCGTGACTGCATCCGCGCCATTTGCCGATCGCTATTCCTGTGTCGTGGCCGTTGAAAATAATGTTGGACAAGTGACTGTTCGATACAGTTTCTATTATAGTTTCGTGTCGTGTAAAGTCATCACAAATGGTTGTTGTGGCGGATCGTGGTGAAGCTATGGTGGTATCGTGCGGGCGCTCCTACCGCGTCGGGTCTGGTGCCTTCATCTTCTTCAACCTGACACGCCAGGATTATAGCTGACCAGAAGACAATAATGCTCGTGTTCGAGCAGAGACTTAGTGCTCGCCATTCTGGCCGTGGGATATACCTACAGGCGCGACTGGTACATGGGCTGGAAGCCCGTGGCTGGCGTATGAAGTTTTCCCTCCTCAAAGCCGAGGTGGAAATAGACGCTGATCAAGAGACGTACATCGAGTTGGCGCGGAGGTTCAGAGCAGCAAACGTGCAAGTTCGACGTCGCAGATTAGCGTAAATATCCAGATTTTTCTGCCTTAATCTCGATTGAGAATTAGGCGTCGATGGCGTATTCGAGCGATGCCATTTGTAGTAGCTTTACCTAGTAATTCATACATGTTTTTCTGAAATTGTAATGGGACTAGTGGTACCTACCTTCGTTGAATAATTAAATCAAATAACATGATTCTGTTCTGTGCTTATGATACAGTGAAAAATTATTAAGTTGGTAGCTACTAATACCATTAAATACCCAGTAGAAGAATTTCTGTGCAGATAAAGTTCTGATACTCAATGATAAACAATCTAGGTAGCACTGTGGCCTTGAAGTGAATAAAAATAAGATCTAGGTACCTATTTGTATTGAATAAAACAGCTGATTTGACTTGAGGCCAGTCAGCAGCCACTGTTGTGAATTTTTTGAAGATAGAAGTCTAGGTGTTACATATTTGAGTGAATCTGTTTCTTCTAGTAAGTGAATAGGCTGCTTCTAGACAAGCTTGTTCCATCATAGACCTCATCGCTTTAAATCAGGCGGAATGGAAGTCAAATGCAAGCCCAAAAGACTATTGGAAAAAGTTTTATTTGCTAAAAAATAATTCTGTTATGAATGACATTTTAACTTTTTGTCTATTAGCATGATCCTAATATTGAATAGTAGTTTTACTTCCTCAAACTAACACAGTTGGTAAAATTTATAATGACATTAAAATAAAACATGTTGACTGATTTCCTGATTTGATAAGCATTTATCTATGATTGTAACACCCGATGGGCTTCCTGTTAGCTGCTTGTTTACATGTTCATGTTCACTGAATAAATTGTGTAACTAGGTAAATCAATTTCCATTTTAAAGTACTTTGTAAAAAAGACTAGCTACTCGCCCTGGCTTTACAGAGGTGTATTATACAAAATACAAATACATGCAGCTTCTAGAACAAAATTAAATGCTAGAAAATGCTAGAAAAAACCATATCAGTCTGATTTGTAGGTAGATTTGAAGTGCACAAACTTACATGTGAAGTGACACTTACCACCAGGCGAACGTCCCGCTAGTCTTGTCACTTGAACGTATATAAATCTTATAAAAAGATCTCTATTGAAATTGGCTGTCTGAACTACACAATAGCATATCTGTTCTAGAAAAATCCAGCACACATTCTAATGGCACTGCTTGTAAAGTCTACATATAAAGCCACAATCATCCACTTAACATGACAAATGCGCCTTGAATTGGGGTGGTTATGTCATTCCAAATATAGAACGAGAGCCTGATAGGTACGTCCAGTACAATTTCGGTACGTATCCTGCAGCACTGGAAATGGACCATTATGCAGGCTCAGATTTAGATGGCCCCTCCCCTTTAGCAAGGATTCTTTTCGGTAGAGGATGTGTAACAAGGTCACATTATCAGCCGGAAGACGTCCACTGCTGAACAAAGTCCTCCCCCTTATTAGGGAGGGGTTGCTATAATCCCCACTCTTGGCAGGCGGCTTGGGGATATCAGAATGCTTACCACCGTTAACCGAGAGGACGCTGCTGCCCGTCCTCCGGTGGTACTGTATGCAGTTTTAAGCTACAATCTACTACAGCTAAGCTAAGCTACTACAGTACTACATTGCATTATAAACATAAAAATTATTACGGAACACGGACGAGAAAGTGGCTGGTGCCTAGGATATGCAATGATTTGCCAGATAATTTTGAGAAACAATTTATAAACAAATCTACATTTAAATTAGCCTTGAAAAAACCACTGTTAAATAGAATATCTATGTAAATAACCCGTGTACCTATAAGTTAACATATATTGAGTTATAAGTTTATTTATCGCTAAAATGTCAATACCTACTCCTACATACTCGTAGTAAATAGTAATGAATATGAGAGTCGATGTCTGCCTACAAACTGCTATGCAGTTTGGCAGAGTTATAAATTGAGCTATGTAATTAATTCTCTAAGACAAAATAAACAAAAAAAAAAAAAAAGACTTACCCAGGTCCCTAACATCACAAGGTTACATACTTAGTAATAATAGCCTTAATTTCGGATTTAATTCTTTATTTAATGATATGCGAGCAGCATTATGCTGATGTGCCTCTGTATCAAACAGTGTTGAAATTCAGTATTTGTCTGTTAAGTCTATCTTCTCCTTTATTATCCATTTATCCAGACTGTTCATAAATGCATTTAAGGTTTTCGATGAAACCACATTATCAGGCAACCTGCAGTGCGAGTACATCGTCTACGTAACGACTCGACTCGATCTGAAGTTGAACATATTTAATGTCAAAATTAAAGCTGTCCAGGGGCTGTACCGTGAACTGCTTATAGCAGGACCGAATACGCTCAGCTGCCGACGCTGCGCGACTGTGAATTTTATCGCCTCACAATAAGGTTCGCGGTCGGCAGCTGAACCTATTCGGCCCCGCTATAAGCAGTTCGCGGTACGGCCCCATGTCATCGTTATTATATCGGGGCCATAACAATTTTAGAAGATCCGTACTAGCACTGATGTTCCTTTTACAATGTTTTATAGCTTGTGTTTTTAAAAAAGTCCTTATTTAAACTTATCAAATACCCGGTACAAATAAATCTACCAAACAACAGCATGATGATAATCATCATAAATCATCATAATCAGCCTGTCATAGTCCACTGCTGGACATAGGCCTCTCCCAAGGCACGCCACTCAGCCCGATCTTCAGCTATCCGCTTCCAACCACTGCCAGCTGTCCTACGTATATCGTCACTCCATCGAATTTCAGGACGTCCTACCCTACGTTTGCCGATACGTGGCCTCCGCTCTAGAACACGTCTACCCCAGTGGTTATCGGTTCTGCGACAGATATGACCAGCCCACTGCCATTTCAGTTTACTAATACGCTGAGCTATGTCGGTAACCTTAGTTCTCTGGCGAATTACTTCGTTCCAGATACGATCCCTCAGAGAAACACCGAGCATAGCTCTTTCCATAGCTCGCTGAGCGACTTTAAACTTGTGGACCGATCCAACTGTGAGTGTCCATGTTTCAGCGCCGTAGGTCATAACGGGTAGAACGCACTGATTGAAAACTTTCGTCTTGAGACTTTGTGGGATGGGTGACGAGAAGACTTGACGTAGTTTCCCGAATGCTGCCCAGCCCAGCTGAATTCTTCTTTTGGCTCAGCATGATGATAATATCAATGGTAATTTCCTGGGGTCTCAAACTGCACCTGTGCCATTACAGGCTCAAGCCGCCTGCCAAGCGTGGGGATTACAGCAACCCCTCCGTATAATGGAGGAGGCTTTCGTCCAGTAGCGGACGTCTTCTGGCTGATAATGTGAAGTAGGCGGAACCCACAGCGCGCGAGCTCGTCTCGCACTTGACCGGTTTTATTAATTAAACAGAGATATCATTTGTAATCTTAACCATATTAGTGAGTGCTAAGTATCTTTTCTGCTTGTTACAGTGTGACCCCGAAAGCTGCAACCAGCCCAATGGTAGTCGCCAAGTCACAGCCTGGTGAGTGGAACCCTTCTTAATAGGGTAGTGGCCATACAAACTAATTCAAACTTAATGGCGGCTGTGAAGTGCGCTGCTAGCGAGACTACGCGATTGTTCGCACTCCGCACACCTCATTTTTGCTAATGCGCAGCGTCTCGCGCCTAACTTCACAGCCACCATTAAGTTTGAATCGGTGGCAGTGGCATTTTTGAGATTAAAGTCCGGGATACACGAGGCTAGTTTTTCAAGCCAAGATAGCAAGGTAGTGTTAGAACGCTAGCTAGCAGCTTTGGCTTCATAGAAATGAAGCTAGTTCTGTTTACACGTAGCCAAAGCTGCTAGCGTTCTATCTCTATCTTGCTATCCTGGCCTGCAAAACTAGCCTCGTGTATCCCGGGCATTAAGGAAAACAAAATTGCGCCAAATTATGGTACATATTGCCAGTGCCGTAAATAGAGCGGTGCCAGCGGTCAGTCTGCTTACTCCTGGGCCCTGTTTTATAAAGCTACAAGTCTTGTACATGTAGTGAAAAACTGGCAACACCGCAAAAAATATCGAGTACGGCGTTATCTAAAGCTACAAGCCAACCAGTGTACAAACTACAAGTACAAGCACTTGTATGTAAGTTAAAGACAAACCATCTACCTGTAACTGGTAACTTGTTACTGTACAAGAAGCTAGTACAATTGTAATCTTGTACTTGTAGCTTTATAAAACAGGGCCCTGGTGCTAAACATAAGTATAAGTGTGTTAAATAAAACTGGCTTTTGTCAGCTTGTCACTGCTATTGGCTCAATTATAACTTACATTCTTTATTTCAGCAATTCTCGCGTCATCCAACCAAATGAAGCCACTTTACTGCCAAGAGTGAGTATTTGAATCTTTCTATATTAGACATCGAGCATTTACTATTGGAGGTGGCAAGCCAAAGCGCATACCCCTCTGCCAAAATGTGTTGTTTTATAGTACCTGCCAGATGGAATGGCATTAGCGGGCATTGACCTTTCGGTTGTTCAATCAGGGGTGACAAACATAGATATCTGTTCTGTGCCTGGTGTTGGTCTATGTCTACTCTCCGAAATCCGTATCCGAAATGGCCGATACACAAGCGACGATCCTAACGATCACGTTCAAAATTACCCTTTTCCCAAAATTACCCTTTCCCCAAAATGGTCCTTCCCCGAATTTTTTTTTTTGTAGTGGTAGGACTCTACTGCACAGTCCGCCTGGGGAAGTACCACACCTTTGCCAGTTATTGAACCGTCAAGCAGTACTGTGCAAGCATTACTGTGTTCCGGTTTGAAGGGAAATTACTGGGTATGAATAGATTTAACATCTAATATCTCAGGGTGACGAGCGCAGTGCAGCGCGGCGCAGGATTGTGTTAGCAAGTTCACAATTGTAGCACTGCTACTGTTAGTGGCAGGCGCGACGCTTACCACCAGGCGAACGCCTTGCTCGTCTCGTCACTTAATTGTATAAAAAAACCCTTTCCTGTGATTTCCGTTTCGCTCGCCTTAGCAATGACGAAAAGTGATTTCGGAAACGGACATTTTGAACCTGAACGGATCCTACTTCTATGCTTAACGATTTGTAGCCGAGTCTTTAGTACCTACTCTTGGAAGGGACATCCAAGACTCCTACTTAAATGCTACCTTTTTTTATACAATGGGAGTGTCTACACAGGCGAGATGTTCCCCTGGTCAAGCATCACGCCTGCCCATAACGGTATCAGTGCCAGAATGTGAACTTGCCAACAAAATCCTACGCCGTACTCCACTGCGCTCGTCACCCTGACATAATAGATGTCAAATCTCTTCACGCCCCGTAATTTCTCTGGTAACATCGCCCTTCAAACCGGAACAGTGTAATGCTTGCATACTTTTGCGGTTGAATAACTGGCAAAGGTGTGGTACTTCCCCAGGCGGACTCTGCAATAGAGTCGTACCACTACAGTTGTGTGGTCACAGATCATATAGTCTTTGGTTTTGGTGTTGCATGAGATACGTCATCTGTTGCAGCAGCAGTGAGATGAAAGTGAGCTCTCCGCCGTGCCACTCGCCCGGCGCCATCTTGCCCGATCTGCCGCAGCCCGCAGACGATGCGGACAAGGTAACATGCACCACAGACTCGTCATTAGCCTGGAGACGTCCACTGCTGAACGAAGGCCCCTTTAACCAACGCATTGTACGACAACCTGCCATTTCCATCCATCGGTTGCCCGCGACTTACAGTGTTGTCGGTCCAGTAGCCCTACTTACGATGCGGCTACACCACAGACTATTACATAATAAACAGGTCGACTCAACGAGCATGTATGAAAAGCCAGTAAAAACGCATCCAAACATAGTTGAATCACAATATATCTATTAGGGGGGAGGCCTCCGTCCAGCAGTAGACGTCTTCTGGCTGATGAGTGAGTATATCTACAACTACGTCGTCATCAGCCAGATTACGTCCACTGCTGGACGAAGGATCCCCCTTAATAGGGAGGGGGGTTGCCACAATCCTCAGGCATGGCAAACAACGGTTTTTTTTCCGCAATTTAAGTACAGTAGAACTCCAATTATCCGAATTAATGGGGACCGGGACCCATTCGGATAATCGGTTTTTTTTTAAAAAAAAATGCCATTGGAGAGAATAAAAGCTACGTTTTGATATTGCACTATTTTTTTATTGAATTAAATGAAAGAAACATGAAATTTTCACATGTTTTAAATATAAATAAAATGTACTTATGTACAAGTTTAGAAATAAAAATCATTGTTTTTTAAACATCTCCGTCAATGTAAGCTGTTTTGCGGTCTTCAACCGTTTTCGGGCAGCCTGCCGTTGTGCCTACACACGCGGGGGGAAGTCAGTGTAGGCACAACGGCAAGTTAAGACAAGTCAAGTCAAGACTTGTTTGTGATTCGGATAATTGGAGTTCTACTGTATTGATCCCGTAGGAAAAGTTGTTCACAGTGATGATTACAAGTACAGTGGTGTACATGAGTACAAGTCACAGGTACGTGTACAGTGGTGTATTAAAGCCTGTTAAAAATGTCTGCTATGTGAAAAAAATGCATATGTATCACTTCCTCTGCTGAACGAATGCCTCCCCCTTAATAAGGGCGGAGGGATTCCAAAATCACCACGCTCGGCAGGCGGCATGGGGATCGCAGAATGCTCACCACCGTTAACCGAGAGGACGCTGCTGCCCGTCCTCCGGTGGCTCTGGGTGCAGTTTTATGACATAGGTTAAATGTTATTAACACTGTTGTACAATTCCTCAGAATTACGGTTTGTCTAAAGAGGCGACCGCGAACGAGACGCAGGCGTGGCTGTCGATGCACCGGTTCGCGCAGCACGCCAACACCTTCGGGAACTTCTCGGGGGCTGACCTACTCAGGTATTTCACATTGCAACTCGTCTCTCTTCGTTGGAATTTAACAGATTTCGAGCTTTTGACCGCCACGGCAGAGTCCGTTTCCTAAGGTCGAACTACCGATATGCGATGAAAAGTAGTTCGAAAATTCGATGCTTCTATGGCTCTCCGCCCACGGTGAAATCGAGGGGGAGTGTAAGCACCACCTCATCAAACTACGCCACGAGCCCTACTATATGTCACTCACGGTCACCCATTAGGCAGTTCCCCTTTAGGGTCAACCCACACGTACCACAACAACACCACATCGCAACGACAATATGTGGTGACGCAGTGGCTACGTGTGAATAGCAGCTTTTTGCAGTTGCGTTGTGGTCGATGTCGATGTGGTAGCGTTGTCGTTAGCAGTTGCGATGTGGTCGCGTCGTGTGCAGACACAGTTCGACTCTGGCTTTCATAGAGCGCGCACTGTCGTTGTATCTGCGATGTGGCCGGCGGCTATTTCACTGTGTAGCTGGTGATTGCGTTGTGGTTGCGATGTGGTCGGCATCAACCACGCGGTCGATAACGACGGCTAAATGTGGCGTGTAAATTCTACTATTTATTTTCAATACAAAATATGCGCCCGACCACGTGTTGTACGTGTGGGTTGACCCTTAAAATCAAGATGGCGGCTAACGCAGCGCTCGAATTTGGTCGCCATTTTGAATTTACACTCAAGTCCCGCACACCGTAAGAAATTTCTCTAACGCCCGTCTCGCTCGCACCAGTTAATTGTGCGCAGTGTGTTACGGTCTGTCGGGTGCCGTGCCGAATCAATGTGCGACCACTCTAAAGGCTGGTGAAATGAAATTTTGGCCTAGAGTTATTTCGCAGTTAGACCCTTTTTTCGACAACCCGACCGGGCTATAAACACCAAGTGAAACGTAAGCCTACGAGTGCTATTTCCACTGTGACTTGTGTGACAAGATAAGTTTGATTTTGTTATCAGGTTGTCGCGCGACGATATCATCCAGATATGCGGCCTCGCAGACGGCATCCGTCTGTACAACGCGCTCCACGCCAAGTGAGTCACGCAGATTGTAAACAAACATAACATACTTACCTACTAGTCTTATAATAGAATATAATAGGTAACGTACAAAAAAAACATTTTAAATAATACAGGACCACTGATATATAAGCGTTTAAAGTTTTTGGTGGAGAAAACTCCGTCCCTTTCCCACAAAACTAAAACAGCTGTCACGCCTCTGTGCGCCATACTTGTCAGCAAAGAATTTATATGGCGTACAGAGAAGTGACGTCATAATCTCCTCTCTGTATAGCATGATATTAAAATCCTTCACATTAACAGCCGGAAGACGTCCACTGCTGAACGAAGGCCTCTCCCTTAAAGGGAGGTTTAAATGCTTATAAGTTGCTTATTTTTGATCAGTTTTTCATTTTGTTTTCATTAATCAGCTATGTTTACGGGCCACATTTTAATAGGATAATAAAAAAACCCAGTCATCTAGCCTATTGATATCGATATCGGTGAACATACATACAGTCGAACATAGAACCTCCATTTTTGAAGTCGGTTAGAAAAGGTAAGCAAACATATATTCTTAAAAAAATCGCCGTTTTCTCAACAGGCACTAGTATTTGTCTATATTGAAAGTACTCGATCAATTCATTTTGAAACATTATTTTTTGTAACATTAAATTTGTAGTAGTACATGTTATTTACTAACATGAACCTCTTTTTAGGCAGCTAGGGAAAAAAATATGGATTCATTTGTTCATTCACCGTAAGTCCGTAAGGACAAAACTGTTTTTAAGTTCTTACTATAATTGGAAAATTTAACATCAAATTGTACACAGTTTTAGACAATAAAATTTATTTAATTTAACTTAATTTGTATTTTTTTTTGTCTACTTTTCAACATGGTCTTTTTGGCACTGGTTTTTCTGTCCTTCGGCTCTACCGACTCAAAATAAAACGCTTTAAAAAAAAAATACTTTCAACTTCGAATACCTGGATTACATCATCATATTTTCAAGTAATTTCGATTTAAAAACCAAACTACTGAACCGGTTTCGTTAAAATTGATATGTGACCACCTCTGAAGTATTACCTACAAAACAAAAAAGAATCATCAAAATCAGTTCATAATTGGCGGAGTAATCGCGTAACATACATACAAAAAAAAATACATACAATACATCTTTATTGTACCAATTGTGTTATTGTGTTGTCTTTATTGTTGTCTTTGTTGTACCAACAGTAAAATATCTTTAAAACTAATAATGGTACATACATCGGCAGTACAAGGGCACAACATACAGTCGAATAGGGCATTTGACTACTATTGGGAAATTGTTTTAAATATTTTCTTATTATATTTAATGCACACCACATCAATATTTCCTTAAGATATGTCGTATTTTCGGTAAAAATTGATATGAAAGTTTGAATGAGAAAAAAACGCACCATAACGCGATTTGGATCACGTGACATATCTGACGTCACACCAAAGTAAACGACAAGCGAAACGAAAGCGATCAAGGCATAGATCTAGTAAAAGGAGGGGTCAATGTAAGAAATATCTGTGGTTACTCACTTGAAAATATCTTTATTTCACTGTAATCGTGATGAAAATACACGTTAGATCTCGTTGTTTACTTCGGTGTGACGTCACAAAAGTTGCCACCAATCACAGTGTTTCGCATCACGTGACCAAACTTCAAAATAAATACATTTTATATTCGTTTTTTTTTTAATGCAGAAAATAAACTTATTTTAGTCTAAAAATAAATAGATGTGCTTTTTTACGCTGCAATTTATTAGGATTATATCATTCTGTAGCATATTTTCAATAGAGTCAAATAGCCTATTGAGAACATCCTTTTTTGAAGTCGGTTAAAAGAGGAATGTAGTTACAGTTGTGTGACGCGCGGCACGTGTTGCAGACGCATCGAGCCGCGGCTCACGGTGTACGTGTGTCCCGGGGGCGGCGGCATCTACAGCGCCCTCTACCTGCACTCGTGCCGCGCGCTCGAGCTGCTGCACAAGCTGAGGGGCATGCTGCACGACCAGGCCAAGGTAACACGTAGGGAGGTTGTACTGGTACGACTCTACTGCAGAGTCCGCCCGGGGAACTACCACACCGTTGCCTGTTATTCAAGCAGTAGTGTGCAACCATTACTGTGTTCCGGTTTGAAGGGCAATGTTACCAGAGAAATAATAAATAAATAACGGTGGACATTTTACACACAGCGCCATCTGGCCCCCAAACTAAGCAAAGCTTGTAATATGGAAACCAGATAGCTGATAGAATACTTATAATACATACAACACCCAGACACGGAACAAACATCTATGTTCGTCACATAAATGTTTGCCCTGGGTGGGGATCGAACCCACGCCCTACAGCTCTGAAGGTAGACATGCTACCAACTGAGCTATAAGTCAGTCAAAAATTCCTGGGTATGAAGATATTTGAATATCTCGGAGGAGCGCAGTACAGTGAGGCGCAGGATTGTGTTCGCAAGTTCCCAGTTCTGGCACTGCTACTGTTAGTGGCAGGCGTGACGCTTACCACCAGCTGAAAGTCTTGCTCATCTCGTCACTTGACCGTATAAAAAAGAAGACACCACTCGCACTCACATATTTCATAAAATCATTAATGCTGTTGTTTTTACATCATCTTGGGTTAGTATTAGAATGGCTAGATCGCAAAATGACTTTATCTCACTTAGGCCACAACTCAACATATCCGAGTCGCAAAATGATCACACCGCTGCTAGTCAACATCACAAAAAGGACAATTATCAATTGGACCCGATAGGTGGCACTGAGATCGAATTCTAGGCCTATTTTATTTATTTTTTGACGAACTTTGTTTTATTTAAGTCTTTTATTTTTATTTTTTATCTGTTATCAAAGCTTTTTTACGTTAACAAGATGTTGATGAGCACAGACAAAATGAATAGGGTAATATAGTACATGCAATAAATAAAATATATTTAAATAATAATGTTTGTAACTGTCCAGACTTTTTATGGCGTAGTCATTTTAGCGATTCTGATACTTGTACTTTTTGTGATGTGGACTAGCAGCGATGTGGTAATTTTGCGAATTGGACATTTTGAGATGTGGAATAGATGAGATTAAGTCAAATTGCGACTCAAATATTTTGAGATGTGGCCTAAGTGAGATGAAATAATTTTTCGATCAAGCCATTCTAATACTAACCCTTTTTTTCGCGGTTCCAAGGTTTGTTATGATGATAATGGACCATGCCATACAACATATAAAGATCGGTTTTTTTCACAGGACTGCGAGACCATCTTGGTGTCGGGCCCGAACGGCGCCCGAGTGCGTCTTACCGACGAACTAGTGCGCCATCTTCCAGACAACTCGACCTACCGCCTGGAGCGGCTCGAGGACGCTAGCAGCTTGCTGCTCTCTCCTACGGCCGGCAACTGACCAGTAATGCGACCGGCAACATCAGCTCTCATCGTACCGCCAGCAACAGCGACTGACAACTTACTTGCAGTCGGCAACAGCGACTCATGTTACATGTTGCCAGTGCTACTTGCTGTCAGCAACAGCGACAAGCAAACCTTAATTGCTGATAGCTTCTCATCGGCAATTTCCCCGCTAACAACAGGGACTGATCAGTGGCTTGGCCGTCAGCAGCAACACGTCACCAGAACCGTGTTGCCAATAACAGTAAATGCCAGCTGAACAGTAGCTGGCAAAACCTACTGATTCGCTAATCAGTATATAGCTGCCAGCTGCCAACAATGGCGATGGAGTAGTAACATATCGCCAGAAATAGTGTATTCTGTAGCTGGCAACGGCGAGCATTGCCGTCAGCAACAGCGACTAATCATTGCCGTCAGCAACAGCGACTAATCATTGCCGTCAGCAACAGCGACTAATCATTGCCGTCAGCAACAGCACCTCAACAACACTGTTGCAAGCAAACAACTGTAAAAGTCAATTAGAAAACTAATGAACGATGTAAATTTTTTTTTTTTTTTTTTTTTTTTTTTTATTCATTACAATTTTTACATACATTATTACATCATAAATAGTACCGAAAAACCACCATGGTTTGTCTCGGCACCAATCACATCGCGCTGTCAAATAAATACATTGTTTACCCTTACAACAACATACCAACGTACTATAATGCCGGCCGCGACAAGCCCAAAGCGAAGTTACCTTCAGTTTGGATCTGGCGCGGCGGCGTTGGTTCGCACGCTCTTCACACCTATCTTACCGGTTACCGGTTCTACGATTGGCGTAAACAAGTCGTTATACAGGCTGAGTTTTACAAACGTTTTGCAAGTTTGCAAATAATATAGGTAGCTAATGGAAATTAATACGACATGTAAAGTAAAGTAGCATACATTCAGTGTGTTGTTTTACACATACTCGTTTGCGTCACAAGTTATCATAAAAATATAAATGAAATATCGTATACATTTTTGAAGTGCTAATGATGCCATATTTCACATTCATGACCAAAAATAGTTTATATTTGTCTACTAGGTTCTAGGTTAATATTCTATTTGCTAATGCTTTACATATTTTAGCATTTATGTATAGACTAAGAACTACTAAGAATACTATGAATTTTAAACTGGTCATATACTGTCTGGTTGAACCATTTTCTTTTCAAACGATTGGATTTAGCTTTAGATGCAAAATACAATTGTATTATTGTATCCCCCGATGCTACTGGTAGTTAACTGTATTGATACAACTAGGATAAAACGCGATTATGGTTGCTATTGCTATTTAACTAAAATAACAGAATTCAGTGCTATGGGTTATAATTATAACCTGATTTACGGGTAAGATAACTGTTATTTTGGTAACGCGTCTGCTAAATAGCTTCTTTCGCTTTTGAAGCGTATTTTGTGCCTTATTGGAATTAAATTAAGGACCAACTTTGATTGGCTTTTAATCGAGGCTATATTAAAAAAAATAGCAGTAATTGTATGGTATAAAATAAAAAGAAATTTTGAAAGTTGCTGAAATGCACTTATGTAAAAAGGAATTGACTTAGTGTGTAAGGGAATGGAAAGGACTTCATAAGTCAAAATGTTGAAACTTCAACTACTATTGGGCGATTTTTAAACAGTCAATAAAAAAATAAGAAGCTAACTGTAGATGGCGCTGACTTTGGGCTGACCAGACGTGGCTGTCATTGTCAAGTTTTTTTTTAATGCCACAGATAAAAAATATGATGCTGTTTTTGACGGGCACGTATAGTCAGCGCCGTCTATCGGGTTGAAGAGAACTGCCTTTTTTTTGCCTGTCAGGAAATCGCCTATTTCGCATTTCACCTATCATCAACTTACGTGACCTTTTTCTATTGAAAAATATTTATCGACTGTACAAAAATCGGTTGATATTTGTGGATTTTTGGGTCTATGAATTCTTGTTTTTTTTTTCTGTTTAAAGTCGGAAGTTTGTAAAACTGATGACGTTAGTTTTTAATTAAAGTTATCTACGGCTAATGATTAAGAATATTTTCCTATTACTAGATAAATTAGTTTTCATATTGGAAATAAATGTACCAAAAATTTATAGATTTCGTAATAAATAGAGTTGAATATAATAACTATAATAAAATTATTGTAAATAAAATATAATTATGTAGGTAATCTCGTATGCTCGTTAAGTTTTGTCTGGGTATTTTTTTTCTTTATTTATTTTTTCTTTTATTTCATTCCAAAGTACGTTGTGACGAATTTTATGAAAATGTCTAGGTGTTGATTTTCTTGTTACAGTATATTTATTTATTTATTAAGGAACAGCAAACAGTTGTATTATAAATTTAACATGAGGGTATACTTATAAAATAAAACGTAATAATAATACAACCCACAGCGCTATCCACAGGTTACTAACAGACTTTTATAATTGTAACGCTAGGAGATGTCAACCTGCAGGCTAATCATGTAACTGTTCGGGATCGCGATTTGTCATAAATGTCACTTGTCACTGTCACAGCTTCACAGTATCACGGAGGGATTTCTCTCGCTATCGTTATCGAACGAATGCATTGATTTCCTTAATTAAGTTAAGCAAATCCGTCGGTCTTTTGGCGTTTCATCCTGCCCTGCAGGGTCAAATGAGTTTTGACAGTGACAGTGACAAGTGTCTATTTTTGACAACTCGTATCAGAATCGCGATCCCGAAAAGTTACATGATATGATTTATGCTGAATAACAAAATAAAACACAAATGAAATAAACTCATAAAATAGTTTATTCGTCTATGTCTATAGCTATATCTATTCAACTAACATTTTATTTTTATACTAGAGGTCCTCCGCGACTTCGTCCGCGTACGGAAGAAATTCGGCCCGCTCCCAAAACCTCCCCCTTGAATGAACTACCCAATTGTCAGTTTTCATCACTATAACTTCAAAAACATAGTACTTTCCGTACAACATTCCACCCCTTTCCTCCCCTTAAATCATCCCTGACAAAATATTGAAAACTGCCGTTTTTTATTTTAAATTAACTATCCAAATCTAAATTTACGGACTAAAAGTCTAAAAACAAAGAAGTTTCATTAAAAATTGCTCCCATTTAGGGGTCGAATTTCGTTAATCTTTACTTAGTACACCCCTACGCATCAAGGAATACACCCTCCAAATTTCAAGTCTGTACGACCAGCGGGTTGGCCTGTGTGTGGTCTGTCAGTCATTAAATCAGTCAGTCAGTCAGTCCGACAAAGATTCTTATAGTATTAGGCGCAGGTTTGATTTTAACCGCCACCTTGTTAAATAAAGTTTAAACTAAACGAGCTAAAGGATTAAAGTTAAATTAAGTATATTTTAATATTGTTCTATGTATAATAATTGTTACCTATGTACATGAGTTTACGCCTATAGGCGATCTAGTTACTCGGTGTATCTTTATATTCTAATATGAGCGTTAGAAAGATTCTGATATTAAAAAAACGTGTATAACTAAGCCTAGCCGTACATGGGACGCGTGCCGCAGCCACAAAACGCCGCCACCAAGTTGCGGTCCTGTTATATGAACTCGCCGCACACGGTAGAAGTGGCTGTCGCGCGTTTTCACTTTCCGGGAGCCGCGTCAAGCTTCAGGCGGCGGCGTTTTGTGTCTGTGACGCGTGTCCCATGGTGCTGGTACACTAAATAATTATTCAATACGATTTCAAACGTGTTAATAATTAATTGAGCTGTGTTAGAAACTACAACTAAATTTGTGAACAACAATGGTGGATTTACTACCGATCATAGCCATTTAATGGGCGTCGCCAGGGGGTGCAGGGGCAGCTAACCTCCCCGCCCCGCCGTGATTAAAAAATTCAAAGCAACCGAAGTCCTAAGTCCACTCACTTGACTTGCTTGACCGATAATTCCCGCACGTCGAAACTTGAGTGAATTAATTAATTAGCTATTAGTCCCCCCCCCCGGGCTGGCGATTGAACCCATTCATATTATATTTAATGTATATAGGTTGGTAATACAGAGTAATAGAAGGTTGGCAAGGGATCCAGGGGTGGGGACAGGGGCATGTAGAACCAAACGGCTTAAATATAACATAAAAATTGGAGATTTATAAGATACCGCTTTAATAAAATTTGTATTTTTGCACAATAAACATGTAATTTCTCATTGTTTAATCTTTATTAAAAGTTTTTTTTGTTATTCTTGTATGTCTTGGAAAAAGAATCGATCCCAAAGACAGCATAGGATAATACTATGGGGAGCTTGGCCTATGGCCCAATGTGCCCTAGAAATGAATCCTGGATCCGCTCTTGAAGGTTGGTACTGAGTTGATGCCACATTATACCAAGTAACAAACTAGAGTTTAAAACGAAGGTGCCTTAAAAGTGCCTGAAACTGACCTGTGGGGTCAAGCGCTAATTACGTTGCGAAGGAGTATTACATATTAAGAGATTAACCAATAAAATATTGCATGATTTAGATGTTTAGTGTAAGAATTAGTAAATAAATGTGTAGAAAGCAGTAATATCTTTCATTGGAATCTATTTCATATAGCATGGTGCGGTTCAGCAGGGGTATTCACAACAACGAAAAGCTTTCCGTTCGGAATCGGATACACAATCTCGCAAATCTCTAGATGAGTGGGACGGATAGTGTGAATCCGAACGGAAACCTTTCCGATTGAATAGGCGTGTGGCATAATGTTTAATTTATGACAAATAACAGGCTTAGTGATGAATATAACTAAATACATCACACATACTGAAAAAAATCATTGTATTGGCTGATAAATCTCTGAGATATGAGCGTTTAAAGTTTTAGGTGGGGATAGAGAGGGGATGCTCTATCCCTTTCTCGCAAAGCACGTGTTAGTATAGCATTTGTATGGCGCGCCTGAGGCTTGACGTCATAGCTCAGTATAGTACGCTCTCTGTCTAGCTTGAAATTAAAATACTTAGAACTTATTTATTTTTGAATTATTTTAAATTTTGTTTTCGTTGATAGGCTCTATTGATGATCAGCTTTTTTATGAGGTATTAAAAAAAAATGTAGTCATGGTGCCTATTGTGAATAAAGTTGCCACATTTTTACTAGGGCACTTTTTACTTTATGACAGGACTTGACTGTGACAGACTCATTCTTGACACAAATTAACGCACACTGGAGAAAGACCATTTCAGTGTGATATGTGTAAGTATAAAAAAACACAAAAAAACATTTAAAAACACATATTAACACCATGATTAACACATACTGGAGAAAAACCATATAAATGTGAAATGTGTGACTTTGAAACATCACATGCAAGAACAACACAATTTAACACACACTGGAGAAAAATCATTTCAGTGTCATATGTGTGAGTATAAAGCTTTTACTCTGTGGTATAAAGCAATACAAGCGGTACATTTAAAATCACACGTTTTAGCACACACTAGAGAAAAACCATTTCAGTTTGATATGTGTGAGTATAAAGCGACACTAGCAAGACAATTAAAAACACATGTTAACACACACTGGAGAAAAACCATTAAAATGTGATATATGTGATTTTGAAACATCACTGGTTCTTTAAAACTACACAAATTCATACACTTTGGAGAAAAACCATTTCAGTGTTCAATGTGCGAGTATAAAACAATAGCAGCAGGAAATATAAGAAGACACATTTTAACATACACTGGAGAAAAGCCATATAAATATGTTATATGTGTGATTTTAAGACATCACATGCAATATCTAAAACGACACAAATTAACACACACAGGAAAAACCACACACCGAAAAAAATATAAAATTATATTAAATTAAAATGATGTGTGAGTACAAAGCAACACAAGTATGAGACTTAAAAATACACATTAACGGCCTTACTTAAAAAACTTTTCAACCTTTAGTCACTGCTTAAGATGCTCTGCCATCTTCGGGAGAAGATGGCAGATCCATGTCAGGGATGACGTGAAGTTGCACGTGCTAGAAAAGGACAGAGAAGTTTAAGCAGTGACTAACGGCCTTACCTAAAATAATCTCGTTTCTCTTAGTCACTGCTTAAACTTCTCTGCCCTTTTCTAGCACGTGCAACTTCACGTCAGAGAGAAGATGGCAGAGAATCTTAAGCAGTGACTAACGGTTGAAAAGTTTTTTTAAGTAAGGCCGTAAGAGAATCGAGATTATTTTAGGTAAGGCCGTATAACACTGGAGAAAAACCATACAAATGTTAAACTATAGAAAACACACACACTGACTATTATGTAAGACAAAATAATTATGCCGGAAATTTAATACATCATCTTCATCGGGTGCCGTATCCTCTATGAAGTTAGATGAGCTCGGTCGGCAACATGACTTGTATACCTGGCTGTGCTAGTAGCTGACTCCGCTCGTCATTGATACCTCCAAGCTATCCTTCTGGGAAGTCCCAGGTTCGTTTAGCACTTTGCCCTGAGAATTAATTACAAGACTCCATAGAAAGGTTCTCTATGCTTGTGCCAGCTTCGTGCAATGTTTTAGATAAAACCCAGTGGATTATGCAAATATGAAGAAGCTCTTGGACTTTCAAATTTTTTCTTCTTTTTATTACTGGATTTATTTAAATGAAATTTGGTGTAGAGGTGCAGCCAAGGGCGGATCCAGAGGGAGGGTCATGGGGGTCATGACCCTCCCACGGGCTGGGTGTAGGTTGACTACTGATATTTTTTCTAGTTGTCTAGTCGATTTGGAATTTGTCAATTAGACCTCGACTCTACTATATGACACCCCTCCCCCCTGAATTATAGCTGGATCTGCCCTTGGTTGTAGACCCCATCACCGTGTATAATCCATTTTCTTTTTTTTTTACGTTGGGAAATGCACTTACGCATACGCTCCTGCCAGGACGCAAGAGGGTAATTATGTCGGACTCGATGCCAGAGTGAGACTCGATGGCACCCCTACCGACTAAAAACCCAACGGTGTAACCCAACCCAAAACAACCCACACTGCACCTATTGTCGAGGTCACGGGTACGCTTTCGCATTCATCCGCGACCTCGACGGCGCTGCCCTTTCGGGCCCACCACGGCGAGCCTGAGCTCATCCCGCACCGATGCACGATGTATCCGAACATCAGACACATCATGCATCTTCCACCTCGGAGGCCATGGCAGCGAGATGGGCGCCGGACGGCCCCACGTCCAACGCCCTGGCCTCCATACGGCGGATCAGGTGAGTGGGGCCCGCCGCCAGCCACTTCGGCCGCTGGGAATGGGGAGCCCCTCTGGCCTGTCCCCATCCCGCAGCCCCACCACGACACACCCGGTGGGTGCCTCCTCAAGGAAAGCCCTTGACGAAGCCACCACCCGGTCTTCCCTCTTCGCTCTCCACTGTGCCCCATGCTGATCAAAGGGACACGCGGAGAGCCCTCATGTCCGGACCCGAATGCCCAGCCCCTGCCGTGGCCCTTGGGAATGGTGATCACTGTCTCCTCTGGCCTGTCTCCATCCCTCAGGCCCGTCCAGTGGCCTAGCCCCCCACTGTGGCCGCTTTCGCGGCCCCACCTCACGTACCTCTTAGCTTCACCGTGAGGACACTGCCCACGGCTACTAAGCCCCCCCGCCCCGACAACGCGGGTACCCCCGGGGGACCCTGTATAACCCCGGGCATGCTTAAGCAGGTCTTGGACTATCTTTTAGTTGAGGGAAATTTTATGGGTCGAGTAATTTAACAATGGTGAAAAAAAAACACGGGTTTTTAATTTTATTTTTAAAAAACCGGGACAAATAATCTTAGCACTCGCCCAATGACACAAACAACATCATTATCATCAACCGGAAGACGTCCACTGTCGGACAAAAGCCTCCCCCTTATTAGGGAGGGGTTGCCATTCCCCACGCTTGGCTTGGCTTGGCTTGCAGTGTTGCCACCGTTAACTAAGAGGACGTTTTTGCCCATCCTCCGATGGTTCTGGATGCAGTTTTAGGACATGCCCAGGGGCCGTACCGTGAACTGCTTATAGCGGGACCGAATAGGTTCAGCTGCCGACACTGCGCGACCGCGAACCTTATTGCGAGGCGATAAAATTCACAGTCGCGCAGCGTCGTATGAGCTCTGATCATCGTATCAGCTCGGCAGCTGAGCGTATTCGGTCCCGCTATAAGCAGTTCACGGTACGGCCCCTGGTGGTCCAACACACAAACATTTGGTAAGTATTGTAGTGATGTTATTATAGATAATCTATGAATATGTACCGTACGTAGGTTATACGTTCGTTCTACGGAAAGGATTTCTACGTAAATCTTAAACTTGTATTTACTGTTGACCGAAGGTGGTTTCGATTTTGATTTAATAATTTTTTTTCTTACAACCAAGGAGAATGTAAGTGTATAATATACTTTTCATCACACTTGCTCGTAAAGTAGATCTTATTACATCAGTTTTAGGCTCACAATCCAAGCTATCACGCACTTTTTTTTTTACTTTACATTACGGCACCAGTGCTATAATAGAACCGTTTTTCCCCCGAAGGGTAAAAAACGGATATTTAGGTTTCTGCCGAAGCTTGAACCACGGTTGAGATGACACCCTTGTAACTCAGCCCATCTCGCTCTTACATTGAGACGTACAGCGCCACCTGGCGCACATAAGGGTTACTAGGATTCGTCTGTCACCGCGCATGGCTGTTTGATTCTTCAGTACCTTAACCTTTACCTGAGCCGGCAAGGCCTTCAGGTGTGGTTCAAGCTTCGGCAGAAACCTAAATATCCGTTTTTTACCCTTCGGGGGAAAAACGGTTCTATTTAGGTGTTCGTGCCTTCGCTTGAACCACGGTTGAGACGTGTTTACATTCTGCCGGCGCGGTGCCAGGCGTACTGTGATAAGAATATTATAGCATAATTTAGAATTACCTATGGCTGTATAGTAAAACTCTGCAAATAATATTACACTATTTATTCAAATATTGCTATGTTGGTAACATTGCACATTATAGACATTGGTCTAGTGAAAAGCTTAAAATAATACCTATTGATCTATTTTAATCAGTCTTATTATGTCGTATTGTAGTAATAATCAACATTATCGAACATATTAACTAAGATTTTAAACAGTTTTAATAATTGGTCTTTCTAAGTATTGATAATTCACAAAAATGCATATCTACTAGGTTCTTAGTAACTTAGCAGGTATAATCAGTCTGATTTATATATATTACTATATGAGTAATTCAATCAACAGGGGGAAAAACAGTTACTAAAGTGTAAGCCACTTGAGATAGTATTCGCTGCTGGTTGTAGCTGACGGAAATAATGGTTGAAAAAGGTGTGCTTCGACCTCCAATTCCCCCGTCTTAAAACCTCATCAATATCCAAGTTTTCCTGTGTCCAGTTATTAGTAGCAACACCAGCTCTAATACTTCCTGCTGACGATGCAATTTTTGCATCTTTGAACAGTGATCTTATCCAGCCAGCGATTACCGCACGCGAGGCCTCCTTGACAGCTCCGCGAGTTGTGATAAACAGGCTTTTTAATAGTTTTGTTTCGCGGCGAATCTGAGACAAGAGAAGTAACCTTCTAATCCAGTAAATTATATTTAGTCTAGCAGTAGGGTGACTCTTGAGACACCATCCTGATTGCCTGTATTTAGCGCAGTCTGTTTTGGACCCAAACATTGGCCAAAAGATGAGTTCGTCGTCTTTTTCCTCGAAACTTTCCGGATTTATATGAAGCAGGGTCAGGTCGTGGACCCTCCTTCCCGACGCTAGTAATAGAAGTACACATGTATGGCGAGATACTGCAAATAAGCTATTATCGTCTAAGTTATATGTTTCCAGGAAGCGTAACAAGTCATCTACCTTCCATGACAAAGGTTTTTTAGACACCGGTTTCTTTGAGAGAATTCCTTTTATTGTATGAGTCACGATCGGGTGTGCGCTTAAAGCCGAGCTCTTGTTTGGATTTGAAAACGTTGCCACCACAGATTTATGGAGCAATATTGTTTTAGGGGCCAGCTTTACGGCTTCATACAAATAACATAAGAAACGCGCTAGATCAGATGGCTGAGGGTCATGAATCAGTATATTATTTTCTTCGGCCCATCTACACCATCTTTGCCACGCAGGCCGATATGTTTTTAACGTGGACGGTCTCCAAGAAGCCTGCAACAGTTCTATTTCATTGTTATTCCATCCGGAAATTTCATTGGCCCAGCCTGTACAGTCCAGACCTGCAAATTCAGGTTGTTTATCCCTGTTGGTGGAGCGTTTGTTTCCAGGTCTATCAGGTGGTGGTGCAGGTCCGGGATCTTCCACGGTGGTTGAACAGCCCGCTTTCTTATTTCTGGTGCCCAGAACGCCTTCGGCCATTCCGGAGTTACTAGGAGATAGACTCCTGTCGATGACTCTAGATGGTGAAGAATCCTTGGTATTAGAGCGGGTGGAGGAAATGCCCACCCTAGATCGTGGTGCCAAATCCGACTGAAAGCGTCTGTATATTGACTCTCCTTGTCGGATGCGTCTTCGCTCACATACTTCGACACTACCGCTGACCGCCTTGAAGCGAACAGGTCTATTTCTGGAGTGCCTAATTGGAAGAATATCACTCTCGTTATTGAAGGTTTCAAGTGCCATTCTGGTAGATTTTTTGCCCTGGAGAGGCTGTCTGCTAAACCGTTGTATGGCCCGGGAATGTAGCGTGCTACTAGGTTGCAATTCAGTTGTTTGCACAGATGTAAAATATTCTTGGTTGTCTCCAATAATCTCTTTGACTTTGTACCGCCTTGCTTTGTTATGTAAGCAGCTGCTGTCCGATTGTCCGTCTGCCAAATTATCGTTGTGTTTCGTACCCTTGAGTTTAAGCACTGCAGAGTCTCGTAAACTGCCCACAGTTCTTTTTGGTTGCAATGCCATCGCTGTTGTAATTTTGTCCAATCTCCCCACATTTTTTGGTTGTTTGCTATTGCACCCCATCCTGTATCTGCAGCATCCGTGGTGATAAAAATCGATGGATTGGGGTGATGGATGACAGTGTTTTTGCTGATATTTTCCATCCACCATTCCAATTCTGCGACTGAGATATCTGACATTGGGCACTGTTTGTGGCGTCTTGATTTCTGTAGTCTGTTGGATTCTATTTGCAACCAGCGACAATGTAGTCTCCCTAGAGGGATAACAAAAGACGCAAAGTTTAGTTTTCCTGTTAAAATTTTTGCGTCTTGCCAACTCCAATGCTTTTTCTGTAGCAACGTAAGGATTGATGTCCTGATTTGTCGCACCTTTGTATCTGAGAGCATTTTCCGATTTTTGAGGGTGTTCCAAATAATTCCTAGGTATTCTATACTCTGAGCAGGTTCCACTAGTGATTTTGTTTTGTTTACAGACCATCCCAGGTCTTCCAGTTTTTGAACTATAAACATTACTTGCTCCTTCAGAATATTCTGGTTTTGATGAACGATTAAGAAGTCGTCCAAATATACTACACATTTTATCCCTGCCGTATGCCTGAACCAGTGTGCTAGCCAATTTGTGATTTTTGCGAAAGCATACGGAGCGCTTGCTAATCCGAACGGAAGGCAGGTCATTTCGTAAGTTTGTTCTTCGTAAGCTAGAGACAGGAATCTGCAGTGCGTTGGTACTATCGGCACATGATAGTAAGCTTGGGAAATATCGATTTTTGCCATGTAATCGTTTGGGTTGAGTACTAAAGGTATACGGTAATGATTCAACAGTCTGAATTTTGGGGCTTGTACATATAGATTTAACCTTTTTAGATTGAATATTGGCCTGTTGGTTCCATCTAATTTCTTTCTGAGAAACAGGGTGGATAGAAACCCCGTGTCGTGCCTGTTGCGACGAATCGCACCGTTTTTTAGCATTTTTTCTATTTCGTTCTTCATTTCTATTGTGCTGGGAGTCTTGAATGACTTCTTTCGTTTTGATAACTTTACTAATGGTGGTTTTTGCCGAAAGGGTATTCTGTAGCCTGATATAATTTTTTGGATGACTGGTGGGGCTCCTATCTTTTCCCATTCCTTTTGATGGAACATTAGCTGGCCAGCCCTGAAGTCATGACTTTTTGAACCCCTTCCATTTGTTATTTCCTTTGAAATGTTTGTCATTCTTGTCGCTTGGTATTGGTCCTCTTTTGGTGCCACCCTCATTGTAGGTAGGTTTGTAGGTCTTTTTGTCATATTTACTAGACACTCTTTTGAAGTTACCCTTCTTTTCTTTGTAAATTCCTTTCTGGGTAGGTTTCGACTTTTTAAAAAGAAAAAACTTGTGTATTCCTCCTTGATCTTTAATCGTCTGTGACAGGTCCGGTTCTTTGAATAAATGAGAATCCGAAGGTGGAATGCTATGTATGACTTCGTGGAGGATCTTGTTTTTTACTCTGTAAGTGTCTCGCCTCTGCTGGATTACCTCAGCTCTTCTACCAAAAACATATTGTAAAAGGCTGTCTGAATTCTTGCGAAATTTTGAGTTCGTGGCAAGAAACTCTTGACCCACTTTTTGTTTAACCTCATGTGGTAAAGTATTACACAGTTCCTCAAAGATCTTTCTTTGTTGTAAGAGGCCATTAGTGATAGCGCCTAAAGTAAGATCAAATCTTTCTAAAGCTGCAACGGAAGTCCAATTCGGAGTGATTCCCGCCAGCTGGTTATTAACTTTCAGAGAAGAGAAAACTGGCAAGGCTTGGAATTGTTTCTGGACTTCACTGTACCTAATATTTTTCCAGTCTTCGGTTCCTAGACGCTGACATTCCACTGCTTGTGCTACTAAGATTGGATCTGCTTTGGAAAACCTTGTTTCTGCTTCGGTGGTGTGCGGTTTGAAGTCAAATGTAGGCGATAATTCAGAAGCTTTGGCCGACTGAAGAGCTTTTAGTCGCCGCTCTGCATTGGCAATTTCATCTCTGATGGTTTGCTCATCGTTGACTTCACAGTCAGATTCCGTCTCGCTGAGAATGGGAGAGCGATGATAAACTTCCTCCCCAACCTGGTCGTTGGTGCTGTTCGGAATAGACTCATATGATGCGTTTAAATCTGGACTCTTAGATGTAGATGTTTGTTCTAATATTACAATTTTCTTGTTTTGTTCGGCTTGCATCTCAATAATCTTGTTAAACATGTCCATTTGCTGTTTTAGTACGGAAGCTATGAGATGTTCGCCACTCCCTTGTTCGATAAAACTGCGTTTAGCAGGCGGTGAATCGCTTCTGTCTCGCCTCTGGCGTTTCGAGCCTGCCGATATGTGCTCATTGTCTACTGTGCCTTTAGAGACGAGAGTGCTGCTAGGCCTGCTGGGAGTTCCCGAGTGGCAGCTTTCTTCCCCAAGCAGCCTTGATGTTCTCTCCCTATTTGTTAATTTGCCTTGCGTTTTGAGTTCGCGTATGGCATTCATAAATTCCCTGTATGAGGGGCCATGAGTTTTTTCGACTATGCTGTGCGGCGAATAGGTCAACGCCCTTCCCAAGGGCCATGATAGTATCATCTTGCGGATATGCCTATAACATCTCTCCGGAAGATCCTTAGCATTAGGATAAAAAGCGCGTACTAAGTCTATGGTCGGTAAGCCAAATCTCAATTTGCTATCGGTTGTAGGTGTTAAGTCTCCCCCGATTAACTCTTCAATAGAATAATCTAGAATCTTCCATTGTTCCCAACCCTTTGGGTAGTTTTCTTGGATAGATTTAATAATGGTTAGGAAGGCTTCTCTTTCGTCGTCGTCCTCCGGTACTAGCTGGGCTAGGTCACCCATTGTTGAAGTTGTCATTGTCGCCATGACCTGTAACAAAAGGGAATGGTTCCCGTAACTGTTTGCCATAATGTAGTGCTTAACCGTCGTTTGATAAGACGACATCTAGCGCCTATAAGGCGACGTGTCTGCAAGCGAGACAGAGTGTCATTTTGTGAGACGACGTGTTTCCGTTCGAGACGAAATGTCGTTTCGTGAGACGACATGTTGCCCTGTGAGGCGAAGCATTATTCTCGGCGGACTACGTGTCTGCCGGCGAGGCGACAGAATGCTCGAAATGCTTTGTGTGACGGTGCCCTCAGGAGGCAACTGCGTCTCGTCGCTGGGCCAAGGGCGCCGAGCGGAATTATATGCTGTTGTTGTCGAGCAAGGAGGCAATTTGTTCTTACCTCGTTATTTTATGTCTTGATGTACGTAATGTTCGGCTGAGTTACAAAAGCGTACTGAAGAATCAAACAGCCATGCGCGGTGACAGACGAATCCTAGTAACCCTTATGTGCGCCAGGTGGCGCTGTACGTCTCAATGTAAGAGCGAGATGGGCTGAGTTACAAGGGTGTCATCTCAACCGTGGTTCAAGCGAAGGCACGAACACCTAAATAGGTATAACCCGGTAAAGTCAAGGTTGTACGTGACTGCAATTAGACGTACCTATGTATACTAAGCACTCTTAATATAGCCGGGTAATACTTACAGTTTTTTTGTAATACCAACAAAGAGTTCTTATGCCGCTAAAGTAAATGTCAACCTGCGCGCGCATTGCTGATTTGGGCGCCATTTTCCGCGAATTTTTGTTGGCGATTTCGCTGTGTGGTTGATTATTATCAAAAAAAGTTTGTTTTTTCCTCGCAAGTGTGATGAAAACAGTCGTATGAAACTCTTGTGCTATGTTTCAATACACTCTCGGCTTTCTTATCGCGCTCGCCTGCGGCTCGCGCGCATAATACCGCCTCTAGTGTAATGACCAACATAGCACACTTGTATCATAATGTACTATTACCGCATGCCTAGTTGTATAGCGTCGTGCGTATACTTTACGGTATTTTTTTTATTTCTATAATAATATATAAGATTTCCACCAAAGAGTTTCACATTACGAGAATAAATAAACTGAATGATCGAACCATTGAGGATATTTCTATCTTTTATCTTCTATTACTCTGTGGATCGAACCTCCTTGGAAGAGCTTTTGCTCAATACGTGTCTCTCACCTTAATACTAAAGAGAAAATGAAACGAAAGACGTAGTTCGAATTTTCACCACGCTCGCGCCATTTCATCTTTACTCCTAGGAGGATAATGGCGTCGCACTTTGTGCATTTGTCAGTGTCAAGTATTCATTTGTATCAAGTTTTTAATAATTTTCAAGTCGAATGAGTCTAAGTCACAGTCAAGTCCAGTCATGCCCTAGTAGTCATGGCAACTTTACTACAAGCTTCTTCGGAGTTTTGGAAACAACTCATATTAGAAACGTTTTATCGAAAACGAACTTTAGAACGAAGTTTTTTTCTTTCCTCCTAGGAGAATTATGGCATCGCACTTTGTGCATTTCCCAGTGTCAGGTTTTTGGTTCCTACTTTTCGAACGATATTTATCATAGTAGCTTTAAACTGTGATTTAAACCAATGTAGTTGCCATGAGATTACATACGTACATCTGCTTATACAAATATGAGTAAAATATGATACAGAACGTGAAATATAGCTTAGTCTCTTTTTTTCTAATACGGAATTGTGTTTGCTATAAGAGACAACAATAGTTTAGGATTTGCTCATTTTGACAACATTTTGTCGTGACGTCATGACAGCTGTAGGTAAGTGCCACAATCCGCCATCTTATGCGCCATGCGATCCGGCGCGCATCGGCACCGGACGGACACCGCACCGTGAGAAATTTCTTGCCGTGTGCGGTACCTAGTACAAAATGTATGCATGTGTGCCTTCGAGTGAAACCGGACGGTTTTTCTTACGGTTTTTCTCGTCGTATGCGCCCAGGCTTAAAAAGGGAGTAATACCAGCAGAGTACCAGTAATATACCACAGAATAAATAATAGTACTACGTACTAATGGCCTTACTTAAAACGCCGCTCAAAACTTAGTCATTGCTTAAACTTCTCTGTCTTGTTCTTGGACGTGACACTTCACGTCAGAGAGAAGTTGACAAAGCATCTTAAGCAGTGATTAACGGTTGAGAAGTTTTTTTAAGTAAGACTGTAACCTGTAACTCATAACTCATAATACTAATATTGGAGTTCTGGCGGGAACGCGAAAAAATCATGTTGCCGCTATGTATTATTTTGTAATAGTTGTGTTTTCTTCGAGTGGTAATGTATAAAAATAGTGGTGTTTTTTTCATTAACTAGCGGCCGTTCCGGCTTCGCACGGGTGGACTATTATTTTTTAAATATTGAGTTAGTATCTTTAAGCAGGACATTGAAAATAACTTTTGATGAATACTACATAATTTATAAGTAGTTCTGAAAAGGACTTTTTATCTGGAACAATAAATTTGCCATGAAAAAAGTCAGTCGAAATATTCAATGTCCGACCGCGCGTTCAGGCCTACCTATTTCATAGGGTTTCTTACCCGTGGTCCACATAAAAGGTTCACCTAGGTGTTCCACGGATACCTTTTTGTATCCGTGTTCCACGAGTACACTGAATTAAGAGTGCACTCGTGGAACACCCAGGTATACAATGCGTAATTCAATGTACCCGTAGAATACCCATTTGTTTACTCGTTTACATGTCTTTCCTTTTTATCCGACTTCAAAAAAGGAGGAGGGTCTCAATTTGGACTATGCGTAATTCAATGTACCCGTAGAATACCCATTTGTTTAGTCGTTCACTCCCATTTTCTTTCTTTTTAACCGACTTCAAAGAAGGAGGAGGTTCTCAATTCGGTTGAATTTACCTCAGCACTCCTAAGCAACACTTACTCAGCGATATTTTAAATAGCTTGTTTCAAGTCGTCTAAAAAGAGTAGGTATACTACCTTAGGTAGGTATCTTATTGTAAGTCCTTACGGTGGCAACATAAATAAATAATTTTATCTGATTACCTACTAATATTATAAATGCGAAAGTTTGTCAGTGTGTGGGTGTGTATGTTTGTACTCCATCAAGCTAAAACGGCTGAACGGATTAGGATGAAATTTGGTATAGAGGTAGGTATTTTTTACCTAATTTTTTAAAACATGGCTACTTTTATCCCAAGAATCGCGTAAAACCGCGGGGTGCAGCTATTTGTTTAATGATTTGGTTCGCACCTATTGAGTGAACCCAGGGCACATTTTTTTTATATTAGCCCTTAGTTCACCTATTGGGTGAACCAAGGGCACTACACATATTATCGGCCTTACTTAAAAACGCCGCTCAAACTTAGTCACTGCTTAAACTTCTCTGTCTTGTTCTTGCACGTGACACTTCACGACAGAGAGAAGTTGACTTAGCATCTTAAGCAGTGATTAAGTTTGAGCGGCGTTATTAAGTAAGACCGTATATTTACACGTGGTATACCTATTGGGTAGGCTAAGGGCATAAAAAGGTATCCGTGGAACACGTACGTGGACCACGAGTAAGAAACCATTTCATAGATGTGCACGCCCCTCTCCCGCACTCCGGTGCCCCTCGCCGCGTTGCCCGCGCTGCGCTGCGCTGAGCAGGGCCACGGCGGCGCGGCGGCGTTTATTTTTCTAGTATTTTGTTCAGATTTTTTAATTCGTAATATCTTTTGAATGGAATGTCCCATTTGGATAATTCAAAAAGTAATGGACAGGTATTGAAACAGTCTTAAATACGAAATGAAATTATTTGTATAAAACGAATTTATTTGGATAAGGGTTCATACAAAGGTAACGTGATCTGATTTTGGTCGGCATTTCTATCAACTATAAACTTTTAAGATGTAAAAAGTAGTTATAGTGACATAACTACAATAGTTAGACCTATGGTATTTCGATGTTTTTTGTAGATATTGATATGTTCTTTAATATTGTAGAACATGTTTTTGTTCTATCTTCAATAGTTTCCTCAGCGCATGCGATGAAATAAATTTTAAAGCAAAAATTTTTACACCTTGGGTTACATTATTTAAGTTTTAGTAAGAACACCTATTTTTATTTAGTAATAAATATAACCTATGTTACTCAGGGATAATGTAGCATTCTATTAGTGAAAGAATTTTTGAAATCGGTCCAGTAGTTTTTGAGTTTATTCGTTACAAACATACAAACATACAAAAATACTAAAATACAAATCTTTCCTCTTTATTATAATGGTGTAGATGGTGTAGATTACCGATTTAAACAAACAATTTCGGCCTTACCTAAAATAATTTCGATTCTCTTAGTCACTGCTTAAACTCCTCTGTCCTTTTCTAGCACGTGCAACTTCACGTCAGAGAGAAGATTGCAGAGCATCTTAAGCAGTGACTAACGGTTGAAAAGTTTTTTTTGGTAAGGCCGTTTATGTCGCCGCAAGGTCACCGCTATAGAGAGAGGTATGCGTAGAAACAGAACTATGGTCGCCTAATGGTCGCCGCATTGTATTTTTTTTTCAAATCTTGTGTTTTTTCGAGTGTAACGGCCTTACCTAAAATAATCTCGATTCTTTTAGTCACTGCTTAAACTTCTCTGTCCTTTTCTAGTACGTGCAACTTCACGTCAGAGAGAAGATGGCAGAGCATCTTAAGCAGTGACTAACGGTTGAAAAGTTTTTTTAAGTAAGGCCGTTAATGCTTAAAAATTATAGGCGTTTTATTATAAAGGGCCTTACTTTAAAAATCTTCTCAACCGTTAGTCACTGCTTGATGCTCTGCCATCTTCTCTCTGACGTGAAGTGTAACATGCAAGAACAAGACAGATAAATTTAAGCAGTGACTAACGGCCTTACCTAAAATAATTTCGATTCTCTTAGTCACTGCTTAAATTTCTCTGTCCTTTTCTAGCACGTGCAACTTCACGTCAGAGAGAAGATGGCAGAGCATCTTAAGCAGTGACTAACGGTTGAAAAGTTTTTTTAAGTAAGGCCGTTACTGTGTGTGACTTGGACTGTGACTGCGACTCGTTTAACTGGAGAAAGAAGGACCGATGAAGAAAAATTTATTCGGCTGAAAGACTAGTATCCATGGCCATCATGGACGTACTAAATAAAGCTACTACGATGGCCATGAATAATTTTAAAACAACGTAAACAAATACCTACCTAAAAAATTAAATTACGAAATTTAATAATTTTAATCAAAGTATCGGATCGATTTGGGGGTTTTTGATAAAATTCCGTTTGCCCGTTTTAAAAAATGTAAGCTTGATAACTTGAGAATTGGCACAATGCACAAACGTGCTGTGGCCACAGAACAAAGGAAAAAAATAAAAAATAAAAGTGAATCAAAGCAAAGAGAATGGCAGCGTATAATACCTACTTCACTTCAAAGCTTTGAACAAAGCAAAGCAAAGAATAAATACTAGATATTTGGAACAAAGATACATATTGTATTGTGTAAATAATTGTATTATACTTCTTACGCCCTTTAAGCACATAAATGTGACTTAGAATTTAATTAAAAGTTTGATCATATTATCACGATTTGGAGCAAGAGCAACTATTAGTCATAGAGTAAGTAAATGCTATTAGTCTAAAGCGTCGTATATATATTACCTAGAGGTAGGAACTCCTACCTCTATGATATATTATTACACACTGGAGAAAAGTAAAATGAAAGTCGAATACGTACCTTGTATAATTGACCCAGCGACGGTGATGAAATGTCGCTGACTCGCTGTGCATACCTACCTAGTTATAACGAGGCACGGTAGCTGGAGAAAATCCATATGAATTTAGACAATAATGAGGCGTAATTATAAAACAACTCATGTAAGTACGAAGTTTAAAACATCACAAGTTGAAATCCCATAAAATAATGTGTGACTCGCTGTAGAAAAACTATTTCATTGATATTATACATAACTGTGTAAAGCAACAAGAATAGCATACACTGGAAAAAAGCCATTTGTACAGTATGTTTGAGTCTATAACAACACAAGTAGAACATTTAGAAACACCATTAACACACACTAGAGCAAAACCATATGAGTGTGAAATATGTCAGTTTAAAACATCACATGCAACTACTTTCAAAAATCATAAATTAATCCACACTGGAGAAAAACCATTTCAATGTGTTATGTGTGACTATAAAACAACACAAGGAGGAAGTTTAAAAAGACACATTTTAAGACACACTGGAGAAAAACCATATGAGTGTGAAATTTGTAAGTTTAAAACAGCTTATGCATGTACTTTAAGACATCACAAATTAACCCACACTGGAGAAAAACCATTTCAATGTGTTATTTGTGGGTATAAAACAACACAAGTAGGAAGTTTAAAAAGACACATGTTAACACATACTGGAGAAAAACCATATCAATGTGATACGTGTGAGTATAAAACAACACAAGCAGGAAGTTTAAAAACACACATTTTAACACACACTGGAGAAAAACCATTTCAGTGTGATATGTGTGAGTATAAAACAACACAAGCAACTTATTTGAAACAACACAAGTTAACCCACACTGGAGAAATTCCATATAAATGTGAAATGTGTGAGTTTAAAACGTCAGTTGCAAGTACTTTAAAAACACACATATTAACCCACACAACAGAAAAACCATTTCAGTGTGATCTGTGTGATTATAAAACAAAACGAGCAGGAAGTTTAAAAAGACATATTTTAACACACAGTAGTGAAAAACCATTTCAGTGTAATTTGTGTGAGTATAAAACAATAGAAGCAGGATCTTTAAAAATACACCAATTTTTACACACTGGAGAAAAACCATTTAAATGTGATTTGTGTGGGTTTAAAACAACACAAGCAAGAAATTTAAAAAACCACAAATTAATCCACACTGGTGAAAAACCATATGAGTGTGATTTGTGTGAGTATAAAACATCACAACCAAGAAACTTAAAGACACACATTTTAACACACACTGGCGAAAAACCATTTCAGTGTGATATGTGTGAGTATAAAACAACAAATGCAGGACATTTAAAAACACACATTTTAACACACACTGGAGAAAAACCATTTCAGTGTTATATGTGTGAGTATAAAACAACACAACCTGGAATTTTAAAAAGACACCTATTAATACACACTGGAGAAAAACCATATAAATGTGAAATGTGCGATTTTGAATCATCACATGCAGAAGTTTTAAAACGACACAAATTAAGGCACACTGGAGAAAACCCATATAAATGTGATATTTGTGGGTATAATGCAACACAATTATCAGTCATTAAAAGACACATTTTAACACATTCTGGAGAAAAACCATATAAATGTGATATGTGTGACTATAAAGCTATACATGCTGGACAATTAAAAACACACATGTTAAAACACACTGGAGAAAAACCATTTCAGTGTAATATGTGTGAGTATAAAACAACACAAGCAGGAAATTTAAAAAGACACATATTAATACACACTGGAGATAAACCCTATAAATGTGCATTGTGCGATTTTGAAACATCACATGCACATACTTTAAAACGACACAATTTAACGCACACTAGAAAAAAAACATATAAATGTGGCGTGTGTGAGTATAATTCAAAACGAGTTTCAGACTTAAAAAAACACATTTTAACACACACTGGAGAAAAACCATTCCAGTGTGATATGTGTAAGTATAAAACAAAACAAGCAAGAATGTTTAAAAAACACATTTTAACACACACTGGAGAAAAATCATTTCAGTGTGATATGTGTGAGTATAAAACTACTCAAGCCGGAAACTTAAAAACACATATTATAACACACACTGAAGAAAAACCATATAAATGTGATATGATTGAGTTTAAAATATTACCCTCAAGTACTTTAATGCAACACAAAATAACCCACACTGAAGAAAAACCATATAAGTGTGATTTGTGTGAGTATAAAACAACACAAGCAGGAAGTTTAGAAACACACATATTAACACATACTGGAGAAAAACCATTTCAGTGTGATATGTGTGAGTATAAAACATCACAAGCAGGAAGTTTAAAAACACACATATTAACACACACTGGAGAAAAACCATTACAGTGTGATACGTGTGAGTATAAAACAACACAAGCAAGTACTCTGAAACAACACAAATTAACCCACACTGAAGAAAAACCATATGAGTGTGATTTGTGTGAGTATAAAACAACACAAGCAGGAAGTTTAAAAACACACATTTTAACACACACAGGAGAAAAACCATTTCAGTGTGATATGTGTGAGTATAAAACAACACAAGCAAGTACTCTGAAACACCACATATTAACACACACTGGAGAAAAACCATTTCATTGTGATATGTGTGAGTATAAAACAACACAAGCAGAAAGTTTAAAAACACACATTTTAACACACACAGGAGAAAAACCATTTCAGTGTGATATGTGTGAGTATAAAACAACACAAGCAAGTACTCTGAAACAACACATATTAACACACACTGGAGAAAAACCATTTCATTGTGATATGTGTGAGTATAAAACAACACAAGCAGAAAGTTTAAAAACACACATTTTAACACACACTGGAGTAAACCATATGATGGAGTGTGTATAAAAAAACTCTACATTATTTCAGACACTGGAAAACACTTTTTTGTGATATGTAATAATAATAAAAATATGTGTGAGTATAAAGCGATATATGCTGGAAGTGTAAAAATACATATGGTAACACACATAGGAGAAAGACCATATAAATGTGTGTGTATAAAGGAACACAAGTGTGTGACTCAAAAAGACATTAACAATGGAGAAAAACCACATAAATGTGATGATAAGACAGAATCATTTTTCTCTATCTGGAAATTTAAAACAACACAAATTAAAACATCTCCATTAGATGCCACCTTCTTAAAGTAAGATGAGCTCAGTTGCTAATATGACTTGTTAGACCTTGCTGTGCCAGTAGCCGAGGCTTCTCCAGTCAATAATATCGCCAAGTCATCTCCATCTGAGGTAAACAGGGTTCGTTTGGAACTTTGCTCTCGTAAATTAACCATAAGACTCCACAGAGGGCTTCTCTTTGGATGTGCCAGCCTCGTGAAATGTTTGGGTAAAAACCCAACAGATTATGCAAATTTGAAGAAGCTCTCAGTCAGCCCTGGTGACCGGGAGTGGGGAGCAGATTGATTTTCATAAGGTTAGTAATGTGCAATTTTAAACGTCGACATGAGTAGTCCCAGTACACTTCCATCTAACCGACTGGAGCTACTATGCCAGCGGCCCAGAGCCTCGCTCCGTTACTTCAAGGTAGTAGTGATAGGACTCTACTGCAGTCCGCCTGGGGAAGTACCACAACTTTCCACTTTAAAAAACCGCCAACCTGTAGTGTGCAAGCATCACTGTGATCCGGTTTGAAAGGCAATGTTATCAGCGCAATTACTGGGGATGAAGAGATTTAACATCTAATATCTCAGGGTGACGAGCCCAGTACAGTGCGGCGAGGATTGTATTCGCAAGATCACAATTCTAGCAGTGCCACTATTATGGGCAGGCGTGACGCTTACCACCAGGCGAACGTCTCGCTGTCTCACCACTTAACTAAGTATAAAAAAATACCCTTTTGTCTCAAGGGAATACCACTGAATCTATTCATTATTTATAATAATGAGGATTATGTAGCATTCACCCTCTTAACAATTTTTTTCCAGATATTGTGAGAAGATATTCAACTGTCGCCCACGTCAGTACTGTGAAGCTGCAGATGGAGAAGTGTGACTAATTCAACCAGCCTTCTACTCTGCTGTAACAACGTCCTTTATGAGTTGGACAAGCTCACGCAAGCCATATGCTATACTACACTAGCTGCGCCGCGCGTGATGATGAAAACCGGTGATCTGCTATATCCATTCCGAATTTATTCCAAATTTTGACCAACAAACTTTTGCTTTTTTAACAATAGATTATTTATTTATTTGATACATAAAACAGAATACAGTCTTTACATTTCAATTGTATAGGTTACATTTGTATTTACATTGTACGTATTAGTAAATTACTGGGCATGAAAAGATTTGACATCTAACATCTCAGGGTGACGAGCGCAGTGCAGTGCGGTGCAGGATTGTGTTCGCAAGCTCACATTTTGGCACTGCTACTGATATGGGTTATGGGCAGGCGTGGTCATGGTCTTAATTAGGGGTATGGAGTGTAGAAGGGAGGAGTACCTACTGTCTTATCTCTTATGAAAAAGTGCCGTCGAAATACGTTAAATGGGGATCCACACTGCGACGTTTTTACGCTAGGTGGCGTATCGTTGATGCGGCCATACTGACAATCTCATACATTTTGTGGTTTTGTTTTAGCAAAGAACATTTTATAGACTCGGATTATCGGAGATAATCTGCATTATAAGTATAATGCAGATTGCAGATGCAGGAGCAAGGCAGGAGGATTGCTGCACAAACCAGTAGGTTTGTGCAGCAATCCTCCTGCGTTCCTAAAGCACTGTCCAACATAAAATGTAAACTATGTACTATCTACTATATCCTGCTTAGGGTTGTCTTCTTGATATTTACACATAATCATCATCATCAGCCAAGAGACGTCCACTGCTGAACGAAGGCCTCCCCCTTAGACCGCCGCACTGTACGACAACCTGCCATATGCATCCAGTTGCACGCACTAGGTGGACCAACGACATTGTGAATATACACAGAATACTTATTAGTGTTAGTTACCAGTTATGTAGCCTATGTAGTATGTAGTACCTACTACCTACCTGTTACTATTGGAATGACATTTAACCTGAACACAAAAAAAAACTAAGGCTTATTCTGAATTTAGTTTCAAATAAGAATCATGCAAAAGTAAAAGTTTAAGAGGCCTATTACAAAAAATACGCGAAGATGCAGTTTCCTTGTTAAAATTGTTTTATATTAATAATAATAATAATATAATGTATTAAACTATTATTATAGGGAGTTACGGAATTACACACCCGTAAACACAACAGTATGTTTTATAGGGATTTGATCGTTTAATAGTCATTGTTCATTGCAAAATCACAGAAAATACGCGCGACACGGCTAGCGTGCGGGCGGCCACCGACCTCAGCCCTGCCGAGCGCCTAGTGGATGGGCGCGCCGGCCGAACGTACATAAACTGCGGTGTGACACCCCCTGCCGTTACCTACTTCAAGACTTCTTCTTACAATATTTGCTGCCTGCTTCGGTCAAGCTTCCCGATACACTAGAAGTATTTTGCGGCCTCTCCCGCAGTCTAGTGCTGGCTAGGTTCAGGACTTTCGTGAAACGAAACTATGCTTTATACTTAAAAACGGGTTTGCGTATACAACCAAATTCAAACTCTATTCAGTTGTGCGTAAGATTTATTTTAGCTTGTTCTCAGCCTAGTTCTTAAAACAGGCTAATGTTTTTGTAGGTTTAAATTATTGTGGATTTTACGCAATCGGCATAGAGTAGAGAATTCGGCAAGTACTTACCTCAAACCCAATTCCAAAGAACAAATTTTAACTATTTATTCAAAACTAATCTACTTATAATTAATTATTACTAAGATTGTGAGTAGCTTGCTTTCCTAGTAGGTGTAGTTATACTTAATACATTAAGCTAAATATGTAGGTATATGTACCTAGTAATTTATCTTTTAGACTATCAATAAGATTCTTTTTTTCCTACATGTAAGATTACTTAATAATATTTTCTAATACCTACCTAAATATTGTAAAATGCACCTATGATGTGTACTAAAATTTGTAAATATAAGTTTCATTAGAATAGCGAATATGCGTGTTTTATTTATTCAAAATAATAGGATAAGTGGAGAGTTTAACAGAATCTGCCCGCCTAGCACGCGAGCCGTGATAAACGTATATCCACTATTTTTTCCCTTTGAAAACGAGACAGACGTATCCATATTCTAGCTTTATCACGTTCCCGCGCGGGGAGTCCAATTAGTCCTCGGCGCGTTCTAGGGGGGGCTGATGTAAAAAAAATTGGCTGCCTGCTAAAGTTCTCAAATATGAGTGTTCAAAGTTTGGGAGCCATTTGTCCCTTTCTAGCAAAAAACGTGCTAGTATAGAATTTGTTTGGCATCGTGGACTTTGACGTCATTTGCCACTAAAGTGCCCCCTCTCTGTCTAACATGATACTAAAAATATTTATAACTTCTTTATGTGTACATATTAATATTTTATTTATTAAATTTTTTGTCTTGTTGCGAGTCAGCTTTTTTGTGAGTCAAAAAAAAACATGCCTATTTCCTATTAGCTACCTACCTAAATTCTTTACAAGCTGTATCAATGCCTTAAGCTACTTGCTATAATGAGGACACATTACCTACTTTAATTACTGCTAGATGTTAGCTTCCTTAAACCCAATGTAAAATTAGTCCTAGCCTACCTATCATATTGAATAGGTACTTACCGTCTTGACAAGGGCGGATCCGGGGGGAGGGTCATGGTGGTCATGACCCCCCCTGGGCTGGGTGTAGGTCGACTACTGTTTTTTTTCTAATTGTAATCGATTTAGAACCTGTCGTAACTAGACCTCGACTCGAGTATATGACACCCCCCCCCCCCCCCCCTTCCCCGACTTAAAAGCTGGATCCGCCCCTGCGTCTTGGCTTATACCATAGAATAAATCTTTACACAAAAATGCTTGTAATGTGATCAATATTTTGACAACCTTCTTTGACCAAACTGTTATAAGTACTCTAGTGTATTGCCGCTCTATTGTATTATATAAATCGTATCTGTAATAAAAAGTTATTAAACCTGAAATGTTTTTTTTTTGTACTATTAAGGGACGAGACGAGCAAGACGTTCGCCTGGTGGTAAGCGTCACGCCTGCCACTAACAGTAGCAGTGCCAGAATTGTGAAGTTAATCCTGCGCCGCACTGCACTGCGCTCGTCACCCTGAGATATTAGTTGTTAAATCCCTTCATGCCCAGTAATTTCTCTGGTAACATTACCCTTCAAACCGGTGCTTGTAGTACTTCCCCAGGCAGGCTCTGCAGTAGAGTCCTACCTACCACTACTAGAATAAAATAATTAATTAAAGTAAATAATAATTAATTTAATCCGAAGCGAATAATGAATGTAATCTGAAACAAATTAAAATTATATCACGCTTAAATAATTTGTTTCAGACTACCGCAGATTTTTGTTTCTGCTATTTCAATCTAAAGAGCCACACGAGCTCCAAGTTATTAGAATAGGGTAGATGACTGATGTTTATATCGTTGAAACCAATAGCTTTGATGAAGAATTTAAGTAAATATAGTATGTTTATTAAAAAAATAATTTAAATCGGTTAATAATGTTCTGATATATGAGCGTTTAAAGTTTTTGTTAGAGACAACTCTGTCCCTTTCCCACAAAACAAAAAATGACGTCACGCCTTACTTGTCAGAATAGAATTTATATGGCGTACAGAGAAGTGACGTCACGATTTGCTGTTTCGCCTCTCTGTCTAGCATGATATTAAAATGCTTAAAAGTTGCTAATTTTTGATCAGATTTTCATTTTATTTTGCATTAATCAGCTATACTTATGGGCCACATTTTAATAGGACAATAAAATAAAACCAGTCATCTAGCCTATTAGGACATAAGCTAAAAGTAACCAAATCCAGCGGCGAAGCGTAAGAACGAGCCGATTCCCATCGGCTTACCTTGACGAAATCGCAAAATGTCGCCGTATAAATAAAATAGTCAACGCCTACTGGTTTTGCGATAGCAAATACAAGTTCACGCAAAGAATAAAGATATAACTAGTTATAGCCGTTGTAATAACTCGCTAATGAACGGCTTGTTCCAAGCCACAGTTGGGCCATAGTTACTTAACATTTTTATGCCGGCTACGTCACCAATTGCAAATAATTTCACTTTCACTCCTATAGAAAAATGTCGCGCGTTCTCGCTTTAAATATTCCGGTGTCGAGCGGCTTTTTACCGTCATAAATTAAAGGTCATAAGAATCTTATCAGTCATTTTCAATGTAAAAAAGCACCTTAACGATTTAAGAAATTACTATTTAATAATGCTAAATTCATAAGACCTTAGAAGCATGTAGTACGCATAGAGGTAGGAATAGAATAACTAATAGATTGTACGTAATAGCAGATTACAGTAGCAGTTACGACTAGGTTAGCTAATGTATATTATGAATAACTAATAGATTATATGTAATAGCAGATTACAGTAGCAGTTACTACTAGGTTAGCTAATTTATATTATGAATAACTAATAGATTATATGTAATAGCAGAATATAGTAGAAGTTACTACTAGGTTAGCTAATTTATATTATGAATAACTAATAGATTGTATGTAATAGCAGATTACAGTAGCAATTACTCTAGGTTAGCTAATTTATATTATGAATAACTAATAGATTATATGTAATAGCAGATTACAGTAGCAGTTACTACTAGGTTAGCTAATTTATATTATGAATAACTAATAGATTGTATGTAATCGCAGATTACACTAGCAGTTACTACTAGGTTAGCTAATATATATATATGTATACAAATATTATGATTTGTAAGGAGTCCGCCCTATCCTATGGTTCTGACATAGAGTGGGTTCTGATTAGGCGTTGTTAATTTATTTCCTCCCCTTCTGTAAACATATCATTATTGTGATACATAAGTTATTAAATTAAAGCGCTGCAAGTGTCAACATTCTGTATAGAGATCAAATTAAAGTCAAGTTTATTTTTATGTATTTTATTAAAATAATATCATCGTGTTTTTGCTTTACATACCGAATAAACCGAATTGCAATAGGTACGTCGTAAAAAATATACAACGTGTAACAAAAAGGTTCAACAATACGGAAGGGCATGTATGTACCTAGTTATGTTACCAGCCCAAGCAGGAAGATGCCTCGCGCAACATACCCAATTTTTTATTAACACCATGGTCTGGGAGCCACTTGAGAGCTTCAACCCCTCAGCTATTTTAAGTAGGTTATCATTTTTATTTGTATCATAGTTATAATATTTTAAAGGCATTAAGTAAGCTCATGCCCTTCTGAGCAGACATCAAATAGGTTTTTATTTTAATTTAACTTTAAGAAACCGCGCCATCGCGACGCTCCCTGAATCTTGACTGGCGCAGCCTGTAAGGATTTCCATGGTTGATGGCTGTAACATTTACACGCTTTTCGCAAATAGTTGCATGAACTTTTGCGACTTTTGTGAGACGTCGTTTTACGATTTTCGTGACACCGAGTATCAAATTCTACATGGTTTTCGCGGAAGTGACGGCGTTCAGCGGCAGAGTAGCAGCTATGGAAGTCCATCGAACCAAACAAATGATGTCAAGAAGAACATCGGTGCCGGCTGGTTGGTGGGTAAAACTTTTCACCTTCCGAACCACTTGTATTATTCCAGGTCTATTTTATTATTTATTTTTATTATCTATTTTATTCTAAGCTATCTCCATTACAAACTATATCGTGCAGCAGAATCTAACACACACACACTCACTCACTGATTGTTGTGTAAAGTTTGATTGGCCTAAGTTGTATAGAGCTTACATTAATTATATTACAATAAGATACTAGTTTAGTGTGCTATGTTGGTCATAACACTCGAGGCGGGATTACAATAAGAAAGCTGAGTGTAATTACCAAATTCACACGAGTCCCATACAACGTTTTTCATCACACTTACGAGGATAAAACAAACTTGTATTGTTATTAAATATTTGACAATAATAAACCACACAGCGAAACCGTAGACAAATATTTGCGGAAAATGGCGCGCAAGCCATCGATGCGTGCGCAGGTGACGCTTTCTTAAGACGCATAAAAACTGTTTGTACGTATTACAAAAAAATAAACGAAATATTACCCGGCTATTTATTAAGAATACTTTGTATACATACATATAACTTGCAGTGAGGTACAAACTTAACCGGGTTATACCTATTACAGTAATAGCTAGCTATAAAGTAAAAAGCACGCGTGTTCATATCTTGGATTATGAGCCTTAAACCGATGTAATAAGATCCACTTCACGAGCAAGTCTGAAGAAAAATCACATTCTAAATTGCATTTAACAAATTTATGATAACACTTATTAGATAGGACATGTTCATATTTTTATTTAATATTAATGAAACACTATCTGCGCCCCGCGGTTTCACCTTCGATGCTTGGGATAAAAAGTAGCATATGTGTTATTCCACGGTATAAGTAAGCTACCTCTATTACTAAATTTAATCTAAATCCGTTCAGCCGTTTCAACGTGAAGGAATAAAATAACAAACACACACACCAACAAACTTTCGCATTTCGAATATTAGTAGGATGTTTATGTTCTATGTTCGAACAAATACCATTGGAAAAAAAGTTTGTTTTTTAATTTTAATTTAGAGTACTAACGCCACGCAAGGTTACCTCATCCCGCGCAAAAAGTGGCAGAAATGCTGCCTACAGCAGATTATCTTGATTGTCATCTCCAATGTATATGCTCGAAGTTGAATAATGAGCTGAATGAAGCCAGCCCCTAAAATACAGTTGGGGTACCACACACACTAAACACCAAAACTGCTGAATGAAATCATATAGGTGGGCTACTTTTTATCATCATCACCATTTTTCATCATCAAGCGGGTGCAGCTAGGGTAGTATTGCCAGTATGGCTTGTAGAACTCATAGAAGAAGTTGTTACAGCAGAGTACAAGGTCGGTTGAATTAGTCACACATTCTCCACAGCTTCACAGTACTTATGCGGTTGACAGTTTAGACATCTTCTCAGAAACTCTGAAAAAAAGATTTTTCATATTTTGAATGCTACATAATTATCATTATTAATAATAAAAAGTCAATAGTCTTGGCTTGAGGCAGAAGGTTCTTCTTTGGACTCATTACTGTACACATAACACTACATGGTACTGGGACTACTCATGCACAAGGCCATCTTAAACTATGCTGGGCCCTTGGGCACACAAGAATTTGGGGTCCTTTTGTAAAGTAAAAGCGAATTATCATGCTAATGTCTTAATTAAGTTAAATAAAATCGACACCATTTTGACTTAAATTTTAAGACTAAAGTAAGTTTTTGATTTTCGAGCCGGGTGCTCACTGCCCCCGGGTGTTACTGTGCCTGACAAAAATGGATTGAGAATGAATGTGAGAGAAATAAAATTGTGGGCCTCCGGGGCCCCCTGAAGTGGCCCTGGCACGGGCCCCGTATGGTGAAGATGGTACTGCTTGTGCACATTACTAACCTTATGAAAACCAATCTACTCCCAGCTCCCTGTGTTCAGGGCTTCTTCAAATTTGCATAATGTCTTTACCCAAACATTTCAAGAGGCTGGCAAACGCAAAGAGAAACTCTCTGTGGAGTCTCTTGGTTAAATATCGAGAGCAATGTTCCAAACAAGCCCGGGTTGCCCAAGAAGGAGATGACTTGCCGATATTATTGACCGGGCAAGACTCAGCTACTAGCACAGCAAGGTCTTACAAGTCATATTAGCAACTGAGCTCATCTTACTTTTTGAAGGTGATCGATGATGATGTTTTAATATGTGTTGTATTAAATTTCCTGCACAAATTATTCTCTCTTATCATCACATTTGCGTGTATTTTCTCCAGTATGAACTGAAATGTTTCTTTTTAAGTCTGATACTTGCGTTGCGTTTTAAAGTTTGTGCACGAGTGCATGTGATGTTTTAAAATTATACAAATCACATATAACATGGTCTTTCCCCTGTGTGTAACCATATGTATTTTTACACTTCGTGCATGTATAGCTTTGTACTCACATATCACAATGAAATCACAAGTCTGTGTGTATTAATATGTGTTTTTTTAAATATGCGGCTTCTTTTGTTTTATAATCACACAGATCACACTGAAATGGTTTTTCTCTTGTGTGCGTTAATTTGTGTCTTTTTAAAGTACCTGCATGTGATGTTACAAAATCACACACTTCACATTTATATGGTTTTTCTCCACTGTGTATCAATATGTGTCTTTTTAAATTTCTTACTTGTTTCGTTTTATATTCACACAAATCACACTGATATGGTTTTCCTGCAGTGTCTGATAAAATGTGTGTTTTTAAATTTCTTACTCGTGTTGTTTTATACTCACACAAATCACACTGATATGGTTTTTCTCCAGTGTGTGATAAAATGTGTGTTTTTAAATTTCTTAATTGTGTTGTTTTAAACTCACACATATCACACTGAAATGGTCTTTCTCCAGTGTGCGCTAATTTGTGTCGTTTTAAAATATATGCATATGATGTTTCAAAATCGCACATATCACATTTATATGGTGTTTCTCCAGTGTGTATTAATATGTGTCTTTTTAAATCTCCTGGTTCTTTCGCTTTATACTCACACATATTACACTGAAATGGTCTTTCTCCAGTGTGCGCAAATTTATGTCGTTTTAAAGTCGTTGCATTTGTTGTTTTAAAATCACACATTTCACATTCATATGGCTTTTCTCCAGTGTGTGTTAACATGTGTCTTTTTAAACGTTTTTTTTCTGTTGTTTTATACTCACACATATCACACTGCAATGGTCTTTCTCCAGTGTGCGTTAATTTGTGTAGTTTTAAAGTAGTTGCTTGTTTCGATTTATACTCACACATATCACACTGTAATGGGTTTTCTCCAGTGTGCGTTAACATGTGTGTTTTTAAATAATATTTTTTTGTTGTTTTATACTCACATATATCACACTGAAATGGTCTTTCTCCAGTGTGCCTTAATTTGTGTATTTTTAAAGTACTTGCTTGTTTCGTTTTATACTCACACATATCACACTGAAATGGTTTTTCTCCAGTGTGTGTTAACATGTGTGTTTTTAAATATTTATTTTTTGTTGTTTTATACTCACATATATCACACTGAAATGGTCTTTCTCCAGTGTGCGTTAATTTGTGGTGTTTCAAAGTACTTGCTTGTGTCGTTTTATACTCACATATATCACACTGAAATGGTCTTTCTCCAGTGTGTGTTAATTTGTGTTGTTTCAAATAAGTTGCTTGTGTCGTTTTATACTCACATATATCACACTGAAATGGTCTTTCTCCAGTGTGCGTTAATTTGTGTAGTTTTAAATGACTTGCTTGTTTCGATTTATACTCACACATATCACACTGAAATGGTTTTTCTCCAGTGTGTGTTAACATGTGCGTTTTTAAATAATATTTAGTTGTTGTTTTATACTCACATATATTACACTGAAATGGTCTTTCTCCAGTGTGCGTTAATTTGTGGTGTTTCAAAGTACTCGCTTGTGTCGTTTTATACTCACATATATCACACTGAAATGGTCTTTCTCCAGTGTGTGTTAATTTGTGTTGTTTCAAATAAGTTGCTTGTGTCGTTTTATACTCACATATATCACACTGAAATGGTATTTCTCCAGTGTGCGTTAATTTGTGTAGTTTTAAAGTACTTGCTTGTTTCGATTTATACTCACACATATCACACTGAAATGGTTTTTCTCCAGTGTGTGTTAACATGTGTGTTTTTAAATTATATTTTTTTGTTGTTTTATACTCACATATATCACACTGAAATGATCTTTCTCCAGTGTGCGTTAATTTGGGTCGTTTTAAAGTACGTGCATGTGATGTTTCTAAATCACACATTTCACGTTTATATGGGTTTTCTCCAGTGTGTGTTAAGTGTGTTTTTAAATATTCTGCTCGTGTTGTTTTAAACTCCCACATTTCACATTTATTTGGATTTTCTCCAGTGTGTGTTAACATGTGTGATTTAAAATGTTTTTTTTGTATTGTTTTATACTCACACATATCACAATGAAATAGTCTTTCTTCAGTGTGCGTTAATTGGTGTCGTTTTAAAGGATCTGCATGTGATGTTTCAAAATCGCACATATCACATTTATATGGTTTTTCTGCAGTGTGTGATAAAATGTGTGTTTTTAAATTTCTTACTTGTGTTGTTTTATACTCACACAAATCACACTGATATGGTCTTTCTCCAGTGTGCGTTAATTGGTGCCGTTTTAAAGTACCTGCATGTGATGTTTCAAAATCGCACATATCACATTTATATGGTCTTTCTCCAGTGTGCGTTAATTTGTGACCTTTTAAAGAATGTGCATATGATGTTTCGAAATCGCACATATCACATTTATATGGTCTTTCTCCAGTGTGCGTTAATTTGTGATCTTTTAAAGAACGTGCATGTGATGTTTCGAAATCACACATTTCACATTTATATGGTTTTTCTCCAGTGTGTGTTAAAATGTGAGTTTTTAAATGTTTTTTTTCTATTGTTTTATACTCACACATAACACACTGATATGGCCTTTCTCCAGTGTGAGTTAATTTGTGTCGTTTTAAAGTACTTGCTTGTGTCGTTTTATGCTCACACATATCACACTGAAATGGTCTTTCTCCAGTGTGTGTTAATTTATGTCGTTTTAAAGTACTTGCTTGTATCGTTTTATACTCACACATATCACACTGAAATGGTCGTTCTCCAGTGTGCGTTAATTTGTGTCGTTTTAAAGTGCTTGCTTGTGTCGTTTTATGATCACACATATCACACTGAAATGATTTTTCTCCAGTGTGTTTTAACATGTGTATTTTTAAATGTCTCTTTTGTGTTGTTTTATACTCACACATATTACACTGAAATGGTCTTTCTCCAGTGTGCGTTAATTTGTGAAGTTTTAAAGTACTTGATTGTATCGTTTTATACTCGCACATATCACACTGAAATGGTCTTTCTCCTGTGTGCGTTAATTTGTGAAGTTTTAAAGAACTTGCTTGTGTTGTTTTATGATCACACATATCACACTGAAATGATTTTTCTCCAGTGTGTTTGAACATGTGTATTTTTAAATGTCTCTTTTGTGTTGTTTTATACTCACACATATTACACTGAAATGGTCTTTCTCCAGTGTGCGTTAATTTGTGAAGTTTTAAAGAACTTGCTTGTGTTGTTTTATGATCACACATATCACACTGAAATGATTTTTCTCCAGTGTGTTTTAACATGTGTATTTTTAAATGTCTCTTTTGTGTTGTTTTATACTCACACATATCACACTGAAATGGTTTTTCTCCAGTGTGAGTTAATTTGTGTCGTTTTAAAGAACTTGCTTGTGCCGCTTTATACTCACATATATCACACTGAAATGATTTTTCTCCAGTGTGTTTTAACATGTGTATTTTTAACCGTCTCTTTTCTGCTGATTTATACTCACACATATCACACTGAAATGGTTTTTCTCCAGTGTGTGTTAATTTGTGTCGTTTTAAAGAACTTGCTTGTGCCGCTTTATACTCACACATATCACACTGAAATGGTTTTTCTCTAGTGTGTGTTAACATGTGTGTTTTTAAATGGATTTTTTTGGTTGTTTTATGCTCACATATATGACACTGAAATGGTCTTTCTCCAGTGTGTGTTAATTTGTGTCGTTTTAAAGTACTTGCATTTGATGTTTTAAAAGCACACATTTCACATTTATATGGTTTTTCTCCAGTGTGTGTTAAGATGTGTGTTTTTAAATGTACTGCCTTTGTTGCTTTATACTCACACATATCACACTGAATTTTATTTTTCTCAATTGTGTGTTAACATATGTGTTTTAAATGTTTTCCTTGTTGTTTCATACTCACATATATCACAATGAAATGGTCTTTCTCCAGTCTGCGTTAATTTGTGTCGTTTTATAGTACTTGCATGTGATGTTCAGCTTTGCCAGATCGTTCCTTTTGGAACATTTTGTGTTCTATTTCACGGTCATGCATTCCCTTCTTTAGTGCGTTCTTTTCGTTCTTTAGCCTTGCTGCGTTCCGTAATGCGCTAAAAGTGATAATATTACGAATCCGACCAAATTAAATAGTCACAAATTATATGGGCATTGATTTGATTTTGCATAGACAAAGGATCTCATGTAGGATCCAATGGATCGTTTGTCTATGTGATTTTGTGACTATTCAATTTGGTCGGATTCGCTATATTATCACTTTTAGCACCTGTTTTGACCAAAGAGTTAGTAAATAAAATACATTTACGTCTTGCGCGGTCGTCTCTCATGCGGCGGTATCCGTAGCACACGCGCACCCCTCCCGCCCGCGGGCCCCGCACGCTTGCTAGAAGCACAGAATACGTGTACGTTTCCCGGCTGATGATGATGATGATTTTTGGTTTTGCTTTCCTTTCCCTACCATTTTGTTCCTTTTCAGACATCCTGGCATTGTAAATCTCCAATCACTACTGGCAGCACTGGATGTTACAAAATCACACATTTCACATTTATATGGTTTTTCTTTAGTGTGTGACTGATTCAGAAAACTATTTTTCCTTGCAGAGATTTAGCTTGGTTGGAATAAATACTATATGACCTATATTTAATCTAAGATTACAAGGCGATAATGTATGCAATTAAGTTTATCTAGAGGTTAAACAGAGGTAGTTTGAATCATCGATAGCATCACACAACTCTAGATAAGCGTCGCCGTCGGTATGTACAAGCGCTTCATAATACTCATCATCATCAACCAGAAGACGTCCACTGCTGGACGAAGGGATAATAGGGAGCAGTTGCTATAATCCCCAGCTTGACAGGCTTCTTGGGGATCGCTGAATGCTCACCACCTTTAACCGACAATGCTGCTACCCGTCCTCCGGTGGTTCTGGATGTGTTTTTAAATTTGTTGCTTGTGTCGTTTTTATACTCACAGATAACACACTGAAATGGTCTGTCTCCAGTACTAACATTTGTTGTTTTAATAATACTTACTAGTTATTAGCTATGACGAGCTGGCAAACGTCGTTCAGATACCGCCGATATTTTAGTGGTTTTTTCCAAAATTAATAGTTATTCTGCTATTCGGGTCGGACACAAATCAAAGATCATAAAAATCGGTCCAGCCGTTCTATAGTTCAAAAATTTCATGGTGTAACTACCCCGAATTTGTTTTTATATTATAAGAATGATAGGTAGGGACCTTTTAACGTGCTTTTTTAACCTAGGTACACTCTTTTTCAGTTATTACATACTTTCAGGTCACTTTTCTCCAGTCTTAATTTATATTGCTTTAAACATTGGCGTAAGGACTCATTAGTCCAAGGAGCTCGTGCTCCTTAAAATCAGGTTGCAGATAGGTACCACGTTATCTTATCACATTAATGGTTACGATCTTTATTCTTCAACAGCTGTTCCTCAGTGATTTCCTTGTGTTACAATATGTTTTGATGAATAAATAGGTAGGTAAACCAAATCACTTTTAGCTTTTCTTAGCCTAAGCCGCTCCCGGTCCCGGATTAGGTTTTCGGTCAGGTCCGGAATAATCCAAATAGACCCACCACGCCGAAACAAGATTCCTCCACGATTCTATGTAATCATGAAATGCATGTTGGCAAATATAAATATATAACAGCCAGTTAATAATTATGGTACTTGAGGGGTGTCCATAGAGAAAGTAAATACCATAGAGTGAAAACTACCTAATAAGAGGCGGGTCTCTCATAGACAAAACTAGAATTTCAGTTCTCTATGAAACGTGCCGGCGAATATTATACCAACATTAGGACGCAAATATTTTCGTTTTTATGTTGTCACTACTGACGTGAGTACCGATTAGGGGGACGAACCGATATCGATATCGATGTTTGAGCAGATTTGATAACCCATCGATAACGACAATATCATTAGGTTTTAATTTGATCGACAATCGATTGCTCAATTATTTCTCCGGTACCAATCAATAATTGGCAAATATACTTATGGGCCTGCAAAACAATGTTTTGACTACTAAAATGAGCAATCTATTGCCAATTAAATTCAATATTAACAAAAAAAAAAGATGTCTCAATAATCTGATTATTTAATCGACATTAATTGACACAAAACATTATACCAATAAGATAGCTGTTTCATTACATAAAACGGTGAAAATTACAGATTACTTTTCCCAGGTGTGATGTAGATGTCTCTGAAAATAATAATACAATTGATTTTTAATACATTTCACAAGTCTATCACACTAAACACATCGAAAATGCTTTGTAATAATGAATAATCAAGCATTGGCGATGAGAGTATAATTACACACACTTTCTACAACAAAGGTCATAAAAATGTAATAATAAGTGTCTATTAGTGTCTTTTTAATTATGTGTTGTGTACATATCCTTCAGATTTCAAGTTTAACAAAACGTCATGGTGATAATTATCTGAAAGACATGGAAGGATTCTGCCGTCGCAACTGATAGCTGTCACACGGGAGTCGCGAATTTTGGTGGAAAAAATATTAAATAAGTGCCTTTTCAGGCTAATTATACGTGATTCAGTGCACAGAAGTGTTTTTCCGAGGTGGTGGTATAACATAACCAGGTAAGCGGGCAGTAGTTTTAGTTGAACATAGTAAACAAGGCGGCCTTTAGGCGTCCATTATGGAGCCTTTAGAGCCAGATCCGCCGGACCCTCCAGACATTCCTTTCCCGACGCTAACCCCCGCAGGCTCTAAACGCCGGGCGGAAATCATCGATGAGTCTTCTAATAATATTAAAAAAACAATAGTGGATCAGGAGATGGCTTCCGCCTCCATCCAAAATGTATACATGCATCCCTCCCTAGTTATAGGGATTAAACAATATACTTCAATGGACAAGGGTCCTTTCGTGGTTCACATTTCTCGCTCTGAACCGGACCCTGTGGTAGGGTCTTCCATTAGACCAATTAAGTTTGGCCAACTGAGCTTCAAAAATAAAATAGCAAACATATGCCCTGATGGGGTTAAAAAAGTGGGTAGAAATAAAATCTCTATCGAATTCACCACTAGCGTCGATGCCAACAAATTCTTAGATAGCCCCCTTCTAGAGTCAAACAAGTACCAGGCTCATATCCTCAGTTATAACGTCACCAAAATGGGCATTGTTCGCCAAGTCCCTGTTGATCTGTCCATGGATGAATTTGCAGCTTCTCTGGTATTCTGGTATTCCCAATGGGAGTAGTTATATCCTGAAAGCTCGAAGATTTTATAGGAAAGTCACAGAGGAGGGTAAAACCTCCTGGATCCCTACGCAAACAGTGGTCATAACCTTCCAAGGTCAATCCCTTCCACAACGAGTATACTTATTCCATACCTCCTTACCAGTAGAAGTGTACCAGTTCCCTACCATCCAATGTTTGAACTGCTGCAGGTTTGGACATGTTAAGGCCCAGTGCCGATCTAAGCCAAGGTGTTATCGTTGTGCACAGCCTCATGCAGGTGATTCCTGTGACATCGAGGAGAGTAAGGCTTCATGCTTGCACTGCTCGGGTCAACATTTTGCTAAAAACAAAAGCTGCCCTGAACAAGGGAGACAGAAGTCCATTAAGTCCCTCATGTCACAAGAAAATATGTCTTATGAGGAAGCTTCATCCCGATCCCCAAAGGTAAACAGGCCTTATAAAATATTGTCTTTTGTCTATTGTCTATTGTCTTATTCTGAAGTAGTTCAAGCCTCCGTACCCCATCCACAGATGTCACTTCCCTCAGGAAGAATCCAGTTCACCCCTTCCCAACCTAGTATCTCATACAGAAAAACGGTTCCCTTCATTCCCCGCACAAGGGTCCCACTGGAAAAATCATATGACAGAGTTGCACATCAGGCTATCATAGCTAATGAGACTTCTCACCTTCCCAATGGGTCTGCCTTATCTCAAATGGCAAGCTCCTCATCCTTTTCACAGGAGGATAACTTCCTGGAATTACTTACCACCATGATCATTAGCATTACATCCAAGAACAACACAACCCTACGATTATGGATCATGTCGTTCTCCAGTGGAACACCAGAAGCCTCCGTCCCAAGAAGCCTAGTCTTCTTCACCTAATTAATAAGTATCACCCGTCAGCCATAGCCGTCTCGGAGACATGGCTAGTCCATGGCTCCCATTTCAGGGTTCCGGGCTATTCGTGCCTCTGGGATGATAGAGCTGATGGGTGTGCTGGTTGCGCCTTACTTGTAAGACGCACACTTCCCTTTTCCCAAATCCCCCTTCCCCCCTCCCCCCCAGGTATTAACATTGTAGCTGCAAAAGTATTAGAAATCTCATATGTGTCCATTTACATTCCCCATCCCCGCTCTACTATGATTGCAGATATCCTATTCCTAATCTCAGCAATACATCCTCCCATGATTGTGATGGGTGACTTTAATGCTCATCATACTTCGTGGGTGTGTAGTGTAGATGATGAGTTTTCCTCTTCCCTTTTAGAAATTTTTGACGATGCCAACCTATGTGTTATTAATGATGGGTCACCTACTCGCAGAGTAACACCATCTCAAAATCCTAATAGTGCAGTTGACCTCTCCATATGCTCTCCCTCCTTTTCCTCTCTCATTTCCTGGCGAGTTTTGCCTCACTCCTATGGCAGCGACCATTTCCCTATAGTTATCTCTATTCGGAATAGAGCTCTTCCATCACATAACTTTGATCCATCACTCAAACATAGATTATCCAATCCTAACTGGTCTTCTTATTCCTTGTCCCTGGATGACAAAATAGATTCTTTACCCCCATCTGATAACATCAACATTATTCAAATATTCAAATATTTTGGGGACAAAAAACCATTTCAAACCGACTTCAAAAAAGGGGAGGTTATCTATGTTACCCGCGACTTCGTGCGCATACCTACTACTGAAAAATGCTTGCGAGTGGAATGAGAAATGCTTGTATGCCATTTTTTACTATCCTACGGCTACGACATTAACCCATAGGAACAAACAACTCAAATAGACCTTATAAAATGTAGCTAAAGAAAACAGATATTCGGATACCACAAAATTAAAAAATACGGGGTTTTTTTAAACAATCTTTTTAGTTCTAATTTATATGTACGTTTACTGCCATATGCGGCAACAAAATGTAATTTGATGCTTACCGGGCCTCATCCAAAGGAAACTTGGCCATAAAAATCCATTTTTTGTTTCCAATGCGGCAGGTTCTAAACCCGCAAATTTCGCACGTAACACTCCGCGGTTTTGGTGGCATTTCACTCCAAGCTCACCTACACTCTTAGTTCACAATATCAAGTTATTAGATAGTTCGGGTAACTATTAAAAATGTAATTAAATTCACAAGCAAAAAATAAAATAAACAAACGGACAAAGAACGGCGAATGACTGGGAATGAGCGAATGAACTGATGACCGACAACGGGTGGATGGATCTACCCCCGTCCCACCCCGCCTGCAGGCCGCCATTATTTGCGACACAAACTACATTCAAAAATTCAGTTTGTTCGTAGTTCCGTCAGCCTGACAGGCAGTTCCAAAGAATAATTTTACTAGGAGGGCAGTTCAACTAAAACATGGCAGCAAAGTATAAACCGCTTAAAATTAACATCGGCTTATAGAACTTGATGGATTGAGGTTTATCGTTTTTTTATACATATACCAGACATAAAAAAGACGGGGCGTTTCATACAATTCGTGTTTTTCGTCGTTTTGGTTTATGATGCGCCAGGCTGGGGCTGGTAAATACGGGTGTCTATAATGTACAACATAATATTTGCCGACACGATAATGTACGGCATAATAATGCACAATGTACATCGAATATCATGCTGTACAATCCATGTCGTACAATACAATACGAGTCAAACTGTGACTCGTTACGAACCCACCACCATACGTAATCGGTTTGACCGTGTTTTCGGTCGAAGAACTTTTATCCAAGGCCAGGAATAACTAAAAAAGATTAAACGGGGTTTGACAGAACAGATTCTGTGCTTCTTACGCCATCTAGTAGAACATCACGAACTATTCTTATTATTAAAACAAACGCCACATTATCCCCAGATCATGGGCGTATATTTATGTTTGTTTTTTCGCGCGTTGTTTTGCGCGTATTTTTCCTTGGACTAGATTATCGACAACGTCCTCATCAAGAGCAGATAGATATAAGCACAGAAAATTGAAGGTCCAATGGCACAGTTAATAAAGTTTTTGAAAATAGCAACATTGTAAACGTGAGTATTCCCGTATAAATAAAACAAAAATGTAGCAACATTGTATTCACAAAGTGGGGATTCCAGCAATTCTACGCGGCTTTTACACATATATTTAAGTGTTGCCATATTTAGTAGTTTTACCCATAATGCCGTTAATTGTTATACATTTCCAGCTTTACCTAAAATAATCTCGATTCTCTTAGGCACTGCTTAAACTTCTCTGTCTTGTTCTTGCATGTTACACTTCACGTCAGAGAGAAGATGGCAGAGCATCTTAAGCAGTGATAAACGGTTGTGAAGTTTTTTAAGTAAGACTGTTAATACATATTCTATAAAAAAAATAAGGCTACATAAGTGTAGTTGGCTTCTATGTGATTTGTATATATTAATTACAATTTGTTACAGCTAAACTAAACTTTCTAACTTTCTTTTATTTTTTTATTTGTTCAGCTGAACTTTTTTCTTTCTTTCTTTGTTAAACTTTCTAACAATATGAAGCCTAATTATTATAAATTTATAAGTACAAGCGGGGACAAGTTCAAATCGTCAATCCGTGCCAAAATTTCAAATATTCGTAAAAAATTTTTTGTTAATAATTAGGTACGTATTTTTTGGAGTACTTATATCTGCTTAGTTCTGATTAAATAGAGATAGTATTATTAGCTGTGTTGTCATTTTTTTCACTTTCAACTTCTGCTTAATTATTGTTAAGTTATATTGTAGCTTATTTCAATAAAATTCTTTAAATCACTAGCAATCCTACTATAACTTGCTATTTTAAATCCATATAGTCTACACTTGGAGGATCTAGTCTCTCTCTCTATAATCAAAGAATCTACACCTATACTTTAATTGTGATGACGCTTAGCTAGTAGCTGCCCTGTCTCCTTTGGTATGCAATGACGTACATCATGTTGGTGTTCTTAATGAATAAATAAATAAAGTAAATTTAAACAATGGACTTAAATAATTAAAATATATATATATATATTAAAAATAAACATTAGGTACCATACTATTTTAGACTAGAATTAATATTAAAAATGACAGCTTGATTTTATGAATTCGTAAGATTCTTTGTAGCTTCAGAACGTTGAGATAGGCACTTCTCCCATCTCCCATTACCTACTTTATTTTTATTTGGTAATAGTAATAGGTAAAAGTTGAATTTAGAACTGGCATGTTTAGCACTATTTATCGTCGTCGTGTCGAGCCAAGCACCGGCCGCCGATGCAGCTTGGCTTATCATTTCCGAGAATACCGTGGCAGTCGTCGCTAAATAACGATATCAGGATAACCGATAAAGGATAAGGTATGATCATTAAGCTAATATCTAAAGAGTCACAATGTCTAAGTGAAAACAGTCAAAAAACGTCCGAGTGCCGTTGTACATACGTGCATTATATAGTTCACAATTGTTCGAATTTAGAAGTTATGTCGCTTGTATAGTGTTCAATGTATACTTGAGCGCTTGTGTCTTATCGTAGTTCAAGTCGTTCAAAAAGTCGGCGCACTGCATAGCGTGCGCTCAGTTTTGGTGCGGTATTTTTTTTTTGCATGTTTGTGACTATTGTTATTAGCTCAATGGGTATGATCGATATTTTTCAACCATATAGATAATACAACTGCAATTCATTTTAGTTATCCTCCTGTGTGTTTTTGAAGAAAAATAAATTGTGTTTGTAGGTAAGTTGGCTTTTTTTATTAACTAGGGCCAACATTTTTCGTACACGTGAGCAAGGCCTAATGGTGTTTTTTTTTAACATATTTGTACCTCATCAACTGGACATCTACTGCTGGACGAAGGCCTCCTTCCTTAATAGGGAAGCGCCTCCCTATTAAGGGCGGGGCGTGGTTATTCCTTTTAATTTTTTATAGTTATTTATTAGCTCCACGGACTGCAGGTCCGTGCCTTTTGTCAACTTTTTTATTTTTTATAAACTAGATTTTACACATAATAACTTGAAAGCTAAAGGCTTTACAAAAATAATATACCAAAATAACCTAACTAATTATTGCTAGAATTGCGTGTATACTCCGAGCAGTCCAGCTATCATGTAACTGTTCGGGATCGCGGTTCGGATACGAGTTGTCAAAAATTGACACTTATCACTGCCACGTTCCGATCTTTTATGGCCATCTGGAGGTTGTACTCTTTGATGGTCTTCGGTGACGTAGCCGACGGTCGCCGCACGAATCGACTGATGGCATCGTCTTCGATGTCGTCGGCGTAATAGATGAAGGTCCCGGTGTGCCGTGATATCGCAACGACCGCGTTATTCCTATTAATCTAGCTTTAAATCTAGCTTTAAAAAAAAAACAACCAACTTCAAATTAATATCGGACCACCACGAGAGTCCATCCCATAAAAAAATGTTTTTTTAAAATCGGTCCACATCTGACGGAGAAATTGGTGAACATGCATAAAAAATAAATAAAAATACATACAGTCAAACATAGAACATCCTCCTTTTTTGAAGTCGGTTAATAAAAGAATATCATCATTGGGCCAACCAACCATCTTTTATACAGCAGCTTATACAGCAGGCCAATTCAGCTAACCAAAGCCGAACCGCTGCCCATGCGTTTTCGTTACTTTTCCTGTCTGACAGCGGCCGACTAACGATCGGGGTCCGGCCAAGTGTACCTAAACTTCTTCGAAACCATAAACATACTGCTCATCGACATAGACATCGCACGTTTATAAAACTTTACGTACACTTGGCCGAACCAAGATTGTTCGTCCGCCGCTGTCAGATAGGAAGAGTAGCGGGAACGCATGGGAAGCGGTTCGGCTTTGGTTAGCTGAATTGGGGCCCTGGTTATTGTTTATCTTGAGAGTTTGCGAGTAAGGAATATGAATGGATTGACATGCGATTTTCTAAAAATGTTCTGTGTTGTCATAAGCTACTTAACACCGCAAAGCATAGTAAGTAGGTCTCCTCCTAGGTGGACCGACGACATTGTAAAATTCGTGGACAACCGGTGGATGCAAATGGCAGGTTGTCGTACAGAGTGGCGGTCTAAGGCGGAGGCCTTCGTTCATCAGTGGACATCTACGAGCTGATGGTGATGATGATGGTAGTTACGGGCAACCGATGGATACAAATGGCAGGTTGTAATACAGAGTGGCGGTCTAAGAGGGAGGCCTTCGTTCACCAGTGGATGTCTACGGGCTGATGATGATGGTAGTCGCGGGCAAAGGGTGGATGCAAATGGCAGGTTGTCGTACAGAGTGGCGGTCTAAGGGGGAGGCCTTCGTTCACCAGTTGATGTATACGGGCTGATGATGATGGTAGTCGCGGGCAACCGGTGGATGCAAATGGCAGGTTGTAATACAGAGTGGCGGTCTAAGGGGGAGGCCTTTGTGTACACCAGTGGATGTCTACGGGCTATGATGATGATGATCGTATTACCTATTGCATCACAAGGCAGAAGAAGTGATGAAATAAATTCCTGCCTAAACAGTCAGATTCAGATTCAGATTCAGATATTTATTGCTTCCATAGTGTACATAGATATTGTCAAAAAGAAGTTTCATATGGACCCTGTCGGGCGCAGCAATAGTAGAAGAGAGGAGGACGACTTCATTTAACAATAAGATGCCTATTAAATAGAGGTATTTTAGGAGGTTCGTCATAAATTAATAATAAATTGTGTAAATAATTGCTTCGTAAATAACAAAAAAAATAAAAAATAAAAAAAAAAAACATTTTCTTTAGTTCGTATGTTAGTCAAAAAGTCGTTGCCCGTTATTACCAAATTAGTTGCAATCTCACGGTTAATATGAGGACCCAAAGAAGGCAGTCAGGATGAGCAAGAGTTTTCCGATTTGCTGTTAAATAAAGTAGTTTTTTTTTGGGAAATGAAAATCTTATATTTGTTTGGTGTCCATTGCTGGACTTACCTAGGTCTTTACTCGAAAGGCGCCACTACGCAGGCCCAGTTGCGGGTTCACACAATATACACAAAGAGATCATTTAGTACGGGCCCGGGGTTTGAACTCGTGACCTCACGATTTGAAGTTCAGCGGTCCCGAATTCGCTACTTGGCTTATTAGGTTCTGCGGTCACATTGATGAATTGCAAATCGTGATACCTCTTGGTTGCGTGCACGGCGTGCGTCCATTTGTCGCCACGGAACTACTTAACACGAATATCCCATCTACCCGACCTAGAATACTGATTAACTAGAAAATACAACATAAGACTGCATGCCTTCATAATGAAAGTATCTATCTTTAGAGAGGCGCAAGTGTAAGATTGTGCGAGATACAACATTGTTATTATGCACGAAGATATCGTTACAAAATGATCAGCCGAATTTAAACCCTCTTAAACGTTACATCGTTATTTAAAGTAAAATAAGGTCATGCGCATAAAACTAATTGGTCCACGCGAGCGAAGCCGCAGGTACAGCTAGTATAGTTATAAAAAGTCTGTGGGTAGTGGGCACTGAAGCACAGAATAATAACTAGTAAACTGAAGAGAGAAGTGAATAGAACGAAAATGTGGCGGATGGGGCTGGCCGGTATTAAGACAAGTGCAAATGCGCTTGATGACAATAGGCTATATGACTGGTTTTTTTTTAATTAGCCTATTCAAATATGGCCCATAAATATAGCTGATTAATGAAAAGAAAATTAAAATCTGATCAAACATAAGCAACTTATAAGCATTTTAATATCATGCTAGACAGAGAGGCGAAACAGCAAATCGTGACGTCACTTGTCAGGACGCCTTATAAATTCTATTCTGACAAGTAAGGCGTGACGTCATTTTTTGTTTTGTGGGAAAGGGACAGAGTTGTCTCTAACAAAAACTTTAAACGCTCATATATCAGAACATTATTAACCGATTTAAATAATGTTTTCAATTACCATACTATATTCACTTAAATTCTTCATCAAAGCTATTGGTTTCAACGATTTAAACATCAGTCATCTAGCCTGTTTAAGTCTTCCAATATACATGTTTTTAATCTGAGAATCACCAAAAAGACAATTTAAATAGACGCGTAGGAAACCAAACCACATTGGATCGTAATTAGACCAATTTTAATCTGTTGCAAAATGGCATTTCGAGCGTTTTATTTCAATTGCGCGACCAATGATTGTAATTTTTTCATTGTATAGTTTCTATACAAATAAGTGTGAAACTGGCGACAGCGGTTTTCCATACGATTGCTTTACAACATTGGCTTTCGCTTTTCTGTGGTAGTGGGTATGTCCTAAAACTGCACCCAGAACCACCGGAGGACGGGCAGCAGCGTCCTCTTAGTTAACGGTGGTAACACTGCGATCCCCAAACCGCCTGCCAAGCGTGGGGACTATGGCAACCCCTCCCTATTAAGGGGGATGCCTTCGCCCAGTAGTGGACGTCTTATGGCTGGCGATGATATACGCATCGTTATGAACGACGATTGCTATGGGGACAAACCTAAAAACGCGAAAAAAAAACAGCCACAAATAGTTGTAGTACCATACAAAAAGTTAATTGGCTTGGACAAAATACCGGGTGTTAGTTTGAATACCGTCATCCTTCTTGGATATCATTGTACTCATCATTATGAACAACTTTTACTATGGGGCCAACCCTGAAATCACGAGAAAAAAACAGCTGTTCCATACATTTTGTCGAATTTTATAGAAGTACAGATGTTTATTTAAAAAAGTTGTATCTAGAATAAGAATAACTGATCTCAGCTTAAAAGTGTATTATTTATCTTGTTAAAATATTATAGGTCTTATTGATGCTTATTGATGTTATATTTTGTAATAGTTAGTGGCTATTGAATCACAAGGCTGTTATAACCACTAAAACTTTTCCTATAAACAACCAAAATATTGCATGTCCGTTAGGATAAACTGTTGTGTCTAGAATTGTATGAAACACCTTTATGTACACAGTTTTGAGCAATAAACGTTATCTTATCTTATCTTATCAAGATCGATGAACCTTTTTAACAACTGCTTTTTTTTCTTGATTTCAGAGTTGACCCCATAGTAAAAGTTGTTCATAATAATGAGTACAATGATATCCTAGAAGGATAACGGTGTTCATACTAATACCCTGTATATGGAATAACTGTTTTTTTTCGCGATTTCGGGGTTGGCCTCATAGTAAAAGTTGTCCATAACGATGAGCATAAACTATCTCTGTAAATTTGGCGGAGAACAGCTTGTACTTATATAATTATAAATGTCGTCGTCAGCCATAAAACGTCCACTGCTGCACGAAGGCCTCTCCCTTAATAGAGTGGTGTTGCCATACTCCCCACGCTTGACAGGCGGCTTGGAGATCGCAGAATGCTCACCCCCGTTAGCCAAGAGGACGTGCTGCCCGTCCTCCGGTGGTTCTGGTTGCAGTTTAATGACATACCCAGGTCTTATAATATATAATAATATAGGTATAAGTATAATAATAATAATCATCCTTTTTAAATTTATTGCCCACTGCTGGACTTAGGCTTACCCTCGAAGGGAGAATGAGCCATATTCGCTAGCTGGGCCACCAGTTGCGGGTTGGTAGATTCTTCTCCGAACATTATGTTACAGTTTCGTCAAAACCTAATCGTGAGACCGTTTGACTTGAGGTCGCGGGTTCAAACCCAGACTCGTAAGCTATTTGGAGTAAGTATGTACTAATTTTCATACCACTAGCTTTTCTGTGAAAGAATTCATCGCGAGGTAACCTGACTGCGTCCCACCTACTACTCCGCCATTTTTTTATTGTAAATATTTTTTTTACGTCGAAGATAGCAAGCGGACATGTACCGGTACAGCGATTGTAATTTGTCCATATTTTTCTTTGTAAAACGAGCATATTATTAGCCATATTTATAGAACTGCTAAATATGTAGATACCTAACAAACAGAATATTTCAATTTACAGCTACCTCCAAAATGGAAAGGCTTATGATGTTAGCTCAAAATATGAATGTAAACATGATGTTAGATACATTGGAGATGTTTCTCCAAACTACGGGTGGGATGGGAGAAATAAAGCGTGCGATCCAAAGCAAAGACTTGGCTTCAACCGTCAGAGCAGCCACAAAAGCCCTCAAAAAGATCGGCATACCGGATCCTTTCTCAGGACTTGCTTATTACAAATCAGCTGAAGCATCCAACAAATTCCGTAGAGAAGGAAACCTACACTACGTAAACAAAGATTATAAACCAGCTATTATTTTATACAATAAAGCTCTTGCGTATGCTCCAAACAACTCCGTGGAAGTTAAGTTGGCTTATAGCAATATTGCAGCCGTAATGCTGACTATAAAAGCGTACCAAGCTTGCAAGTCGAATACAGAAGCTGCTCTGGAATCTGATTGCCCGGAGTTTCTGCGTGCTAAACTGGAGCAACGAATGATTGAAGTCAACAAATATATCGATGTTGAAATAGAGCGAGACATGATGATTCGTTCAGATGAAAATATGATAAACTACGCCGAGTTGGATGTTCCTAGAAATGCTGAAATACCTTGTGTGAGTACAGATGTGTGTGTGGATGATGGCAAAGCAGTGGTATCTGCAAAGGATGTTAAAGCTGGGACAGTGGTCGCGTTGGAGCGAGCCTTCGTTAGTTTCCAGGACGAAATTAATGAGTTTGCTGCGTGCTTCTATTGCCATAAGATGTGTTTCTTCTTCATCCCATGCGAAGGTATTTAACTTTTTTAAACGCATGTAGTTATACGGTCTTATGCATGAAAATTGCTTAAACAGTTTCATAACAGCTTTATAGTTATTACGCGTTTTAAACTCATTATAGCCTATTTAGCCGATAAAATGTGTTGGTATGCATAAACCTATTGTACCATATTTTAACTAATAAACCATAGACAAATATGTACTCATATGTACTTAAACCATGTACTCGTATTTAAGAACTTAAATATTTAAGGCCGCGCACATCCATGTTTCAAGCACATTTTTTACTGCGATCAGTAATTATTCTAAAGCTGAATGAGATAGAGCCACATTTAGCGGAGCAAAAATATGGCAGTTACGCAGATTTGTGCGTGTCAAGATTCGATTTTTGAGGTGTCAGATCCATTTTAAATTTATTACAAGCATAATCTAAATATTTTTTCAAAACTAAGAGCCTTAGTTCGTTAAAATCTATATTATTTACAAGTGAGTAAATTCAAATTTCTTCATGCCCAGTAATTACATACACATATACACCAGCTGGACCGGGGTATGTCCTAAAATTCCATCCAGAATCATCGGAGGACGGGCAGCAACGTCCTCTCGGTTAACGGTGATGAGCATTCTGCGATCCCCAAGCTGCCTGCCGAGCGTGGGGATTATGGCAAAACCTCCCTATTGAGGCTTTCGTCCAATAGTGGACGTCTTCTGGCAGATGATGAGGCCAGGTATACAATATCGCACCATCGCGGGTCGTACCTGGACGATTAGCACAGGCTGATAACATTGCATGAGCGGGGCCTATAGGTACAGTGGGACAAGGAATACTGTGATTAAGGATGATGATGGATGAATCCCATATATTTATAAACATTTGGTGACGGGGTTTGTTGGGAGCTGAATAAAGGAAGTAGACCTGTTAAAAGAACACATCAATGGCTACTCCTCGCTCGTAAGCTTCTCAAGCTTGGCCTAGTTTCGTTTGTTAGTTTTTTATTTATTGAAAACTCCACTACTACTATTATATATTCTATAGCACACAATTAAGCCAGTAGATGTGCTGGTAAAATTTTGCTGTAGCAGTCTAGGCGGCTCGAATTTGATACTTCAAGGATACTTCAGGTCTATTATTTTTACGTGCCTGCTGGGTTAAAGTGCCCGAGGGTGACAAACATGGTAGCTGTAAAGCGCTTTTCTGTATATAGCACTGAGGTACCTATCTAAGTAATCGTTTCGTTGCACTTTACAGGCTGCTGTAAAGCGCTTTTCTGTAGCACGGAGGTATCCAATCACTCGTTTCGTTACAGGTTGCTGTAAAGCGCTTTTCTGTAGCAAGGAATGTAGAGAGAAATGCCTGGAGGATTATCACCGCATCGAGTGCCATATCGTGGCCCACATGTACGTGGAGTCCCAGGACATCAACCAGCATCTCAACAAGCTGGCGGCTAGAGCTGCCATCAAGATGTCGCTGAAACTTAACTGGGAAGAACTGAAGTGAGTCTTTTTAGCAAGGCTCTCTTCTGAATCCTACTGATAATGCCTGTCATGTCCAGAACTTTGAGTTAAAAGTCTAAGGTATCATTTAATTGGCACTACCTACTTTGAAATATTCAGTGGTGAGGGTCGTCTCATCTCCTAATACGCTGGATATCAGTTTTTGACCACCTGGCACGCACCGAGGACTAGATGGTCTTTCACCGCGCGGTAAAGTGATAAAGCTAGAATATGGATACGTCTGTCTCGTTTTAGCGGGGAACAAAAGAGTGGATAGATGTTTATCACGGCTCGTTGTTAGGCGGGCTGACCAGCTGACGTCTCCACCCTTCAAGTTCCAGCATATTATACCAATGGAGGTATACATAGCCACCCCTCTGCCAAAGTTATATCCTAAAAGTGATTCCAAACGATCACCGATGTTAAGAATATATACGGATAACGGACGGTCCGGTCAGTCTTCAGATGGGTGACCGTGAGTGGCATTTATTTCTGAACACTTTCGGTGGGTCGGATGACACGTTAAATTATTGGACTCGGTTGTTTATTCTATGTTTCTATAACAACAACCATCAAGCCATGTCAGAGGCTTTAGGGCGGCACATTACTCTGACACTAGGGCTGGCCAATCGGTCTATACGAACATACTATTACGTAGGCATATTGTCACTGACCATATACGTAATCTTTGTGTGTTGTTAATCTGTTTTTTTTTCCGAACTGGAATTTATTATGTTCTAATAATGTGCAAGTTTACTTGAAGGTGTGCCACGCGTGCTTACCTCGTCCTCCGCAAAAATAGCAGAAAATGCACCTACGCATCTTATCGCCAATCGCCATGTGCACCTCCATTGGTGTTTGCTCTAAGTCTCCACCAAACGTTTGCCCAAGTCAAGTCTTTATTTATACTTATTTACATTTCAGAGTTGCCTCTCTCAAAATGGGGTACAAGTTATTGCAGAAGAGTTCTGTCGCCGAAGCCTTTGACTCTAACAACGCTGCGTCTATCTTGTGCTACAACGACCGAATCCCTGTCCCTACTGACGTCATGATGAACAGAAGCTTGGTCACTGCCATGACGGTGCACTGGCTAAGTCGAGTGCCGGGCTATTTGCCTACAGGTAATTTAAACGTTTTTGTAAATAGGTGACTGTCGAGTATTTTTAGGGTCCCTACCTCAAAAGGAAACCTTATAGGATCACTCCGTTGTCCGTCTGTCTGTCTGTCTGTCTGTCTGTCAAGGCCCACTTTATCTGAAACGAGAGGAGGAATCAAGTTGAAATTAATATCGAATGCGTAAATCCACGGTCCCTTAGAGCTGTAAAAAAAAAACAAGCTTCTAAGTCGACGCAATCACAAATTACAGCCATTTTTATATTGTTTTTAGTGTTTTTCAGAATTGCAAGTAAATCAAAATTCATAGGGTACTTCCCGTTGACCTAGAATCAAGAAATTTGGCAAGAAGCAAGGTCACATAACACTGGTTATGGGAAAATTTTGAAAATGTATAACTTGTAGATATATCGTCATTTCTCAAGCCAAAACTTGAATAATTATTCCATTCGGTTCGCTTCCGTTTTATAGTTCCCAAAAACTGAACTAGATGGCGCCACAGAGAAAATTAGCCCGCGCCACTCTTTTATCGCAACTGTTGCGTTGGCACGTGCTGCGTCCATAAAAATGGTACGACCTAAGGCTGAAACGTGGTTTCTCTTATCCGAGGACTGGCTTCAATAAGTAACCCTAGCACATTTCATAGTAACTACAGAAAAAGACTAAGTAAACTCTAAGCAAACTCTAGAAAATGACGAAATAAAGAAAATCTTTTTAGGGTTCCTTACCTAAAGGGCGTTCAAATGTACCCAATGACTAAGCAATCCGTCTCTGTTTGTCTATAAATATGTTATTTCGTCTATTTTGATCTATAACGACGTATATCGCGTAAATCGTAATAGGTAGCCGGTTGTTTTCATAGAATATTAGTTAGATACTGTCGCGGATTTCCTTTGTTCTTGTAGTGGTACGGAACCCTCGTTATCCGAGTCGCAAGTACTCGTATTGGCGTCTTTATTTTTAATGCTATGTTGCCTTGCGGCACGCCGTAATTTATAGGGAGTAGATCGCTAAGGTGTTTCGATACGTACTGTTTGTGGTTTGTCAGGTATCTTCTTAACCACTCGATGCAATCGAGCGTCAAACCGCTCATATATTCTAACTTCTTCAGAAGCAGACCAACCGAGATAGAATCAAAAGCTTTCGCGAGATCTAAATATACAGCCACGCACTTTTCACCCTTGTCTACGAAGGACACTAAATTAACGAGAAGACTAGCGGCGTCTTCGGTTGATGTGCCTCTCCAGAAGCCAAACTGGCTGTCAGAAATCAGTTTGTTATTCAATAAAGTTGACTAGCTTTTCTAGTATTTTTGAAACTACACTAAGAAATGCAATGGGCCTGTAGTTGTCTTGTGCGCATTTAGAGCCGTTTCAATGAAAGGGGGATACGGCTACCACTTTCCAGCATTCTGGGACAATGCCAGTCTCGAGGTTATAAATGTAGGTCATCGGGATGAGAACAGAATTGAGAGACTTTTTAACGATTTTGGGATGGAATCGGGTCCGGGGGCACTGTTTTTTGAAGCTGGTAACAACTTTCTTTATTCCATGTCAGGATCAGTTGGATGAAGGAATAAAGAATGGGTACACGATCGTTAAGAGATTTTTTTCTTCGCAGATGAGGAAGAGAGAGAGCAAGCTATCGACACACTCAGCCGAATAATTCTACACCTAAACACCACGTTTATGCGCCAAGTTGCGATAGCGTCTTCTGCGATCGATTACGAAAGACCTGGAGAGACTCGTTACGTTGCCGAGGCTCTTCGTAACATAGGTTGGTTCTCTTTCACGAGCAAGGTCGCTCACTCGTGCGAGCCCAACCTTTTGGTTCTGGGGCTGAACGATCATGTGGCCCTAGTTACCCTGCGGACCATCAAGAAGGGAGAACCACTCACCATTTGCTACACGTAAGCTTATTTTCACACGGTTGATTCATGAATAATTTTATCTGAAGCTTATTTTCACCTCAATTTTTTTCATGCGGAAGAGTGACTAAATTTAATCTTTATAATCTGTTACAGAGAACACTTTTACGACATGAACATACTGCCTTGCCCGATAAACTCTAAAATTCGCCAAAAGCTGATCTTTAAACTCATGGAGTACACGTGCCGCTGCCGAGTCTGCCTTCTCGAATGGCACAGCGGCTCCAAAGTGGAAGCTACAATGACCAACCGTCAAACAGAGGCTTACAATCAGTATAAGATGGCCTTATACAACGGAAACTTTGAACAGAAAATTAGAGCTATATGCGCGGCTTTGGACGTGCTGAGTGACTGTATAAACACAACTCAACATTGTGCCCTTTACAAAGATTTCAGGAAAACGTTAAACATTTATCAATGTGCTAAAAACTTGAACAAAAGCTTTGGATGCGTCCAAACTTTGCATCCGTTTCATGACGCTGCTGATTTTAGAATGTAGGTAATAAATAAGTTAGGAAGCCTCGTCGGTCAAGCAGGATAACTTCAGTCTTTGCTAGACGATGAGCTTACCAGCTTCTTTACTTTGGTGTCTCCCTTCTCCCTTTCACTGCTACGTGGGAGGCCTTGAGGGATCAAGGCCTCCCACGTAGCCAGAATTGTGAACTTGCGAATACAATCCTGCGCCGCAATGTACCTACTGCGGTTGTCACCCTGAGATATCAATTGGTGACTAATTAATGACCTACGGCCTTACCTAAAATAATCTCGATTCTCTTAGTCACTGCTTAAACTTCTCTGTCCTTTTCTAGCACGTGCAACTTTACGTCAGAGAGAAGATGGCAGAGCATCTTAAGCTGTGAAGTAAGGCCGTAAATATTTGCATTTTTAAAACTGATTTTCATGAAGTTTTCAGTGGTGAGAATTCTGGCGTGGAGCACGTGATTATTAGCCGTGATACACGATTATAGACTACTAAAATCGTTATCGGCTGACGAACACTATTGAGTAGAAGATAAAATAGAGCAGTGTAGCCACAAGTGCAGCTGTGAACTGTGAAGACGCGCGGAGAAGGCAGAGATTAACGGCCTTACTTAAAAAAACTTTTCAACCGTTTGTCACTGCTTAAGATGCTCTGCCATCTTCTCTCTGACGTGAAGTTGCACGTGCTAGAAAAGGACAGAGAAGTTTAAGTAGTGACTAAGAGAATCGAGATTATTTTAGGTAAGGCCGAAAATATATGAAATAAATGTTTTCTGCACTGCAATTTGTTACATATTTGGAGATCAGGCTACATTTAATATCACAAAATCTTTGTTTGAGAGAATATGTTAAAATTAAAGCAGCAATATTTCTTTGATTTTTTTTTGTAACTTCGACGCATCTCATAGCGGTCGCTAAAAATATATAAAATAACAAAATACACAACACAACCTATTTATTGAATATGAAATGGCTTTCAGAACACTGAATTTAATATTTTTACTATAGAATTTTTGATATTTCGTAGGATTGTTACTTCACGTAAAGTATAGAGAAAAGCCGAAACACCCTAAAAAGCTTATATTTCTAAGATAAATAATATAAAAAAAATATTCAAAAGTATTTAAAGCTCGCAAAGTTACGCTTTTGCTAAGTTGGCCTGTTGGTCTCACAAAATCATGGTCACCGTAACGCAAGCTGTTTGATTACGCACGGCGGGGATGCGCCGCCGCATTAAAGGGTTGCCGCCGCACCGGCGATCTATTGATAACAAACATAATAAACAAACATAGCAAACATAATATCTTTTGTTAGGTAAATGTTTCAGCCTCATTTTTAAATTCCTTAAATTTTGCAAGTGCTTCGTTCTTTGTTTTCATCATATCCACCCTTATATACCTTGAATAATCATCAGTAAAGGTGATGAAATATTTAGCACCTCCTTTTGATGGCTGTCTCATGGGACCGCATACATCAGTATCTACAATTTCCAATCTTTCTTGAGTTCTGGGTTCTTTTTTAGACGTATCAAACGACGGTTAGTTAGTTTTCCTTTGGCACACGTTTCGCAGTCTTTAACTGTGCCGTTTTTGTCAAAATTTAAACCTTGTAAATTTTTCTTCATAAGCGCAATTCTCATTTGACCATCATTTAGATGACCAAGTTTCTTGTGCCATATATCCATTTTATTGTTTTCACGGTTGTAGTTAGCTTTTTCTGGTACATTATCTTCCTTTATGTAATAAGGACCATCTTCGCCTCTTTTTGCATTCAATATCACTTTACCTTTTCACATAACAGTTGCATTTTTCTCTTTAAACAAAACGGTTGCACCTTTATCTGTCATCTTTCCGACTGACATTAGATTTGTGGTCAGTGATGGGACATACAAAGTTTCACTCAGATGTAGGTCAGGATTTTTATTAATATGAAGTTTTGCTTGCCCATGCCCTTCAATTTGCGCTGTACAGTTCTCTGATGCTAACTTTAAAGCTTTATTTTCATATTTTTCTATATTCTGGAATCTTTCTATCTCATGCGTCATGTGTGACGTGCATCCGCTATCAAGACACCACTTGTCTACTTTTTCTTTACAATCATTTGTATTCAGACATGTCTCTTCTGAGCAATACTTATTAATATTACTTTTATTATTATCTCGGTTCACTTTTGACCAGCATTCAATTAGACTTGTGTCCTTTTTTCATACATTTAAAACATTCTACAATAGATTACTTGTTTTTTCCTCGTTGTTTACTATATAACGCCTCTTGTTTAGGATTTTTTTCGCTTTGGCTAGCTATATTTCTTTTTGCTTCAGCTTCCTCAATAATTTTAACTTTCAAATTGTCGGGATCTGGTAAATCATCTCTGGATTCTATCGTGATTCTAAAGTTCTCGAACGATTGTGGTAAACTATATAGCAACATAATGCTAAGTAGATCCTTATTAACCGTGATTTCCATATCAGCAAATTTATCGATGATGTCCATAAATTTATTTAAATGATCCACTATATTTTCGTCATCCCGCATTTTTTTCACTATCAATTTTAAGAAGACTTGCTTTTCTAGCAGGACCTTTGCTATTATAAATATTTTCTAGTGTATCCCAGACATCTTTGCTAGTTACGTAGTTCTTCACTTGTTTTAATTCACTCGGTGAAATAATGAGAAATAATTCTGCTAATGCCAAACCATCTTATTCTGGATATTTTTTTCAGCTCGTCACCTTCCTGCACCCTTATCATGGACGTTCGCGATTCCGATTGCGTTAACATGCCATCCTGCTCGTACCAAACCACTCGCGCCATGCGCCCTCCTGCTCGCGCACGCTCGCAATCAGAATCACGAACGGCCATGATAAGGGTGCAGATTAGGCTTTTTAATTACGTGGGTGACATAATTCCAGAGGCCTAGTTTCCTCAAGAGAGCTCTTGCATGGATTTTCCATGAGACGTAATTTTCTCTCTTCAACGGCTCTATATGAACGTAATGACTCATTTTTACGTTTACATACCCATAACCTTTTATAGCGTAATATATTTTAGCAGTCACACAGTGGACTTAGAGTACATCTATTCGATTCCTAGCCGTTAATTTACTTTTAAAATATTTATCAAGTTCAAATTTACCGCCAAAAAGATGGCGCCACTGCTGCAACGACGCTGCGCGGAACTAATTAATTAGAACATGTCAAGTCGGAGGTTTAAAATGGTGCCGTCAAAATAAAGAACTGGGCGGACACTTCCGCTGTAGACAGCCAATCGCGAGAAGGCAAAGGTTCAAGTGTTCCATTGTGTTTGAAAAATTAAAAGCTAAGTATAAACCTCTCAAATGTTCATAAATGTATAGTTTCATTAGAATACTTTCTTCATAAAGTGCTGTTGATTAATTACTGAATATTATGAGATTATGTGGAAATCTGATTTTATTTCCTAGAATATAATAACTACCTTATTTTATCCTTTAGATTTGTAGACTTGATCATGTGGGGTTTGAGGCGAATATAATAGCTAACTAACTTAAAACTCAGTGATAACCTACCCACATTTGTGCAGTTGTCATAGGCACGTGGTATTGCAGTTTTATAGAGATCTAGGTAACTAGGTAATTCAAAATAGGATTTTATGTTTAGTCAACTCTATTTCTAAAGTTATATGAATAAGCAGTAATAGCAATTGCATAATATGCAATTGAGGATTCCGTGACGATGGTAACCCTGTCTTATCCTTCCAAATAAGTGACACTTGTGAAGGGTAGAACAGGATAATAGAAAACACAGGATATTATGCAATGATTTAATTAGGTATCTTTACTTGTCCTGACGCGTGATTTAACATATTAAACACATTTTACAATATTTAATACGACTTTTTATTCTCTAAAATAATCGCGATTGTCTTAGTCACTGCTTAAACTTCTCTGTCTTGTTCTTGAATGTTACACTTCACGTCAGAGAGAAGATGGCAGAGCATCATTAACGGTTGAGAAGTTTTTTTAAGTAAGACTGTATCGGCTTTACTTAAAAAAAACTTTTCTACCGTTAGTCACTGCTTAAGATGCTCTGCCATCTTCTCTCTGACGTGAAGTTGCACGTACTAAAAAAGGACAGAGAAGTTTAAGCAGTGACTAAGAGAATCGAGATTATTTTAGGTAAGGCCGTATATGGTTACTTAAATCAATCTATCATGTAACTTTTCGGGATCGCGATTCGGATACGAGTTATCAAAAATGGACACTTGTCACTATCACTGCCAAAACTCATTTGACCCTGCAGGGCAGGATGAAACGCCAAAAGACCGACAGATTTCCTTAACTTAATTAAGGAAATCAAAGCATTCGTTCGATAACGATAGCGAGAGAAATCCCTCCGTGATACTGTGAAGCTGTGACAAGTGACATATATGACAAAACGCGATCCCGAACAGTTTTTTTTTATTGGCATCGCACGTTGTGCATTCTGCCAGTGTCAAGTTTATGAATTTTCAAGTTTATTTTATTAAAATCACGGCAAATATGTCATTAAATCACAGTCAGCCACACGAAACCAGTCATAGTCGAGTCCAAGTCATGCCCTAGTAAAGTTGAGGTGACTTTACTATGAGCTTCTTACGGAGTTTTGAAAACAACACGAAATGACATGTTTTACCACATTATATCACTTGCTCACACTCGTGCATGTATTTCAACACTCAATGAATTAAACGCCACCATTTTGAATCATTAATTCGCGAATAAACACAATTTTAAGAAAATAATAGAATGCAACGACATGATTTTTCCGTGTTCCCGCCAAAACTCCTCCCGAACAGTTACATGATTAGCCTGTTACCTTGAATACCAAACTTATATTCTCTATGACACCATGACTTTACTAGGGCATGATTGGACTTGACCGTGACTTACTGTGTGTGACTTGGACTGTGACTACGACTCATTTAACTGGCGAATGAAGAATCCATGAAATATGTATTCGGCTGAAGGACTAGTATCCGTGGCCAGCAAATATTAAAAACAACAAACAAAATACTAGCTACGGTGTTGGTGTTTTTAATAGTTCCTAGCCATGGATACTAGTCCTTCAGCCGAATACATTTTTCTTCATCGCTCCTTCTTTCTCCAGTTAAATGAGTCGTAGTTACAGTCCAAGTCACAAACAGTAAGTCACAGTCAAGTCCAATCATACCCTAGTAAAGTCGTGGCAACTTTACTACAAGCTTCTTCGGAGTTTTGGAAACAACACGAAAAGACACGTTACACTACATTATATCACTTGCCCACACTCTTGCTCGTAAATCAGCACTTAATGAATAAAACGCCACCATTTTTATGCATGAATACTCGAAAAAACACAAGTTTTGGAAAATAATACAATGCAGCGACATGATTTTCTCGCGTTCCCGCCAAAACTCCACGGTGCTGGTGTTGCTACCAGCGTTGCCAATTTGTGGGGAATTCCCCGAATTGCGGGGAATCGTGACTCGAGTGGGGATCGGTGTGGGGATTGGTTCTGTGCGGGGAATTGTGGGGAATTTCAAATTTTACATATATTTTTTTTAATTTGTCTTTGTCTGCAACGCTAACGGCCGGAAGTAGGAAATCAGCAGAGTACCTATATTGTAGACATCCCTAAAATACGTACGTACAAAACGTTTTAGTTTCATATATTAGGTCTTTACCTATGAAATTGCCGTTTTGTATGGAATAAGTGAAAGTACTTATTTTTTTAACTTTTTTATTTCTGTTATTCAAAGTAATCACCCATGCAATCGACGCATCTTTGCCAACGAATTGGCAGTTTATTGATGCCCTTCTTGTAAAAATTAGCTGGACGGGGAGGCAACAAACTCTTCAAAGGCATTTTGTACTGCCTCTCGGGAATTTAATTTTTTACCCACTAAAAAGTTGTCTAAATTTTGGAAAAAGTAATAGTCGGTAGGTGCAAGGTCTGGTGAGTATGGCGGATGAGGGAGAGCTTCCAACCCCAGCTCTTGCAGCTTGGAGACTGTCTGTAGCTGCAGCGCGAGGCAGGTCTCGACGCGTACGTTGCGCTGGCGATCGTTAAGTTCGTGGGGCACCCATCTATCAAGTTTTTTTACCTATTAGTTTTTTTACTGCTTATTTGTCGCAAATGGATCAAAATTGTTTTGATGCTAACATCAAAAGCTGCTGCTAGCTCAGCTGTAGATTGAGTTTCGTCAGCTTCCACAATCGCCGTTAATTCATCATTGTTGTTGTTGTCTCCGGACGACCACGAGCTTCATTTTTAAGTCAACATTTCCAGAACCGGGAACGCCAATAACGGGTTGTGCGTTCGTTTGTACAGTTATCTCCGTAAACATTTTTGATGTTACGTGCCGTTTGTGTCGCGTTGGTGCCACGACGGAACTCATATTCCATAATTACACGAATTTTTAAAGTATCCATTATGACGAAAAATGTTCAAATGTAATGAAAATACAACGTTAATCAATAAACAAAAGACTGAGTTTGTAAAAAGAATGTCATGTTTTTAAGACAACATTAATATGAATTCAGAATACAAAGACATTCCTAACTTTTTTTCTATTTGAAATGACCAGTACTGAAGAACGGCAATTTCATAGGTAAAGACCTATTATTTTGTTGTGCATTGCAAGAATCTGGAACTTTTACCATCTTAGCTGTTTTCTTAGAACTGTACCTTAAAGCATCTCTTAGACAAAAGTTAATAGATATCTTCGAGATTAATAAATATGCTTCTTTCTCGACCACACCATCGTCGCTTACCATCAGGTGAGTTGGTGGTCAAACTTACATCTATCTCCCATTAAAAAAAGTATTAGTCTCAATGCTGGATTTCGCTTAACAGTGACTTGATACCACTGGTGATGCTGAATTCTACTGGCTAGTGCTTAGTTTTAAAAAATGCTGTGGGATAAGATTTGTTTCCAAAATCCAAAAGTTGCTATTCGGTTACTACTTGTGCCAGTGGTTTCGGACCTACCGATTTTCGGCATTTCTACCGATTTTGGGCCGTCCTACCAAAATACCGAATTGGGCCGATTTTCAACCAATTTTAAAAAATTCTAAAATAGGATAGAAAGTACGGTTCTTTGTTTGAAAAAGTACAAACCTGCCGATTTTGGAGGGAAAATCTACCGATATTGCATTTTCTCATGCTTCCATTCGCTAACGCATCCTTAGAGAGGAAGTTCAGTGACTCAAATAATATCAAAACAGCAAACAGAAACTCACTAAGAGACGCAACAACAGAAACGCACGTAACTAAGCATACATGATAGAAAGCGAGCGGTATATTTAGGTGAATATAGTGAGCGGTATCCAGCGCTGTGCGAGTTGAATTGCCACTTTATTGCCTAGTAGACAGAGTCCTTATTTATTTCAATTCCTTTGCGGAGTGAACTTTCTGTACGTAGTACTATTATTTACTCTGTGGTAAGAGGGAGGCCTTCGTCCAGTTGTGGACGTCTTATGGCTGGCGATGAAACAGAAACAGACAACATAGAAACACGATACATATTATAGTATCTTTAATGGTATTCGCAAATTCACACCAACAAGAAAATTGGTAAATTTAAACGTATGGCACAAAAGCCAGAGTAAAAACCAATATAAACTGCTTGAATTTCATATTTTTGTATTTTTTTAGTATGTGGGGAATTTGTGGGGAATTGGGTTTAACTTTTTAGGGAATTTGGGGAATTTCACCTTAATATTCGGGGAATTAGGAAAACTGGCATTGGCAACGCTGGTTGCTGCGGTGGTTTCCTTCCTTCCATAGAGTAAGTAAATACTACGTGCTTCCTTCTTTTCTAGTTAAATGCTCAATGGTTTCCGTATTTTCAATTCAATTCAATTATTCTAGATTATTTCAATATACCTCATTAACGTACTTACATAGTTCATTAGTAGCTCATTACTCTAAGCTATACATAATGTATATTCTATACTTGTATAAGTGTTTATTTCCGTAACTTGAAACTTTGCAAAAACCATTCATAAAATAAGACCATTCTGTGAAAAATTCAGCCTCATACAGCTTAGCTTTATAACTAGGTACATTTATATTGGAAAGCTGAGACAAAATCCGTATGTGTGATAAAAAAACACTTAAAAAACTTAAAAAAACACTGCAGAAAAACCATTTCAGTAGTGTGATATGTGTGAGTACCTACGTATAAAACAAAACAAGCAAGAAATTTAAAAACACATTTTATCACACACAGAATAAAAGCCATATAAATTTGAAATGTGTGAGTATAAAGCAACACAAGTACGAAATTTAAAAACTCGCAAATTGAAACAGTGTGTTATGTGCGAGTATAAAACAACAAATGTAGGAAATTTAAAAAGCCACACTTTAACACACACTGGAGAAAAACCATTTCAGTGTGATATATGTGAGTATAAAACAAGACAACCACACCGTTTAAAAACTCATATTTTAACACACACTGGAGAACAGCCATTCCAGTGTGTTATGTGTGAGTATAAATCAACACAAGCAAGAAATTTAAAAAGCCACATTTTAACACACACTGGAGAAAAGCCATATAAATGTGAATTGTGTGATTTTGAAACATCGTATCGACGTGCTTTAAAACAACACAAATTAACACACACTGGAGAAAAACCGAATAAATGTGAATTGTGTGATTTTAAAACATCATATGCAAGTTCTTTAAAAAAACACAAAATAAGACACACTGGAAAAAAACCATTTCAGTGTTATATGTGTGATTATAAAACAACAGAAGCAGTTCATTTAAAAACACACAATTTAACACACACTGGAGAAAAGCCATATCAATGTGATATGTGTGAGTATAAAACAATAACGGCAAAACAATTAAAAACACACACATTAACGCATGCTGGAGAAAAACCGTTTCAGTGTAATATATGTGAGTATAAAACAACATATGCAGGATGTTTAAAAAAGCACATTTTAACACACACTGGAGAAAAGCCACATGCATGTTATATGTGTGAGTATAAAGCAATAACTGCAACACAATTAAAAACACACATATTAAAACACACTGGAGAAAGACCACATAAATGTGATATATGTGAGTATAAAACAACATATGCAAGTTATTTAAAACAACACAAATTAAAACATACTGGAAACATATCATATAAATGTAATATGTGTGAGTATAAAACAACATATGCAAGATCTTTAAAAAGGCACAAATTAAAACATACTGGAGTAAAACCATATAAATGTGATATGTGTGAGTTTAAAACAATATATGCAAGTTCTTTAAAAGAACACAAATTAAAACATACTGGGAAAATATGATATACATGTAATATATGTGAGTATAAAACAGCATATGCAAGTTATTTAAAACAACACAAATTAACACACACTGGAGAAAAACCGAATAAATGTGAATTATGTGATTTTGAATCATCATATGCAAGTTCTTTCAAAAGACACAAAATAATACACACTGGAGGAAAACCATTTAATTGTGATTTATGTGAGTATAAAACAAAAGAAGCAGGATGTTTAAAAAATCACATTATGAAACACACTGGAGAAAACCCATATGAATGTGATATATGTGAGTATAAAGCAAAACGAGCAGTACAATTAAAAACACATTTTAACACATTGGAGAAAATAAAAGGTATAAAACAACATACGCAACCTCTTTAAGACGACACAAATTCACACATACTGGAAAAAAACATTTTAGTGTGATATGTGTGAATATAAAAAACAAGCAAGACATATAAAAGACACATTATAATACACACTGGAGACTAATCACAAAAATGTGATGATAAGCCAGTATAATATAATTATGCCAGAAATTTAAAAGAACACAAAACATCATCTTCATCGGGTGCCACCTCCACTATGAAGTCGAGCAACATGACTTCTAATACCTTGCTGTGCCAGCAGCTCAACTCCAGTCATTGATACCGCCAAGCCATCTCCTTCTGGGATGTCTCCGGTGCGTTTGGAATGTTGTCCTTGAGAATTAACTAAGAGGCTCCACATATGGGTCCTCTATGCTTGTGCCAGCCTCGTGACATGTTTGAGATAAACCTCATTGAATTGTGCAACTTTGAAGAAGCTCTTGGTCAGCCCCAATGATATCCTAGCGGGAAGTAGATTGATTTTCATAATGTGCAAGTTTGTCTACATGATTAGTCCAAGTACTTGTGTACTGCGGTGTATGATAATGAGTCCAAAGAAGAATCTTTTTTGCATGTGCTGTGCTGTGGCAGTGCAAAGTTACAGAACTAACTAGAAGCCCTACCAGATTGCATATGGTAGCTTCATCTCCACAACAGCTTTCCGTCACCACTGCTTATCACCATCATCATATACAATACCATGTAACGCTGGAGTTACCAGATGCCAGTGGCCCAGAGCCTCACTCCGTTACTTCAAGGAGCTGGGTTGGCTCGGGTAGACACTGGCGGAAAATGCACAATACACCCCAAGCGGGACGTCAGTGCAGGGCTTATCACCCCCACATAGAATAAGAAACTTTTGTATCAAGGTATAAGTAGTTTGATTATTTATAATAATGAGGATTATGTAGCATTCACACTCTTAACAATTTTTTCCCAGATATTGGGAGAAGATATTCAACTGTCGCCCACATCAGGACTGCGAAGCTGCCGATGGAGAAGTGTGACTAATTCAAACAGCCTTCTACTCTGCTGTAACAACTTCCTCTATGAGTTGGACAAGCTGTCGCAAGCCATACTTACATAATCTTTCCTGATGTACTGTATTCCAATATGGGGAGGAGCATCTTTAACAAAATGTATTGCGGTTGAACGGGCTGTGTGCATTGATTAAAGTGATGTACTTTAAAGGCTTGAGGTTCGCTACCGCAAGTATTTATTCAATCAGTAACTTGCTAACTGAAAACTGTATACTGTCTACATGGTACTCAGGAAAACATAAAACCTTACCGTTCTATGCGAATAGTCAAAAAGAAGAAAGGGGTCTGTTGCTCAGACTCCGCAATGTAAAACTGAATTTGGTTATAAGCAATATAATTCACAATCAGCTAATACAATATACACCTAGTTAACAAAATTTTGGACGTATATACAAAACAGAGGTATGAAAGTAAAAAAAAAAGTGGTTAACACCACTAAACTATGACGAGACTGAAATGGTGTTACAAAAGGTTTAATAATGTGACATTGTGGCACACAAATACACAACACACAAAATTTCTCACTTTAAACTTTCATTGTAGTAATTTAATTAATAAAGAATCATGTTAATTTAAATCCTGTTCTTTAGATTCATAATTTGATGTTATATATAAAGGAAGAGTAGGGACTTTTAATACAGGCTATTTCGCATAAAAAGAGTCCCTGGTCCATTGTCTGTATTAGGCTAGATGACTGTTTTTTTTATTGTCCTATTACAATTAAATTAAATTAAATAATCATTTATTTCAAGTATCATAGACTCATATTATAAATCATCAATTTAGCAGTCACATTAATAAGTACCATACACACAATTGAAATTGAAATTAAATTTGCAATTAATTTTGAAATTGAAATTAAAAATTGAATTTGGAATTAAAATTGAGTTTGAAATGAAAATTGAATTAGAAATTAAAATTATGAACTTAAAATAATCAAATTATAAAAATGACAATTCAATTGTATGATGTCAACGCAATAAACATATTAATAAGAGTTAATGTTGGGATTCTGCCGTCGCAACTGATAGCTGTCACGCGGGAGTCACGAATTTTGGTGGAAAAAATATTAAATTAGTGGCTTTTCAGGCTAATATACGTGATTTAGTGTACAGAAGTGTTTTTCCGAGGTGGTGGTATAACATAACACGGTGAGTGGGCAGTAGTTTTAGTTTAACAGTGTAAACAAGGCGGCCTTTAGGCGTCCATTATGGAGCCTATAGAGCCAGACCCGCCGGACCCTCCAGACATTCCTTTCCCGACGCCAACCCCCGCAGGCTCTAAACGCCGGGCGGATATCATCGATGAGGCTTCTAATCATATCAAAAAAACAATAGTGGATCAGGAGATGGCTTCCGCCTCCATTCAAAATGTATATATGCATCCCTCCCTAGTTATAGGGATTAAACAATATACGCCAATGGACAAGGGTCCTTCCGTGGTTCACGTTTCCCGCTCTGAACCAGACCCTGTGGTAGGGTCTTCCATTAGACCAATTAAGTTTGGCCAATTGCTCTTCAAAAATAAAATAGCAAACATCTGCCCTGATGGGGTTAAAAAAGTGGGTAGAAATAAAATCTCAATCGAATTCACCACTAGTGACGATGCCAACAAATTCCTAGATAGCCCCCTACTAGAATCTAACAAGTATCAAGCTCAAATTCCCAGCTACAACATTACCAAAATGGGCATTGTTCGCCAAGTCCCTGTTGATTTGTCCATGGATGAGTTTGCCGCCTCTTTGGTCATTCCCAATGGGAGTAGTTATATCCTGAAAGCTCGAAGATTTAATAGGAAAGTCACAGAGGAGGGTAATGTGTGTTGGGCAGAGAGAGAGCCTTTATTTTCTTAATCACCTGGGTGTTGCCACCTCACAAATAGCTAAGCTTATCAGATCACACATCTTCCCTTTTTATAAAAAAAATTACAAAATTTTCACATCACTACTTGGCATTACGTCTGAAAGTGACATTGACATATTTTGTCTGACGCGAGATGTAAACAAACAAAACTTAAGGTCACAAAAATGTCCTAGGTTAAGTTACAGTTTTAGTGCTTCTACATGGCAAAATAAACAAGATACATGAACAGTGCTTATTCTAAAATGTTCTAAATTTACTAATTTGAATCAAGGCGTTGAGACAATTATGCAAGACAGAAGTTTAACATTGAATATCATGCAGTGAAGAGTTCTTGCTAATATAAGAATAAACAATTACTGATAGCTAATTTTAAGGTGATTGTATCAATACTAGTAGTAATAAATTGTTATACCCAGTTGTGTGCTACTTATTTTCTATATAGACTACTAAGCTATCCTTAACATATTATTGAGTGAGCTAAATATACTTTACTCATGTACTTAAGAACACTTTTCAAATTGAGAACACAAAATCTATATTAACTTGTCCTTATCAAAACTTACAAGAACTTAAAACTATTAAATCAGTCACTGTAGGTATACTTAATCAACTTAGAGATTAAACACCATTTTAACACAATTACAGTAGTGTTAATCAAGTTAAAAGCAGTCTTTGCATGAACACTTTTGCTTTAATTTAACTTGTCTTCCCGATCTGGTGGTAATGATCTTTTCTGGTGAGGACTCAACGCTTGTTGTGGTAGAAGACGCAGGGGTGACATAAGGAGTTAGGTCAGTTGGGGTACTAACTAGAGTTTCCTCAGTCGGTGAACTTGGTGAGGGCATACTCTCCTCAGTGTCATAATTAGGGGTGTATATCTGAAGATTCGTCTCAGTGTCATTAGTAGAGGTCACATCTAGTGGTTGACTCACATGTAGAGTTTCATCCTCGGTATTATAGTTGGGAGTGTATGTCTGGAGATTTTCGCTTGTAGTAGGAGTGTTGGACTCAGAAGCTGGAACATCCATTAGTAGGCTGTCTTGTTTGGTATGTACAGGCATTTCAATAATCGCTTTTCTGTTCTTTCTCAATTCTCCTCCTTTTTCTGTGGCTATTATGTAGCTGCGAGGTTCTTTTCTCTTTACGATTACTGTGCCATATAACTTTTCATCTGGTAGAAAAACTTTCCTTCCAATGTCAAGTCCTGGTAATTCCTTGGAGTTGTGTCTTTTGTCATAAGATTCTTTTGCTTTTTCTCTTCTTAACATGAGTTTTTCTCTATACAAATCCAAATCTTGTGTTTTTGGTTTCAATGCTGTGGCTGTTATAGGTATAGTTGAGTTTAGGAGTCTCGACATAGCAATTTGTGCTGGAGCTGGTCCTAATTGTGTAGGGGTTGTTCTGTAGTGTAATAGACCAAGTAGTGGGTCTTCTGGGTTTCTTTCGAAGATCTTCTTGATTATTTTTACACCTATTTCTGCGGCTCCATTGCTTTGTGGAAAATGGGGACTCGAAGTAATGTGTGTAAAGTCCCATTTCCTTGTGAATTCTTCGAATTGTTTTGATGAAAACTGTGGACCATTGTCAGTTCGTAGGACTCTGGGGATACCGTGTCTCGCCATTATACTTTTTAAGTGGTTAATAATTGCTATGGATGTAGTAGATGTCAGTGAGATTACTTCGGGGTAGTTGGACAGTACATCTCTTACTACAAGATATTCTTTGCCTTTATATGTGCATAAGTCAGCGGCTATTATCTCAAAAGGGTATTTTGGTACTTCTCCACTGATTAGCGGTTCAGGTCTTTGTATAGCAAGTTTGGCGCAGACTTCACATTTTTTTGTCCATTGGTTAATATCATCTTCTAAGTTTGGCCACCACACTGCTAGTCTGGCTCGCAGTTGGGCTTTGAAGCTAGTGACATGTCCGGTATGAAGCTTTGTGAATATCTCTTGTCTCATGATTGCAGGAATGTATAGTCTTTTTTCACAGGCTATAATGTCATTCAGTAGAATCAGGTTATCTTTTTGTTTCAGGAAGGGTTTCAGGTCTTCATCACAGTTCTTGTGCTTGGGCCATCCGTTCATGATACAGTTGTGTATTTTTCTGCAGAGGCTGTCATCTTTTTGGGCTTCCTTGATTTTATGTAAGCGCTCATCTGAAAAGGGCATTTCTTTGATAATAGTTAGAAATGTTGTCTCCTCCAGTTTCTCTTCCTTATCAAGGATATCTCTGTCTTTGTCTTGGGTTGACAGTGGGGCCCTAGATAGCATGTCGGCTGTGTACATGTATTTTCCAGGCACATGTTCTATTTTATAGTTGAATGGGGTCATTCTCATTCTGAATCTCTGAAGTCTTGTGGGGAGGTCTGCAATTGGCTTTGATCCAAGTATAGATATGAGAGGCTTATGGTCAGTGCGTATAGTGAATGTTTGAAGCCCTACGAGGTACAATTTAAATCGCTCACAAGCCATTGTTGTTGCGCATGCCTCTTTTTCGATCATTGCATATCTCTGTTGAGTTGGTGTGAATGCAGATGACCAAAAGTGAACAGGTTTAAATAAATCTCCATGTTTCTGTTCGAGCACTGCTCCCATTCCATACTGTGAAGCATCAGCGGAGACTCTTGTTTCTAGGTTCGGGTCATAATGTGCTAATTGAGGGGCTGAAGTTAGCAACTTTTTAATTTGTTGAAATGCTTTGGTGTGTTCTTCATTCCATTCCCTAGAAGAATCCTTTTTCAGTAGGTCACGAAGAGGTTTTGTCACATCAGATGTGTTCTGTAGAAATCTCAGATGTTGGTTTACAGCGCCCATGAAGCTTCTAAGTGCTGTCAAGTCTTTAGGTATGGGAAGTTCTATTATGGCTTTAATTTTATCTTGCAGAGGTTCTATGCCATCGCTACTAACTTTGTAACCAAGAAATGTGCACTCGCTGGTTCTAAAGATACATTTCTTTTGGTTTAAAGTTACTCCTCCATCGCTTAGTGCTTTGAGTACCTTTCTTAGATTTGCATCATGTTCTTCCACGGTTCTACCATGAACCAAAGTGTCATCAATATGGTTTACACAACCTTTAATACCTGCAAGCAGTATTGCCATTTTCCTCTGAAATACTTCACTGGATGAGTTCATCCCCATAGGCATTCTATTAAATTGAAATCTTCCAAAGGGTGTGATGAATGTAGTGAGATCTTTGCAGTCCTCGGTTAATTTTACTTGAAAGTAGCTTTTAACGGCGTCGATTTTGGAGAATATCTTGGATCCAGAGAGTTGTGCCAAGCATTCCTCAACAGTAGGCAGTGGATGATATTCCCTCATTACTGCTTTATTAAGTTCAGTATAATCCACTGTTATGCGTACTTTATCTGTGTCATTCTTGTCTGGTACAGGCACCATTGGAGCACACCACTCAGTTGCATGAGAGACTGGTTCTATAACTCCCATATCTTGTAGAGTTTGCAGAGTTTTTTCAACCTTTGGTCGGATTGGGATGGATATATGTCTGGGTGTTGTTACGGAATAGGGTGTGGCACCTTCTTTTAGTTTTATTTGGTACTCCCCTGCCATTGTGCCTAGACCTTTAAATATTTGTTTAAATTCATCTTCCGGCCTGGTGTTGGTTGAAGTTTGTAGCTGCATGATTTGAGCTTCTTTGTGCCATTTGACGACTCCAAATGCTTCGCACTCTGCCAATCCAAGCAGTGGCGTGTGCTGGCCTTCCAGTATGTAGACATCAGTTAGTATGGTTTTGCCTTGCCAAGTCAGTCTGACATTTTTACATACTCCTTGTCCTGGTAGTATTATTCCGCATGGACCTATCAGTTTTTCACTGCCATCTATAGGTTTGGACAGTTTTAACATTGTACGCAGCTGTGGGCTTAAAACTGTTTGGGAGGCACCTGTATCAATTTTGAATTTGATTTTTTGGCCATTAACTGAAATGGTAGCGCATTTTGATCTACATGGAGATATTTTAGGTGTATTGATTGAGTGTATAGTGTTACTCCTTGATTCAATGCTTCCGAAGAATATCTCATTTTCGATTTCATTGACTCTCTTGTCTTTCGAGTCTTCCTTCTTTTTGCATACCGCTTTCCAGTGTCCTTTTATGCCGCAGGAGTTGCATGTGGATTTTGCTGCCTCGCACTCTGAAAACTTATGCTTTGGTGTACGACCACACTTTCTGCAGCTTCCATCTGTTGCATATTGTTTGATGGGTTTTTTTGCTGTCTTTTTATGTACGAAGTGTACTTCTGGTGCTGGGGAATCGCGTTTTAATGTGGCTATGTTGGCGTCGACTGTTTCTGCGTGACGAACTCTGTTTATTACATTTTCCAACTTAGGCTCTTCTTCCAAATTTTGGATCGCTTTGGACAACTCGACGTTTTTCATTCCAGCGACTATTCGGTCTCTGATAAGTTCGTCTTCCAAATGGCCGAACTCACATTTTTTTGCTAGAGTGTGCAGTTCTGTGATGAACTCGTCAACACTTTCGTCGTCTTTTTGCACCCGTTGGTTAAATCGTGCTCTTGAGTACATTTTGGTTTTTCTGGCAGTATAGTACGCATCGAACTTGTCCCTTACGATCTCGTATGATTTCATCTGTTCTGGACTGAGTTTTATAGAGGTTAGGATGTTGTTAGCTTGACCACCCATCGTGTACAGGAGCGAATTGACTTGGGTTTCGCTTGGTAGGAGCTTGAGTTTCGTAGTCTCCCTGTACTGCTCGAATCTTGTGATCCAATTTGGCCAGTCACAGGATTTGAAATTGAATTGCTGTGGCGGCGGCGTCGCCATGCCGGGCAGGAAGTTGGCGTTAGCAGATTGACTTTGGGTTAGAAGTTGTCCCTGCAATTGCTCTATTAGGGCCAATTGTGCGTCTAGTTGTTTTCTTAGGTCCTCCATTGTAGATTCACTGTTATATTATTACTTTAATACTATTGGAAACTATTTCGGAAGAAAAAACATTTTTTACACGCTGTCACCATGTGTGTTGGGCAGAGAGAGAGCCTTTATTTTCTTAATCACCTGGGTGTTGCCACCTCACAAATAGCTAAGCTTATCAGATCACACAGGTAAAACCTCCTGGATCCCTACTCAAACAGTGGTCATAACCTTCCAAGGTCAATCCCTGCCACAACGAGTATACTTATTCCATACCTCCTTACCAGTAGAAGTATACCAGTTCCCTACCATCCAATGTTTGAACTGCTGCAGATTTGGACATGTTAAGGCCCAGTGCCGATCCAAGCCAAGGTGTTATCGGTGTGCACAGCCTCATTCAGGTGATTCCTGTGACATCGAGGAGAGCAAGGCTTCATGCCTGCACTGCTCGGGTCAACATTTTGCTAAAAACAAAAGCTGCCCTGAACAAGGGAGACAGAAGTCTATTAAGTCCCTCATGTCACTTGAAAATATGTCTTATGAGGAAGCTTCATCCCGATCCCCAAAGGTAAACAGGCCTTACTCTGAAGTAGTTCAAACCTCCGTATCCCATCCACAGATGTCACTTCCCCCACGAAGAAACCAGTTCACTGCCTCCCAACCTAGTATCTCCTACAGAAAAACTGTTCCCTTCATTCCCCGAACAAGGGTTCCACTGGAAAAATCATATGACAGAGTTGCACATCAGGCAATCATAGCTAATGAGACTTCTCACCTTCCCAATGGTTCTGCCTTATCTCAAATGGCAAGCTCCTCTCCCCTTTCCCAGGAGGATAACCTTCTGGAATTACTTACCTCCATGATCATCAGCATAATATCCAAGAACAACACATCCCTACCGTCCCACGTCGCCCAAAAACTTTCGCAAATCGCTTTACTCTCCAATTATGGATCAAGTCGTTCTCCAGTGGAACACCAGAAGCCTCCGTCCCAAGAAGCCTAGTCTTCTTCACCTAATTAATAAGTATCACCCATCAGCCATAGCTGTCTCGGAGACATGGCTAGTCCCTGGTTCCCATTTCAGGGTTCCGGGCTATTCGTGCCTCCGGGATGACTGGGATGATGGGTGTGCTGGATGCGCCTTACTTGTAAGACGCTCTCTTCCCTTTTTCCAAATCCCCCTTCCCCCCTCCCCCCCAGGTATTAACATTGTAGCTGCAAAAGTATTAGACATCTCATACGTGTCTATTTACATTCCCCATCCCCACTCTACTATGATTGCAGATATCCTATTCCAAATCTCTGCAATACATCCTCCCATGATTGTGATGGGTGACTTTAATGCTCATCATACTTCGTGGGGGTGTAATGTAGATGATGAGTTTTCCTGGTCCCTTTTAGAAATTTTTGATGAAGCCAACCTATGTGTTATTAATGATGGGTCTCCTACTCGCAGAGTAACACCATCTCAAAATCCTAATAGTGCAGTTGACCTCTCCCTCATTTCCTGGCAAGTTCTGCCTCATTCCTATGGCAGTGATCACTTCCCTATCATCATCTCCATGCCCACTAGAGCTATCCCAGCACGTAACTTTAATCCATCACTTAAACATAGACTATCCAATCCTAATTGGTTTGCTTATTCCTTGTCCCTTGATAACAGATTAGACTCTTTTTCTCCATCTAACAACTCCAATGTTTTACAAAATTATGATAAATTAGTAGAAGCTATAATTGCTAGTGCTGATGAGAACTTCCCATTGAAAAAACCTGTTAATTTTAAAGTATCTACTCCTTGGTGGGATGCTGAATGTACAGCAGCTGCTAAGAAAAGAAAAGAGTCTGAAGTAGAATACAGAACTTCTATGACGTTAATAAACTTCCTCGAATACCAGAAAAATGCAGCCAAAGCCACAAGACTTTACAAAAAAAAGAAAAGACAAGGATGGCGTAATTTCTGTGAAAACTTATCTCCCAGAACTCCTTCGTCTGTGGTTTGGAAGCAAATAAAACGGTACCGAGGAGCGTTTTGTAACGATAGATCTATGAATGTTGATGCATCTTCCTGGATCGAGTCCTTTGTAGACAAACTGGCCCCCATCAGTGCCCAACATAGACTGCCTTCCCTCTGTTTCAAGACAACTCCCATTTGTTCATAGCCTAGAATCCTCTTTCTCATTTTCCGAACTCCAACTAGCGCTTAATGGCTTAGTGGATTCTTGTCCCGGTGCTGACAGTATTCCTTATTCCTTTTTAAAAAATGCATCAGATAAATGTAAAATATTCTTTCTAGAAATTATTAACAACTTTTTTGAACAGGGAACAATCCCCCCACCATGGAAATCACAAGTAATAATTCCAATTCTGAAACCTGGCAAGAATCCAGCTGATTCAAATAGTTATAGGCCTATAGCTTTATCTTCCGCTCTAGCAAAAACCACAGAACATATGGTTAAGCATCGTCTTGAATGGTTTGTAGAAAATAAAAGCTTGCTGGCAAAATCCCAGTATGGATTTAGGAAAGGTATGAGTACCATAGATAGTCTTAGTATTCTCACAACTGACATACGGACAGCGATTATAAAAAAAGAATATCTTGTAGCAGTTTTTTTAGACATTGAGGCAGCATATGACAGTGTTCTTCTTCCGGTGCTCAGGAGTAAACTCACCCAGCTGAACATCCCAGAGAAGTTGGTTCGCTTCATAAGCAACATGCTCTTAGAAAGGTCAATATCCGTTGAAGTCCCAAACCTTTCGATGCCTCCTAGAAATGTCTGGAAAGGCTTAGCACAGGGATCTGTTGCTAGTCCCATTTTGTACAGCTTGTATACTTATGATTTAGAACAGGTAGTACTTCCTTTCTGTCAAATATTGCAGTATGCAGATAACATAGTACTGTATGCTAATGGGAAATCGTTAGAGGAAGTTGAAAAACAGTTAAACGAGGCTCTTGAATATCTCACATACTGGCTCATACAGCATGGACTTTCCTTATCAGCATTAAAGAGTAAAGTAGTAGTGTTCACAAATAAAAGACTTGTTCCTCCTCCCATTATCAAGATAAACAATGAAGTGATCCCAGAAGATAATAAAGTCAAGTTTCTAGGCGTGTGGCTGGACCGTAAACTGACTGGTGCCCCCCATTTTGATTATGTTTCCCAGAAATGTGAGAGAAATATAAATGTTCTCCGATCCCTATCTGGTGTGTGGTGGGGTGCCCACCCATATACTCAGAAACTTATGTATAATGCTTTAGTTCGCAGTCACATGGATTATGGTTCCTTTCTCCTGGACCCTGGCAATAAATCTGGCCATGAGAAACTAAATAAAATTCAGTCTAAGGCGATGAGAATAATTCTGGGTGCAATGAAGTCGTCCCCCATTAAATGCGATGCAGGTAGAATGCTGTGATCCTCCTTTATCACTCAGGCGGCAGTTCCTTGCAGATAGATTCTTCTTCAAGTTGGCTCAACGGGTCGGACACCCTCTTCTTCACAAACTAGAGTATTTATCTTCCCTATATCATCCTCGACGGTTGGCTGACGATGATATTCCATGTTTACTCCGTAGCTTCATCCTTCTCACTCGTCTTCCTAACCCACTTTTTCCATCCCCCATCTTACGCCTATATTCTACGCCTTATGATGCGCTAACTTTCCAACCCAACATCATATTGGACTTTGGAGTGGACAAAAACACCCCAGAAGCCAATTCCATATTCTGCCAGAAGATTCATTCTGAATACCAAAATTGGGTAAAAATATTTACAGATGCTTCTAAGTCCACTCTTAGTCCGGTTGGCGCTGCGGTATGGATTCCCTCTACTAGAATAATTTTAAGTTATAAATGTCCCTCTGTAACTTCAGTCTTCACAGGAGAGTCAATCGCTATCCTGGAAGCTATCCTATTTATTAAATCCCATAATCTTAATAATTCCATTATTTTATCAGATTCCAAGAGCTGCCTCCAAGCTATTCTCTCCAATTCCTTCCGTTCAAAAACCTGGTTCCCCACGATCCTGAAAATCAGAGAAGCCTTATTGGAATGCCACAACCGGGATATAAGTATAGTTCTAGCCTGGATTCCTGGACATTCAGGTATCCTAGGTAACGAGCATGCTGATTCCTATGCTAAGGTTGCTGCCCTAACAGGATCTCTCACTTACTCCCAAATATATTCACATGATATGTGCACAATCCTAAAACCGATGCTACATAAATGTTGGTCCCAAAAATGGCAGGTGTCTAAAATCGAAAAAGGAAAATTTTATGGAGATATTCAACCGGAAATCCCCCATAAACCCTGGTTTTTTAAATTCCAAAAGGTAGATAAAGTGACAACTTCTACGATATGTCGTTTACGTCTGAATCACTCCTGTACCCCCGTTTTTCTGGCCAAACTGAGGATTAGGGATCATTCCTTATGTGAATGCGGTTTAGAAGAGGGAAATGTGGACCACATATTTTTCAGTTGCCCCTTAATGCAGTACTCATTGTATGATGTTATCCCTCCTGAAATCCCTCGTCCTACTTCCCTTAAATGCCTCCTATCCCTCGTCCCCTCCCCTTTTGTAAATATATTAAAAACAATAAAATAAAATTATGATCTGTATATAATATCTGTAATTTGTAGTATATATATTCTTTTATATTTAGCGTCTAGTTATATCTTGTTTGTCCATAAATATGTGCGTGTTCTGTGATTGTCTGTAGTTAGTCTAAATGTTTTTGTTGCAGAGGTAAACGGGAAAAGCATTAAAACTCTGTGGCACATATTCACCGTACCTAAATTTCAAAACCGTACCCAATCTCTTCGCTTGACGGTCTATCTTTCTACGTGACATTGGCAGAATTGTGAAACACCCTCACAAAGGCCATTAAACAAGAGTTGAAGTTGAAGATATTAATAAAATTAAAATTAATATTACCTACCTCCACTACATTTGAGCTTCTACAGTGTGCAATGTGCAGTGTGCAGGCCGCAACAATGGTTAATGTATGGGCAATCTAACCTACCTGCTATCACGGCCAGCATGCTGTTGTGGCTCCCCCGCACGCGCCGCACCAGTGACATTGCTCGCTTGCGCATTGTGGTGTAGAAACAATCCACACGTAGGCACGCGAACATCGTCGACGCACTGCAGTAGCGTGGGAGCCCCATCAACATTCTGAACGCGTTATTAAATTGGACGCGCAGGGCACTGTAAGATCTTTGCGTATAATCAGCCCAGAGGCTGCAGGCATAGAAGGACGTGCAATAAGCCCTAAAAAGAGTTACTTTCACTTCCTCCGAACACCGTGCAAACCTCCGGACCACCATGTTCGCTCGGACTGACAGCGCCCTCCGCTCCCGTTCAATGTCAGTGTCGTCTTTTAGGGTGGGGGTGACAATATGACCCAAGTATTTAAACTCCTCTACTCTATCCAACGGTGTCCCATTGAGTAAAAGAGGTGGCATCTCCGTCACTTTTCTAGGCCCACCCTGAAAAACCATACACTGGCTCTTTTTACAGTTATAAATCAGTCCATGATTAGCTGCGTAACCCTCACAAATTTTTAGGAGCTCTCTCAATCCACAAACCGAGGCGCTCAACAGCGCCATGTCGTCCGCGTAGCTAATGTTATTAAAACAGACGCCATCTATGTGACAACCGACATGCCGCTCGCTGAGCGCCTCGATCAACCCGTTAATGTACAGGTTGAATATAGAGGGAGAGGTTAACCCCCCGTCTCATTCCACACTCTAACCTATACGGGTCTGACATAGTGCCGGCCCACTTCACGCAATTCGTTTGATTCCCGTACCAATACTTGAAAATATTGTTGAGGTTTCCGGTGTGCGTACTCCTGGCGGAAAAGTATCGAAAATCTAATTTTGTTTATGGCAAATAATTAGATCATGACGTCGTGTAAATGTTTGTGTTAATTTGAAATTTGTTCATCCAGCCATTTTTGAGATATTTTAAAAATAGAGATTCCGCCAGGGGAACGTTCCCCCAGCGGCACTTTTTTCTAAAGAAAGGACTTTCGAGAAAAAAAAGTATGCCACGAATTAGATCATATTTGTTCGTAAATGTTTGTGCTAGAATGGAATTTGTTTGTCATAAGACCTCCGAGATATTCAAGTTTTTGCTGGGGGAACGTTTGCGCATTTGCTGGATTTCGTAAACGGTTAGGCGCACTGTTATGATTTTATTTGCACATATTGCTATGAATTTGTTTATAATGTTAGTGCAAACAGAATCCGAAAAAACAACACCGTTTGGAAGAAAAAAATATATTCGTAAAACAAGGTTTTTAGGTTCTAGTACTTAAAACATATGTCCTAGAGTCTACATTTCAATGTCAATATATGCCTTACAACTGCTTACAACGTCACGCCAAGTATCATTTGTGTGATGTAAGTAATTAACGAGTTATTAAGAGTTAAGTGAAAAAAAACACGACTAAATCATGACAGTTTTCGCCATTGAATTGCACGAGTTCCTTATGTACTGACAACCTAAAAGTTACGCAATAATTAGATCATTCTTTCAATTATCTACCTGCCAAATTTTAGCTCGATGCACTCGATAATTAAAGAGATATTAATCTAAACCTAACAAGACTTCAAATGGTCGATAAACCGGCCAAGTATCAAAGGTCACCAAAAAGCGGCCGCGCGCTATATAGTGCTAGCCTTCTATAATTGGTGGCATTGTACCTTTATCGGGGTGGTACATGTTCGTAAAAAATCGTTTACTTGGTTTCTTATGCACGTATTTTTTTTCATACTATAAGAATAAAACAAGTTTGAGTAAGTATTTTTGTGTAAGTCCCCGACAACGTTTGTTACACGCGCTACACATTATGTTAACTTAGCTCAGCTCAACTGTTCCATACAAAAAGTTCATTGACCTTGGACAAAATGGATGGAACAGCTGTTTTATTTTCCGCGTTTTCAGGGTTGGCCCGACAGTAAAAGTTGTTCATAATGATGAGTACATACGTACCCTTCAGTATTGTTGAACCTTTTTGTTACAGATTGTATAATAGACAGACTGATGACCTAATCAGTCTATCTAGTATAAGACAATTAGCTTTACATGTCAGTGTGTCATGTTAGTTTTTTCTAGTTGAATTTATTATTATTTTAATCATTTAATACAAAGTTTATGCATGAACTGCCAAACCGCCTGCCAAGCGTGGGAATTATGGCAACACCCCTCTATTAAGGGGGAGGCCTTCGTCCAGCAGTGGACGTCTTATGGCTGACGACGACACAGTGGCTGCTTCGATTATGCGTGAACATTATAATTAGGAAAGCTAGATAATAATTTGTTACAGCTGCTTTTATAAATGAGTCAATTATTGAAACTGATCTGTGATTGTATAAGTACATAATATAAGTAGGGTTAAAAATAAACAACTGATTATTATTTTTATAATTCTAGTTTTTTAAAATCTGTTTTAGTTCTAGTATAGTGCCCGGCAAACATCTTGAGCCTAAAGCGACGTAGTGGGGGTAAGTTTGCGCATGTACACTTATGGACATATTAATGGTCAATGTGGACGTCGAAATTTTTTAATACTTACCGTCTTATGCATAAAGCACTAAAAAGTATTTCAAATCTATTTTAGTCATAAGTGTTTTGTCTTCTTTCTTGAAACTCAATTCATAATTCGAAAGAAATTGATAAAACTCTTTTTAACTAAAATAGGTTTGAAACAAATTAGTAATAACAAAAATACAAACAAACAGAAATACAACAAAACAATTACAACATTTGAAGAAAAAAACAATATAAATAAAATAGCAAAACGCAAGTGTAGATGCTAGCGGGACGCGGGGCCGTGGCACTGCTTCCGGCCGGTTGATCGCGTGGACGCGTGGCGTCGGAACTCCCCTCGCACACCCTTCGATCCGGCAAAGAGACCGTAAAATCGTTACTGCGCAGCCAAGGTTGGCTCAAGTTGTTTGCCGGCTACTATACAACCCTAGAATATTTGATGATATTTGAGCGATAGCGTTGTCAATATTTCGCTCCGATGTTTCGATTAGTTGAGCTGTGGGAAAAATTTGAAGTACCTAATGCAATCTTGAATCTCGTTCAGGAAGTTAATGACACAAAATAAAATGCTAAGGACGTCTCGCGCTCTTGCCTCCGTATTCTAAACCCAATCGGAAAGGTTTTGATTCAGAAACCACTCACTGTCTGTCCCTGTCATTCTTCATGCTTAAGACAGATAGAGATGGCGAGAGAAAGTTTTCGAATCGAATCCAATTCGTATGGGTTACAAGGAAACAAATACCATACGTTTTAGTTATTTATCAATTCAAAAGAAATATGTAAATAAACAAACAACATCTATTGATTATAAACTAAACTTCGTTGTTTTTTGTCACTCGATCATGATTGTGTGCTCACATGTACAAAAGCATCGGTACAACTCTATCGATTTTAGAAGGCTAGCACTATATACCGCGCGGCCGCTTTTTGGTGACCTTTGATACTTGGCCGGTTTATCGACCATTTGAAGTCTTGTTAGGTTTAGATTAATATCTCTTTAATTATCGAGTGCATCGAGCTAAAATTTGGCAGGTAGATAATTGAAAGAATGATCTAATTATTGCGTAACTTTTAGGTTGTCAGTACATAAGGAACTCGTGCAATTCAATGGCGAAAACTGTCATGATTTAGTCGTGTTTTTTTTCACTTAACTCATAATAACTCGTTAATTACTTACATCACACAAATGATACTTGGCGTGACGTTGTAAGCAGTTGTAAGGCATATATTGACATTGAAATGTAGACTCTAGGACATATGTTTTAAGTTCATTGATTCGCTTACGCGCTGTCAAGAGTGCCGGTCTAGTGTAAAATACGTGCGCGAGTTACCCACTAAAACTACCCTCAATTTGAATTTTTATTTTATATTTTTATTATTACCGATTGAAAAATGCCGAATGCACCTAAATGTGATAACTGCGGCAAGGGAATCACTAAAAAGTCGCCAGGATTAGAATGCAGGTGTTGTGAAAAGATCGTGCACGCCAGTCAGGCATGTACAGGCCTCACAGCCAAGCAGCTCTCGGCGTTGCGCAATACAGATTCTCTCGATTGGACATGCAGTGATTGCCAACGCGATTCACCTCATCGGAAGTCTTCTTTCATCACACCTGACGTTGAAGACGAAGAGGACGATGAGGAGGTACCATCCGGCAGAACTTCGGGAAACTGCAATATTGACACCGAGAAATTTCTAAGAGACGTCACGAGCCAAATGAATAAAATATTGAAGAAGCAGCTGGAACCGATAGAAATTTCATTAGCGGCCTGTGTCAGCAAAATTGATGACCTCACAAAGACGGTCGAGTTGCAAGGTAAAGAGATCAAGGATCTCGGGAGAAAACACAACCATCTTAAGAACGAGCAGGCGCACCTACAGCTGGAAGTGCGTGCACTAAAACAGTACGTTCGTACCTTCGATCAGCAGCGGTTGGATAGCGTGCTTGAGGTGGTCGGACTACCTAAGCTGGAGCAGGAAAACATACAAGAAGTTTCCTATAAGCTGGCGTCGATCATGGATATGGACAAAACTGAAATTTCGTACACAAAGCGAGTTGATGGTCGTAATGGAAAAGATGGTATTATCTTGATTGGGCTACAACAGGTTCAACAGGCTGAAGTTTGGGCACGCGCTGCCAGAAAACAAACAATGCTGGTTGAAAATATTATCAGTAGCCCTCCTCCGTCAGTAGCCCAGTCAAAAGTGTGGATGCGTAGAGCCCTAACTAAAGCAAACAAGGCGTTACTATGGGAGGCGCAGCAAAAACTAAGGCCATCATATAAATACGTATGGTTCCAGGACGGTAAGGTACTTGTACGTAAAGAGGACAATGAAAAGCCCCTCGTTGTTAGAGCGGAAGAAGATATCGATGATCTCGCAACACAGGCAGTGACGAGGCGGTAATAGATGCCCTCATTATCATAACCAGGCAGCCACGATCTGTCTCCGGATCATGAAGAACTCTTCGATTGTGCTGACATTCGTGACTTTAGTAAACGTATACCAACCATTTCTAAGAAACAATTTAGATTTAACATTATCCATATTAATATCAGATCATTGAAGAAAAACTTTAACTACCTAACCCATTTTATTAATTATGCTAACCTAAATATTCATGTAATAATACTCACTGAAGTAAATATTTCTCAAAAAATTGCTACTATGTATCATATAAATGGCTACACATTGCACAGCCAACTGAGGAATAACCGAAAAGGTGGAGGTATTATTGTTTATGTAAAAAATACTCTTAAATTCACTACAGTAAGCAACAATTTAACTCACTGTGAAGCCTTTCTTGGCCAAGTAACTACACCAGAAAACTACAGTGCATTTGTCTGTGCAATTTATAGGCCGCCAAGTAAGAGTAAGCACCTGTTTATCGTAGAAGTTAAAAACCTACTTATGAATACCTCATTCCAACAACACGACATTTATCTATTAGGCGATATAAACATTGACTTAAAAACATGTAACGGCATCCGGGAACATTACATTAGCGGCATGTCCGAGTGTGGCCTGACAGGTGTGATATCAGACTACACTAGAGTTGAAAAATTAGGCACAATAACAACGCGAACTTGTATAGATCACATATTTGTTAGAACACACTTGTCAGACGTACACTCGGCCGCGCTAGGCACTGTAATGGCCGATCACCGCATGGTTATAGTTTCGTGCGTAGGAAGCGTTGGAACGCAGATACAGGTTGATACAAAAACTATTGAGTTAATTAACAATACTAAAATGAAGTCTTTGATGGCCGAATTAGACTGGAGTGACATTGATAATATAGAGTGTCCTATTAAAATATATGAGTGTATTAAAGATAAGTTTGACGTCTGTTATAATAAAGCTAAGTATTATAAGACAATAAATATAAATAGCAAGAGAAATAAAGATCCGTGGATTGACAACAAAATAAACAGTATGTGTAAGAAAAAAGATAAACTATTCACACAATGGAAGAACGATCCTACTAATAAAATCCTACGACTTGAATATAATAAATTAAGAAATAAAACTCGTAAATTGATAGAATCAATGAAAAATACGTATTACCAAAATCTCATACACGAAAATAAAACAAATCTTCGCAAACTGTGGCAAATATTAAATTCTCTCACAGGTAGAAATAAGGCTCCGGTAGATGGGGCTATTATCAAAGCTTTTAGTAAAAACAACACCGATATAAAATCTATCTCAGATAATTTTGCCAGAGAGTTTAGTGAATGTGTAAGAAAAATTATGCCTAAGTGTAGCAAACGCCTTTTAGATGAATCAGAATATACGTATCCACAGGACAAATCAATGTTATTTAAGAAGGCGACGTGTCAAAATGTGCATAAAATTATTCAGAATTTAAATACAAACAAAGCACCTGGAATCTACAATATTAGATGTGTTGATATAAAATCAATTTGCGAGAGCATATTAGATGCCTTGGTCAAGTTCATCAACACAAGTATAGCTAAAGGAAAATACTCGCAAGAATTAAAAACTGGAATCGTCAGACCGATATACAAAAAAGGTAGCCATAAAGAATACGGAAATTACAGACCAATCACTATCTTACCAGTCATAGATAAGATAGTTGAGAAATTTGTATGCCAACAGATTCAAGATTTCTATATTAAAAACGACGTATTGTCTAACGTACAATACGGGTTTCAGCGAAATAAATCCACAGCTCATTTACTTTCAAAATTTACAGATGAAGTTAACCAATGCCTCGACAGTAAGCAACATGTAATACTACTTTTCATTGATTTCAGCAAGGCCTTTGATACGCTTAGGCATGATACTTTATTACAAAAACTCAATAACACTGGTGTGCGAGGCCCGATCCTGAACTGGTGTGGAGACTATCTAAGAGGTCGTAAATTTCGTGTAAAAATAGGAGATGATTATAGTGAAGCTATCGATGTTACTGAAGGCACGGCCCAAGGCTCTGTGCTTGGTCCTACGCACTATTTATCGTATGTTAACGATATGGAACATGTTGTAAATCGCTGCTCTATTTACCAGTATGCCGATGACACATGCCTAGTAGCCTATGCTGACAATCTAGACGATGCAATCAAATATTTGCAAAAAGATTTCACTCGAGTTGCTATGTGGTCGCACGATGCTGGGCTAGTGATAAATGCAGCTAAAACAAAGATCGTACATGTCCAATCGAGCCACACACGACACACGGGCTCGTTCAGAATTATTGCACACAGCCACGAATGCCTTCATAAAACCCCTCATCATGATGTCATTAGATGTAGTTGTGAGGAAATTGAACAAGTTTCACACCATACATACCTAGGTCTAATAGTGGAAAACAGATTTAACTGGGGTCTTCATGTAGACTCAGTTTGTGACAAATTACGAGCTATATTAGCAAAATTCTATATTATAAAACGAAAAGTACCATTTAAGATCTTGTTAAATATGTATGTAGCTATGGCAGAAGCAATTATTTCGTACGGTTTAACAAGTTATGGTCGAACGTTTAAAACATATTTAGATAAAATTTATAACCTTCAAGTGAGAACTCTAAAACTCATAGTCCCACACAATATAAGGAAACAATATAAAGATAACTTGATTGATATTTTTGAATTTTGTAATATCTTACCCGTACAAACTAAAGTGCATATGTCCATGTTAATAGAACAATTTGATAATACAGAAATTCAAAAACCTATGTCACATAATGTCATCACTAGAAAAGTTTCTCAAAACATGCTCAAGATACCTAGGGTTAATAATTTTTACGGGCAAAGAATGACAGCTTTTTTAATTCCCACTCTCATGAATAGAATACCAAAAGACATCAAAATTAATATGAGTAGTAAAAACTGCAAGAGATTATACAAAAAATATTTTTACAATAATTTAAAGCTTAAAAAATCAGTCAATAAATGTTAATAAAAGTTTAATTAACTAAATGAACAAAACATATAATAACTTAGTTATAATACTTACTTACTGATAGATAATTAACATTTATGAATAATTTATTGATTGTGACTGGATATTATTAAGTTACAGTTATTCATATAATAAACAGCGTCCTGTATATGCGTTGTTATCGCTGATGTGACTAGACTGGAACCGGTTCCGAGCGTGCACTGCGGCGGAATCCTAGCGATTTGTACAAAACTTCACATTGCATGTGAGGTAGTTAGGTAGGTATCACAAATCAAAATATTTATTTATGTTTATTTGTATTGATTATGTTACCAGGATGAACAGATGCTTGCTCGTCAAATTATTAATTATATAACAGGTTTGTAAAGGTTTAGGTGTAGTATAGTTATTTATAAATCATTATACTTAAGTATAGATTGTGTCAGTGCGTGTAGTGAAGCTAAGTATCGATACAAACATCTTAGTTTTTCGATACTTATTGTCCAAACTATTATGTATACTTATGAAATAAATAAATTTAAAAAAAAAAAAAAAAAAAAAAAAAGTACTAGAACCTAAAAACCTTGTTTTACGAATATATTTTTTTCTTCCAAACGGTGTTGTTTTTTCGGATTCTGTTTGCACTAACATTATAAACAAATTCATAGCAATATGTGCAAATAAAATCATAACTGTGCGCCTAACCGTTTACGAAATCCAGCAAATGCGCAAACGTTCCCCCAGCAAAAACTTGAATATCTCGGAGGTCTTATGACAAACAAATTCCATTCTAGCACAAACATTTACGAACAAATATGATCTAATTCGTGGCATACTTTTTTTTCTCGAAAGTCCTTTCTTTAGCAAAAAGTGCCGCTGGGGGAACGTTCCCCTGGCGGAATCTTTATTTTGCAGATATCTCAATAATGGCTGGATGAACAAATTTCAAATTACCACAAACATTTACACGACGTCATGATCTAATTATTTGCCATAACCAAAATTAGATTTTCGATACTTTTCCGCCAGGAGTACGCACACGGTTTCCGTGGGAGATTCTTCATTTGAAACACTGGATATTATATTAATCTTCCTTTATTCCTTCATAATAAAATAACTATATAGAAAACACCTTTTCAGTTACGCCATATTTTTTACAAGAGAGCGGATACAGTAACCATAGACATAATATTAAAAAGTTAAAACAAGAGATGAGACAACTTAAAATTAGGGATGAGCATTGTCATTCAACACTCTCCCTCAATGCACATCTTCATACCTAAATCATTAATTAACTTCACAAATTGGTTCCTGGGCAAAGGCTTAGTTAGTACATCCGCTAACTGAAACTTAGTATTAATATATTTAACATCAATCAAACCTTCTTCTACCTTTTGCTTTACAAAATTATACTTTATATCCATATGTTTGTCTACGCTGATCAGGATTTTTTACAGTTTTCATTGTACTTTGGTTATCTTCATAAATCAACACATTTTGAAATTCTACATTTAAATCAGACAGTATTTTCACAATCCAACATGCTTCTACTACAGATTCACATAACGACACCAATTCTGCCTCAGTAGTACTTAGTGCTACAGTTGTTTGTTTTTTCGATTTCCATACAATAGTATTGTTGAATAACTTAAATACATAACCGCTAGTGGATTTTCTATCGTTGTCTCTAGCCCAGTCGGCATCAGCATAGCCTATTAGAGGTGTTGAATTATTACAATTATTTTTAGAATATATTAGCGAATAGTTTACAGTCTGTTTCACATATCTTAAAATTCTTTTTAAAGCTTTCCACAGGTTTTCGCTTGGTTTACATTGAAATCGACTTAAGTAACACACAGCTGTTGTTAAATCAGGTCTTGACCCTACTGTTGCATACAATAAAGACCCTATCAGAGATCTACATTGTAATTCATAGCTCATATCAACCGAACTTTCATCATATTTATAATTAACATCCATTGGTGTATCATTTCCTTTACAATTTTCCATTTGGTATTTTCTAAGAATACTTTCTAAATATTTAGTTTGATTTATCGATATATGATCTGATTCTACGTTGATCGATATTCCTAAGTAATTTAAGTTTAAATTAGAGCCCATGTCTTTCATTCGGAATTTTGTGGCAAGAAAACCTTTTAGTTTTTCTATTTTAGTGACATCATTTCCCATAATTAATAGATTATCTACATACAGAGTTATGTAGATATCTCCCATACTATACAAACAATAGTCGTTTTCTGATCGTTTAAATCCATAACCAGTTATAACGTCGTGAAATTTTTCATACCAATACTTTGGTGATTTCTTTAAACTGTATAGTGACTTCGTTTATTTTAGTACATGTCCTTCTGGTATTTCTAATCCTTCAGGTGATTTTAGATATACATCTTCTTTTATGTCTCCGTATAAAAACGCTCCTTTCACATCCATTTGGTGAATTTGGTATTTTCTACAAGCTGCTACTGGTAACAAAACTCTCAAGGTTTGTAACTTCAAAACTGGTGAGTAAATTTCTCCGGCATCTTCTTTCTGTTGAAAGCCACGTACAACAAGTCTTGCTTTGTGTATTTCATTCTCTCCAACATTTTTCTTAGTAAAAACCCATTTTGTATATAACAATTTTTCTCTCTCTGGTGTAGGTATAATTTTCCAAGTTTCACTTTCTTCTAGTACTTTAAGTTCTTCCTTTACTGCATTTTTCCAATCTAGCCTATCTGTTCTTTCCTCTATATCTTGAAAATTGGAAGGTACATCTTGATTCAATGAAAGCAGTGCATATAATGCTTTGTCATCTTCTTCGTCCAAATTTATAACATAATCTTTGTGCCATATAGGATTCTGTTTTCTTCTTCTAGCTCTCCCTTTTTCTGACTCATCTGACCTCTGACTTGACTCTTGAATGCTATTTTCTTCAATATTTTCCTCTGGTAATTCTTGTTTTCTCACTTCAGAATTTTCTTTCTCAAAGTTACTCTTTTCTTCTGTAAAATCCACACTCCTCTCCGTTGGCAAATATACAGTTTTATCTTCTTTTAGTTTTTCATCAAACACCACATTTCTTGCATTCACTACTCTGTTTTCTTCCATATCATACAGTTTATATCCTGATGTAGTATATCCAATCATTATCATTTTCTTTCCAGTATTATTTAATTTCCTTCTGTGTTCCTTAGGCACGTGATTGTAAGCAGTACAACCAAATACTCTCATATTTGACACATCTGGTTTTCTGCCCGTCCACATCTCTCTGGCTGTAAGCTCTCTCCCTGCTGATGGGCTTCTGTTTGTCACATATGCTGCATATAATATTGCATCACCCCAAAATGTTCTATCTAGTCCCGAGTCCAGTAATATTGTTCTTGATTTTTCGACTAATGTTCGATTCATTCGCTCTGCGACTCCATTCATTTCCGGATTAAATGGCACTGTGTAATGCATTCGGATTCCTTCTCGGTTACAGAAACTTTTGAACTCATTTGATATATATTCCCCTCCGTTATCTGACCGTAATGTCAGTAAATTTGTGTTGAAATTTTTTGTTGCATAATAATAATATTCTTTAAATTTTTCAAAAACTTCAGATTTTTCTTTAATCAAATATACTATTACAAAATGTGTGAAGTCATCAATAAATGTGACAAAGTATTTATTCCCCTCTCTGTCTATTGGTGAAATAGGACCACAAACATCTGTATGTACAATCTCCAATGGTTTATTTGCTCTATATTAGGGAATGCAAACCGGTTTCACCGAATTCAAAAAAACCGGTTTTTCGGTTATTTCAAGCATACAAAAAAAAAACGGTTTTCATTGTTCACTTAACCGGTTTTTCGGTTTGTCAGTAAATTTTGTTTTCTTGTTCGGGCAACACTCAAAATGATATTCGGCTGAAGGACTTATATCCTTGGCCATGAACAATTTTAAAACAACTAAAAACGTGCCACCATTTTGATTTCTTAAGTTCAGTGACCTACTTGACGTGGCTTATACTGATCTTGATATTGAGAAATGTGTAATTCTACAGCAAAATTCGCAAACTTTTTGCCTCATTATATATTTTTTCAAAACCGAAAAACCGGTTTTAAAACCGGTTTTTTTAGAAAACCGAAAATAAAAACCGGTTTTCATTTCGCACCGGTTTTGCATTCTCTACTCTATATCCAGTTTTATTGAAAGGTTGTCTAGTAATTTTTCCTAAAAGACATGGTTCACATAAATTATCTTCAATTATATTATTTTTTAGATCGTCTAAGCCATTTACTAAATGTTTCCTCACTAATGTGTTAATATTTTGTATGCCTAAATGGCCAAAACGCCTGTGCCATAAATTTACTTTACTGTCATTTGATGGTGAGTAGTTACAATTTGATAAATCAATCTCCATTTCAACATTATGTAAACTACCTTCGGCATTTCCTATTAATATTAAATAGTTTTTATTATACACCCTTACTTTGCCATTTTTGAACGATACCTCTAACCCACTTGATTCCATTTTTGATACAAACAATAAGTTTTTTCTCAGTTCTGGTACATAGTATACATTTTTAATTGTGGTAGGTATTTCTGTTTTACCGACAAAACATTTAGTATGTATATTTCCTATTCCTAATGCTTGTATCATGACACCATTTTTGGCTGCGGCAATATTTTTAGGTACTTTTAATTCTATATAGTCAGTAAAATAGTCCTTATTATTAACCAAATGGTCAGAACACCCTGAATCAACACACCAAGAGATCATTTTACTATTACAATTGTTAGCGATTAAATCATTAGTTTCACTTGTACATGGAAACACATCACTTACTTCTTTCGTTTGACTATCTGCTGTATAAGCCTGGTGACTTCTCCAATCCGAAGAACCTCGCCCTTGACCTGTATTGTAGTTCCTTCCTGTATTATAACCTTGTCCTCGTCCAGTATTGTTAGATTGTCCTTGTCCTCGTCTGGTATTATAAGTATGTCCTTGTCCTCGATAATTCATATTCATATTCCTGTTTGTCTCATAAGTACTGTATCCCTGCTTTTGGCCCTGCCCCGGAGTGCGGCCCTGTGCCTGTCTGCACTGATATTTTTTGTGTCCAGGTTTTCCACAGTGAAAACATAAAAATGAGTTACTGAAATTTTGATTTTTTGGTGCTTTATGTCTTTTCTGTTTCTCTTCTTCTCCCAGCAGTCTGTTTTTCACAAAATCTACTTTCAAATCCGACATGGTCTCTAGCGCCGTTATAATTCCTTCGTAAGAGTCTGGCATTGATAAAAGTATGTAATTCACCTTTTCTTCCTCACTCAATTCCGTGTCCGCTTCTTGAAGCTCGGAAAACATTTGCTCCAATTTCACAAAATGTTGCGCAAGTGACTCCGACTCAATGTATTTGGATTCTGATAACTTTCTTCTAATAAACAGTTTGCTTCTAGTCCCCTTCTTTTGGAAGTTTTGTTTTAGGTTGTCGAACATAAGAAAAGCAGTCTCTTTCTTGATATATTCAATGTGGCTGTCGGCCACCCCGGCGATTAATATAGCTTGCGCCTTCGCCTAGCTTTGAGCATTATCTGGTAAACTATAGTATGCCGCGTCTTCTACAGCGGCCATAACTCCATTTTCTTTAAGGATACTTTTTATCCGGAATGCCCATGTACTGAAGTTTACGCATTTTTGTACACGGCTAATAACACTGGAACCACGGTCTGCTACCACTGTTGAGGTTTCCGTGGGAGATTCTTCATTTGAAACACTGGATATTATATTAATCTTCCTTTATTCCTTCATAATCAAATAACTATATAGAAAACACCTTTTCAGTTACGCCATATTTTTTACAAGAGAGCGGATACAGTAACCATAGACATAATATTAAAAAGTGAGATAAGTTTATTTACAAATAAAATACAATTATACACTAATATTAAATTATAACTAACTAACAACTAAATAAAACCTACCTAGTAAAAACAAACCCTACATAATAAAAATACAAAACTTAAAATTTAAACTAAAAGCCCCGTAGATGATGGAAAGGTGGCCAGAATGCTGGCGGCATTGCCACGTTGGATGGCAATGCTAAGTTTTTGACCAAAATATACGCCAGCATTCCGGTCACCTGACACCTCGACTAAACGTTTCGCCAGGTCCCTATATAAAACATGTGCGGCCGGCCCCCAAGGTCCCAAAGTCTCTACCCCAAACGGCACAAACATGTACAATCTGTCTAAATACCCATATTTGTGCCGTTTGAGGTTTTCAGCATTAGAGGCGGCAGCGCCAGCGTGATCATTTGTCCTAGGAAGATGGGACGGCGCTAGTGTGTCGACACATGTAGCGTCCCAAACCAAAGGCCGTCCCATCTTCCATGGGATAAGGGTCATTCCGTCGGGTCTCTTGCCGTCATCCCGCATCAGACCGTTGGGTTCTAAAATCGAGGGGATGCCAGCACTGACAAAGGCCCGACGGATGATATCATTCAAGCTGGCGTGCCGCGGAATGCGCCCTGCATTTTTTACACAAGAAAGTGCGTGGTGGCCGAACCTATCCGCTATATCACTGCAAGAGCAGCGGTGAGGGACCTGGCACGGGGCACCTATTCGAAGGGATACAGCTATACGTAAGGTCTGATTATCCAAAAGATTGCCAACATTTTTAGACGGTAACGCATGCAACCAAAGCCCCGACTCCCAACGAGTGACCGCAAGTAGGCGAGCACGCTCTGTGGAAGAAGATGATGAATCTATCAAATTTTTATATTCTAACTCACAGAGCGGCTCGTCCCACTGCCTCTGAGAAGTAGGGGCCTTGGGCAGGGTTTGTTTTGGACAAGCTAATTTCCAACTTTCCATAGCTTCAGACAAGAAACTTATTTCAAAATTTTGTAGTGATGGCGATAAAATTGTGTTTACCAAATGTGTTGAACTGAAAACCGATGATAGGAAAGCTGGCAATGATACACTAGAAATTTTGCGAAAAGTTAAAAAGTTAAAACAAGAGATGAGACAACTTAAAATTAGGGATGAGCATTGTCATTCAACAAATATTTACTAGTTCATCCGGTATTTGGGATTCTCTCATCTTTCTCCAAAGAATGTCATATGACACAAGGTCAAATGCCTTTGAAAGGTCAAGGAAACAAGCATATAAACAGATGTTTTTCTTGCAGTGTAGTATTTGACAGCATTTTTCAAGCACAATATAGCAGATTCAGTGGACAGTCCCGGTCTAAACCCAAACTGATTGTCTTTTAACTGTAGGTAGGTGTTTAGATGTGTATTGAGAATGCTGTCAAACACTTTTGCAATTATAGTTGCTAGGGAGATCGGCCTATAGTTAGATATGTCTGATAAATCTCCCGCTTTATTCTTCACCACTGGGACCACAACAGTTTTCATCATATCAGGCGGCATGTATGGGTGAGATATGCAGAGATTATACAACATGGACAAAACCCTAGATATATGAGGCCCGGCAGACTGCACGTGCTCAACACTCAACCCGTCATGGCCGGGAGATTTACCTTTAGAAATCGATTTTATTGCCTTTAATACATCTCTGGGTTTTATTCTGGTATTCACATATTCCCCGCACATCCCTCCCACAACCTGTGATATTGACGGTCCCAAAGGTGATTGTACAACAAACTTGTTTTTAAATTTATTTGCAATACCTCTGAGGTCATTTGTGCTGTCCACGGTCACCGGCAGACCAGGGCGACTCTTCAAATGATTTGTATTTTTCCAAAAACCACTGAAGTCTTTCTTACAATGTTTAGTGGCAAGTATATCCATTTTTATTTGGTCTTGGTGGTTTTGACACCACTTCAAACGCGATTTAAATATTTTCTTACACTCACACATCTTACTGTAAACATCTCCAGTGGTTGGACGCCCACACAACAACCATTCCTGAAGACTCGCCCTGGCCTTCCTGTAACTGTCACTAACATGTTTATTCCAGCCAACAATATGTTTAAACCGGCGGCTGCGCTTACTCTGTTTATGCTCGCTACCCCGACCCTCCACGGCGGCTTGTGATAAGGCGAGCACGATGTCAGAGTACATTTTATCAATGCTACATAAGTGATTTGGGTCATTACAGTATTGATCCGCACATTTTACAAATTCAACCGGGAAATCTAATAACCGGAGACGTTTGTGACATTCATTTCTATATAATGCCATTTGGTCTGATGTTCTTTCTCCCCAACCAACTTTATTAACATTATCAACAGAAATTATTTTGACAGGAGTCAGACATCCCAAATTACATTCACATATCACAGGAAAATGATCAGACCACAGTATATCATACTTAACATACACATTGCACACAGAAGCCTCGGCAGATTGTGACAACACACAATGATCCAACCAACGCTTTGACCCACTCGCTGGATCTATGTAGGTAAAAGTATCCGAGGTGAAACCCAACATTTTTAAATCAACAGGTACCCATTTGAGCTCATTACATATACTTCATTATCAAAAAAAACAAAAAAATACATCATTCATTAAAAAATAATTCATTAGGATGAGCATTGAAATCCCCTAACACATAAATAGTTTCGTTACTATAATCGTTACTAATCGCACTTACAGTTCCCATGCAATCCGTGAAAAGAGGCAGGTTAGCCGATTTATTAACCGGCATGTATACGCACACCACAATAATAGGACTCGCCGGCGTATCGACACGAATCGCACACACTCGCGGATTATTACAACTTATTACCGTAACACCAGGAAAAACACTGGTATTCCACAGCAGCGCTGTTCCTCCGTACGGTCTGCCGCGCAACAATCCTTCGGCCGTGTCAATCGCCGATGTCCCAGTGCTGCTGAATCTGCTGTCTATGCCGCTCAGATAAGCCAGCTCATCCGGGAGCAGCCACGTCTCCTGCAGTGCTATGACCGCGCACTCGTCACATAAACGACGGATGTCGCTGACCGCCCTCTTGACATATTTACAGTTATAGGTAGCAAACTTGTAGGTCGTACTACACATTACTGGAGGGCAAAGGGCCGCTTGGTGACGTCACTGCGCCAGCTCGTCTATTTTTATAATGCACAAATCGCCTAAATATTATTCCCTCCGGCTATATTTTCTCGTCTAGGAATACGAGTATAGAAACTTTCGACTCGGGCACCATAAACGGGCACGGTATACTGAGCGTATTATCCGAGCGGTGGGACTCGCCGATGTTTAGGAGGTGGATGCAGCTGCACGCCAGCGGTCCCTCATATATATAAGTAGGTACCTATTATAATAATTGCTAATTTCAATTTAATATCTATTTAATTTTTTTGATATAATTTTTAATTTTAATTTTAGTTTTTGTGTTTTATATGTTTTTTTTTTTAATTATTATCTGAAATAAATGAATTATTATTATTATTATTATAAATTTGTAGGCTTTGTGGTTTATGACTTTCTTCGTGTTTATTTTCTCCAATGTCACTCTTTCTTTTGTTTTCGCCCTTACATAATTGACAATGTCAGACTCCACGGTATTAAGATGCACATTGGTGATGAAAATAGGAATTTTCTTGTCGGCGGCTTTAAACGACGAAACAGACGCTTCTGCTTTACCCCTTTCTCCCAAATACCTATATCTCAGTTTTTTCTTCCGCTTATTCACTGTCTGCCAGTCATTCTTAACTTCGTTTTCAAGTCGGGATTGAATATTCGGCGTTGCTTGGTCAGGTACGGGCGCAGAAAATACTATTTCTGTGGACGTACTTTGGCCAGTAATCGGAGATAACGGTGCAACTTGCAAAGTCTCCACGCTCCTTTCTGAGCTGATCGGCGTGGTCTCCCGCTCCGTCGTGCCCGGCACAGGCACCGCCACCCGCTCCGCCGAGCCCAGCGCCGGCCGCGGCGGCGCAGGCACCTCCTTGTTCGAATGTTTATTGCGCACCGCGCGCGATAATGGCGTGCATACCATGACGTCATCGTTACACTTTATCACATCGGTTTCACTGTTGCTTAGGACGACATGACGCAATTGTTGCAATTCATGTCCATCCGATGTGTTATTATAGCTCAAAGTTAACCCGATTGGACCACTATCGGTATTCCAAGCGCCTCCGCGTCTCATGTTTACAAACGCGGCAGGAGTTAATGACGGAGGTAGCGAGGCGTACTTCAAGTCATCCATATAAGCTCGCAGTTCTTCAATTTGTTTTACGGTGGCGTAGGTGTTTTTGACCTCTTCGATCTCCGCATTTAGCCGTGTTAAATCTTTTAACAGTTTCGTACAATCGAGATGGTCAAATAAAATGGGAGGTAGTTTATCTAGTTCCCTCGCCACAAAAATAGGAGTTTTGTCTGGATCTACACTTTTGAGCACACAAATGATGTCATCCAGGTCTCTTTCTTCTTTTCCTTTCCTTTTTCTTGCAATTTTTCGCTGATCTGTGGGTAGCGATTCAAACAACAACGACTTCGATCGACTAATTTCGCTGCTAGTAAACGCTGACACACATATTCGTTTCAACGATTCCTCGTCCATAACAGATAGCTTATTATGAACGTACGCGAGTAGTTCGTCGATCACAATGTTACAGGTGATACATTTAATTGTATTCGCCATTATTATAGCTTATTCACAACGATTGTGCAACGACGCACCAAGCGCGGGAGCACAACGTAAACACAGCCGACCTTGACCGCGGCGTGCGGGTGACTATGTGGCCCATAAATATAGCTGATTAATGAAAAGAAAATGAATATCTGATCAAAACTAAGCATTTCTATATCATGCTAGACAGAGACGCGAAACAGCAAATCGTGACGTACGCCATATATTTATAATTCTATTCTGACAAAAGTAAGGCGTGACGTCATTTTTGGTTTTGTGGGAAAGGGACAGAGTTGGCTCTACCAAAAACTATAAACGCTTATAGTACATATATCAGAACATTTAACCAATTTAAATTATTTTTTCAATACATAAACATATACTATATTTACTTAAATTCTTCATCAAAGCTATTGGTTTCAATGATCTAAACATTAGTCATCTACCCTTTTGCAACAAATTTTAATGAATAAACATTTATTATTATTATAATACAAATAGTTTATTGATAACACCAAAGTTACACGTCAAATTTCATTAAGTATGTCACAATAAATAATCACTTAATAAAATGAAATAATAATTTTAAAAAATACGTTAATAATATCTTATTTTAAAATAAGCTTCAATATCATAAAACAAATTCTCTTGCAACCACGCTCTGAGCTTGGTTTTGAAGCACCCAGTGGAAGGAGCATCTCGAATGGAAGCTGGTATACGGTTGTAGATCGCGAGCCCCAAAAAATACACTGACCTCTCGGACTTGACTAGACGGTGCGTCGGGGTTATCAGTTGGTCTTTCTTTTTATTGCTTCGTAAAGCTAATGTGCTGTGGACGCCCCTACGTTGGAACGTTTCTAGGTTTACATGGGTGAATAGGGCTATCTGGTAAATAAACTCACACGGCAAGGGCAGTAATCGTAGTAGTAGTAATATCCTAACTGTAGCTTACGGGCGGTCCCTGCCCGTGGTCCACCTACATTAATTCACCTGGCTGTACCAGGGGCATTTTTTTCCCCTTGATCCACCCCTAGATTACTGGGTGTACCAGGTGATTTTATTTCTCCCCATAGGCCACCTATGTAGTTATTAATTTCTGGTTTTTAGAATATATTGCCACCTAGAAAAAACGAAGTAAGTTAAGTTAACCTACCTAAAGTTGACGGATTTTTTGGGGTTATTCACCAAGTGGACTCGAGGGGCTGGACACGCGTGTATCCAGTTGGTGAAACTCAAAATGGGTACCTATCACTTGTTACTTCGTCAACAGGACACGCTAGAACTTTCACTTGTGTCCACATAGTGAAATTTGCTATAAATTAATTATTTAAATAATAATAATAATTAAAAATATAAATTAATTATATTTTTGTCATAGAGATTTTTGTTATCATCTACTGGACATACTGGACATACTTTTTTTTAAAAGAAGCTGACTTGAGCAAAAAAGTACAGTCAGGTTAAAAAAACCACATACGTAACAGTTTTTTTTAACATTAATGCATATTTTTTCATATATTAAATAAAAGTGCATAAACAAAAGCAAGTCGAAAAACAAAAGAAAGTCAAAAAGGAGTCATTTAACGATTACAAGCCAAAAAACTGGTTTACGCGATTTTCGACCTTATTGGCATTCATCGGAAAACCTTCATTTAGACTCCGTAGAGGCCCCCGACTATAAATATTATAAACCAGTACGCGTAAACCAGTTTTTACGACTTATAATCTAAAGGACTCCTTTTCGACATTCTTTTGTTTTTCGTATGTCAATTGTTTTTTCTAACACTGTAACCGGGAAAAAACCGGCACTCAAAAATCAATAACGAACGACGAAATGTATGTAGCACCAGTTTTTTTTTTCATTAATTCAATAACACCCTGTATATCCATAACGCAGGTGGTCCACGGGAAGAAAATATAACCCCTGGTACTGCCAGGTGAACTAAGGTGGACCTCGGGAAGAAATAAAATCCCCTGGTACACCCAGTTATCTTGAGGTGGACCACGGGTAGAAAAAAATGCCCCTGGTACATCCAGGTGAAGTGTAGGTGGACCATGGGCAGGGAGCGCTTACGGGCTGGGTTCATTCAGTTCATATCTTCGAGCATTTAACATTGGAGATACCAATGGCGATAATATGCCTTATGCCTGTATTATTTTCTGCTACTTTTGCGGGGCACACTTGCACACTTTCAAGCGCACTTTAAATTAAATTTATGACCCCACTGAGACCGGTATAGAGTTCTGAGTTCTGCGTTCGGTGTTCTTTGTGAATTATGCGATCGCTTAGATGAATGCACACAAAAGAGGTCAGACCGCAGCGGTGGTAATCCAAACTCGGCGCGGAACTCGGAACTCTAGACCGCTTGCAGTGAGACCGTAAAATGACTTCCCTGTTTCTATGGAGAAGTGACCGGCTTGTTTACACTCTTAAGGAGATACGCCAAACCAGCAGCGCGAGTACTTTTCTGGGCTCCGTCGCAGAATGTCCCTTTCCTAAAATGTCTACTGCACTCAAAACGTCCCTTTCGCACAATGTCTCTTTTCTTCGGCAGTAGTGTAGTGGAGCCCCTACAGGTCATTGGAAGCCCCCAGTGATCTTTTCATGTGTTGTCAGCTCCTCAAATTATGCAGCGATTACAGTGAAAAAAACGCGCTGGTCCATCATGGAACTTAACAATGGAACTAGCGTGAATGACCCAAAACAATGGTGTGCATGAATATTTTCTCTAATGAATTCGAGTAAAATCCCAACTCGTGTAGAGTTGGCAAAAACATAAAAGTAATGTTTTTTAAGATTCACTATCTGGACACGCGTGCAAATTCTAGCGTGTCCAGATGACGAGCTAACAAGTGATACATATTTTGAGTTTCACCAACGTGTCTCCTCGTGGTGACTTGTTAAATAACCCATTTTTTACACAAAAGCCAGAACCTAATCGTTTTTTTGTCTTATCGCTACATAATATGCACTGACAATAGTCAGGTGAGGTGAAAAGATCACAGGGGCTCCCAATGCCGGGCCTACTGCCGCAGAAAAGGGACGTTTTGCGTGTAGCGTGTTTGCGTTTATTTTAGAAAAGGGACATTCTGCGACGGAGCCCCTTTCTGTATTTCGCGGATGAATTAAATAAAACACTGTTTGACTTATTTTTTGAATTAAATAAGTCAAATTCGGGATGGAAGACTATCCCGAATATAATTTATATAGTAAGATGCTCGTAGAAAGGAGTTATGTCTATAATTAGTCGCTCTCTGAGGGATATGTGCATTAAGATGTCATGCGAGTATTCTAGGGACGTACAAAATTATGTTAAAGAGGAGGTGTGAGGAGTCAACTTGACATTGAGCAATTTTTGTTATAATTACAATAATATCACCTATTCTGCATCTCTCGTGAAGATATTTAACATGTGATGTCTTCTACACCTCGCCTCGCCAAAAGTATAGTGCCGGAGCCGTATCGTAGAATGCGTCGTATTACTTATGGGTTAGCCATTTTATAAAACACGAGCCGTATTTATCATCATCATCATCAACTGCCAGAAGACGTCCACTGCTGGACGAAGGCCTCCCCCTTAATAGGGAGGGGTTGCCGTAATAGCCACGCTTGCCAGGCGGCTTGGGAACCTCTCTTTAACTACTATTTGCAACCACCGGTTGTTGTATAGTGTACAGTGTGGGGCATTTGTTCAGCAGTGGACGTCTCCGGGCTGATGTGATAATGATGAACTGTAAATATTATGATTAAAACCAATTAGGTGGGTATTTGTAAGTTTTATTCTAATTAAATATACACACAAAAGTTGAAACATTGTTTGCATTGGCATGCTTAAGAAGGTCTTGGGCTATCTAATAGTTCAGCGAAATATACGGCCTTACCTAAAATAATCTCGATTCTCTTAGTCACTGCTTAAACTTCTCTGTCCTTTTCTAGCACGTGCAACTTCACGTCAGAGAGAAGATGGCAGAGCATGTTAAGCAGTGACTAACGGTTGAGAAGTTTTTTTTAAGTAAGGCCGCTAATGGTCTTAGAGTTATTTAATTTTATGTAAAAAAAAAACCATTTGAACCATAAACAGAGAATATCTATAAATACAACTATCTCTTAGCGAAATGTTTATCCTTAATGCATAAGAGCAGAGAAATTTCTTTGCATAACAGGAACCCTAATGGCACGATTGACAAATAAATGACAGTTTTGAAACTGCATAAAATGTAAAAAAATAATGTCTATTCACAGGACCTGAACAAAAAACATTTTTTGTTCACGAAAATTTGACTGTTTTTTTTCCTGCAAAACATGCGAGAGCCGGCGCTCAACATCTGTGATGCCCGAAAAACTGCGTTTTTTTTGTGAACAGTTAAAAAGTTTTAAATGTAGGTATGAGGGGAAGATGAATTACCTACTTACTTTGTTTTCATTAGCTTGAGTTTTTATCTTGAGTTGGTACCTAATGGTATATTTTATCACGGTACCTAGGTAAATTGGTAGTTGAAAGGAAAGTAAGTTACGCACCTTGCTAAAGTGAGTTATTAATTCACTGGTGTTAACAACATAACACTCGTGCGTTAATTACTCACTTTGCGCTCGGTGCAACAATCGTCTATTTACAGAAATAGGGAAGAAATATACCCGAAAATCGCTTCCCTAAAGTAGATTTTTCGAAAAAACTGAATCAAGAGCCATAGTTTGGCAGTTTTTCAAGCACAACAGGAATGTTGTCTTTTATTTGTTTAGTGTTTATCTGCAGCCGTTACATCTCAAACGACATTCATTGCACTTTTTTTATCTATACCTACCAACTTTAAATGCACAGTCACAGTCTTTCTCCAGTGAGGATTAATTTTTGTCACAGCATTAAAGTTTGTGCATGTAATGTTTTAATATCACATATTTGTATGTATCTTTCTCCATACATGCTACTTGGTGAGCGGGCCTTTTCCGCACTAGAATCCTCTATTTTTCTCCATAATAGGCTAGATGACTGATGTTTAAATTGTTGAAACCAATAACTTTGATGAAGAATTTAAGTAAATATAGTATGGTAATTGAAAACATTATTTAAATCGGTTAATAATGTTCTGATATATGAGCGTTTAAAGTTTTTGTTAGAGACAACTCTGTCCCTTTCCCACAAAACAAAAAATGACGTCACGTCTTTCTTGTCAGAATAGAATTTATATGGCGTCCTGACACGACGTCACGATTTGCTGTTTCGCCTCTCTGTCTAGCATGATATTAGAATGCTTATAAGTTGCTTATTTTTGATCAGATTTTAATTTTCTTTTCATTAATCAGCTATATTTATGGCCCACATTTGAATAGGACAATAAAAAAAACCAGTCATCTAGCCTATTATGTATTTATACACTTCCTGCAAGTATAGCTTAATACTCACACATGTCACACTGAAATGCTTTTCTCCAGTGTGTGTTTCAATGTGTGTTTATAAGTTTCCTAAATGTGGTGGTTTTTTATACTCATACACTCTTGTGGTTTTTCTCCAGTGTGTGTTAAAATGTGTGTTTTTAAACTTCCTGCTTGTGTTGTTTTATATTCACACATGTCACATTTATAAGGTTTTTCTCCAGTGTGGGTTAATTTGTGTTGCTTTAAATATATTGCTTGTGCTGTTACAAAATCACATATTTCACATTTATATGGTTTTTCTCCAGTGTGTGTTAAAATGTGTGTTTTTAAGTTTCCTGATTGTGATGTTTCATAATCACACTTGTATGGTTTTTCTCCAGTGTGTGTTAATATTTGTAATTTTAAACTTCCTGTTTGTGTTGTTTTATACTCACACAAGTCAAACCCATATGGTTCTTCTCTAGTGTGTGTTAAAATGTGAGTTTTAAGTCTTCCTGCTTGTGTTGTTTTATACTCGCACACATCACATTTATATGGTTTTTCTCCAGTATGTGTTAAAATGTGGCTATTTAAATATCTTGCACATGTCGCTTTATACTCACACATATGACACTGAAATGGTTTTTCTCCAGTGTGTCTTAATTTGTGTTGTTTTAAAACATTTGCATATGATGTTTCAAAATCACACATTTCACATTTATATGGTTTTTCTCCAGTGTGTGTTAAAATGTGTATTTTTAAGTTTCCTGCTTGACTTGTTTTAAATTTACACATTTTACATTTATATGGTTTTTCTCTAGTGTGTGTTAAAATGTGTTTTTTTAAATTTTCTGCTTGTGTTGTTTTATACTCACATATTTCACATTTATATGGTTTTTCTCCTGTGTGTGTTAATATGTGTCTTTTTAAACTTCTTCCATATGTTGTTTTATACTCACACCTATCACACTCATATGGTTTTACTCCAGTGTGTGCTAAAATGTGTGTTTTTAAATGTCCTGCTTTTGTTGTTTTATACTTACACATATCACACTGAAATGGTTTTTCTCCAGTGTGTGTTAAAAGGTGTGTTTTTAAGTTTCCTGACTGTGATGTTTTAAACTCACACATATCACATTTATATGGTTTTTCTCCTGTGTGTGTTAAAATGTGTCTTTTTAAACTTCCTACATATGTTGTTTTATACTCACACCTATCACACTCATATGGTTTTTCTCCAGTGTGTGTTAAAATGTGTGTTTTTAAATGTTCTGCTCTTGTTGCTTTATACTCACACATATCACATTTATATGCTTTTTTTCCAGTGTGTGTTAAAATGTGTTTTCTTAAGCTTCCTGCTTGTGTTGTTTTATACTCACAAATATCACACTGAAATGGGTTTCCTCCAGTGTACCTTAATTTTGTTTTTAAATTTAATGTTCTGTTCATGTTGCTTTACACATTTAGGAAGGTATATCACTGAAATGGGTTTTCGACAGTGAATCACACATTTCACACATATGTGGTTTAACTTGTGTCGTTTTAAATTTCGTAAGTACTTACATGAGTTGCTTCATAATCACAAAATAAATATCCAAGTTAAGAAGTTTTGTTTTGTAACTTTTTATCACAAAGTAGAGTACCTACTTTGTAAAGGCTTAGGACTAGGACTTGTATGTACCATAGTTAGATGGCCTAGTACTTAGAGAAGAGTAATATACTGGGCTTAGAGGTATACCTCTATGATACTGGGGATACAAACTTCCCTTCCCATATTTCCTAGCAACCACAGAGTACCTTTCTATATACGGGAATAGAGGTCTCTCTCGTCATTATAGTAAGTAATCGTGGAAGTGCTGACATCTACACCGCAGAGATAGAAGTATTTTTATTGAATATAGATGTATAGCTACTAGTATGCATGACAGCTATACATATACAGGTTCATATAGTTCTTTAGCCTACTTGATTAATCGGGGAAATAGGGAAATATAGAAATAAAATATATTTTTTATTTTTACAAACAATAATAATTTATTGAACACATTATCTATGACGCTTTGCACATTTTCCAAAGTATTTTTTTGCTTTCACTTGAAAGCTATCCTCATCGTCGTTCAAGTCTCTCTTGCCTATCAATATTTTATTAATATCTTTACAGTAATTATAAAGGGAAATATAGAAATAAAATATATTTTTTATTTTTACAAACAATAATAATTTATTGAACACATTATCTATGACGCTTTGCACATTTTCCAAAGTATTTTTTGCTTTCACTTGAAAGCTATCCTCATCGTCGTTCAAGTCTCTCTTGCCTATCAATATTTTATTAATATCTTTACAGTAATTATAAATGAAAAATCTACAAGTTAAATTGATAACATAATTAATGATTTCATCTTTGTGTTGTGCACAGTTTAAAAAATCAAATCCTACAAAACTAAAAATTTGAGTTTTTATCAGTTCTTTGATATTGTCCATATGTATATTTCTTTTGAGAATTTCATTGCTTATGTCTTGCACTTCAGATACACAAGAGACGAGAGACTCAGACGGACTAACAAGCCAACGCCGATCAGCATACTATCTTTGTCTTATATAATCATTTTCTTGACTTGCAACCAGATCTGCAATGCATACATTGCAATTTTTGAACTTTTTTTTTGCACTTCTTACTAAATAGCCACTTACTAATTGTAAGGCACCCATGACACGCGGGTAATTTTTTTTGGACATATCTGTCATTTGCACATCTGGTATACTTTGGAGGTCAAGATCAAAGTTGCTGACTGTCAAGCACCAGAGTCCACCACTCTGGTGCTTGACAGTCGTCTTCGACGATAAGGTTATGCAGTACTTTGCAGTAGTCACTTTCGTTTCTTTTGTTTTTGAGCCTGGTTCCGGGTTTTGCTCAACTTGTTTTTTACTTTAAGGAGTGTTCTGTATAATCTACGCTCCAAAGCAGTGCCCAGTTTAGCCTTTGAAAAAACAGCCCTTGTCTTCTTCTTGGTGCTTCCTGGAAATGAAAATAATATTTTGTATTATTTGGAACTGGTGTTTTTTGCTACTCAGCTCTGCAAAAACTTATATGAGGTACTACTTTTTTAGATAGAGATTCCTGTCACCTGACTGTTATACACTTTAACTGTCATGTGCCCCCGCACATGAGATTTAAGGCTCCTATAAGGATCGTCCAATGGTCTAATATGTCTCTTGGTCTCCTTTCCTGACCTCCATGAGCAAGACAGTTCACAACTTCATCATCCAACATGCTCATATCATCATCAGCCCGCAGTAGGAACATAAGAATAATAAATAATACTATTTCGTAAGCCGACAAATTTAAAACCTACAGCGCATCTTAACCTGCGAGTCCACTCGCAAAGAATGAGTGTAACAATGGGCGATCTTATCGATCAAAGCAATTTCTATGTTTATAATATTCTTAAAATAAATTAAATGGTTAAAAGGTACTTACTGTCATTTGCTTTTGCATCTTCTTTTGTTCCCAAGACAGATTTTGTTTCTTCCATTGACACATCTTGTATCAGATTGACAGAATCTATAACAAAAAAATATATTTTTAGATCCGCACCCGCACACTTAATGTAACTCGTGGAATTCTCGCTGTCCCTATCTATGGCGACAGGGCAATGCGGACAATGTGCATACATCATGCAAAAAGTAACTTTAAAAAAACATGATATGACTGAGAGCTCCATTGCTTTCTAGTTCTAACTAATATGACTAAGAACTTTACATAAAGTACCAGCTTTCTTTTAAATGCATTCAAATCTGTTCAACCTTTTTCAAGAAAAATGGGAACAAACTTACATACACAACAAAGGGTAGGTATTTATTCCAAACATTCATACAAGCTAGTTTTCGCAGCGCATGAAAAAAAGGTTTGTCAAACATGGACCACCAATTGTATTACTAGTTACTTATTCGATAAGCCTCAAAATGAATGAATATTGTTGCACATTTGTTTTGGGGTGATTTTGTATCAGAAACAATCTTACCAATGTTTTCTTTTATTGGAGCAGTAGTGCTGGTGGTAGTCTGTGTATTGTTGAAAGCCTCAAGACCCAATGAATCTTTTGGAGCTGGCAAATTGGATATATCCTGATGCATCCGGTGCAGCTTCGTTTTATCACTATAGGTAAGTTTAGGCAGAAGACAGGGTGCTAAAAATAAGGTTTATATCAATATCACATAGGTACTTGGAAAGCACTGAATAAAACTAACTGTAGTAGTCTTTTGTTAAAGTACTTGAGAAACTGGCTGGAGAAGGAAGATCCAAGAATACTCGACTCGACTCAACAGACCTAGTGGATAAACCAAAACAATCGTGTGGTGAACTACTTAGTCGCCACATAAGAGAACTCCTTACGAGTTTCGAATGCTTTTCATTAGTGAAGTTGTCAATATTACTGTCAATATATCTGTACAATTTTAAAGTTGAATAAAGCCAATATTTTGGTCGTAATTATCTATTGTTATTTCATAACAATTTATTCAACTTTAATATGAAATATATATGCTAACATCATCTACCATTATGGAGAAATTTCTTCGCCCAACTCTTCTGGACCTTGATCCGTCATCACCCACGTCGGCTCAAGCATGGACTCATTGGCTGTCAACATTTAAAAATTTTCTTCTTGCAAATGAAGAAAAGAAAATAAACGAAACAATAAAAATGCAACTCCTCATCAACCACATATCATCAAGAGTTTATGAATACATAAGTGAGTGTAAGTCATACGAAATTGCCGTAAGTACACTCAATGCCATATTTATAAAGCCTAAAAATGAAATTTTTGCTCGACATGTTCTGGCCACACGAAAACAACAAAGTCATGAAAATATTCACCAATATATTCAACAGCTGAGAATTTTAAGCAAAGACTGCCAATTCAAAAACGTGGATGCGGAATGTAATAAAAATGAATATATAAGAGATGCATTCATTTCTGGCATTATCTCAACCAAAATTCGTGAGCGCTTGCTGGAAAATTACAACCTAACTCTAGAAGAGGCAGTAAGTCAAGCTCAAGCTATTGAATCAGCTGAGAGTAATGCTCAAATATACAACAGTGGCACAGCGACAGAGTCCCGTCAATCCCTAGTTATGGCACTGTCAAAAGCTGGAACAGCAGACAAAAAGAAGGCACCGTTGACAGAAATCAGATATTGCTTCTTTTGCGGGGATAACAAGCTACATAGACGTCAAAATTGCCCAGCATACAATACAAATTGTCAAAATTGTCAAAAAAAAGGACATTTTGCTAACGTATGTAGAAGCCCAAAGACAAGTGTCAATGCAACATCGGACGGATCTGAATATAACGAAGTTGCCGCTGTTGCTGCACCGGCTTGTTTAAAGAAATCTGTTGTTCCCATACAAGTCAACGGTAAAATAGCAAATGCTTTAATTGACTCTGGAAGCTCTAAAAGCTTCATTAATTACGATTTCTTTGTCAATTCTTCTTTTAAAAAAACAGAATGTACTGAATCTATAACAATGGCCCAAACAACTCATACCATCAACTGCGAAGATCTACTTCAAGCAAAGATATTATTGAATGGCAATGTTTATGAGAAAGTTTCACTTCTTATCGTGAAACACCTCTGCGCTGATGTTATCATAGGACATAATATATTGAAAGAACACTCGAAACTTGAAATTACTTTTGGAGGACACAGAAAACCATTACAAGTATGTAGTGTGCTTGCTTCATCTGCACCACCAGTTACCTTATTTTCGAATTTAGACCCCAGCTGCAGACCAATCGCAGTAAAGTCAAGAAAATATAGTAACGAAGATCTAAAATTCATAGAGAATGAAATTAACCAACTTCTAGCAGACGGCGTTATCGAGGAAAGTCGATCACCATGGCGAGCGCAAGTCTTAATCACTAGAAACGAAAATCACCGTAAACGATTAGTGATAGACTATTCTCAGACTATTAACAAATATACAGATTTGGATGCCTACCCTTTACCAAACATGGAAAAAATGGTAAATGACATTTCAAAATATGACATATTCGCTAAAATAGATTTAAAAAGCGCTTACCATCAGATATCCATACTGGCATCGGAGAAGCAATATACAGCATTCGAGGCGTGCGGGAAACTGTACCAGTTTTATCGTATTCCATTTGGCGTAACAAATGGAGTCAGCGGATTTCAAAGAGTCATGGACGATACAAGAAGAACATCTGACAGACACATTTGCCTATTTAGATGATGTTACCGTATGCGGAGTAGATAAGGAATAAGATAATTCTCTGAAAGAGTTCACTGTCTCATTAATCCGGATTTTCCTTTATGCGATGAAGCTGAATCTTCTTTTGAAGACTTAAAGAAGTCCATTGCAAAATCAACGATATTTGCAATAGATGAAAATAAGATGTTCACGGTCGAAACAGACGCTTCCGATAGTGCTATTGCGGCTACATTAACGCAAGAAGGACGCCCAGTAGCATTCTTTTCACGTACACTATCAATGACAGAAAAAAAACATTCAGCTATAGAAAAGGAAGCTTATGCCATTGTCGAAGCTCTCCGTAAGTGGCGACATTACTTGATTGGAAGGTCTTTTCGACTGATTACGGATCAACGATCTGTAGGTCGAGCACGAATAAAAAGCGCCTTCGTAACGTAAAGATATCGAGTCCTCGATACGATAACAGAGTGTGACGATAGATGGCAGTACGAAGCATAGTCCGTCGACTATCGTGAGCTCGATACGATTACGTTAGTGACGTCATTCTAACGTAAAGTCTTGTGAAGAAAATGAACGTCTTGCCGAGTGAATGATACGTTCACAAACTCTACGAAATTGCAAATATTTTGTTACTTTTAGCTTAACGGTTGATATAGTGGGACTGAAATCAAAATATAAAAGACAAATAAAGTAAAATTCAAAAATAAGCCATGGGAGGTTATTAAATGTTACTTTATATGTCGAAATAAAATAATTATGATTGCATTACAAAATTTTTTTTAAGGTTTCTGAATGAAACCACTTGTCATTTGCTTGACAATTGACATAACGACTTCGATGCCAAGATCAAGTTTGTTTACGAATGCATAAGAAATAAAATTATTGTCTCGCGTTTCATTATTACATACTATTATTAAAGAAAATAAAACAATGCGAACCAGTTATTTGCAATACGTGACGCTAGTGGAGTTCATGGAAGCGTAAGTTTTAAAAGCAACTAAGTAATTTAAATTGCATAATAATTTATGTATCAGTTACGTGATGTGCAAAAGAAATTTGGTTTTTTAATGTTTAAACTTGGTGTTAAGGTATTAATGTTATTTTTAAAACCATGTTATTACGTACTTTCATGTCTTAAGTTTATAAATAAATGAGTGAATATCCGCCACAGTAAAGTCTCTTTAATAGAAAACAAGTTTCAAATTTTAATCGCAGATATCAGTCATAGCTTTACCTATGTTATTTGGTCAACAATAGACTATACACCTGGGTATGGTATGTCTTAAAACTGCATCCAAAACCCACCACCACAAAAAAAATGCAAGAAGGATGAAAGTGTAGCGAAGCTATTTATTGAAGCTGAGCAGCATGCAAGGGAGTATGCTAGCGAGCGTGATAAGGTATACGAGGAGTTTGAAAGAGAGCGGTTGCGATTAAAGAATGAGGAATTGAGAGTGAGGGAATACGAGATACAAGAAAGAGTGAGACAGAGGGATGTAGAGCTACAATTGCAGGCTGGATGGCTAGTGTTTATGAAAGAAGCTATGGAAGTTTTGGTTAAGTATGTGGAAAAAAAGTAAAAGTAAGAAGAGGGATGAAAGTATAGCGAAACTGTTTATAGAAGTTGAGCAGCATGATTGAGAGTGGGAGAATATGAGATAAGTACAAGAAAGAGTGAGACAGAGGAATGGAAATGTATGAGTATATGAATGAATCTATGGAAGTTTTTGTAAGGTGTGTGACCTATGTGGAATAAAAGACAGTTTTTTAATGATTAAGAGATGTTTATTTAATTATGTTAAATAATTAAAAACTCAAATTATGGATGAAGTCTATTAATCCTATTCACCAACATATTTCGTATTGCTCTTCCCCTAATTAAATCATCTCCTGCTGTCTCTTCAAATATATTATGGTCAGACAAAATTGGAGAGTCATACTGTGGCATGTTTTGGTTTTGTGGTTCTTACTCAGGAACATTGAAACTGATGGCTAAATTGTGCAGCACACTGCAAGCTGTTTTTATTTTTGCATATTTATCAGGTGCATAATGTAGGATGCGATCTTTGCACAAACAACGCCATCGATTTTTCAAACGCCCAAAAGTGTTTTCAATTGTAAGAGCAAAATAAAACATAAAACTGCGTCGGTATATTGGCGGTCTTTGCATTTTAACTTTGATTATTCTTCCTCGAGAGATAAGAAAATCACTTGATATTATATAAAAAATATGATAAAAGGGCAATGAAATATGTTTCGAATCTTTTCTCAGCGACAAATTTTAAGTGAATAAATATTCGACTGTGCTCGATAGCCAGCATTCGAAATTTACATTACCGGACGTCAAAACAAAGTTAGTGCTCTCAAGTTAACTCAATTTGGTGTAGAAGTCGCAAGTTTCGTTTACGTGACGATACGTTTGCGATACGAAATCTTCCGTGCTGCCAAAATTAGTTACTTTTACGCACGATAGAGGCGCTGTACAAATCTCATACATTTTTTTCTCTATAACGGTACGAATACTTTTTCGCAAGTATTTGTGCTTGAGCTACAGTATCTTTTATGTTTGATAGCAAACATACAAGCAAGATAAAGAACGAAAAGATTGAGAGATGGTGATTAGAATTATCTTGCTATAAATATGATATTATCTACAGACCAGGAAAGGAAAATGATGCCGCTGACGCGTTGTCTCGTGTTTGTGCTATACAAACTGACTCCAAATTGAAAGACTTGCATAGAGAATTATGCCATCCTGGCGTCACGCGCGAAAAAACGCGAATGTTTCACTGGGTACGAAGTAAAAATTTTCCATTTTCAATAGAAGACGTCAGGAAAATGACCAATGCGTGCATGGTCTGTGCAGCCGTGAAACCTCGTTTCTTCAAAAATCACAGTTGTTTGATAAAAGCAACTTCACCATTTGAAAGGTTGAATATCGATTTTAAGGGGCCAGTACCATCTTCTTCACCGAATAAGTACATATTGACCATTATTGATGAATATTCCCGATTTCCGTTCGCATTTCCGTGCCAAGATGTTTCAGCTGCAACTGTCATGAAGCATTTATCCACTCTTTTCTGCACATTTGGACTGCCAGCTTACATTCATTCTGATCGAGGCACCGCTTTTATGTCTAAAGAAGTAAAAGATTACTTACATAGCAGGGGTATATCTACAAGTCGAACGACACCATATAACCCAGAGGGTAATGGACAAATAGAACGCGCGAATGGAACAATTTGGAAGACGACACAATTAGCTTTAAAATCACAAGGTTTTGAAATAGATCAATGGGAAATGGTTCTCAATCAAGCACTCCACTCTATAAGATCTCTGCTATGTACAGCTACAAACCAAACTCCTCATGAAAGGATGTTTGTACACAACAGGAAGTCCAATAATGGACATTCGGTACCGACTTGGCTCCTAACACCTGGTCCTGTCCTGCTCAAAAGGCATAATAGAAACAGCAAGTACTCTCCCACTGTCGAAGAAGTTGAGCTTCTAGAATCCAACCCTGACTATTCGTTTATAAGATTCGGAGACGGACGAGAAACGAGCGTATCTAATAGACACTTAGCTCCAGCTGGCATAGACAGCGAGGAAGAAGACGACACTATTGACGCGGTGGAAACAGAAAGTGATTCCTCGTTTGTCTCTACTGAGAGTGCTCCACCTGACACTTCACCGACCCGGCAGAGCACCAGAAGCAGGAGGCCGCCGGCATACTTACAGGATTATGTCACCTCCAGCTAGAACACAGCAGGGGAGAATGTGGTGAACTACTTAGTCGCCACATAAGAGAACTCCTTACGAGTTTCGAATGCTTTTCATTAGTGAAGTTGTCAATATTACTGTCGATATATCTGTACAATTTTAAAGTTGAATAAAGCCAATATTTTGGTCGTAATTATCTATTGTTATTTCATAACAAATCGAAAGAAAACACGGAAAATTATTCGTAACTAAACAATTTACCGGCCGCTCAAAACAAGAAATTAGACATTTTTAAAATGGTGTTGCCAATAAAAAAAACTTGAGATATTTACTATTACATTCACAAAAATCGACAGTAGAAACAACTACTCTTATTATATTGCCTAAATAAATACTTTGAATAAATAAGTGTCTTATTAAAAGAATATACAAAAATAAATACAAATAAAATGTTCTGTACCGTTTCCAAAGAAAACTCCCAAAAAGGAAGAAAATATTGTATACGTGCAAGTATAGCCTTTAAAATAACGCCATCTGTTACGGAAATATAGCATTACTTGACTATAATTTTATTTTATTATTCCACTACTCAATGTACTGAGATTGAATACCCTGCTAGCAACTTAGCATTGAGCATGTAACTAGCTTTCTATAAGAGTATGTGTATCTAGTAATTTTTTTTTTATTTGTTCTTGGCCATGGATACATGTCCTTCAGCCGCATAGATAAAAATAGTAATTATTACAAAAGATTTTAAACCTTAGATGGACATGTAATTAAATTATTATTTTTCTATACTATTTACAATATAATTAAAAATAGCTCTAAAATAAATCTTATTACTGAGCAAATCTTGAATTTGGCGGGGAACACTAATTGAGTTCTGTTCTGAAATTTCAGTTATGTCACTGACAAATTTTTTTTTTTTTTTTTTTTTCTTTGTTTTGTGGCCACTGCACGTTTGTGCATTGTGCCAATTCTCAAGCTGACAAATATTAACCGTTGTAGGTTGAAACTTTGACATTCAAGAATTATGTGACTAATCAGGCTGACGCGAGTACGAACAAATTGAATTTTTGTAAGGAATTTGTGTCGCAAATAATGGCGGCCTGCAGGCGGGGTGGGACGGGGGTAGATCCATCCGCCCTTCATCGGTCATCAGTTCATTCGCTCATTCCCAGTCATTCGCCGTTCTTTGTCCGTTTGTTTATTTTCTTTTTTGCTTTCGAGTTTAATTACATTTTTAATAGTTACCCGAACTATCTAATAGCTTGATATTGTTAACTAAGAGTGTAGCTAAGCTACAAGTAAGCTTGGAGTGATATGCCGCCAAGACCGCGGAGTGTTACGTGCGAAATTTGCGGATTTAGAACCTGCCGCATTGGAATTAATAAAAGGTTTTTTATGGCCAAGTTTCCTTTGGATGAGACCCGGTAAGCATCAAATTACATTCTGTAGCCGCATACGGCAGTAAACGTTCATATAAATTAGAACTAAAAAGATTGCTTACATTAAATAAACAAAGATAGTGATGTACCAAAATTATCGATAACTTAGAAACCGATAATTTAGTGATTATTATGTATGGTTAAACGCAAGCATACTTTTTATAGAAAAGGAGTTTTGTTTTATTTATACGGGCTTACTCACGTTTTCAAAGTAATAATAGAGCTATGAAAATAAATTTACTATATAATTATGTCAGTTCTGAATATCAATTGAAACGGCAGAGAATACGAAATAACTCAAAACGGAGTACAATTAGTTTAATCGGCGGTGGAATATGAACAGGGCATGAAATAACAGCTAGCCTACTTATGTAATAACGCTTCCCCTCCAAAGTATTGACGGGCTTGCATGACGGAAGGAGGCGTGGCTTGGACTGCTTTGGCGCGCTCGTGGAGAGGCCGCCGTCACGTTGGTAACAAAATCGTATAAAAAGAACAGAATCACCACCCCATAATATGATTGTTTTTGTTTCTTTCAGGGAGCCTATTCTCAAAAATGAGATATTTATGTCGATTTCGAGATTTCAATCTCGCATGAAAATCTCACAAAAACAAACCTTTTGGTATTCTCATGGATGAGATGGACACATCTCAGTCAAATTACGTTCCATTTCTTTCAACTTTTATTACGGAAAATCGGTGAAATCTATATAGTATAAATTAAATCCCATTCTTTTGATTATAAGCCTTGATTCATTAGATATCGTACTGTTCAATGTAATTAACTAGTTTATACTTATTATTATACTGTCTTTTAGTGGAAAAATGTAAATAACTAGGAATCAATAAATAAAGTGTCGTTCTTCAGTAGTTCAGAGTATTTGTGGAAAAAGGAACGTCAATGGTCACCCGGCCCGAGTGAAAAAAAACTATTTGACAGTTTACAGAAAATAATTTTAAAATAAACAAATCAACGTCACATTTTAATAAACAACAAAGTTATCGACGCTTGACTTAAAATTATTTTGAGCGGTTTGCGGCTTATTTACTGGAATTGTGAAAATGACAAGGTACAGGGACGTGTGCCGTGCCTATGTGCAGAACTACAAAGTTAAATATCCCGACAAAATGTTTATACACTTTCCTATTATATGTCCTGAACGTCGAAAGCAGTGGTTACAATTAGCACGCCGCGACCAGGTCTGATAAATGAGCGATATTATTTTGTGAAGAACACTTTGATGTAAGTATTTAAAAGAAATCAACTTATTTCTGTTCTAACCAAAAATAAATTAAACCTAACCTAACATTTTGTACATAGGTAAAATCTAAAACATGACAAAAGTACCTATACTTATTCATATATTTGTGTCACTTTACAGTTGCCTAATGATATGGAAAATTACATCCAATACCGTGTGATGGGTGCAGTCGCCAAATTAAGAATGAAGCCTGATTGTTTGTTGTTTGCCATCGAAATTTCAATGTTGACCAGACACAATAAAACGTACCGCGCCGCCAGAGCCTCGATCAGCCGAAAGCAAAAGACGACGTATGGACGTAATAGAAGAAATACTTGCTAAGGAAACTGAAATGCCAGCAACATCAGGCATGACAAGCGGTGAGTAAAAAAGTCATCAGCTCAATGGTTTAAAAATAGGTTTTTCAAGTTTATCTGTTTATAAGTTTCATCTGTAGTAAAGTTCTTAAGTAGGTAGTAGAATATCTTTGCTATAAACCTGTTATATGTATGTAATGTTATATGTATTGTTTTTTTCAGACTTTTTGTCCGCTACTGATAAGGAAGACTGCTCTAATTTTCAAGATCAGGTGACACAAATATTAACGCCCTGATGCAACTAATAAATTAATTCAAGTATGTTTGTCTGCAAAGATTAGAAGCAAATATGTAGAAACTTCTAGTCAAGCTAAGGATTATAATACTTCTTCTATAAAGACATATATAACAACTACTGCAACATCACCTTTTAAAATATAGTCTGGAGATGAATGAGCTGGGAATACAAAAATCAGGAGAAAATTACTCTTTAGTGAAAAGCTAGAAGTATCATCTTCGAACAGTTCATCACAATCAAAACAATCACAGTTAAATACTGACACTTCCCCATCAGTTCAATCCTTAGTTACAACGACTCCTACTAGCAGCAGCGATCAATCTGAATTATGTGAAATAAAAAGGAAAATTAAAGCTGAATATCTATGCCGAATGTCAATTGAAAATACTGTAAGATTAATCAAGAGTTATCCAAGATATTATATAGATATTCCGTTGGATTGTTATTTTTTAATTGACATTATATAAAACCATACAAAGCTACCCAATGAACACATATCAATACGTTTAAAAAAAATAAGACTAAATACACCATTTTCTGAGCTCGGAGACCAATTTGGCTTGTCGCTGCCTTATGCCAGTAAAATTTTCATGAAATCTGTAGCTCTTATTGCAAGTGTATTGTATTCATTTATAATAAAATAAAATAAAAGATCAGTAAAACGAAACTTACCTATGGCATTTAGACATAAGTACCATTATATCTATTGTACTTATCATTGATTGTCTCGAAATAGAAATACGAAAACCATCAAAATCTGTAGAGCAGGCTTTAACATGGTTGGAATATTAAAAAGCTAACACTGCCAAATACCCCAGATGCTATTATCAATATATTTCACCTGGATACCGCGGCAGAACCACTGATGTCTTGTTAGTACAGAACTGCAGCTTTTTCGATTGTTGAGAACCAGGTGTGTCTATACTACACACCTGACCTGGCCCTGATCTGATCGGGACCTGGGTATGTCCTAAAACTGCATCCAGAACCACTGGAGGATGGGCAGCAGCATCCTCAGTTGACAGTGGAAACACTGCGATCCCCAAGCCGCCTGTGAAGTGTGGGGATTATGGCAACCCTCCCTATTAAGGGAGAGGCCTTTGTCCAGTAGTGGACGTCTTCTGGCTGATAATGGATGGTTGGATGGTGTCTATACTTGCAGGTAGAGGATTTAAACATATAGAACTCCTACTGCAAAGAGGAATTAATTTAGTGACTCCCCCAAGTGTCGCATCTAACTCTAAATTGTCAAAACAGGATGTAATCAAACAAAACAAAATAGTGCACAAGTGAGTTTAAGGATTCATATTGAGAGAGTTATATGACGTTTGCGAGAATTCTCTATGTTATCATTCTGTAGTCAATTAGAAAGTGATAAAATATTTGAATGAATATGTTATTATTGCATGTGCACTGATAAACCTACAGTTTCCTATAATTAAAAATACTTGATTTGCTTAGCTTTAATTCTTTTATTTGGTATTAATAAACTAATAGATAAACATTTTCCTTCCAAAGAAATTCTAATATACAGAGTAAATCTTTTTACATAGTTAGAATCATATTCTACGGGTTTTATTTAGTTAAGCGCATCTGCAGTTGCACTTGTGTGAATTACTTAGTGGTGGCTTTGCTGTCCGAAACATATTTTTTTGAAGTTTTTTATTTACTGGACATTTTGTTTCTATAACAGTATCACTATTTAAAACCCCATCAGGTGATGCTGCTATCATAGGATACTTTTATGATAAAAACAGGCCACACTGAGAAATTTCACCAAGTTGTAGTTTTAATTGTTCTTTTACAAGGTCTTCTAATTTTCGGCACCATTTCATAGCAACTCCACTCAATGTCAGGCACTTTTCCACCCATTAATGTTGCGATTAATGAGCCATCTGATGTTTTACAGCGACAACTAGCTTTATTTGTATTTGTTATTCTTGCATAGCGAAGCTCCTCCATGCTGGACTTTTATGCTGTTCACATGTTAGCCTTTCTGCATCACCAACATTATTTTCAGTAAACACTGGATGAATTTTGTTTATAAACTGATCAGTCATTTTCAGAATTAAATCTGTAACTCAAATAGTGCAATGAGAGCAACTGAACCACATCATCTTCATAATCAGGTTGATGTTTTAAAATTTGACAATTCAGCAATTTTCTTGTAAAAAGTCGCACAAGACATTGTCATCGTGTTGGGTACTTAAAGAACCTCTATTGTTACGCATTTCTTTGATTTTCATGTACTTTAGAGTGCTGCCCACTTGAGACAGTAACATTCGGTGGCATTGCAAGATGGTTCCTCACTTCTTCTGTGAGTCCACATTAAGAAAGCCACTGCATGTTTGCAACACCTTTGGAGGCAGGGCAGTCAGCAAACTGGACACTTTGTACGATTCTTTACTTTTCATCGAAGACTATGGACACTGAGTATGGCTGTTGACGGACCTTATGTTCTGGACAAATTTTACGTTTTATTTCACACAAATTTGCATTCCTCTTTAGCGTCATCACCGTACGACTGTCGCGAAGATCTGAAATTATAAATATAACCTAGTTAAAATCATTTCATAAAATGTTGACTATTTGAACGAAGAATTATACATATCGACTTTTACAAATAAATTACATAATAATACTTTGTTTATTTCGGTTATTTTGTACTTACACGGAAGTTTTTGCATTCCGAAACTCTGCAGAGCAAAAGGCAGGATTATATGGAAAAAAATTGCACCCTTCAATGAGTCTACTTTTGGCAGACTTGCACTATCAGCTTTTGTATAACCTGACTTCATTTCGTGAAAGCTCGCAGGCACTATAGAAATATGTGATTTTTCTCAGCAAACCGCGAAAGTTTTATCACACGACGTTTTATTTATTTTGTGTTTGATTATGTACAATGTGACGTCACAAGATGGCCGCTCGCATTTTGTTATGTTACCCACGGTCCCCCACAGATTAAAAAAGAAAGAAAGAAAAAAAAATATGGAAAAAAAATGTTTCTTAGTAATTTTAATGGATCCAAAAAAAGAGTATATCCAACGGCCGCTCAAAAGAGTAGACTAATCACTCGCTTAGAAGCGGACCCTAGCCTAATGTCAATAAAAATAACAATAAACGGAAACAAATCAAAGCTTGAAAGCCGCGACATGCATCTCATTGGCTTCTCGACTGCCACCGACCACTCGTTGTATCTCGTGCGCTAGGAATCGTAAATATGTCGAACCATAGAGTTGAGAATAAGAAAACTCGAAAATATAGAGTTTTTACGAGATGAGATTGCATCTCATCTCATAACCACCGACAACTCGATGTATCTCGTGCGCTAGCAATCGTAAATATGTCGAACCATAGAGTAGAAAATAAGAAAACTCGAAGATAGAGATTTTTTTCGAGATGAGATTGCATCTCACCTCTTGAGAATAGCCTCCCAGGGAGGCTATTCTCAAGAGAGGAAGGGAGGGGTCGTATGCTGAAGATAGCGCGCTAGCATGGTCGCGATTCGGTATTGAAAAATTGTATAAGCGGCGCAAAATGGCGCGGGTGCGTGCCTTCGGATTTCACACGCGTGACTGGCTACTATATTTTGTATTTTAATGTTACCTAGATAAATAGTTTGAATATAAAATTGCGTTTCATTTTGCTTACATCTAATTCCAACGTTACTGTAATATGGATTATCCGGTAAAATATAAAAAAGGGTTTTTTAGCCTGTGCATTAGCCGGTACATTTTATCGATAAAAGCTGGACTGTCACAACCCTATTCGCTTGTTTGGTTGGTACCCATGTGGTGCGAATGAAGTACTTACTTGTTATATTGGCTACAAGATGCGACACAAATTCGTAAAAAAAAATGAATTATTGACTCGATGTATGGAAGTCCCGTCTCTTCTAGTTAAATGCTCAATGTGACTAATGTCTGCGTTTGGTTTATAACAATATGTACATGAATCTTCTGGGATTATTTTCGCAACTGCTATTCATACTCAGTCTAGAGTCAAAAATGACAGTGACAGCTGACAGTGACATTGACATATCTGTAATTTTTGACAGTAAATTGCTAATATTTGTTCTCTCTGTGCTTACATTAAAAATATAATATGTTTTGACCATGAATAGCTAGCTTTGTATGTCAACTTTAAAAGTTACGAAATATGTACCTTGCGGTTTTTGTTTTTACTGGCAATTCTAAGGATTTCGGATGTAAGTGTGCTGTCAGGTCTTTGTGCATGTGTGCAAGTAAATTTTGAATGTGTTGTTGTTTTTGTCTTTGTGTTAGTAGTGCGTGGACGTCATCGGGGTTTGTTTTGGCTATTTCCACTCAGTACCATCTTACGTCGTGCTGTGAATGCATCCATATATCACTAATAATAAAGCTTACTGTGCCGTGCGCAAGTGAATAAAGGTGTGGTTTTGTCTTAATGTTTCCATGTGTTCTATGATTACAAGGCAATGTACACAGATATTATTACGTTCCCAACTACGAAGGAAAACAGATAACCGGATAATTTTTTATGATAATTAATGTTAAAATCTTTCACGTATGTACCTACGTTAATAAATTGCAGTATTTTTTAGTACATTATATGATTTATTGTGATGTATTTTTTTCTTCTTATCGCCAAGACGCCAAGTGCGTGTCATAGTATGACGTTTAGGATTCCGTAGCAAACACATTGGGGAGCACAGAAAAATAACAACAAGATAGGGATAAGGAGGCAGAAAAAAAAGCCATATTAATATTAGAGGTACTTACGGGTTCCCTGACCATCCTATCACAGCTGTGACTTGAAGGGGTAATCCAGGGAACGGAAATCTTTCCGATGGTGATGGTGGTGGTGGTGGTGGTGGTGGTGGTGGTGGTGATGGTGATGGTGGTGGTGATGGTGGTGGTTTTCCCCTGTTGAATATTGTGAACCGTATTGTAACAGGCAGATTGAAGCTTACGAATTAATATTTAAAAAATAAAGTTTTATGTAGGTATGATATATTTTTTAATAATGTAGGCAATTGGGCATTTAACATAGGATTTGGTACCTCCATGGATTGTAGGCATCGTTTTTTAGGGTCCCCCGCACCGTAACTAAGTCTACGTGGGTCATCTATATAAATAATTATTTATACCTTTATATATACATATATATATATACTTATAAGTATATATATTTTTAAATCGGACGATCGAACGGACAGACGATATATATATATATAATGGATACGTGATCCACTTACCAAAATAAAATGATCTAAATTATGATAAAATGTATTATTAATTTTTTTATAAAATTATTTAAGTGCAAGTGTATAATTAATTATACAAGGATTAAAAATATTTATACTTATAAGTAATAACTATATTATTAATAAAAATAAAAAAAACATTTTATCATAGTTTAGATCATTTTATTTTGATAAGCGGGTCACGTATCCATTATCATGGCCGATACCTAAAAAAATATAAATATAAGGGTAGCTGTATATTTAAGTCCCTTGCACGTGTCAAGACTTAATTCTAGAGGGGTAGGGGGGTGGCATATCCACGACGGACCTAGACAATAATTACATGAATAATGAAAGATATTATATCTATTGTTGGTTGCTCCGAGGTCCGTGCTTTACAAAAGGAATGTACAATATACCTACTGAGGATTTTTATTCTACTTATATCTAGCTCTTCGTCTATACTCTGAACAGACCAAGTTAAGGATGATTTTATGATAGGTACCTACTTCTGCTGTTTATTACACGGCGCTTGATAAGAATGCATCAATATTGCGCGACCGAAGTGAGTCAAAAGACGAATTAGAGCGGATTTCACGTCGTTTGTAAATAATAGGTAAACCATAAGTCAACACACACGTGAGCGTAGCGAGCGCGAAGCTGTTAAGATTTTTTGTCATGAACAAATTACTCCTTTCAAGTTCAATGATGAAAATTGATATTTAGATACATAGTTCATTCATAATAAAAAAGTATGTTTCAATTTTTTTTATAGACATGATTTTTCGGGTGTAACAGGGGATGGATATGACACTAATATTATAAATACCTACGAAAGTTTATCTGTGTGTAGGTATGTTTGTTTCTTCTTCATGCCAAATGTCTGAACGGATTTTAATGAAACTTGGATTGGAGATAAGTAACTCATATGCCGGGACATAACGGGGATAACATTATAACAACATTACTTATAGCATTTTTTTAATACCTACTCATCTTCGCCATTTTTCATCATTACGCTGTGGAACCGCGTGGCACAGCTATTACACAGCGACAATGATAAGATGAATGGACGGGAAATAAGCGCACGGATTTTGAAGACTATAATTATGTTGAGCGCCGGCTCTCCACTCGCTTCAGTCATACTCTGACTTTGCGACTTGCGAGCTGTACGATACGACAATACAAACTTCTAATACTAATGTACATGTCTCTTTTCGTCATGCAGTAATTAGATTCGACATCTCTATTTTCCGACAAATGTTTTACCTATGCATACTTTTAGCTAGGTATGCTTGATTGTGTTGTCTTGGTAATTATGATGATTTGCAAGCGCTGGGCCCGTCCATTCCATTATCCCGTCGCTGATATTAGGTACATACAAACGTGTCGGTTTATTTACCGCCGTGTGAAACCGGGGCGGATCAGCTAGTAAGATAGGTATAGTAGGTAGTAGGTAGCTTAGTAGACACTTCGGGTGCGAAACCCTAAAAAAGCGTAATTTTATTTTATTATGTACTTTTCTCTATGAGGTTAGGTACTTTACCTACATAATAAATTTAAATAACATACCTACTATAGAGCTTTGATTATATACCTGTCTAGATAGAGAGTTCGAGCGTTTAGACGTCAAAAAAAATATCAGCCAACTGTTGGCTCATAAGTTCGTCCCGCCCGCTCAGTGGCGACACTATTGTTGTGCGGTAAACACGCGTTCTGTGGCTTACAAAAATGACGATTTGCGCTATAAAAGTGTGCAGGAATTACAAAGGACGATTGAAAACCACTAAACAAGTTACATATCATCGGTAAGTAAACTTTGAATTGGTATAAGCTGAAGAAACCATTAAATTAATAAAGTTTTAATGTTGTCCTTAGATACGACGCCATTTGACGCCATATTTACAGGGTGGCCTGCTCTTTGAATATGAAATTTTCCTTGTGAATGTCCTTGTGAAATCTAATATGAAAAAAATATATTTTATCACGATTTTTTCAACGAGATTTTGCCGCCGCCGCGTCTTTTCACTGTAGTGTTGCCTGTTTGTCAAATTGTAGTTTACCGATTTAATTTAAAAAATCTTTGATTGAACCCGGTGTCGTGTATTTTTTTTACAGAATACCTAATGATCCTATTCTGAGAAGTAGGTGGATAGAAATAATAAGAAAAAGCCGCGGAGAGGATGTCTGGATGGATGTCTTATTTACGCCTCTCATGATGTATATTCTATATGTAAGACTGCTGAAAATGTCATTAGAAAGTTTATTAAGCAAGATTTCATAATGACGCCTGTTAATTATGTAAAAATAGTATCCACTGTAATGAAACAATTTGTTGGGGGTGTTAATTACTTTGAAGTAAAAACTGATCATGTTTGCGGTCTTTTGCATCAATCTAACTTGATAAGACTAGTTGTGGAAAAATATTTGGTCTTACGATATTACTATAAGACTAAGTTGGAAAATATTAAACGGGATGTGACCTCAAAACGAAAACTGTTTAAAAAACAAATTCAAAGAGAAGGTCACTAAGCCTTCTGCTGTATCGAATATAAATAATACAATTGTAACTTTGTATGAATGATTTTATGACTTGTGTAAAAATAATTTAGAACTAGAATATTAAAAGAAAGAGTTATTATTTTTAGTAAGAATATTGAAAATAAATAATCTTCAATAATATATTTTTTCATTACAGATATATTTTACCTCGTAATCCATTCTAATAAGTGAATAAAAAAAAAACATATTTTTTCCCTTATCATTACGGGAAATATTCAAGAGCTGGTATCACTCAGTACAGCCACATGTGACGTAGCGCGCTTGTAGTTACGCATGCTTGTGTGCGTAATTCACACACAAGCGCTTCAAGTCTAGCCTGTTGTTTTTGTTGCGATTGCAGCGCAACACTATATCTAGACAGGTATATAATCAAAGCTATAGAGGTAGGAACTCTACCTATGATACCTACCTACCTTTATAGAAGTCTAGTCAATACCTACTACATATCCCTATTCCAATATACTTTGAATATACCTAATCAAAGCCTATTCCTTAACTTTTGAAATAAGTACCTATTCGAATAAGTATTTCAAAATTCTACCTACTCATATCTCCCTCCTATAATATCATTGGGTGAAGGGTATATATATCAACATTTAAACATAGCAAAACAAAACGCCATCAAAATCACAAGGCACGAAAAAGACCAGTCGAAATCAACTTGCTGAAGTCCCTTTTACAGCATACAGCAGCTCTGCGCCGCATTAGAGCGACCAGAGCGAAGAAGTTGTGGCAGCAGCACGCAAAGGGTGTATAATAGCAAATCATACTTACGAATAAGAAAATCTTAACTGTAGAAAATAAGTTCAAAGAAGCTTCTGAGAAGGTGCCATCATCAGGGAAAGAGGGCATCATCCGGCCACAGTCATAGTTGTATGGTGGAGTGTTGTTAGACAAGGTATTCACAAAGCACCACGATGATCATATGGAGACTGTTGCTAGGTACCGAGCCAAACTTTATTTTACCAAAAGCTTTGAATATTCCAACAGGACCATTCCACACAAAGCGAGAACCATGGAATGTTGGTTAAAGGACAATTGACCCAATTTTATGGCCTTACATTAACATTAGCCCTCCGATAGTGTCAACCTCCACCTATTGAACTACAGACTATGGGAAGATTTAGATGTGAAAGCCTGCTTTGAAGATTTAGATATTGTGGCAGCAGTGGCTTCAATACCTGTGAAAATAAAGCATGCGGCAATAGACCAGTGGCCAGATCAATCGAAGAAGTGTGTCAAAGCACTAGCACTAATAATTTGTGTTGTATCTTATCTAATTATATCAATATGGAATGTATTTTCGTTCTTTCTCTTTCTTCCAAATTTTTATAAGCGGTTCCATTGGCAGGACATTGAAGAACGGTCACACCTTAGAGTACCTACCCCATTTGTAGTTATAGCTTTGCACAACCACCTCTAAGAAGAATATGGTGCGTTTGGGAACCAAACAAATCGGCCTTTATTATCTTGTTTTGGGGCCCGGAGCAAAACTGCTTGAACTGAATCGGTCCCTGCCCGTGGTCCACCTACACTGTTCACCTGGCTGTACCAGGGGCATTTTTTCTTTGCGTGGTCCACCTCAAGATAACTAGGTGTACCAGGGTCTTTTATTCTTCTCGTGGTCCACCTTAGTTCACCTGGCAGTACCAGGGGTAATATTTTCTTCCCGTGGATCACTTGTATTATGGATATACAGGCTGTGCCTAAATACTAAATTTTACATTTAGCTTCGGTCACTTTTAATTACTTTCTTTAGGTCAAAGATAATATAATAATATACTAAGTACTTTAGGTAGAATTTAGTTACTATGTAGTAGACTAGTACAGGAAGATCACAGAACAAAAGATATGTTACATAATTTATGTCTTATTTTACATTAAATAACAAACAATGTTGAATGATCGAGTTGGATGGGTCCATGCCATACACCACAACTAGTGCCGTAAATAGGGCGTGACAGCAGTGCCCAGGCACAGAGCACTGGTCCTGAGGGGGCGCAAAAATTACCAGAGTAGGAACAAGTTTTGAATATTTTTCTTTTCAAGGATGCAATTATAGGCTGCTCGCACCGGGCACATGAAACGCTATTTACAGCACTGACCACAACACAGTTTGTTCTTAAAAGTAACCTAGCTGAACATGTCTTGCACTTGGCAATTTCTTATTCAATAATTGGTAATAACAATTGGTAATTGGTTGTATCAGTAAGCCAGTTCGTAGTAGGTAATTTATATAAATAAAAACAAGTTTTATTAATAATATGATTTTATTATTATTCATGTAAGAGACATAACTAAAACTATGAGTAACTGTCAGTCCAGGTAGGTAACAGAAGTTTTTTAATATAAAAACGTTTTAAATGCTTATGTAAGTCATTACATTATTCAGTGAGATACATCAGCTTTGTCGGCAGTTGTGAACCTCCCTAGGTATCAGAATTGTTGTTTGTTTTCTCCTTTACCTGGGCTGAGCACCGGCATCATAAATAAAACAATAAAGAAGCATTTATGCGGTGGAGGTACACAAATAAGCAAATATTTTACTCCTGATCTCCTTGATCTCCTTTACTCATGATGATGGAGGACTCCATAGGTTATAATTTCTCCGGAACATTTCTATGATAGCCTGCGATTTTCCGATCCACTCATAAGCCACATATTGAATCAGCGACACCATCATCCTAAAATTCAACTCAATAATTCTACAAAATTATAGAAAATCAAACAAAAGCAAAACAAATTAAGGCAAGGACGAGACAAATGCTGCGTTCCGTAATGCGCTAAAAGTGATAATATCGCGAATCCGACCAAAGTCAGAAGTATTACTCAACCAAATCAAAGCCCTTATATTTTGTGACTATTAAATTTGGTCGAAATCGCGATATTATCACTTTTAGCGCATTACGGAACGCAGCAAAAGGTTTTTTTAGTTTTTAATAGTTCCTGGCCATGGATACTAGTCCTTCAGCCGAATACATTTTTCTTCATCGATCCTTCTTTCTGCAGTTAAATGAGTCGTAGTCACAGTCCAAGTCACACACAGTAAGTCACAATCAAGTCCAATCATGCCCTAGTAAAGTCGTGGCAATTTTATTACAAGCTTCTTCGGAGTTTTGGAAACAACACGAAAAGACACGTTTCACTACATTATATCACTTGCCCACACTCTTGCTCGTAAATCAGCACTTAATGAATAAAACGCCATCATTTTTATGCATTAACACTCGAAAAAACACAAGTTTTGGAAAATAATACAATGCAGCGACATGATTTTCTCGCGTTCCCGCCAAAACTCCGCAGCAAAAGGATCGACACAGTGTTGCCTTCTCGGCTACTATAAAATATGCTAAGCTGGTAGTCATTAAAAAAAACACAATTGCTTAGACTAAGCTGAACTACTATAAAATATGCTAAGCTGCTTAGGATATTTTGATTAGCTGATAGGCGCCAGGCCGAGCAGTGTAGACAAGGGCGTGCACTCACCATCATCATCATCTTCATCCTATATCGTAATGAATCGGTTTTTTTTAATGTCACACCCAAGTGGGTATATACAATTTAAAACAGTGTTTGATATTTGATGGTGCTTCTCTGACCATCAAATAATTATCGCAGAGTTCATGTGCGCTGACCTTTTATGTAGGTTAGAAATAACACAGAAAATATTGTAAATACATTATATTGGAATTTTTCTACAAGCCTTGACAACCGCTTCGTTGTCAATACAATACTCTAAATTGTTTTAAATTCGAAAGCCAAAGTTGTCTTTTTAAATCTCTATTAAAAAGCCAACCTGCCTTTCGCATTGACATTAAGGTTACACATTTCGTAGCAACACCTCTTTGCTCCAACACTCCTCCTTAACCTTATGTCCATTCTCGCACCTGTCATGCTTCTCAAACACACATACCCATACCTCTCACACACCACTCAAACTTCCCTCTTGGAAGTGGTTTTGTTAAACCATCTGCTATCATGCATGCTGTCTCTTTATATTTCAGTATGACATGATCATTCCCAATTGCTTCACGCACGAAGTGATATCTTACATCAACATGCTTGGTACGTTGGTGGTGCACTGGGTTCTTCGCCATAGCGATGGCAGACTGACTGTCAGAATAGATGGTCATGGCATCATCCGATTTATAGGCCTGTCCATCAGATATCTCTGCGATAAACCTCCGCAGAAATATTGCTTCCCTAACTGCTTCTGACAGGGATACATATTCAGCCTCTGCTGTGCTGAGAGCTACAGTTCGCTGTTTGGTGCTCTGCCAAGAAACAGCTCCACCTTGAATAAGGAATACTGATCCAGAATATGAACGACGATCGCTGTCTCCAGCGTAATCGGCATCAGCGTATCCTTCAATCAATTCTTGCTGATTTCCTCTTGTGTATCTCAAACCCAAGTCTTTCGTCCGTTTGAGATAACGCAGCACTCGTTTAGCGGCAACCCAATGTTGTTCCTCAAAACATTCATTAAATTGGCTCAAATAGTTCACTACATGAGCTATATCCGGTCTTGTACACACTGCTAGGTACATGAGTGAACCTATTAATGCTCGATAAGGAATCTTATCGTCTACTTTCTTGCCATGTACAGGCTTGTCTAGCTTTTGTCCTGGTACTGCAGGTGTGACCACTGGTTTGCACTCTTCCATATTGTATGTTTTTAAAATTTTATCTACATACTTCTCCTGATGTAGCTTAATCCCAGTAGCATCTTGCACAATATGGATTCCCAACATCAATTCAGCCTTACCAAGGTCTTTCATGTCAAACCTGGACATCAATTCTTTCTTAACCTTAAGCATCTCTTCCTTGTTATTCCAGAAAATTAAAATATCATCGACATACACAGCGATGATGATTATTTTGCCTTCCTGTGTCCGCATATAGACGCATGGCTCATTCTCTGATCTCTTAAATTTTAAGTTTATCAGCTCGGAATGAAACTTTGCGTTCCATGCTCGTGGAGACTGCTTCAAGCCGTACAATGACTTTTGTAAAAGACATACATATTCTTCTTTGCCTTTTGCCGCAAACCCGTCCGGTTGTTTCATGTACACGACTTCATTTAAATTTCCATTTAAAAATGCCGTCTTTACGTCCATTTGATCAATTTTCAATCCCATTTTAGCTGCTAAAGCTATCAGCACTCTCAAAGAACTGTGTCTGATAACGGGTGAAAAAGTATCAAAGTAATCAACGCCTCTACGTTGACTGAAGCCTCTCGCAACGAGTCGTGCTTTATAACGAATCTTTCCCCCCGCCTCTTCTTTGATTCGAAATAACCATTTCGAATCAACGATGTTGCTCGACCTCGGTAGCTTCACTAGTGTCCAAGTATTATTCTTCTTTAGAGCATCTATCTCCTCCTCAATTGCTGTTTTCCACTTCTCTTTATCACTGCTAGATAAAGCTTCACTAATCGTACGTGGAGAATCACTTTCGAGTGCTTGGTATGTTATATGATCTGGAAATTTCTTTTGTTTCCTCTCTCTTAACGGATATCTCCTCTCTATGGATGGTTCTGGTTCTGGTTGCAGTACTTCTTCGATCTCTTCATTGGGTTCTAACTGCAGATCCTCTGGTTCCTCGTCATCTCTCCCATCAAGAGATTCCCATTCATCACAACTTTCCGTTTCATTGTTGTTTGATGCTTCATTTGGATAAGGATTTGTACTTGTTTCTCTTAAAGTCTCATTATGTTCTTGAGATTCATCTTCAGTTTCCATTTGAAACTCATCTTGTTGATATTCAATTTCACTCCGTGTATTTTCTCTTTCAGTGTTTGTTGATTCTACTAATAGATCTTCTTCGTGTTCAAAAATCAAAGGAGTCTCATCCCTTTTCGAATCTGAAGTTCTCTCAATTGAGTGAAATTGGTTTTCAAAGAAAACAACATCTCTTGCTTTATGAACCAGCTTGGTTTCTGGATCAAACAAACGATAAGCTTTAGAATCTTCGCAGTATCCAACATGAAGCAACTCTTTGCTCTTCGGATCCCATTTTGTGCGTTTTTGATTAGGGATGTGCATAAACGCTCTGCATCCGAAAACTCTGATAAACTTCAGATTTTGTTTCTTTCCAGTCCAAGCTTCTTCAGGAGTTTTATTCCTAACTGCTATCGTCGGTGACTTATTTTTCAGATAGACAGCAGTCTTCACAGCTTCCGCCCAAAGCTTATTGCTTAATCCAGCTTCTTGAATCATGCTCCTTGCTTTTTCAACGATTGTTCGGTTTGCTCGTTCTGCTACACCATTCTGCTCAGGTGTGTATTCGACGGTTAGCTGATGTTTCATTCCGTACTTCTTCATGAACTCCTTCATGCGAGTATTGAAGTATTCTTTGCCATTATCGGACCGAATTGTGATCAATTTCTTCCCAGTCTGTAGTTCCGCAAAGGTCTTAAACTCTTCAAGTTTATCAAATACTTCACTTTTACATTTTAGAAAATAAACGAAGGTTTTTCGCGTAAAGTCGTCAATAAACGTAACGAAGTATTTAAATCCGCTGAATGACTCGACATTCATTGGCCCACAGACATCTGTATGTACCAGCTCAAGTACATTGTCTGCTCTGTTAGCTTTACTGCTTTTATTAAATGGCTGTCTGGTTTGTTTTCCCTTCAGGCAAGCTACACACTCTAGTGTAATAGAACTGTTGGAAAAACTTACCCCTGTCGCCATACGATCACGTAATAGTTTTAGGTTACGTACGCCTAGGTGACCCATCCTTTTATGCCATAGCTCCATCTCACTGACAGTAACAGTTGCCAACGCTGTGTGCTCCAAACTTTGCTTCAATTTGTACACACTATTCTCCTCTACACCTGTAAGTAAAGGTTCACCAAGTATACTGCAGTTACTACTTTTTACTATGTTAAAACCTCCTTTGAAAAACACAACATTCAGATCTTTCTTAGTTACAACACTCACACTGAGTAGGTTTGAGGCTAAACCTGGAACAAACATCGCATCAATCGTAACATTAGGTTTTTTACTCACCACTGTTCCACTTCCTACACCTTGCAGCCTTTCTCCATTCGCACAAGCCACAGTCACGCCCCTTTCATACTGCTTCAAGTTGTGTAACCATTCGCGTCTTGAAGTCATATGGTTGGAAGCTCCAGAGTCTACAATCCAAGAATCTTCTGAAGTTGAAGTCGCCAACGCCAAAGCCACAGAAGCTGCATCGGTCTTCTTGCTTCGATTCTCTGGACAGTCTCTCGCTTTGTGCGGTCCGTTACAAATAAAACATTTCAACGTCTTCTTTTGTTTATGTGCAGCGCTCGAATTCTTCTTCTTCGATAAAAGAGCTTGACTGTTTGTACTCGTAGCTGTATGTGTATCCTCCATTTGGTACAGTTTTGTTTTAACATAATCTGTAGTAATCTCAATATTTGAATTTTCAATTGCCAATCTCATAGCTTGAAAATTTTCCGTTAAACCTTGAAGTATTAGGGCAGCCAATAATTCGTCGTCGATCTCCTTTCCGAGGTCACTCAGTTTTTGTGCTGTTGTCATCAATGCTGTAATATATTCTCTTATAGTCGGGAACTGCTCCAGTTTCAGACTCACAAGCTTTGATAGCAATCTGCAACGACTATTCAGCCCTTTATCTTCATATGCTTTCTCTAAAGCACACCAAGCCTCTTTGGCTGTTCTAGCTTGACGTACATGAATTAGGCACTCTGGTTTTACCATCAAACAAATCCTAGCTCTTGCTTTTTGGTCTCGTTTCTTGCCTGTCTCATCTGCGGGCGTAGCCTGCGTGTACTCCCATAGATCATCATGTACTAAATATAATTCCATCATAAATTTCCATGAGTTGTAGTTATTGGCACCATCAAGTTTTTCAAATGAGGCCAAACTCATACTATCGTTTTTACTTACGATTTCTCCTGAGTTATATTCTCTGCTATTTGTTACTCGGCGCGGGTCCATGACCATTGATGGTGCTTCTCTGACCATCAAATAATTATCGCAGAGTTCATGTGCGCTGACCTTTTATGTAGGTTAGAAATAACACAGAAAATATTGTAAATACATTATATTGGAATTTTTCTACAAGCCTTGACAACCGCTTCGTTGTCAATACAATACTCTAAATTGTTTTAAATTCGAAAGCCAAAGTTGTCTTTTTAAATCTCTATTAAAAAGCCAACCTGCCTTTCGCATTGACATTAAGGTTACACATTTCGTAGCAACACCTCTTTGCTCCAACAATATTGATATTATTTTAGTAGGGTTAGTATGAGATATCTATTAAAAATTTGTTGGTATTTTATTAGTTAGTATATTATAGTAGTTAGTAGTATAGTAGTTAGTAGTTATAGTTGTTTTTATTTTATTTGTTATTATAATGTATCTGTATAAAAACCACCTATAGCGCTAAAATCCTCCTCCAGCTGTTTACATTCTTGCCTGTTTCTGGCAGTTCTAGTCCAAAGTTTTCCCGCGGTTTGTATGATGTCTTTATTCCATCTATGGATTGGTCTGCCTCTCTTGTGTTTTTTATCTCTAGGGGTTAGTTGATATCTGTGCCCATCTATTTCCGTCTAGCCTGTGTATGTGGCCAGCCCACTTCCATTTTAGTTTTAAAATTTCTTTCATGACATCTTTGCCTTTTGTTTTCTTTCTAATGTGTGCGATTTAAACACGGTATTTTAGTTTCACGTTTATATAACTCCTCTCTATTCCTCTCTGAAATATTCTCAGCTATTCTATTTGTTTTTTGGTCAAAGTTCAAGTTATCTTATACGACTTTATAATGTTTTTCGACTATATCTTAATCGTGGTAATGGCAATTTGGATGGAGATAGCTTATTTCTCGGAACTACAAATTTTACAAGTTATTTTGTATCGTCATCATCATCATTATCATCACGCGGGTGAAACTACGGAGAGCAGCTAGTATTGTAACAATTAAAATATATTTTTTTTAAATAAGGTACCGGACTTGAACATTGTAAAAACTTCTTAAAATTAAATTAAATCTATTAAGATGTATATTTTAACGGAGATTGTTTGTAGTATCTTATAACAGTCTATCTTATCTCGTATCAGTATCTTATCCAGATTCGTCCATACAAATAAAGATAGCTAATTTTAGCAAATAAAATTCTGAACTGGCAATCCTGTTGGTTAAGTCCAGTCGACTCAGACTTCCGATTTTGACTTTGACTACTGACAGTGACATTGACATCTATGTTTTTTCACATTTTTCCTCCTAGGAGAATTATGGCGTCGCACTTTGTGCATTTACCAGTGTCAAGTATTTTTAAATAACAAGTTTTTGATGATTTTCAAGCAAGTCAAGTTAGTCACAGCCAAGTCCAGGCATGCCCTAGTAAAGTCGTAGAAACTTTACTACAAGCTTCTTCGGAGGTTTGGAAACAACACGAAAAGACAGGTTTCACTACATTATATCACTTGCCTACACGCTTGCGCGTAAATCACAGCATAATTAATAAAACACCACCATGAATATGCTAAAACACAAGTTTAGGAACATAATACAACGTAGCGACATGGTTTTTTCGCGTTCCTGCCAAAACTCTCATCTATCTTATTAAAGGAACCTATTCACGCTCATCATATCATCAGAATATCGATGAATTTTCAGTCCTCACAATGGCAATACTGAACCTTAGAGAATGAATGATTTTGTTATCTGTGGTGCTGAATGAACAAAGAATGAACGATTGAACGAATGATTGAACGAACGTTACTGCCTGAAAATAGGATCGGCCCCATTCTGTGAAAAATTCAGCCTCATACAGCTTAGCTTTAAGGTTCTATTATGCCCTAGCTGTGGCAAATTTACTGCAAGCTTCTTCGGAGTTTTGAAAGCAACACGAAATTACCATGTTTCACCATATTATATCACTTGGCCACACTCATGCACTTATATCGGCATTTAATATAAAACGCCACTATTTTTAATACATTAAAAACTCGGAAAAATGTGCAAAATAATACAATGCTGCGACGTTTTTTTTCGCGTTCCCGCCAATACTCATTTTGACCCTGAAGACAGGACGAAACGCCAAAAGACCGACGGATTTGCTTCACATAATTTCATTCGTTCAGGAAATCAATGCATTCGTTCGTTAACGATAGCGAGAGATATCACTACGTGATACCGATTAGCTTTGACAGTGACAAGTGACATTAATGACAAATCGCAATCCGAATCGCGATCCCGAACAGTTACATGATAAGGCAGCAGGTACATTTATATTGGAAAGCTGACACAAAATCCGTATGAGTGTGATTAAAAAAACACTTAAAAAACTTAAAAAAACACTGCAGAAAAACCATTTCAGTAGTGTGATATGTGTGAGTACCTACGTATAAAACAAAACAAGCAAGTAATTTAAAAACACATTTTATCACACACAGAATAAAAGCCATATAAATTTGAAATGTGTGAATATAAAGCATCACAAGTACGAAATTTAAAAACTCGCAAATTGAAACAGTGTGTTATGTGCGAGTATAAAACAACAAAAGTAGGAAATTTAAAAAGCCACACTTTAACACACACTGGAGAAAAACCATTTCAGTGCGATATGTGTGAGTATAAAACAAGACAACCACACCATTTAAAAACTCATATTTTAACACACACTGGAGAACAGCCATTCCAGTGTGTTATGTGCGAGTATAAATCAACACGAGCAAGAAATTTAAAAAGCCACATTTTAACACACACTGGAGAAAAGCCATATAAATGTGAATTGTGTGATTTTGAAACATCATATCAACGTGCTTTAAAACAACACAAATTAACACACACTGGAGAAAAACCGAATAAATGTGAATTGTGTGATTTTAAAACATCATATGCAAGTTCTTTAAAAAAACACAAAATAAGACACACTGGAAAAAAACCATTTCAGTGTGATATATGTGATTATAAAACAACAGAAGCAGTTAATTTAAAAACGCACATTTTAACACACACTGGAGAAAAGCCATATCAATGTGATATGTGTGAGTATAAAACAATAACGGCAAATCAATTAAAAACACACACATTAACACATGCTGGAGAAAAACCATTTCAGTGTAATATATGTGAGTATAAAACAAATTATGCAGGAAGTTTAAAAAATCACATTTTAACACACACTGGAGAAAAGCCACATGCATGTTATATGTGTGAGTATAAAGCAATAACTGCAACACAATTAAAAACACACATATTAAAACACACTGGAGAAAGACCACATAATTGTGATATATGTGAGTATAAAACAATATACGCAAGTCATTTAAAACAACACAAATTAAAACATACTGGAAACATATCATATAAATGTAATATGTGTGAGTATAAAACAACATATGCAAGATCTTTAAAACGACACAAATTAAAACATACTGGAGTAAAACCATATAAATGTGATATGTGTGAGTTTAAAACAATATATGCAAGTTCTTTAAAAGAACACAAATTAAAACATACTGGGAAAATATGATATACATGTAATATATGTGAGTATAAAACAGCATATGCAAGTTATTTAAAACAACACAAATTAACACATACTGGATAAAAAACATTTTAGTGTGATATGTGTGAATACAAAAAACGAGCAAGACACATTGTAATACACACTGGAGACTAATCACAAAAATGTGATGATAAGCCAGTATAATATAATTATGGCAGAAATTTAAAAGAACACAAAACATCATCTTCGTCGGGTGCGACCTCCACTATGAAGTCAAGCAACATGGCTTGTAATACCTACCTTGCTGCTTAACACACATTGGAGAGAAGCCATATAAATGCGAAATGTGTGACTTTGAAACATCATATGCAAGTGTCTTATAACAACACAAATTAACACACACTGGAGAAAAACCGAATAAATGTGAATTATGTGATTTTGAATCATCATATGCAAGTTCTTTCAAAAGACACAAAATAATACACACTGCAGAAAAACCGAATAAATGTGAATTATGTGATTTTGAATCATCATATGCAAGTTCTTTCAAAAGACACAAAATAATACACACTGGAGGAAAACCATTTAAGTGTGATATATGTGAGTATAAAGCAAAACGAGCAGTACAATTAAAAACACACATTTTAACACACATTGGAGAAAATAAAACGTATAAAACAACATACGCAACCTCTTTAAAACGACACAAATTCACACATACTGGAAAAAAACATTTTAGTGTGATATGAGTGAATATAAAAACAAGCAAGACATATAAAAGACACATTATAATACACACTGGAGACTAATCACAAAAATGTGATGATAAGCCAGTATAATATAATTATGCCAGAAATTTAAAAGAACACAAACATCATCTTCGTCGGGTGCCACCTCCACTATGAAGTCGAGCAACATGACTTCTAATACCTTGCTGTGCCAGCAGCTCAACTCCAGTCATTGATACCGCCGAGCCATCTCCTTCTGGGATGTTACAGGTGCGTTTGGAATGTTGTCCTTGAGAATTAACTACGAGGCTCCACATATGGGTCCTCTATGCTTGTGCCAGCCTCGTGAAATGTTTGGGATAAAACCCAGTGGATTATGCAACTTTGAAGAAGCTCTTGGTCAGCCCCAATGATATCCTAGCGGGAAGTAGATTGATTTTCATAAGGTTAGTAATGTGCAAGTATGTCTACATGATTAGTCCAAGTACTGTGTACTGCGGTGTATGATAATGAGTCCAAAGAAGAATCTTTTTTGCATGTGCTGTGCTGTGGCAGTGCAAAGTCACAGAACTAACTAGAATCCCTACCAGATTGCATATGGTAGCTTCATCTCCACAACAGCTTTCCGTCACCACTGCTTATCATCATCATCATCATATACACTACCATTTAATGCGCTGGAGTTACCAGATGCCAGTGGCCCAGAGCCTCACTCCGTTACTTCAAGGAGCTGGGTTGGCTCAGGTAGACACTGGCGGAAAATGCACAATACACCCCAAGTGGGACGTCTGTGCAGGGCTTATCACCCCCACATAGAATAAGACACTTTTGTATCAAGGGATAAGTAGTTTGATTATTTATAATAATGAAGATTATGTAGCATTCACACTCTTAACATTTTTTTCCCAGATATTGGGAGAAGATATTCAACTGTCGCCCAGTACTGGGAAGCTGCCGATGGAGAAGTGTGACTAATTCAACCAGCCTTCTACTCTGCTGTAACAACTTCCTCTATGAGTTGGACAAGCTGTCGCAAGCCATACTTACATAATCTTTCCTGATGTACTGTATTCCAATATGGGGAGGAGCATCTTTAACAAAATGTATTGCGGTTGAACGGGCTGTGTGCATTGATTAAAGTGATGTACTTTAAAGGCTTGAGGTTCGCTACCGCAAGTATTTATTCAATCAGTAACTTGCTAACTGAAAACTGTATATTGTCTACATGGTACTCAGGAAAACATAAACCTTACCGTTCGATGCGAATAGTCAAAAAGAAGAAAGGGGTCTGTTGCTCAGACTCCGCAATGTAAAACTGAATTTGGTTATAAGCAATATAATTCACAATCAGCTAATACAATATACACCTAGTTAACAAAGTTTTGGATGTATACACAAAACAGTGGTATGAAAGTTAAAAAAAAAAGTGGATAACACCACTAAACTATGACGAGACTGAAATGGTGTTACAAAAGGTTCAATAATGTTACATTGTGGCACACAAACACACACACGATACACACGCATACACAACACACAAAATTACCTTTAAACTTTCATTGTAGTAATTTAATTAATAAAGAATCATGTTAATTTAAATCCTGTTCTTTAGATTCATAATTTGATGTTATATATAAAGGAAGAGCAGGGACTCTTAATACAGGCTATTTCGCATAAAAAGAGTCCCTGGTCCATTGTCTGTATTAGGCTAGATGACTGTTTTTTTTATTGTCCTATTACAATGTGGCCCATAAATATAGCTGATTAATGAAAAGAAAATAAATATCTGATCAAAAATAAGCATTTCAATATCATGCTAGACAGAGAGGCGAAACAGCAAATTGTGACGTACGCCATATAAATTCTATTCTGACAAAAGTAAGGCGTGACGTCATTTTTGGTTTTGTGGGAAAGGGATAGCGTTGGCTCTACCAAAAACTATAAACGCTTATAGTATATCAGAACATTTAACCAATTTAAATTATTTTTTCAATAAACATATACTATATTCACTTAAATTCTTCATCAAAGCTATTGGTTTCAATGATCTAAACATCAGTCATCTACCCTTTTGCAACAAATTTTAATGAATAAACATTTATTATTATTATAATACAAATAGTTTATTGATAACACCAAAGTTACACGTCAAATTTCATTAAGTATGTCACAATAAATAATCACTTAATAAAATGATATAATAATTTTAAAAAATACGTTAATAATCTCTTATTTTAAAATAAGCTTCAATATCATAATAGTACATTATGATACGAGTGTGCTATGTTGGTCAGTACACTAGAGGCGGTATTATGCGCGCGAGCCGTAGGCGAGCGCGATAAGGAAGCCGAGAGCGTAATGACTAATAGCACAAGAGTTCCATATGACTGTTTTCGTCACACTTGCGAGGAAAAAACTTTTTTTTTGTGATAATAATCAACCACACAGCGAAAACGTCAACAAACATTTGCGGAAAATGGCGCCCAAATCAGTAATGCCCGCGCAGGTTGACATGTACTTCAGCGGCATAAGAACTCTTTGTTAGTATTACAAAAAAACTGTAAGTATTACCCGGCTATATTAAGAGTGCTTCGTACACGTACGTCTAATTGCAGTCACGTACAAACTTGACTTTACCGGGTTATACCTATTATAGTACAAGTGCCGCGTAATGTAAAGTAAAAAGCACGCGTGTATAATAGCTTGGATTATGAGCCTAAAAGCGATGTAATAAGATCTACTTTACGAGCAAGTGTGATGAAAAACAAATTCTCTTGCAACCACGCTCTGAGCTTGGTTTTGAAGAACCCAGTGGAAGGAGCATCTCGAATGGAAGCTGGTATACGGTTGTAGATCGCGGGCCCCAAAAAATACACTGACCTCTCCGACTTGACTAGACGGTGCGTCGGGGTTATCAGTTGGTCTTTCTTTTTATTGCTACGTAAAGCTAACGTGCTGTGGACGCCCCTACGTTGGAACGTTTCTAGGTTTACATGGGTGAATAGGGCTATCTGGTAAATAAACTCACACGGCAAGGGCAGTAATCGTAGTAGTAGTAATATCCTAACTGTAGCTTACGGGCGGTCCCTGCCCGTGGTCCACCTACATTAATTCACCTGGCTGTACCAGGTGATTTTATTTCTCCCTATAGGCCACCTATGTAGTTATTAATTTCTGGTTTTTAGAATATATTGCCCGTAGTCCACCTAGAAAAAACGAAGTAAGTTAACCTACCTAAAGTTGACGGATTTTTTGGGGTTATTCACCAAGTGGACTCGAGGGGCTGGACACGCGTGTATCCAGTTGGTGAAACTCAAAATAGGTACCTATCACTTGTTACTTCGTCATTAGGACACGCTAGAACTTTCACTTGTGTCTACATAGTGAAATTTGCAGTAAATAACATTTTTGTTATCATCTACTGGACATACTGGACATAGTTTTTTGTAAAAGAAGCTGACTTGAGCAAAAAAGTACAGTCAGGTTAAAAAAAACCACATACTTAACAGTTTTTTTCAAACATTTATACATATATTAAATAAAAGTGCATAAATAAAAGCAAGTCGAAAAACAAAAGAAAGTCAAAAAGGAGTCATTTAACGATTACAAGCTGAAAAAATTGGTTTACGCGATTTTCGACCTTATTGGCAAAACCTTCATTTAGACTCCGTAAAGGCCACTGACTAAGAATATTATAAACCAGTATGTACGCGTAAACCAGTTTTTACGACTTATAATCTAAAGGACTCCTTTTCGACATTATTTTGTTTTTCATATGTCAATTGTTTTTTCTAACACTAACCGGGAAAAAACCGGCACTCAAAAATCCGTAACGAACGACGAAATGTATGTAGCACCAGATATATTTTTTCATTAATTCAATAACACCTGTATATCCATAAGGCAGGTGGTCCACGGGAAGAAAATATAACCCCTGGTACTGCCAGGTGAACTAAGGTGGACCTCGGAAAGAAATAAAATCCCCTGGTACATCCAGGTGAACAGTGTAGGTGGACCATGGGCAGGGAGCGCTTACGGGCTGGGTTCATTCAGTTCATATCTTCGAGCATTTAACATTGGAGATACCAATGGCGATAATATGCCTTATGCCTGCATTATTTTCTGCCACTTTTGCGGGGGATGAGGTAAACAGATGGCACACTTTCAAGCGCACTTAATCTTTATACTAAATTAAATTTATGACCCCACTGTGACCGGTATAGAGTTCTGAGTTCTGCGTTCGGTGTTCTTTGTGAATTATGCGATCGCTTGGATGAATGCACACAAGAGGTCAGACCGTAGCGGTGGTAATCCAAACTCGGCGCGGAACTCAATAAAGAGTTAATCAATCAATCAACTCGGAACTCTAGACCGCTTGCAGTGAGACCGTAATATTACTTCCCTGTTTCTATGGAGAAGTGACCGGCATGTTTTCACTCTTAAGGAGATACGCCAAACCAGCAGCGCGAGTACTTTTCTGGGCTCCGTCGCAGAATGTCCCTTTCCTAAAATGTCTACTGCACTCAAAACGTCCCTTTCGCACAATGTCTCTTGCAATATGTCCCTTTCGCACAATGCCCCTTTTCTTCGGCAGTAGTGTAGTGGAGCCCCGACAGGTCATTGGAAGCCCCCTGTGATCCTTTGTGTTGTCAGCGCCTCAAATTATGCAGCGATTAGAGTGAAAAAAACGTGCTGGTCCATCATGGAACTTAACAATGGAACTAGCGTGAATGACCCAAAACAATGGTGTGCGTGACTATTTTCTATAATAAATTCGAGTAAAATCCCAACTCGTGTAGAGTTGGCAAAAACATAAAAGTAATGTTTTTTAAGATTCACTATCTGGACACGCGTGCAAATTCTAGCGTGTCCAGATGACGAGCTAACAAGTGATACATATTTTGAGTTTCACCAACGTGTCTCCTCGTGGTGTAACCCATTTTTTACACAAAAGCCAGAACCTAATCGTTTTTTTTTTGTCTTATCGCTACATAATATGCACTGACAATAGTCAGGTGAGGTGAAAAGATCACAGGGGCTCCCAATGCCGGGCCTACTGCCGCAGAAAAGGGACGTTTTGCGTGCAGCGTGTTTGCGTTTATTTTAGAAAAGGGACATTCTGCGACGGAGCCCCTTTCTGTATATCGCGGATGAATTAAATAAAACACTGTTTGACTTATTTTTTGAATTAAATAAGTCAAATTCGGGATGGAAGACTATCCCGAATATAATTTATATAGTAAGATGCTCGTAGAAAGGAGTTATGTCTATAATTAGTCGCTCTCTGAGGGATATGTGCATTAAGATGTCATGCGAGTATTCTAGGGACGTACAAAATTATGTTAAAGAGGAGGTGTGAGGAGTCAACTTGACATTGAGCAATTCTTGTTATAATTACAATAATATCACCTATTCTGCATCTCTCGTGAAGATATTTAACATGTGATGTCTTCTACACCTCGCCTCGCCAAAAGTATAGTGCCGGAGCCGTATCGTAGAATGCGTCGTATTACTTATGGGTTAGCCATTTTATAAAACACGAGTATTATCATCATCATCATCAACAGCCAGAAGACGTCCACTGCTGGACGAAGGCCTCCCCCTTAATAGTTAATAGGGTTGCCGTAATAGCCACGCTTGCCAGGCGGCTTGGGAACCTCTCTTTAACTACTATTTGCAACCACTGGTTGTTGTACAGTGTACAGTGTGGGGCATTTGTTCAGCAGTGGACGTCTCCGGGCTGATGTGATCACAGAGTATATCCTCCATGGATGTGATAATGATGAACTGTAAATATTATGATTAAAACCAATTAGGTGGGTATTTGTAAGTTTTATTCTAATTAAATATACACACAAAAGTTGAAACATTGTTTGCATTGGCATGCTCAAGAAGGTCTTGGGCTATCTAATAGTTCAGCGAAATCTAATGGTCTTCGAGTTATTTAATTTTTTGTAAAAAAAAAAAAACCTTTTGAACCATAAACAGAGAAAATCTATAAATACAACTATCTCTTAGCGAAATGTTTATCCTTATTGCATAACAGCAGAGAAATTTCTTTGCATAACAGGAACCCTAACGGCGCGATTGACAAATAAATGAAATCATAATAAATGACAGTTTTGAAACTGCATAAAATGTAAAAAACTAATGTCTATTCACAGGACCTGAACAAAAAAAATTTTTTTTCACGAAAATTTGACTGTTTTTTTTCCTGCAAAACATGCGAGAGCCGGCGCTCAACATCTGTGATGCCCGAAAAACTGCGTTTTTTTTTTGCGAACAGTTAAAAAGTTTTAAATGTAGGTATGAGGGGAAGATGAATTACCTACTTACTTTGTTTTCATTAGCTTGAGTTTTTATCTTGAGTTGGTACCTAATGGTATATTTTATCACGGTCTAGGTAAATTGGTAGTTGAAAGGAAAGTAAGTTACGCACCTTGCTAAAGTGAGTTATTAATTCACTGGTGTTAACAACATAACACTCGTGCGTTAATTACTCATTTTGCGCTCGGTGCAACAATCGTCTATTTACAGAAATAGGGAAGAAATATACCCGAAAATCGCTTCCCTAAGGTAGATTTTTCGAAAAAACTGAATCAAGAGCCATAGTTTGGCAGTTTTTCAAGCACAACAGGAATGTTGTCTTTTATTTGTTTAGTGTTTATCTGCAGCCGTTACATCTCAAACGACATTCATTGCACTTTTTTTTATATATACCTACCAACTTTATACACAGTCACAGTCTTTCTCCAGTGAGCATTAATTTTTGTCACAGCATTAAAGTTTGTGCATGTAATGTTTTAAAATCACATATTTGTATGTATCTTTCTCCATACATGCTACTTGGTGAGCGGGCCTTTTCCGCACTAGAATCCTCTATTTTTCTCCATAATAGGCTAGATGACTGATGTTTAAATTGTTGAAACCAATAACTTTGATGAAGAATTTAAGTAAATATAGTATGGTAATTGAAAACATTGTTTTAATCGGTTAATAATGTTCTGATATATGAGCGTTTAAAGTTTTTGTTAGAGACAACTCTGTCCCTTTCCCACAAAACAAAAAATGACGTCACGTCTTACTTGTCAGAATAGAATTTATATGGCGTCCTGACACGACGTCACGATTTGCTGTTTCGCCTCTCTGTCTAGCATGATATTAGAATGCTTATTTTTGATCAGATTTTAATTTTCTTTTTATTAATCAGCTATATTTATGGCCCACATTTGAATAGGACAATAAAAAAAACCAGTCATCTAGCCTATTATGTATTTATACACTTCCTGCAAGTATAGCTTAATACTCGCACATGTCACACTGAAATGCTTTTCTCCAGTGTGTGTTACAATGAGTGTTTTTAAGTTTCCTAAATGTGGTGGTTTTTTATACTCATACACTCTTGTGGTTTTTCTCCAGTGTGTGTTAAAATGTGTGTTTTTAAACTTCCTGCTTGTGTTGTTTTATATTCACACATGTCACATTTATAAGATTTTACTCCAGTGTGGGTTAATTTGTGTTGCTTTAAATATATTGCTTGTGCTGTTACAAAATCACATATTTCACAATTATATGGTTTTTCTCCAGTGTGTGTTAAAATGTGTGTTTTTAAGTTTCCTGATTGTGATGTTTCATAATCACACTTGTATGGTTTTTCTCCAGTGTGTGTTAATATTTGTAATTTTAAACTTCCTGTTTGTGTTGTTTTATACTCACACAAGTCAAACCCATATGGTTCTTCTCTAGTGTGTGTTAAAATGTGAGTTTTAAGTCTTCCTGCTTGTGTTGTTTTATACTCGCACACATCACATTTATATGGTTTTTCTCCAGTATGTGTTAAAATGTGGCTATTTAAATATCTTGCACATGTCGCTTTATACTCACACATATGACACTGAAATGGTTTTTCTCCAGTGTGTCTTAATTTGTGTTGTTTTAAAACATTTGCATATGATGTTTCAAAATCACACATTTCACATTTATATGGTTTTTCTCCAGTGTGTGTTAAAATGTGTATTTTTAAGTTTCCTGCTTGACTTGTTTTAAATTTACACATTTTACATTTATATGGTTTTTCTCTAGTGTGTGTTAAAATGTGTTTTTTTAAATTTTCTGCTTGTGTTGTTTTATACTCACATATTTCACATTTATATGGTTTTTCTCCTGTGTGTGTTAATATGTGTCTTTTTAAACTTCTTCCATATGTTGTTTTATACTCACACCTATCACACTCATATGGTTTTACTCCAGTGTGTGCTAAAATGTGTGTTTTTAAATGTCCTGCTTTTGTTGTTTTATACTTACACATATCACACTGAAATGGTTTTTCTCCAGTGTGTGTTAAAAGGTGCGTTTTTAAGTTTCCTGACTGTGATGTTTTAAACTCACACATATCACATTTATATGGTTTTTCTCCTGTGTGTGTTAAAATGTGTCTTTTTAAACTTCCTACATATGTTGTTTTATACTCACACCTATCACACTCATATGGTTTTGCTCCAGTGTGTGTTAAAATGTGTGTTTTTAAATGTTCTGCTCTTGTTGCTTTATACTCACACATATCACATTTATATGCTTTTTTTCCAGTGTGTGTTAAAATGTGTTTTCTTAAGCTTCCTGCTTGTGTTGTTTTATACTCACAAATATCACACTGAAATGGGTTTCCTCCAGTGTACCTTAATTTGTGTTGTTTCAAAGTACTTGCATGTGATGTTTTAATGTCGCACATTTTACACTCATATCATATGGGTTTTCCCCAGGGTATTTTTATATAGGTATATGTTTTTAAATTTAATGTTCTGTTCATGTTGCTTTACACATTTAGGTAGGTATATCACTGAAATGGTTTTTCGACAGTGAATCACACATTTCACACATATGTGGTTTAACTTGTGTCGTTTTAAATTTCGTAAGTACTTACATGAGTTGCTTCATAATCACATGATATATATCCAAGTTTTTAAGAAGTTTTGTTTTGTAACTTTTTATCACAAAGTAGAGTACCTACCTACTTTGTAAAGGCTTAGGACTAGGACATGTATGTACCATAGTTAGATGGCCTAGTACTTAGAGAAGAGTAATATACTGGGGATACAAACTTCCCATATTTCCTAGCAACTTAGCATTGAGCATTTAACTAGTATTCCAGTTAAATGCTCAATGTAGTATTCCTCATAGAGTAAGTAAATACTAGTTCCTCATAGAGTAAGTAAATATTCCTAGTATTTTTTATTTATTTATACTTGGCCATGGATACATGTCCTTCAGCCGTAGCTTCCTAGTAATTTTGTTTTTAATAATTCCTGGCCATGGATACTAGTCCTTCAGCCGAATACATTTTTCTTCATCGATCCTTCTTTCTCCAGTTAAATGAGTCGTAGTCACAGTCCAAGTCACACACAGTAAGTCACAGTCAAGTCCAATCATATCCTTGTAAAGTCGTGGCAACTTTGCTACAAGCTTCTTCGGAGTTTTGGAAACAACACGAAATGACACGTTTCACTACATTATATCAATTGCCCACACTTTTGCTCGTAAATCAGCACTTAATGAATAAAACGCCACCATTTTTATGCATTAACTCTCGAAAACACAAGTTTTGGAAAATAATACAATGGAACGACATGATTTTCTCGCGTTCCCGCCAAAACTCGCATACATTCCTTTTGTTGTTTTTAATAGTTCCTGGCCATGGATGCTAGTCCTTCAACCGAATACATATGTCTTCATCGACCCTTCTTTCTGCAGTTAAATGAGTCGTAGTCACAGTCAAGTCCAATCATGCCCTAGTAAAGTCGTGGCAACTTTACTACAAGCTTCTTCGGAGTTTTGGAAACAACACGAAAAGACACGTTTTACTATATTATAACACTTGCCCACACTCTTGCTCGTAAATCAGCACTTAATGAATAAAACGCCACCATTTTTATGCATTAACACTCGAGAAAACTCAAGTTTTGGAAAATAATACAATGCAGCGACATGATTTTCTCGAGTTCCCGCCAAAACCTGACATACATTAGCCGTGTGTCGTTCTTGAACGAATCCTTCAATTGAAGTACTTCAGCTGTGTTCGTCCTTCATTCACTACTTCAGATAAAACGTAGCTACTTCTTAGTTCAGCTGTCTAGTTCACTCGACGTCGCGAAGTCGCGAACGATGAGACACGAACGAGCCCAGTGAGGAAGGATATTTCTTTGGGAAGGATAGATAATGCTATCACGCTCTGTTTTAGGTACTGAAGTAATTGTCTACTTCACTCAATCTTTGGCTCGTTGCGTTCGGTCCTCCGGTTACCTATAACGATAGTTCGAGAACGATTTTAGGAGTCCTCTAACTTTTATCGTACATATAGCTAATATTGAACTAGGAAGGAAAAGGGCAATGTACAATTTACAAACACGTTTGTACGAGCTTGGATATAAAATAAAGCAATCATAGTAAGCGACCTGTTTTCGTTCGTAAACGTATAGTAGTTAGGTATCGAATGGCGAAACCATTTCAAATGAGCAACTGGACTAGTGAACTAGATGAGTGAAGTACTTATTTTAATGAAAAGTTACGTTATGTATCTTTTCATTTTAGTGACACATTCTGTGCAAGCCTAACATACATGCCTTTGTTGTTGTTTTTAATAGTTCCTGGCCATGGATACTTGTCCTTCAGCCGAATACATATTTCTTCATCGATTCTTCTTACTGCAGTTAAATGAGTCGTAGTCACAGTCCAAGTCACACACAGTAAGTCACAGTCAAGTCCAATCATGCCCTAGTAAAGTCGTGGCAACTTTACTACAAGCTTCTTCGGAGATTTGGAAACAACACGAAAAGACACGTTTCACTACATTATATCACTTGCCTACACTCTTGCTCGTAAATCAGCACTTAATGAATAAAACGCCACCATTTTTATGCATTAACACTCGAAAAAACACACGTTTTAGAAAATAATACAATGCAGCGACATGATTTTCTCGCGTTCCCGCCAAAACTCCATACATGCCTTTTAAATTAAGAGTTGCCAACTGTACCATCTTTGTAGCTAGATATTTTGCAGAAAGTAGCCAAATCATCACATTACGACAACCTTAAAAAGTAGCTAGAAGTAGCCAAAGCTAAAAACTAAATATTGCTACCAATATTGCTGTAACTGTTATTTCTAGTGTATCGAGCTTCATACATTTTATATAAACTCGCCGCACACGGTGGAGGTGGCTGTCGCACGCTTCCGCTTCTCAGGCGCCGCGTCTAGCTTAGAGAATGCAAACCGGTTTCACCGAATAAAAAAAACCGGGTTTTCGGTTGTTTCCAGCTTACAGAAAAACCCGGTTTTCATTTTTGAGTTCACCGGTTTTTCGATTTGTCGGTAAATTTCGTTTTCTCCTTCTAAACTACTGTACAGTAAGCAACTGACAATAATAAAGACTGCTATAATTATTTATGTCATTGTTGTTCGTCCTTACTTACGTACTTTACCCTTACACTCAGTAGCCACTCTAGCTTCATGCGGCGGCGCTTTGAGGATGTGGCGCTTGTGCAAGTACATTTACTCTTAATAAGTCGGTATTGCCACCGTAATTTACTTTGTCGTTTGTGGTCTCGTGAGAAAACGCGCTAAATGTTTACTATTAAAAGACAATTGATAAGTGAGAACAAATAATACTTATTTATAGCACTGTGACCTAAACCCACGTTTATCCGTGACTTAAGTGCTGGTTTGTGTACTATTAAAATATGACCTCTGAATTCTTTGCTCAACAGAGCGTACACGTTAATCCTAATAATAATAGTATACGATACTCGTGACTTAAGTAAATCTGTTAATGCCGTGCGTTTCGCAGCCTCGCTACGCTCGGGAGCTAACTTCACGCCGTGCTATAATAGACTGCATAAGTCAGACGTACCGTAACAAACTATTAATGATAAATAAAATATAGTTAATATAATGGTGAAACAACAAAAATTTTTGAAAAAATTGTGATTATTAAATAGTAAAGAGGTTACATAATGGTACTATTTCTAAATTGCGCTTTTCCTCTGTCATCAATGTGTATCTAAATAGCACTTAGGTATAACAATAATAAATTAAAATAAACTCGCCTGCCCTGCCTAAAAAACGTTTTTTTTTTACTTTCGAAAATGACTCCGTAAGTCCGCTACAATGTGTTAAAGAAAACCTGTCACTCGGGACGATGTAATGATTCTAACAATGTTTGTATTTAGAAGTTATGGTGGAATCACGAAACTCACATACATATATACATTAATCACTGAATAATTGTAATTATACGGCTTTTTTGGGCAGTCGTGTATTAAAAAAATGTAGGAGACATACCTACACTAGAAAATATTATATTCACGTGAACCTCTGTAGTACGTTTTTTCTAACGTATCAATAAATGTAAACAATATTTTCCTGTATTGGCCTTATTATAAAACTGACTGCGCCCTGAGGTTTCACTCGCGTGACAAAAACAAATACGGATATTTGAAAATATTAGAAAAAGACCAATAGGCCTTACTTAAAAACGCCGCTCAAACTTAGTCACTGTTTAAACTTCTCTGTCTTGTTCTTGCACGTGACACTTCACGTCAGAGAGAAGTTGACAGAGCATCTTCAGCAGTGATTAACGGTTGAAAAGTTTTTTTAAGTAAGACTGTCAGTCTCTAAGATTGTTCACATTTTTGGACTCCCTTGAAAAACGTACTATTAATAGCTAGCTTATACCATTATTTATTCTGTGGTTATACACAAAAACTAAAAAAAAAATTGGTCAGCGCAAGTTACTTATACCAAAGCTTATACTAAAGAAAATTCCAACTTATTTATCTACCTATATTAATCATCACAAGGTATCAAGTCCCAAGGCTAGGGTTGCCAACCGTACTATAATATATAGTATTGTACTATATTTAGGGTCTGCATACTAGGGTCTGTTGAAGAAATATATAGTACGCAAAAATACTATATTTCTGGATTAAAATCTATTTTGCATCACTAAAATCTAACTAAAAATCCTCAATTTTTTAATTATGGAAAGAAATTTGTCTAAAACACAAAAAAAAACACACCTCGATAAATTTAAGAAGTGCAAAAAATATAGCTTTTCCTTTGTACTTTCCTTAAAATACTATATTTCGCTGAAGAAATGTTGGCAACCTACCGCTGGCATACCATGCACCGATGCCTCGCTCGCGCATGTCAACATAATATCGAAATTGTTATGGATACTCGCTATCAATAAAATTGCTAAGAATAGCATTGAGGTTCAACAAAAACCAAATCTTGATCCAAGCAAGTTTTCATACGTAAAATTGAGAAAATTGCAACATTATGGCATGTTTTGAAGTGTGACAAGTTTTCACACATTAAAATTATGCCATTTGGATGAAATGATGGGGGAGGTTCCAGCTCTGGACCAGAGACAATAAGTACCTAACAACTTTAAGACGACGACGATCTATACGTAAGTAGGTATGTATAAAACGGTGGGTTGGCGAAGGCATTTCGGGGGTTTGGACCCCCAAACCCCCTCCTGCCTACGGCTTTGGATAAGGTAATTATATTTTCACAAACGTTGAAATGCGCGAGCGTGATATCGACGTGCCATATTATCACAAATACTGATTACATAAAGCTTCGAGAATATCATATACCATTGGACGACGAACAAAGCCGTACTCTACCTCTGTCAAAAATACTCATATGAGTGTAGTAATAGAGTTTGTTTTAGTGTGGCTGTGGGTTCATACAAACAGGGATCCAGTTTGGAGTCGTACGCAAGAGTTGCGCATGCGAGCTGAGATGACCTTAGAGCGATATTGTATGGAATAAGGTTCAATATCGTTTGAAAGTCGGCTTCGCTCGCATGCGCAACTTTGCGTACGATTCACCAGTAAAGCCCAGGTTTTTTTTTATTAGCGTAAAGGTTCGAATGTAAGCAAAATTTTTGTTTTATTTATACGGGAATACTCACGTTTAATTAAATCGGATACTCCGACTATAGTTTCGATCACATCCGGTGACCTGCACGCGCGTCGGGCTCTGTTTTCACTCTTTGAAAAAGGTCACCGGATGTTATCGAAACTATAGTCGGAGTATCCGATTTAATTAAACGTGAGTATTCCCGTATAAATAAAACTAAAATGTGTCGTCGTCAGTTTTCATAATATAAGCTAAATTGGTCACAGGGCCTGTAACATGTAGAACGATATAGAAGATATAGGTCGCGAGGTCTCAGTTCGACGCGAACTACCAATGTAAGCAGATTGGATTGTTGGCAGGTTGAATTATCGCTGTTGGCATCTCCGATGGTATGCTCGAAGCCAGAGACCGTCTCACTCCATCCTACCGTAGCACTCGTTCAATACAGCCATATTCTGGCAAATGTTCAGCGTCGCCCTGAGATCGTGGTACACGCTGCGATGCTGCGTAGTGTTGACACATCCAGTCAGCTCGTCCAGAGCGGCCCCTAACGCCTTCATCCGTCGTTTAAACCCGTTCTTTATGTCCATGGCAGCCTTGCACCTTACGTACGCGGCTTGCTGGCGGCCGGCCAGCGTGCCTTGCACGTGGGACTTGCTCTCCCATTCGAGAAGGCAGACTCTGCATTTGCACAAGTATTTGATTTCGCTGAGGATGATCTGCTGACGGATTAGCGTGTTCTTCGGGGAAGGCACTAGGTTCATGTCGTAGAAGTGGTCGCTGTAATAAGAAAGTTAGCTTTATTTTTCACGCAATAGGAAATATGCATGAGTTTCTATTATTGAAAATAATAGGATAAGTGGAGAGTTACACAAATAGTTATTTTTGCCTAATTATATAAATACATCGTGTTTCATGAACCCACAGGCTCCTGAACTAGTTAAAAACTGTGTTTCAGGAGCCAATAGTCTCTCCTGGTTAAGATCATACAAAAATACTTAAAAAATTATACCTAAAATTTAACTATGTATAATTTAGTATTTCGTTTACTTCTTAAGATTTTTTTGATAAAATAATTGTAATCGGCTGGTATAGTTCTGAAAAATGTATAAGCGTTAAGTTTTTGGGAGGGCGTCATCTGTCCCTTTCTAGCAAAACACGTGCTAGTACAGAATTTGTTTGGAATCGTGGACTTTGACGTAGCCACTATAATGCCCTCCCTGTATTTTTAGTTTCATGTTGAAACTAAAATGTTTATAACTTCGTTATTTGTGCACATATTTACATTTTATTTTCGATGATTTGTTTTGTTGCGAGTCAGCTTTTTGTGAGGCAATAAATAAACAAACATGCATATTATATTTTACGTTCTGCATAAATTTTAACGCGCTTGTTCTTTTTGCAGAAAAGGAACCATTGTAGCCCAAAAGTGACCACGCGATATGATTTTTATACAAGTACTTGCGACTCGGGTAACGAGGGTTCCGTACCACCACAAGTACAAAGGAAATCCGCGACAGTATCTAACGAATATTCTATGAAAACAACCGGCTACCTATTACGATTTACGATATAATTTACGTCGTTATAGATCAAAAACAGACGAACTAACATATAGACAAACAGAGATGAATTGCTTAGTCATAGGGTTGACCAACCCTTGGGTAAGGTACCCTAAGAAGGAGTTTGAATTTACTTTCGAGTAGATGTTGTTCCAGTTTTTAATTTTTTTCTATCGTTTACGTACTACGTCTTTTTCTGTAGTTACTATGAACTACTAGTTACTGTGATAGGGTTAATTATTGATGCCAGTTCTCAGAAAAGTGAAACCACGTTTCAGCCTTAAAGAGTACATTTTTTATGTACGCAGCACGTGCCCCAACAAGGATGAACGAAACAGTAGCGTTAAAAGAGTGGCGCGGGCTAATTTTCTGTGTGGCGCCATCTAGTTCAGTTTTTAGGAACTAAAAAACGGGAGCCAACCTAACGGTATAATCGTTTAAGGTTTGGCTTGAGAAATGACGATATATCTACAAATGATAAATTTTCAGATTTTTCTCATAACCGGTGTTATGTCACCTTGATTCTTGCCAAATTTCGTGATTCTAGGTCAACGGGAAGTACCCTATGAATTTTGATTTACTTGCGAGACTAAAAAACACTAAAAACACTAGAAAAATGGCTGTAATTTTTGATTGCGTTGACTTAGAAGCTTGTTTTTTTTTTACAGCTTTAAGGGACCGTGGACTTACGCATTCGATATTAATTTCAACTTGATACTTCCACTCGTTTCAGAGAAAAAGGGCCTTGACAGACAGACGAACAAAGAAGTGATCCTACAAGGGTTCCTTTTTTCCTTTTGATATACGGAACCCTAAAAAGTAAAGACTTAAACGGGAATCCAGTCTGCTATTTTCAATTGAATTGTATTTTGTTTGAAAAACTTCTTAGTTACTTTTAGTTAGCAATTAGTTGCTGAAAAAAAGAAATGACAGAGACTTATGTCTATAGCAGACCTAGATTTTACAAAAAAAAATGTTCTAGTGGTATTATCCGGGAGTATAATAGGGGTATACATTTGTATGGAAAACCGCAGACCGGATGCCTTCGTTAATGAGCGCAGCAAGTGGGTGAAGTGGCATTTTATAATTATATTATATAAAGCCTTCAAACCGTAAGACAGTAATGCTTGCACACTGGTTGGCGATTGTTTATCTAGCAAAGAAATAGGAAATTAATTACACGAACGCCTGTTTCGGCACGGATTTTTGCCATAATCCCCACGCTTGCCAGACGACTTGTTGGCGATTTTTTTTTTAACTATCAGGTGACGAAACGTCCAAGTCGTTCGCCTTGTGGTAAGCGTCACCACCACACCAGCCACTAACAGTAGAAGTGACATAATTGTGAACTTGCGAACACAATCCTGCGCCGCACTGCACTGCGCTCGTCACCCTGAGATATTAGATGTAAAATCTCTTCATACCCAGTAATTTCTCTGGTAACATTGCCCTTCAAACCGGAACACAGTAACGCTTGCACACTACTGCTTGGCGGTTGAATAACTGCCAAAGGTGCGGTACTTCCCCAGGAGGACTCTGCAGTAGAGACTACCACTAATAAATATAAACTTGACACAATGAGAATATAAACTTACGTGTAGCAAATAGTGAGCTGGTCTCCCTTCTTGATGGTCTGCAGGGCGACTAGGGCCACGTGATCGTTCAGCCCGACAGCGAGCAGGTTGGGCTCGCACGAGTGCGCGAGCTTGCTTGCGAACGAGAACCAACCTTCCGTGCACTGCGCGCCGGGCACGGGGTACTTCAAGTCATTTATCCTGCTGTGGTCGACGGCAGAACAACTCATCGGAATTTTGCGCGAGAACGTTGTGTTCAGGTGAAGGATGGTACGACTCAGTGCGTCGACTGCTTGTCTTCTTTCTTTGTTATCTGTTGACACATTTTTGAGATATGTTTATAGATTACTAGAGGTCGCCCGCGTCGGAAGAAATTCGGCCCGCTCCCAACCCCTTGAATGAACAACCCAAATATCAATTTTCATCACTATATCTTCAAAAACAAAGAAATTTAGATACAATATTCCACCCCCTTTCACCCCCCCCCCCCCCCCTTCACACAAAAGTTGAAACATTGTTTGCATTGGCATGCTTAAGAAGGTATTGGGCTATCTAATAGTTCAGCGAAATATACGGCCTTACCTAAAATAATCTCGATTCTCTTAGTCACTGCTTAAACTTCTCTGTCCTTTTCTAGCACGTGCAACTTCACGTCAGAGAGAAGATGGCAGAGCATCTTAAGCAGTGACCAACGGTTGAGAAGTTTTTTTTAAGTAAGGCCGCTAATGGTCTTCGAGTTATTTAATTTTATGTTAAAAAAAAACCCTTTGAACCATAAACAGAAAATATCTATAAATACAACTATCTCTTAGCGAAATGTTTATCCTTATTGCATAACAGCAGAGAAATTTCTTTGCATAACAGGAACCCTAACGGCACGATTGACAAATAAATGAAATCATAATAAATGTCAGTTTTGAAACTGCATAAAATGTAAAAAAAATATGTCTATTCACAGGACCTGAACAAAAAATATTATTTTTCACGAAAATTCGACTGTTTTTTATCCTGCAAAACATGCGAGAGCCGGCGCTCAACATCTGTGATGCCCGAAAAACTGCGTTTTTTTTTGTGAACAGTTAAAAAGTTTTAAATGTAGGTATGAGGGGAAGATGAATTACCTACTTACTTTGTTTTCATTAGCTTGAGTTTTTATCTTGAGTTGGTACCTAATGGTATATTTTATCACGGTACCTAGGTAAATTGGTAGTTGAAAGGAAAGTTAGTTACGCACCTTGCTAAAGTGAGTTATTAATTCACTGGTGTTAACAACATAACACTCGTGCGTTAATAACTCACTTTGCGCTCGGTGCAACAATCGTCTATTATACCCGAAAATCGCTTCCCTAAGGTAGATTTTTCGAAAAAACTGAAACAAGAGCCATAGTTTGGCAGTTTTTCAAGCACAACAGGAATGTTGTCTTTTATTTGTTTAGTGTTTATCTGCAGCCGTTACATCTCAAACGACATTCATTGCCCTTTTTTTTATATCAACCAACCATATATTAACATTAACATTTATACCAACTTTATACGCACAGTCACAGTCTTTCTCCAGTGAGCATTAATTTTTGTCACAGCATTAAAGTTTGTGCATGTAATGTTTTAATATCACATATTGGTATGTATCTTTCTCCATACATGCTACTTGGTGAGCGGGCCTTTTCCGCACTAGAAGCCTCTATTTTTCTCCATAATAGGCTAGATGACTGATATTTAAATCGTTGAAACCAATAGCTTTGATGAAGAATTTAAGTAAATATAGTATAGTAATTGAAAACATTATTTAAATCGGTTAATAATGTTCTGATATATGAGCGTTTTAAAGTTTTTGTTAGAGACAACTCTGTCCCTTTCCCACAAAACAAAAAATGACGTCACGTCTTACTTGTCAGAATAGAATTTATATGGCGTCCTAACAAGTGACGTCACGATTTGCTGTTTCGCCTCTCTGTCTAGCATGATATTAGAATGCTTATTTTTGATCAGATTTTAATTTTCTTTTCATTAATCAGCTATATTTATGGGCCACATTTGAATAGGACAATAAAAAAAACCAGTCATCTAGCCTATTATGTATTTATACACTTCCTGCAAGTATAGCTTAATACTCACACATGTCACATTGAAATGCTTTTCTCCAGTGTGTGTTTCAATGTGTGTTTATAAGTTTCCTAAATGTGGTGGTTTTTTATACTCATACACTCTTGTGGTTTTTCTCCAGTGTGTGTTAAAATGTGTGTTTTTAAACTTCCTGCTTGTGTTGTTTTATATTCACACATGTCACATTTATAAGGTTTTTCTCCAGTGTGGGTTAATTTGTGTTGCTTTAAATATATTGCTTGTGCTGTTACAAAATCACATATTTCACATTTATATGGTTTTTCTCCAGTGTGTGTTAAAATATGTGTTTTTAAGTTTCCTGGTTGTGATGTTTCATAATCACACTCATATGGTTTTTCTCCAGTGTGTGTTAAAATTTGTAATTTTAAACCTCCTGTTTGTGTTGTTTTATACTCACTCAAGTCAAACCCATATGTTTCTTCTCCAGTGTGTGTTAAAATGTGTGTTTTAAGTCTTCCTGCTCGTGTTGTTTTATACTCGCACACATCACATTTATATGGTTTTTCTCCAGTATGTGTTAAAATGTGGCTATTTAAATATCTTGCACATGTCGCTTTATACTCACACATATGACACTGAAATGGTTTTTCTCCAGTGTGTCTTAATTTGTGTTGTTTTAAAACATTTGCATATGATGTTTCAAAATCACACATTTCACATTTATATGGTTTTTCTCCAGTGTGTGTTAAAATGTGTATTTTTAAGTTTCCTGCTTGACTTGTTTGAAATTTACACATTTCACATTTATATGGTTTTTCTCCAGTGTGTGTTAAAATGTGTTTTTTTAAACTTTCTGCTTGTGTTGTTTTATACTCACATATTTCACATTTATGAGGTTTTTCTCCTGTGTGTGTTAAAAAGTGTCTTTTTAAACTTCCTACATATGTTGTTTTATACTCACACCTATCACACTCATATGGTTTTACTCCAGTGTGTGCTAAAATGTGTGTTTTTAAATATCCTGCTTTTGTTGTTTTATACTTACACATATCACACTGAAATGGTTTTTCTCCAGTGTGTGTTAAAAGGTGTGTTTTTAAGTTTCCTGACTGTGATGTTTTAAACTCACACATATCACATCTAAATGGTTTTTCTCCAGTATGTTTTAAAATGTGTGTTTTTAAACTTCCTGCATGTGTTGTTTTATAGTTACATATATCACACTCATATGGTTTTTCTCCAGTGTGTGTTAAAATGTGTATTTTTAAATGTCCTGCTCTTGTTGCTTTATACTTACACATATCACACTGAAATGGTTTTTCTCCAGTGTGTGTTAAAAGGTGTGTTTTTAAGTTTCCTGACGTTGATGTTTTAAACTCACACATATCACATCTAAATGGTTTTTCTCCAGTATGTTTTAAAATGTGTGTTTTTAAACTTCCTGCTTGTGTTGTTTTATAGTTACATATATCACACTCATATGGTTTTTCTCCAGTGTGTGTTAAAATGTGTGTTTTTAAATGTCCTGCTCTTGTTGCTTTATACTCACACATATCACATTTATATGCTTTTTTTCCAGTGTGTGTTAAAATGTGTTTTCTTAAGCTTCCTGCTTGTGTTGTTTTATACTCACAAATATCACACTGAAATGGGTTTCCTCCATACCTTAATTTGTGTTGTTTCAAAGAACTTGCATGTGATGTTTTAATGTCGCACATTTTACACTCATATCATATGGGTTTTCCCCAGGGTATTTTTATATAGGTATATGTTTTTAAATTTAATGTTCTGTTCATGTTGCTTTACACATTTATATCACTGAAATGGTTTTTCGACAGTGAATCACACATTTCACACATATGTGGTTTAACTTGTGTCGTTTTAAATTTCGTAAGTACTTACATGAGTTGCTTCATAATCACATGATAAATATCCAAGTTTTTAAGAAGTTTTGATTTGTAACTTTTTACACAAAGTAGAGTACCTACTTTGTAAAGGCTTAGGACTAGGACATGTATGTACCATAGTTAGATGGCCTAGTACTTAGAGAAGAGTAATATACTGGGGATACAAACTTCCCATATTTCCTAGCAACTTAGCATTGAGCATTTAACTAGTATTCCAGTTAAATGCTCAATGTAGTATTCCTCATAGAGTAACATTGAGCATTTAACTAGAAGAGACGGGACTTCCATACATCGAGTCAATTTAATCGAGTCAATATTTCATTTTTTTTAAGAATTTGTGTCGCATCTTGTAGCCAATATAACAAGTAAGTACTTCATTCGCACCACATGGGTACCAACCAAACAAACGAATAGGGTTGTAACAGTCCAGCTTTTATCGATAAAATGTACCGGCTAATGCACAGACTAAAAAACCCTTTTTTATATTTTACCGGATAATCCATATTACTGTAACGTTGGAATTAGATGTAAGCAAAATGAAACGCAATTTTATATTCAAACTAAAAAAACTATTTATCTAGGTAACATTAAAATAGCCAGTCGCGCGTGTGAAATCCGAAGGCACGCACCCGCGCCATTTTGCGCCGCTTATACAATTTTTCAATACCAACACGCGACCATGCTAGCGCGCTATCTTCAGCGTACGCCCTGAAAGAAACAAAAACAATACATATTATGGGGTGGTGATTGTTCTTTTTATACGATTGTGTTATGGACGTGACGGCAGAAAAACAAAGAAAATGTAGCAACAACGACAACATTATACATTTTCAAAATGTTCCGTTTTCCTCGCTGTACTTCAAGGAACTCTTGATAAACACAGGCCATTTGTCGGCAAATATGTCGACTTGTGGCTGTGAGGAGACAAGTGCATTGAGGTGCCGCTGCGCTCGGCAGATGGGGGACTATTCTCGCGCTACTGTGCGCGGTGGCACAGGGCAGAATAAAGGCACGCTACCAGTACGGAAACGAACTAGATAGTCGGGTACTGCCTGTCAGTACTTACCTCGGTCAGTAGTGTGGCGCAGTCCAGCACACCATTGAGGATTCTGTACATGGTCAGTAGTAGATCGTGCGTGTGGCGTGTTCCAGTGAATTAAAACCCGTAGCACCCAGTATGTATTTTGATAGATATAGAAAGGGATAATATCTGTACAACTTTTTATACATAAACCGTAGGAATCTCCTTTGAACTTTTTCTAACAAGAGAGAATACGTTTTTTCATGGGGGCTCCAAATGACCGACTATGACTAATTTTGTGTAACTGTGATTTCATGACATATTCGACTTGATATAAAATCTGGAATATTCATAAACTTGACACTGGCAGAATGCACAACGTGCGTTGCCAATAACTAAGAAAAAATAAACACTTTTTCGGCATTCAAGATATGTGACTAGTGTCTGCGTTTGGCCTAGTATAGAGTTGTGGCGACTTTACTATGAGCTATGACCTTCTACGGAGTTTTGAAAACACTTGCCCACACTCGTGCAAGTAATTCAAGACTCAATGAATAACCCCCCCCCCCCCCCCCACCATTTTTAATCATTAATTCGCGAAAAAACAAGTTTAAGAAAATAATAGAATGCAACGACATGATTTTTCCGTGTTCCCGCCAAAACTCCCAAGTTTATGGCCTTACTTAAAAACGCCGTTCAAACTTAGTCACTGCTTAAACTTCTCTGTCTTGTTCTTGCACGTGACACTTCATGTCAGAGAGAAGTTGACAGAGCATCTTAAGCAGTGTTAAGTTGGAGCGGCGTTTTTAAGTAAGGCTGTTAAGTTACATGTTTATGGTTTAAAATCTTTCGTAATGATTATTATTTTTATCTAATGCGGCTTAAGGACATGTATCCATGGCCAAAAGTTTATTTAGATTAAAAAGTATTCGGCTGCAGGACTAGTATCCATGGCTATGAACAATTTTAAAACAAACAACCCAACCGGTATTTTCGTTATTTTCGTATGAGATGGTAATGCATGCTCAATGTGGTAATGGTATGAACTCTTTGAGTATGAGTTTCGTTTGAGTTTGTCGAAGTTGGTCTAAGTTTTGGTTTGAAAATAACAAAGCATTTTGGATGCCTATTAATTCATAAAGTGAAACTGGCTGGCGCTTACGGCAGCATTCGGTTGAATAACATCGCAAACGAGTTTAACTTGGAGGTAGTTTTAAAACTAACTGCATCTTTTTCTTAGGAGACGAGTTTACACGACGTCTACCAATAAATTTCGCTACATTCTCGCAGTGTATGCAGATATTTCGTATATAAGGAACATAATCTGAATTAACCGTTGGTAAGTAGACAGTCTTTGGTACTTACTTTATTATTATCGTAGGTATTGAGTATCGTAAAAGACAGTGAGTTGAAATAAACATCTTAGATTAAAGGTGATAAAACATACAGCAGAGTAATATACTGGGATAAAATGAATTCCATTATCACCGTCGCTGGGTATTATATTAAAATTTAACATCATCGTTTAGAAATTAAAATAATACTTGCTGACTCTTACTGCGTTTATTGTCCGAGTTTATTATAGTGTGACTAGGAACTAAATAAGTAAAGGCATGAGACCTTTTCCTTAAGCATGTGCCCTAGTAGTGCAAACCCATGCTTCCTTGTACCAGCTAGGCCAAAATGTTATAAATACTTATGCCTCATTGAACCTGTTATGTACATCCTACTTTTATAGCTGCTTTGATCTGCATCCACCACTAGAGGACAGGCAGCAGCATTGTCTCAGTTAATGGTGGTGAGCATTTCGCGATCCCCAAGCTGCCTGCCAAGCAGGGGATTATGGCAAACCTCCTTATTAAGAGGAAGGTTTTAGTCCAGGTGTGGAAGATCTCTGGCTGTTGATGATAATGATATAATTACTCCTATGTCTACCCGAATTTTCATCTCAACCGTTTTCAGAATTTCAGTTTTAGCTTTCTTAATAATTACCGAACATCAAGATTTGCTAAGGTGAAGAATAAATAGACAGAGAAATAGTTACTTTTGAATTGATAATATTAGATAGATAGATAAAGCCTATATTCTCTGACCATAAGTAACTTAAATATATTATAATAACAAATTAAGTATATACCTAATAAATAAATAAAAAACAATAAGTGTAAGATATTAATTTCAGCATCAAGTTGTTTGTCAGGTTGTCGACATAGGCCTCCCCTAGTTCCTTCCACACTTTTCTATCGCAAGCTATTCTTCTCCATCCCCTTGGTAGATCATCTTCCCATCTCTTTATTTGACGTCCTCTTTGTCTTTTCCCGTTTCTGGGGTTGTTAATAATAGTTAAGATATAAGATGCATGTTTAACTGTGACATACATAGATTGTGAAAAAGAGGCATATAGAGACCACAATATTTTATTTAACATTACAGCAATGTCTACGACAATGGACAAAATGGTAACCAATTTCGAGATAACATTGCTCGCTGTGATGGGCGAGCTCGAAAATGTAAAGCGAGCAATAGATGCCCGAGATTTGGCTGCCGTAGTCAGAGCCGGCAGCAAGGCTCTCAACAGGAGCGACTTGCCGGCTAAACTATCCCGCGCTGCAGAACCAAAGTCAACTGAAGCTTCTAATAAATACCGGCAAGAGGGAAATGACCATTACAAAAAAAGAGCCTATAAAGAAGCAATTGTTTGTTACAATAAAGCTTTGGGGTATGCTCCAAATGGTTCCTTAGAAGTGGCGTTAGCATATAGCAACATATCTGCTGTGCTACTCGCTATTAAAGCATACAAGGCCTGCTCTTCAAATATTGAAGCTGCCTTGAAACTGGACTGCCCTGAATATCTCAAAGTCAAACTGAAGAAACGAACTAAGGAAATAGAAGAAATGACTATTGGAGAAATGTTATATGGTCTTCTGCTATTGGACGATAATGTGTTAAATTATATGCAGCTTGATGTGGAAAGGAACCCTGAAATTCCGTGTGTGAGTCTGGACGTAACAGTACATCGTAAAGATGTTGTGGCTGCAAGGGACATTAAGTCTGGGACACTGGTCGCGTTGGAGCAAGCCTACGTCAGCAACCAGGATAAATCTGCCAAGTACAGTTCCTGTTACCATTGCCACAAAATGACTCTCTTCTTCATCCCATGTGAAGGTAATTTGCTTCTTTTCAATCAACCTCTAAAAAGGGGGTTTTCGATTGCACTGTATGGTTTTTATTTTCTATGCATGTGACGCCCACTACGCCACTACGCCCTTTATGAATTGATTTTGGTGATTATTTGTGATTTGGTAGGTAATACTTCAGAGATGGTACCTTATAAATTTTTATCGAAATCGGTTCAGTAGTTTTGTTTTTAAATCAATATTACTGGAAAATTGAAGATGTCATCCAGGTAGAAGATAGTTTGCTTTTAAAAAAAGACCAACAAACCGGCCTTCTTTTCAACCAACTTCAAATAGCGAGGTTCTCAATTCGACTTTATATTTTTTTTGTACGCGTCCTTTGACTTCATTAGCCACTATAGTGCCCTCCCTGTCTAACAAGAAACTTAAATGTTTATAACTTTGTTATTTGTGGTCAATAATATTATATGTCATATTAAATTTTTAGATGTTTTGTTTTGTTGTGAAACAGTTTTTTGTGTAAATAAATAAATACAGGGATATTATTATTGTATGTATTTTTATTTCAGACATATTTAGTCTATATTATCTATACATCAATTTTTATAACTATTAATAGGTACATTCTTTATGTTTATATGTCAAGTAATTAATAGTAAACTCCTTATAAAATACTAGATATTTAAAATTAAATCTCAATGCGAAAACATTATTCATCGAAAATTCCCCCCCGTAATGCACCCTGCCCAAACGTGCCCATTATAGCGGCGGCGTTACCGCGCTGGATGGACAGAGAAATCTGCTGCGTCAAAAACCACCCAGCGCGGGGGTCCCGGCCTTTCTCTCTCAGACGCTGCCCGATGTCCCCTATGAATTTCCTTGCATCGGCACACCACGGGCCCGCCGTTTCCACAGCAAAGGGGACAAAGTCGTAGGCCAGGGCCAAATCGGCATACTTACGACTCTTGCCCTTTCGGCCAACTCTGCAGCGGAACCGGCACGTTGCTGGGATCCCCGGAGGTGGCAAGCAGCGAAAGTGCACACGCACGTGGCGTACATCATTAAATTAAAAATAATTATAAACATTAAACACACATCAAATTAAAACATGTTACCACCATCATACCACAGATCATACTACCAATTAATAGGGTAGGTGACTGATGTTTAAATCGTTGAAACCAATAGCTTTGATGAAGAATTTAAGTAAATATAGTATGTATATTGAAAAAAATATTTAAATCGGTTATTAATGTTCTGATATATGATCGTTTAAAGTTTTTGTTAGAGACCACTCTGTCCCTTTTCCACAAAACAAAAAATGAAGTCACACCTTACTTGTCAGAATAGAATTTATATGGCGTACAGAGAAGTGACGTCACAATTTGCTGTTTCTTCCCTCTGTCTAGCATGATATTAAAATGCTTATAAGTTGCTTATTTTTGATCTGAATTTAATTTTCTTTTCATTAATCAGCTATATGTATGGGTCACATTTTAATAGGACAATAAAAATACCAGTCATCTAGCCTATTACTTACGTTATTGAGCCCGCTTTAAACACTATAAGGTCTCTTTCTATTCTGTTCATTTTAGGTTGTAGCAAAGCGCTGTTCTGCAGTATTAAATGCAGAGAGAAGGGCATGGAGGAGTACCACCGCATCGAGTGCTGTATCATGGGCCACCTGTACATTGATACCTCGGATATTAACCAAGAACTCAACAAGCTTGCGGTCAAAGCTGCTATACGGATGTCGTTGAAACTTGGCTGGGAACAACTGAGGTGGGTAAACCTGTATACTATACAGGGCTACTGGAACAGTATTACTATCCCGAAATTAGGTAACTGAATTCGTCGGCATAGATACCTCAGATATCAACCAAGAATTCAACAAGCTTGCGGTCAAAGCTGCTATACGGATGTTGTTGAAACTTAGCTGGGAACAACTGAGGTGGGTAGTATACCTGTATACTATACAGGGCTACTGAAAGAAACAGAAGCTACAGAAAGGGGGTAAGTGAACTCATTGTTGTGATCAACTTATATGTAGCCCCTTGGCTTAGCTATTGACTAGTTGATTCTAAACGATCACAGTTGTTGATGTTGATGGGGTTCAGTCTTTTGATTGGTGACCGTGAGTGGCATTTATTTTTGAGCGCTACCATGGGTCGAACGACGCGTTAAATTGTTGGTTGCGTTAAATACTGAATTTTTCCAACCCCAAATGTGTTCAACATCCGTCAAGCCATATCAGAGGCATTCGGGCGGCACATTAACTCTGACACTAGGCCTGGCCACTCAGCGTATACGAACTTACTTAATTTAGCTTATATTGTGTTCCAAAATCGCTATAATTATACTAGCTGCACCCCGCGGTTTCACCCGCGATTAATGCGATAATAAAAAGTAGCTTGTGTTTTATTCCAGATACCCTGGCTACCTCTATACCAAATTTCATCCAAATCCATTAAGCCGTTTCAGCGTGAAGAAGTAACAAACATACACACACACACATACAAACTTTCGCATTTATAATATTAGTAGGAAGTAGGATTATTATTTAAATACCTAATAAAATTATAATACCCACCACCTACCTATAATATATAATTATATATAGGACTATTTTATTTATAGTGCCAACACTCAATAAATTCAATTATTCAACAACAAATATCTTGGTATCAAATAAAAGTTTTACACACGATAAGAGATAAAGTTCTCACACACACATCACACATCATCAGCCATAATACGTCCACTGCTGGACCTCCCCCTGCAAGCCTCCCCCTTAACCCTTAAGTTCTCACACGATAAGAAGAAATTAATTTTATTATGAAAACTGATGTGGTTTTGACACATTTTTCTTTTATTTATACGGGAATACTTACGTTTAATTAAATCGGATACTCCGACTATATATAGTTCGACCACATCCGGTGACTTTTCAAAGAGTGAAAACAGAGTCCGACGCGTGTGCAGCTGCGTCCTGCTTAGCACAAAAGCAGCTAAGTGCTAAGCAGGACGCAACTGCAATTTATTGCAATTAATTATTTTCCAACAAAATTACTGTACGGAACGGGGCGCAAGCGCGCCGGCTTCTCTTTTTCACCTATGTAATAAAACATCAGTTCAGCTATCAGCTCTCAGCAGAGGATCAGCTATTGTCAGCGTCTCAGATTATATGTACATGTAGGTTAGTCTGTAAGGTATTTATAATATAGGCCCGTGTTATTTAGTAATTCCTGTTGCCTGAAATAAACTTACTATTAATGGGGCTACTTTTTATTTTCTTAACTATAGGCATAGCACGTTGTGCATTCTGCCAGTGTTAGGTTTATGAATTTGCAAGTTTTAATAGTATAATCAAGTCAAATATGTCATGAAATCACAGTTAGTCACACGAAATTTGTCATAGTCGAGTCCAAGTCATGCCCTAGTAACAGTGGCGGATTTACACATTTGCCGCCAGTAGGCTATACAAATTTTGCCGCCCCTACCGACCTCGATAACCTGGCACAGAAAACTCAATAATGACCCTTATTCACAATCATGCTATAGTGGTTGATGTTGACAATTCACTAATTTTGGTCAGAAATGCAAACTTTTCATTGAGCCTGTTGTAGACCTGCCGTTTATCTAATTCGGATACGAGCATACGAGTCTAGGGCAATGAGGGCGAAAAATGTGTTAGCCCTGAAAGCATCACTCACACTCGGATCTAATAACACTTAGGCACTGACCTCTATTATACAAGTATGCTGGACTAATTATTGTCTAGGAAATTACCGTTTTTTGTGCCGATTTGAAGCGCCCTTTCGAGCATCTCCGATAAAAAAAATTGTGTCAATAAAATATTGGTTCCATGGATGCTCACACTGCTATCCATTGGCTATCCGCGCCAAAATGGCTTCAATTTGCTATCGACAATATGAAGTCCAGTGTAATTGTATAATAGAGGTCAGTGCACTTAGATATATAAATACAAAAACAATTTTGGCCCCATATTTGCCGCCCCTCAAATCTGCCGCCCTAGGCTCGAGCCTACTCAGCCTGCTGGTAAATCCTCCACTGCCTAGTAAAGTTGTGGCGACTTTACTATGAGTTTTGAAAACAACACGAAAAGACACGTTTCACCACATTATATCTTACTCATGCATGTAATTCAACACTCAATGAATAAAACACCACCATTTTCAAAAAACACAAGTTTAAGAAAATATAAGAATGCAACTACATAATTTTTCCGTGTTCCCGTCAAAACTTCGTGGGGCTACTTTTACCGTTGTGTCTTCCAGGGTTGCCTCCCTAGATATAGGCAAGAAGAGATTTCAGAAGAGCTCTGTCGCTGAAGCATTTGACCGCAACAACCCTACTTCCTTGCTCTGCTACGACGACCAGGTCGGGGTCCGAGTGGACGTGATGATCAACAAGAGCTTATTTTGCGCCGCGGTTCTGCACTTGATTAGCAAAGTGCCTAATTATTGGCCTGAAGGTATGTTATTACTCATCATCATCATCAGACAGCCTTATAGCTCAGTTGGTAGCATGTCTGCCTTCAGAGCTGTAGGGCGTGGGTTCGGTCCCCAGGGCAAACATTTATGTGACATACATCGATGTTTGTTCTGTGTCTGGGTGTAGTATGTATTTACGGAAAAAATATATATATAAGTATTCTATCAGCTATCTCGTTTCCATAATACAAGCATTGCTTAGTATGGGGCTAGATGGCGCTGTGTGCCATAAAGGTCATTTATCATCAGCCAAAAGACGTCGATGCTGGACGACGGCCTCTAAAAAGGGGGGAGGGGCATAATCACACTTGGCAGGCGGCTTGGGGATCGCAGAATGCTCACCACCGTTACCCGAGAGGACGCTGCTGCCCGTCCTCCGGTGGGTCTGGATGCAATTTTAGGTCATTTAAGACTTTATTGCTGAACTAAACATCGTCGTCGTCAGCCATAAAACGTCCACTTCTGCCTTGAACTACGATAAGACACAAGCGCTCAAGCATACATTGAACACTATACAAGCGACACAACGTCTAAATTCGAACAATTGTGAACTATATAACGCACGTTTTTTTTGAATGCACAGAATCTATATATATAAAAGGCTCTGTCCTGACTCATTTACTGACTGACTGACAGACAGACAACGCACACCCCAAACCGCTGGTCGTACAGACTTGAAATTTGGAGGGTGTATTCGTCTCGGTGCGTAGGGGTGTACTAAGAAAGGAAATTTTTCGAAATTCGACCCCTAAGGGGGGGAAAAAAAGGGGAAAATGTTTGTATGAAAGTCTTATCAGATTTTTTGTCACTAAAATTTGGATTTAGATAGTTCATTTAAAAAAAAAGCTATTTTCTATATTTTTTGGCAGAGATGATATAAGGGGGGGAAAGGGGGTGGAATATTGTATGTAAAATTCTTTGTTTTTGAAGATATAGTGATGAAAATTGATATTTGGGTTGTTCATTCAAGGGGTTGGGAGCGGGCCGAATTTCTTCCGACGCGGGCGACCTCTAGAAATCTATAAACATATCTCAAAAATGTGTCAACAGATAAAAAAGAAAGAAGACAAGCAGTCGACGCACTGAGTCGTACCATCCTTCACCTGAACACAACGTTCTCGCGCAAAATTCCGATGAGTTGTTCTGCCGTCGACCACAGCAGGATAAATGACTTGAAGTACCCCGTGCCCGGCGCGCAGTGCACGGAAGGTTGGTTCTCGTTCGCAAGCAAGCTCGCGCACTCGTGCGAGCCCAACCTGCTCGCTGTCGGGCTGAACGATCACGTGGCCCTAGTCGCCCTGCAGACCATCAAGAAGGGAGACCAGCTCACTATTTGCTACACGTAAGTTTATGTTCTCATTGTGTCAAGTTTATATTTATGTAGTGGTAGTCTCTACTGCAGAGTCCGCCTGGGGAAGTACCACACCTTTGCCAGTTATTCAATCGCCACGCAGTAGTGTGCAAGCATTACTGTGTTCCGGTTTGAAGGGCAATGTTACCAGAGAAATTACTGGGTATGAAGAGATTTGACTGGCACTTCTACTGTTAGTGGCAGACGTGACGCTTACCACAAGGCGAACGACTTGCACGTTTCGTCACCTGATAGTTTAAAAAGAAAAAAATCGCCAACAAGCCGTCGTGCAAGCGTGGGATTTATGGCAAAATCCCGTGCTAAAACTCCCTATTAATGGGGAGGCCTTCGTGTAACCAATTTCCTATTTCTTTGCTAGAAAACCAACCGCCAACTGCAAGCTGTGCAAGCATTTCTGTGTTACGGTTTGTAGGCTTATTTACTTAAAATTATCAAATGTCACTTCAGCCATTTCCTGCGCACATTAAGAGGGTATCCGGTCTGCGGTTTTCCATACTAATGTGTCCCTCTATTGTATTCCCGGATTATAACACTAGATTTAAAAAAGAAAAAAAATCTAGGTCTGCTGTAGACATAAGTCTCTGTCATTTCTTTTTTTCAGCAACTAATTGCTAACTAAAAGTAACTAAGAAGTTTTTCAAACAAAATACAATTCAATTGCTCTAAACAAAATAGGGAGTACATTTTTATGGAGAATCGCAGACTGGATTCCCGTTTAAGTCTTAACTTTTTAGGGTTCCGTACCTCAAAAGGAAAAAAGGAACCCTTGTAGGATTACTTCTTTGTTCGTGTGTCTGTCAAGGCCCTTTTTCTCTGAAACGAGTGGAGGTATCAAGTTGAAATTAATATCGAATGCGTAAACCACGGTCCCTTAAAGCTGTAAAAAAATCAAGCTTCTAAGTCAACGCAATCAAAAATTACAGCCATTTTTCTAGTGTTAAAAACACTTGCGTGTTTTTTAGACTCGCAAGTAAATCAAAATTCATAGGGTACTTCCCGTTGACCTAGAATCAAGAAATTTGGCAAGAAGCAAGGTGACATAACACCGGTTATGGGAAAAAACTGAAAATTTATAATTTGTAGATATATCGTCATTTCTCAAGCCAAAACTTGAACGATTATACCGTTAGGTTGTCTCCCGTTCTTTAGTTCCCAAAAACTGAACTAGATGGCGCCACACAGAAAATTTGCCTGCGCCACTCTTTTAACGCTACAGTTTCGTTCGTCCTTGTTGTGGCACCTGCTGCGTACATAAAAAATGTACTCCTTAAGGCTGAAACGTGGTTTCACTTTTCTGAGAACTGGCATCAATAATTAACCCTTTTGTCTAGACCAAACCCTAACATGAATGTGATACATTCATAATAACTACAGAAAAAGACGGAGTACGAAAACGATAGAAAAAAATTAAAAACTAGAACAACATCTACTCGAACGTAAATTCAAACTCCTTTTTAGGGTTCCCAAAGGGTGTTCAACCTTATGACTAAGCAATCCATCTCTGCTTGTCTATATGTTAGTTCGTCTGTTTTTGATCTATAACGACGTATATTATATCGTAAATCGTAATAGGTAGCCGGTTGTTTTCATAGAATACTCGTTAGATACTGTCGCGGATTTCCTTTGTACTTGTGGTGGTACGGAACCCTCGTTACCCGAGTCGCAAGTACTTGTACTACTTGACGGTTTATTTTATATCCGCGGTTGCTGTATAAAAATCATATCGCGTGGTCAGTTTTGGGCTACAATGGTTCCTTTTCTGCAAAAAGTACAAGCGCGTTAAAATTTATGCAGAACGTAAAATATAATATGCATGTTTTTTATTTATTGCCTCACAAAAAGCTGACTCGCAACAAAACAAATCATCCAAAATACAATTTAAATATGTGCACAAATAACGAAGTTATAAACATTTTAGTTTCATGTTAGACAGGGAGGGCATTATAGTGGCTACGTCAAAGTCCACGATTCCAAACAAATTCTGTACTAGCATGTGTTTTGCTAGAAAGGGACAGATGACGCCCTCCCAAAAACTTAACGCTTATACATTTTTCAGAACTATACCAGCCGATTTAAAAAAAAAACTAAAAAAATCTTAAGATGTAAACGAAATTCTAAATTATTGTTAATTTTTTAAGTATTTTTGTATGATCTTAACCAGGAGAGACTATTGGCTCCTGAAACACAGTTTTTAACTAGTTCAGGAGCCTTTGGGTTCATGAAACACGATGTATTTATATAATTAGGCAAAAATAACTATTTGTGTAACTCTCCACTTATCCTATTATTTTCAATAATAGAAACTCGTGCATATTCCCTATTGCGTGAAAAATAAAGCTAACTTTGTTATTACAGCGACCACTTCTACGACATGAACCTAGTGCCTTCCCCGAAGAACACGCTAATCCGTCAGCAGATCATCCTCAGCGAAATCAAATACTTGTGCAAATGCAGAGTCTGCCTTCTCGAATGGGAGAGCAAGTCCCACGTGCAAGGCACGCTGGCCGGCCGCCAGCAAGCCGCGTACGTAAGGTGCAAGGCTGCCATGGACATAAAGAACGGGTTTAAACGACGGATGAAGGCGTTAGGGGCCGCTCTGGACGAGCTGACTGGATGTGTCAACACTACGCAGCATCGCAGCGTGTACCACGATCTCAGGGCGACGCTGAACATTTGCCAGAATATGGCTGTATTGAACGAGTGCTACGGTAGGATGGAGTGAGACGGTCTCAGGCTTCGAGCATATCATTGGAGATGCCAACAGCGATAATCCAACCTGCCAACAATCCAATCTGCTTACATTGGTAGTTCGCGTCGAACTGAGACCTCGCCACCTATACAGGGTGATAGTTTGATCACCGTTATCCTTCTAGGATATCATTGTACTCATCCAACCATGAAATCACGAGAAAAAATAACAGCTGTTCTATACATTTTGTCCAAGATCGATGAACCGTTTTGTATGGAACAGCTGTTTTTTTTCTCGTGATTTCAGGGTTGGCCCCATAGTAAAAGTTGTTCATAATGATGAGTACAATGATATCCTAGAAGGATAACGGTGTTCAAACTAACACCCTGTATCTTCTATATCGTTCTACATGTTACAGGCCCTGTGACTAATTTAGCTTATATTCGAACTTATACGCTAATTAAAAAAACCTGGGTTTTACTGTTGAATCGTACGCAAAGTTGCGCATGCGAGCGAAGCCGACTTTCAAACGATATTGAACCTTATTCCATACAATATCGTTCGAACGTCATCTCAGCCCGCATGAGCAACTCTTGCGTACGATTCAAAACTGGATCCCTTTTCGTATGAACCCACAGCCACACTAAAACAAACTCACTACACGAAGACTACACTCATATGAGTATTTTTGGCAGAGGTAGAGTTACGGCTTTGTTTGTCGTACAATGGTATATGATATTCTCGAAGCTTTACATAATATGTAACAAGTATTTGTGATAATTTGCCACGTCGATATCACGCTCGCGCATTTCAACGTCTGAAAATATAATTACCTTATCCAAGGCCGTAGGCAAGGTGGGGGGTTTGCCCCAAACGAAATGAATTCCTGGCTACGGCCTTGACCTAATCATACTAATCGGTCTGTAGTCCACTGTTCGGTCCGCTCTCCCAACGCACACCAACCAGTAATAGCAGCCCCAAGTGTATTGTCACTCCATTGAGGGGCCATTCTACGCTATGTTTTGTCTCTTCCTGCACCCCTATTCACAACTCCATCGGAAAGGTTACCGTTCGGATCCACACTATCCGTCCCACTCATATACATTCAGGATGACAAAGACGGAGGAAGCAGAAATTTGAATCCAGTTTCCGACGCCATTCTGAATAGGGGTGCTGGTCTCCAGTCTAAAATGTGTCTTTTGCAACGGAATACAAAAAAATATTAAAGATAATATCAATCTACCTAATTTATATCGTTTTATGAATAAACACAAAAGCTTTTTGATTTAGATATTTGAATAATAGGAATGTGCGAATTTACAATACAACACAGCTATATGTTACACCAGTATAGAACAGCTTACAACTAATTAACCTTAATTGTATTGTAACACACCTAAGGCAACACCTCCCTATTAAGGCCTTCGTCCAGCAGTGGACGTCTCCTGGCTGACGAATGAGTGAGTGAGTATTGTAACCAAATTCCTTGTACTTTGCTGATAATAAGATTTTACATTACGAATATTCAGCAAAATACAATTTTTGTCCCAATGGCATAATTTTCATGTGTGAAAACTTGTCACACTTCAAAACATGCCATTAATGTTGCATTTTTCCCAATTTTACGTATGAAAACTTGCTTGGATCAAGATTTGGTTTTTGTTGAACCTCAATGCTATCCTTAGCAATTTTATTGATAGCGAGTATCCATAACAATTTCGATATTTTGTTGACATGCGCGAGCGAGGCATCGGCGCATGGTATGCCAGCGGTAGGTTGCCAACATTTCTTCAGCGGAATATAGTATTTTAAGGAAAGTACAAAGGAAAAGCTATATTTTTTGCACTTCTTAAATTTATCGAGTGACACTGGTTTAATTTTTTTTGGCAGTGCATTTGTGTTTTAGACAGATTTCTTGCCATAATTTTAAAATTGAGGATTTTTAGTTAGATTTTTGTGATGCAACATAGATTTTAATCCATAGATATAGAATCTTTGCATACTATATATTTCTTCAACAGTATACAGTATACAGACCCTTAATATAGTACAATACTATATATTATAGTACGGTTGGCAACCCTAGCCAGGGGACTTGATACCTTGTGATGATTAATATAGGTAGATAAATAAGTTGGAATTTTCTTTAGTATAAGCTTTGGTATAAGTAACTTGCGCTGACCAATTTTTTTTTTTAGTTTTTGTGTATAACCACAGAATAAATAATGGTATAAGCTGGCTATTAATAGTACGTTTTTGTAGGATGTCCAAAAATGTGACAATCTTAGAGACTAACAGTCTTACTTAAAAAACAATTCAACCACATTTTTGCCCGACGCGCGTGCAGCTGCGTCCTGCTTAGCACCGCACGCAGCTGCACGCGCGTCGGGCTCTGTTTTCACTCTTTGAAAAAGGTCACCGGATGTGATCGAAACTATAGTCGGAGTATCCGATTTAATTAAACGTGAGTATTCCCGTATAAATAAAACAAAAATGTGTCAAAACCACGTCGGTTTTCATGATATAACTATTCAACCGTTAATCACTGCTGAAGATGCTCTGTCAACTTCTCTCTGACGTGAAGTGTCACGTGCAAGAACAAGACAGAGAAGTTTAAGCAGTGACTAAGTTTGAGCGGCGTTTTTAAGTAAGGCCGTTAGTCTTAAAGACCTATTGGTCTTTTTCTAATATTTTCAAATATCCGTATGTGTTTTTGTCAACATCACGCGAGTGAAACCTCAGGGCGCAGTCAGTTTTATAATAAGGCCAATATAGGAAAATATTGTTTACATTTATTGACCTTATTACCTTACCTTATTTTACCATAGTGAAAGTTGTTCATAATGATGAGTTCATACATACCCTTCCGTATTGTTGAACCTTTTTGTTACACAGTGTATAATGTCAGATCATGCCGTCTGTAGGATTATTACTAAGTTAACCTACACCGCCACAACGCTTTATACGGCATGACTACTAACTATCAAGTGGCCTACCTGCTTGTTTGTCACAAGTTATATAAAAAATAACATTCTTACTGTCTAAGCCAAGCCGCACACAGGACACGCGCCATATCCTCAAAACGCCACCATCGAGCTTCATACATTTTATATAAACTCGCCGCACCCTCACCCCCCCCCCTGACTTAAAAGCTGGATCCGCCCTTGACCTAATCGTACGGCTCGCATGTCACAAGGCAGAGTATGACTGAAGCGAGTGGAGAGCCGGCGCTCAACATATAGTCTTCAAAATCCGTGCGCTTATTTCCCGTCCATTTATCTTATCATTGTCGCTGCCTATATTGCATATTATATTGCTTTCCTACTAATAATATTATAAATGGAAAAGTTTCTCGGTGTGTGTGGGTGTGTGTTTGTTACTCCTTCACGCTGAAACGGCTGGACGGATTTGAATGAAATTCGGTATAGAGGTAGGTTATACCTTGGAATAAAACATTGGCTAATTTTTTGCCCAATAATCACGGGTAAAACCGGCAGCTTATTTTACATAAGATGGCACTTATAAGTGCAGTTGTGAGGGTTGTCGCACTCCATACACGTATTGAGTTTTGGCGGGAACGCGAAAAGACTATGTCGCTGCATTGTATTATTTTCTTAAACGTGTGTTTTTTCGAGTGTTAATGCATAAAAATGGTGGCGTTTTATTCATTAAGTGCTGATTTACGAGCAAGAGTGTAGGCAAGTGATATAATGTAGTGAAACGTGTCTTTTCGTGTTGTTTCCAAATCTCCGAAGAAGCTTGTAGTAAAGTTGCCACGACTTTACTAGGGCATGATTGGACTTGACTGTGACTTACTGTGTGTGACTTGGACTGTGACTACGACTCATTTAACTGCAGTAAGAAGAATCGATGAAGAAATATGTATTCGGCTGAAGGACTAGTATCCATGGCCAGGAACTATTTAAAACAACAACAAAGGCATGCATGTTAGGCTTGCACAGAATGTGTCACTAAAATGAAAAGATACATACCTAACGTAACTTTTCATTAAAATAAGTACTTCACTCATCTAGTTCACTAGTCCAGTTGCTCATTTGAAATGATTTCGCCATTCGATACCTAACTACTATACGTTTACGAACGAAAACAGGTCGCTTACTATGATTGCTTTATTTTATATCCAAGCTCGTACAAACGTGTTTGTAAATTGTACATTGCCCTTTTCCTTCCTAGTTCAATATTAGCTATATGTACGATAAAAGTTAGAGGACTCCTAAAATCGTTCTCGAACTATCGTTATAGGTAACCGGAGGACCGAACGCAACGAGCCAAAGATTGAGTGAAATAGACAATTACTTCAGTACCTAAAACAGAGCGTGATAGCATTATCTATCCTTCCCAAAGAAATATCCTTCCTCACTGGGCTCGTTCGTGTCTCATCGTTCGCGACTTCGCGACGTCGAGTGAACTAGACAGCTGAACTAAGAAGTAGCTACGTTTTATCTGAAGTAGTGAATGAAGGACGAACACAGCTGAAGTACTTCAATTGAAGGATTCATTCAAGAACGACACACGGCTAATGTATGTCAGGTTTTGGCGGGAACTCGAGAAAATCATGTCGCTGCATTGTATTATTTTCCAAAACTTGAGTTTTTTCGAGTGTTAATGCATAAAAATGGTGGCGTTTTATTCATTAAGTGCTGATTTACGAGCAAGAGTGTGGGCAAGTGTTATAATATAGTAAAACGTGTCTTTTCGTGTTGTTTCCAAAACTCCGAAGAAGCTTGTAGTAAAGTTGCCACGACTTTACTAGGGCATGATTGGACTTGACTGTGACTACGACTCATTTAACTGCAGAAAGAAGGGTCGATGAAGACATATGTATTCGGTTGAAGGACTAGCATCCATGGCCAGGAACTATTAAAAACAACAAAAGGAATGTATGCGAGTTTAAGCGGGAACGCGAGAAAATCATGTCGTTCCATTGTATTATTTTCCAAAACTTGTGTGTTTTCGAGTGTTAATGCATAAAAATGGTGGCGTTTTATTCATTAAGTGCTGATTTACGAACAAAAGTGTGGGCAATTGATATAATGTAGTGAAACGTGTCATTTCGTGTTGTTTCCAAAACTCCGAAGAAGCTTGTAGCAAAGTTGCCACGACTTTACAAGGGTATGATTGGACTTGACTGTGACTTACTGTGTGTGACTTGGACTGTGACTACGACTCATTTAACTGGAGAAAGAAGGATCTATGAAGAAAAATGTATTCGGCTGAAGGACTAGTATCCATGGCCGGGAATTATTAAAAACAAAATTACTAGGAAGCTACGGCTGAAGGACATGTATCCATGGCCAAGTATAAATAAATAAAAAATACTAGGAATATTTACTTACTCTATGAGGAACTAGTATTTACTTACTCTATGAGGAATACTACATTGAGCATTTAACTGGAATACTAGTTAAATCATAGTTAAATGCTCAATGCTAAGTTGCTAGGAAATATGGGAAGTTTGTATCCCCAGTATATTACTCTTCTCTAAGTACTAGGCCATCTAACTATGGTACATACATGTCCTAGTCCTAAGCCTTTACAAAGTAGGTACTCTACTTTGTGATAAAAAGTTACAAGACAAAACTTCTTAAAAACTTGGATATTTATCATGTGATTATGAAGCAACTCATGTAAGTACTTACGAAATTTAAAACGACACAAGTTAAACCACATATGTGTGAAATGTGTGATTCACTGTCGAAAAACCATTTCAGTGATATAAATGTGTAAAGCAACATGAACAGAACATTAAATTTAAAAACATATACCTATATAAAAATACCCTGGGGAAAACCCATATGATATGAGTGTAAAATGTGCGACATTAAAACATCACATGCAAGTTCTTTGAAACAACACAAATTAAGGTATGGAGGAAACCCATTTCAGTGTGATATTTGTGAGTATAAAACAACACAAGCAGGAAGCTTAAGAAAACACATTTTAACACACACTGGAAAAAAAGCATATAAATGTGATATGTGTGAGTATAAAGCAACAAGAGCAGGACATTTAAAAACACACATTTTAACACACACTGGAGAAAAACCATATGAGTGTGATATATGTAACTATAAAACAACACAAGCAGGAAGTTTAAAAACACACATTTTAAAACATACTGGAGAAAAACCATTTAGATGTGATATGTGTGAGTTTAAAACATCAACGTCAGGAAACTTAAAAACACACCTTTTAACACACACTGGAGAAAAACCATTTCAGTGTGATATGTGTAAGTATAAAGCAACAAGAGCAGGACATTTAAAAATACACATTTTAACACACACTGGAGAAAAACCATATGAGTGTGATATATGTAACTATAAAACAACACAAGCAGGAAGTTTAAAAACACACATTTTAAAACATACTGGAGAAAAACCATTTAGATGTGATATGTGTGAGTTTAAAACATCACAGTCAGGAAACTTAAAAACACACCTTTTAACACACACTGGAGAAAAACCATTTCAGTGTGATATGTGTAAGTATAAAACAACAAAAGCAGGATATTTAAAAACACACATTTTAGCACACACTGGAGTAAAACCATATGAGTGTGATAGGTGTGAGTATAAAACAACATATGTAGGAAGTTTAAAAAGACACTTTTTAACACACACAGGAGAAAAACCTTATAAATGTGAAATATGTGAGTATAAAACAACACAAGCAGAAAGTTTAAAAAAACACATTTTAACACACACTGGAGAAAAACCATATAAATGTGAAATGTGTAAATTTCAAACAAGTCAAGCAGGAAACTTAAAAATACACATTTTAACACACACTGGAGAAAAACCATATAAATGTGAAATGTGTGATTTTGAAACATCATATGCAAATGTTTTAAAACAACACAAATTAAGACACACTGGAGAAAAACCATTTCAGTGTCATATGTGTGAGTATAAAGCGACATGTGCAAGATATTTAAATAGCCACATTTTAACACATACTGGAGAAAAACCATATAAATGTGATGTGTGCGAGTATAAAACAACACGAGCAGGAAGACTTAAAACACACATTTTAACACACACTGGAGAAGAAACATATGGGTTTGACTTGAGTGAGTATAAAACAACACAAACAGGAGGTTTAAAATTACAAATTTTAACACACACTGGAGAAAAACCATATGAGTGTGATTATGAAACATCACAATCAGGAAACTTAAAAACACACATTTTAACACACACTGGAGAAAAACCATATAAATGTGAAATATGTGATTTTGTAACAGCACAAGCAATATATTTAAAGCAACACAAATTAACCCACACTGGAGAAAAACCTTATAAATGTGACATGTGTGAATATAAAACAACACAAGCAGGAAGTTTAAAAACACACATTTTAACACACACTGGAGAAAAACCACAAGAGTGTATGAGTATAAAAAACCACCACATTTAGGAAACTTATAAACACACATTGTAACACACACTGGAGAAAAGCATTTCAGTGTGACATGTGTGAGTATTAAGCTATACTTGCAGGAAGTGTATAAATACATAATAGGCTAGATGACTGGTTTTTTTTATTGTCCTATTCAAATGTGGCCCATAAATATAGCTGATTAATGAAAAGAAAATTAAAATCTGATCAAAAATAAGCATTCTAATATCATGCTAGACAGAGAGGCGAAACAGCAAATCGTGACGTCACTTGTTAGGACGCCATATAAATTCTATTCTGACAAGTAAGACGTGACGTCATTTTTTGTTTTGTGGGAAAGGGACAGAGTTGTCTCTAACAAAAACTTTAAACGCTCATATATCAGAACATTATTAACCGATTTAAATAATGTTTTCAATTACTATACTATATTTACTTAAATTCTTCATCAAAGCTATTGGTTTCAACGATTTAAATATCAGTCATCTAGCCTATTATGGAGAAAAATAGAGGCTTCTAGTGCGGAAAAGGCCCGCTCACCAAGTAGCATGTATGGAGAAAGATACATACAAATATGTGATTTTAAAACATTACATGCACAAACTTTAATACTGTGACAAAAATTAATGCTCACTGGAGAAAGACTGTGACTGTGCGTATAAAGTTGGTAGGTATATATAAAAAAAAGGGCAATGAATGTCGTTTGAGATGTAACGGCTGCAGATAAACACTAAACAAATAAAAGACAACATTCCTGTTGTGCTTGAAAAACTGCCAAACTATGGCTCTTGTTTCAGTTTTTTCGAAAAATCTACCTTAGGGAAGCGATTTTCGGGTATATTGCTTCCCTATTTCTGTAATAGACGATTGTTGCACCGAGCGCAAAGTGAGTTATTAACGCACGAGTGTTATGTTGTTAACACCAGTGAATTAATAACTCACTTTAGCAAGGTGCGAGGTGGGTTTAACTTACTTTCCTTTCAACTACCTATTTACCTAGGTACCGTGATAAAATATACCATTAGGTACCAACTCAAGATAAAAACTCAAGCTAATGAAAACAAAGTAAGTAGGTAATTCATCTTCCCCTCATACCTACATTTAAAACTTTTTAACTGTTCACAAAAAAAAACGCAGTTTTTCGGGCATCACAGATGTTGAGCGCCGGCTCTCGCATGTTTTGCAGGAAAAAAAACAGTCGAATTTTTGTAAAAAAAATGTTTTTTGTTCAGGTCCTGTGAATAGACATATTTTTTTTACATTTTATGCAGTTTCAAAACTGACATTTATTATGATTTCATTTATTTGTCAATCGTGCCGTTAGGGTTCCTGTTATGCAAAGAAATTTCTCTGCTGTTATGCAATAAGGATAAACATTTCGCTAAGAGATAGTTGTATTTATAGATATTCTCTGTTTATGGTTCAAAAGGTTTTTTTTTTTTACAAAAAATTAAATAACTCGAACATGCCATCCTTCTTGAGCATGCCAATGCAAACAATGTTTCAACTTTTGTGTGTATATTTAATTAGAATAAAACTTACAAATACCCACCTAATTGGTTTTAATCATAATATTTACAGTTCATCATTATCACATCCATGGAGGATATACTCTGTGATCACATCAGCCCGGAGACGTCCACTGCTGAACAAATGCCCCACACTGTACACTGTACAACAACCGGTGGTTGCAAATAGTAGTTAAAGAGAGGTTCCCAAGCCGCCTGGCAAGCGTGGCTATTACGGCAACCCTATTAACTATTAAGGGGGAGGCCTTCGTCCAGCAGTGGACGTCTTCTGGCTGTTGATGATGATGATGATAATACTCGTGTTTTATAAAATAGCTAACCCATAAGTAATACGACGCATTCTACGATACGGCTCCGGCACTATACTTTTGGCGAGGCGAGGTGTAGAAGACATCACATGTTAAATATCTTCACGAGAGATGCAGAATAGGTGATATTATTGTAATTATAACAAGAATTGCTCAATGTCAAGTTGACTCCTCACACCTCCTCTTTAACATAATTTTGTACGTCCCTAGAATACTCGCATGACATCTTAATGCACATATCCCTCAGAGAGCGACTAATTATAGACATAACTCCTTTCTACGAGCATCTTACTATATAAATTATATTCGGGATAGTCTTCCATCCCGAATTTGACTTATTTAATTCAAAAAATAAGTCAAACAGTGTTTTATTTAATTCATCCGCGATATACAGAAAGGGGCTCCGTCGCAGAATGTCCCTTTTCTAAAATAAACGCAAACACGCTACACGCAAAACGTCCCTTTTCTGCGGCAGTAGGCCCGGCATTGGGAGCCCCTGTGATCTTTTCACCTCACCTGACTATTGTCAGTGCATATTATGTAGCGATAAGACAAAAAAAAACGATTAGGTTCTGGCTTTTGTGTAAAAAATGGGTTATTTAACAAGTCACCACGAGGAGACACGTTGGTGAAACTCAAAATATGTATCACTTGTTAGCTCGTCATCTGGACACGCTAGAATTTGCACGCGTGTCCAGATAGTGAATCTTAAAAAACATTACTTTTATGTTTTTGCCAACTCTACACGAGTTGGGATTTTACTCGAATTTATTATAGAAAATAGTCACGCACACCATTGTTTTGGGTCATTCACGCTAGTTCCATTGTTAAGTTCCATGATGGACCAGCACGTTTTTTTCACTCTAATCGCTGCATAATTTGAGGCGCTGACAACACAAAGGATCACAGGGGCTTCCAATGACCTGTCGGGGCTCCACTACACTACTGCCGAAGAAAAGGGGCATTGTGCGAAAGGGACATATTGCAAGAGACATTGTGCGAAAGGGACGTTTTGAGTGCAGTAGACATTTTAGGAAAGGGACATTCTGCGACGGAGCCCAGAAAAGTACTCGCGCTGCTGGTTTGGCGTATCTCCTTAAGAGTGTAAACATGCCGGTCACTTCTCCATAGAAACAGGGAAGTAATATTACGGTCTCACTGCAAGCGGTCTAGAGTTCCGAGTTCCGCGCCGAGTTTGGATTACCACCGCTACGGTCTGACCTCTTTTGTGTGCATTCATCCAAGCGATCGCATAATTCACAAAGAACACCGAACGCAGAACTCAGAACTCTATACCGGTCACAGTGGGGTCATAAATTTAATTTAGTATAAAGATTAAGTGCGCTTGAAAGTGTGCCATCTGTTTACCTCATCCCCCGCAAAAGTGGCAGAAAATAATGCAGGCATAAGGCATATTATCGCCATTGGTATCTCCAATGTTAAATGCTCGAAGATATGAACTGAATGAACCCAGCCCGTAAGCGCTCCCTGCCCATGGTCCACCTACACTGTTCACCTGGATGTACCAGGGGATTTTATTTCTTTCCGAGGTCCACCTTAGTTCACCTGGCAGTACCAGGGGTTATATTTTCTTCCCGTGGACCACCTGCGTTATGGATGAAAAAATATATCTGGTGCTACATACATTTCGTCGTTCGTTACGGATTTTTGAGTGCCGGTTTTTTCCCGGTTAGTGTTAGAAAAAACAATTGACATATGAAAAACAAAATAATGTCGAAAAGGAGTCCTTTAGATTATAAGTCGTAAAAACTGGTTTACGCGTACATACTGGTTTATAATATTCTTAGTCAGTGGCCTCTACGGAGTCTAAATGAAGGTTTTGCCAATAAGGTCGAAAATCGCGTAAACCAGTTTTTTCAGCTTGTAATCGTTAAATGACTCCTTTTTGACTTTCTTTTGTTTTGGACTTTCTTTTGTTTTTCGACTTGCTTTTATTTATGCACTTTTATTTAATATATGCAAAAATATGTATAAATGTTTTAAAAAAACTGTTAAGTATGTGTTTTTTTTTTAACCTGACTGTACTTTTTTGCTCAAGTCAGCTTTTACAAAAAACTATATCCAGTATGTCCAGTAGATGATAACAAAAATGTTATTTACTGCAAATTTCACTATGTAGACACAAGTGAAAGTTCTAGCGTGTCCTAATGACGAAGTAACAATTGATAGGTACCTATTTTGAGTTTCACCAACTGGATACACACGTGTCCAGCCCCTCGAGTCCACTTGGTAAATAACCCCAAAAAAACCGTCAACTTTAGGTAGGTACTTACCTTACTTCGTTTTTTCTAGGTGGACTACGGGCAATATATTCTAAAAACCAGAAATTAATAACTACATAGGTGGCCTATGGGGAGAAATAAAATCACCTGGTACACCCAGTAATCTAGGGGTGGATCAAGGGGAAAAAAATGCCCCTGGTACAGCCAGGTGAATTAATGTAGGTGGACCACGGGCAGGGACCGCCCGTAAGCTACAGTTAGGATATTACTACTACTACGATTACTGCCCTTGCCGTGTGAGTTTATTTACCAGATAGCCCTATTCACCCATGTAAACCTAGAAACGTTCCAACGTAGGGGCATCCACAGCACGTTAGCTTTACGAAGCAATAAAAAGAAAGACCAACTGATAACCCCGACGCACCGTCTAGTCAAGTCCGAGAGGTCAGTGTATTTTTTGGGGCTCGCGATCTACAACCGTATACCAGCTTCCATTCGAGATGCTCCTTCCACTGGGTGCTTCAAAACCAAGCTCAGAGCGTGGTTGCAAGAGAATTTGTTTTATGATATTGAAGCTTATTTTAAAATAAGAGATTATTAACGTATTTTTAAAAATTATTATTTCATTTTATTAAGTGATTATTTATTGTGACATACTTAATGAAATTTGACGTGTAACTTTGGTGTTATCAATAAACAATTTGTATTATAATAAATGTTTATTCATTAAAATTTGTTACAAAAGGGTAGATGACTGATGTTTAGATCATTGAAACCAATAGCTTTGATGAAGAATTTAAGTGAATATAGTATATGTTTATTGAAAAAATAATTTAAATTGGTTAAATGTTCTGATATACTATAAGCGTTTATAGTTTTTGGTAGAGCCAACTCTGTCCCTTTCCCACAAAACCAAAAATGACGTCACGCCTTACTTTTGTCAGAATAGAATTTATATGGCGTACGTCACGATTTGCAGTTTCGCCTCTCTGTCTAGCATGATATTGAAATGCTTATTTTTGATCAGATATTCATATTCTTTTCATTAATCAGCTATATTTATGGGCCACATTGTAATAGGACAGTCATCTAGCCTAATACAGACAATGGACCAGGGACAACTCAGGAATCACAGAACAACACAAACTCAAAACCACACAACTCAGGGAATGGACTCTTTTTATGCGAAATAGCCTATATTAAGAGTCCCTGCTCTTCCTTTATATATAACATCAAATTATGAATCTAAAGAACAGGATTTAAATTAACATGATTCTTTATTAATTAAATTACTACAATGAAAGTTTAAAGGTAATTTTGTGTGTTGTGTATGCGTGTGTGTGTTTGTGTGCCACAATGTAACATTATTGAACCTTTTGTAACACCATTTCAGTCTCGTCATAGTTTAGTGGTGTTAACCACTTTTTTTTTTACTTTCTTACCTCTGTTTTGTACGTCCAAAATTTTGTTAACTAGGTGTATATTGACTTTAGTTGATTGTGAATTATATTGCTTATAACCAAATTCAGTTTTACATTGCGGAGTCTGAGCAACAGACCCCTTTCTTATTTTTGACTATTCGCATTGAATGGTAAGGTTTTATGTTTTCCTGAGTACCATGTAGACAATATACAGTTTTCAGTTAGCAAGTTACTGATTGAATAAATACTTGCGGTAGCGAACCTCAAGCCTTTAAAGTACATCACTTTAATCAATGCACACAGCCCGTTCAACCGCAATACATTTTGTTAAAGATGCTCCTCCCCATATTGGAATACAGTACATCAGGAAAGATTATGTAAGTATGGCTTGCGACAGCTTGTCCAACTCATAGAGGAAGTTGTTACAGCAGAGTAGAAGGCTGTTTGAATTAGTCACACTTCTCCATCGGCAGCTTCGCAGTCCTGATGTGGGCGACAGTTGAATATCTTCTCCCAATATCTGGGAAAAAATTGTTAAGAGTGTGAATGCTACATAATCCTCATTATTATAAATAATCAAACTACTTATACCTTGATACAAAAGTTTCTTATTCTATGTGGGGGTGATAAGCCCTGCACTGACGTCCCGCTTGGGGTGTATTGTGCATTTTCCGCCAGTGTCTACCTGAGCCAACCCAGCTCCTTGAAGTAACGGAGTGAGGCTCTGGGCCACTGGCATCTGGTTGGCATCACTGGCAACGCTGGCACTCCAGCGTTACATGGTATTGTATATGATGATGGTGATAAGCAGTGGTGACGGAAAGCTGTTGTGGAGATGAAGCTACCATATGCAATCTGGTAGGGCTTCTAGTTAGTTCTGTGACTTTGCACTGCCACAGCACAGCACATGCAAAAAAGATTCTTCTTTGGACTCATTATCATACACCGCAGTACACAGTACTTGGACTAATCATGTAGACATACTTGCACATTACCTAACCTTATGAAAATCAATCTACTTCCCGCTAGGATATCATTGGGGCTGACCAAGAGCTTCTTCAAAGTTGCACAATTCAATGAGGTTTATCTCAAACATGTCACGAGGCTGGCACAAGCATAGAGGACCCATATGTGGAGCCTCGTAGTTAATTCTCAAGGACAACATTCCAAACGCACCGGAGACGTCCCAGAAGGAGATGGCTCGGCGGTATCAATGACTGGAGTTGAGCTGCTGGCACAGCAAGGTATTAGAAGTCATGTTGCTCGACTTCATAGTGGAGGTGGCACCCGATGAAGATGATGTTTTGTGTTCTTTTAAATTTCTGGCATAATTAGGTATATTATACTGGCTTATCATCACATTTTTGTGATTAGTCTCCAGTGTGTATTATAATGTGTCTTTTATATGTCTTGCTTGTTTTTTATATTCACACATATCACACTAAAATGTTTTTTCCAGTATGTGTGAATTTGTGTCTTCTTAAAGAGGTTGCGTATGTTGTTTTATACCTTTTATTTTCTCCAATGTGTTAAAATGTGTGTTTTTAATTGTACTGCTCGTTTTGCTTTATACTCACATATATCACATTCATATGGGTTTTCTCCAGTGTGTTTCATAATGTGATTTTTTAAACATCCTGCTTCTTTTGTTTTATACTCACATAAATCACAATTAAATGGTTTTCCTCCAGTGTGTATTATTTTGTGTCTTTTGAAAGAACTTGCATATGATGATTCAAAATCACATAATTCACATTTATTCGGTTTTTCTCCAGTGTGTGTTAATTTGTGTTGTTTATAACTTGCATATGTTGTTTTATACTCACATATATTACATGTATATCATATTTTCCCAGTATGTTTTAATTTGTGTTCTTTTAAAGAACTTGCATATATTGTTTTAAACTCACACATATCACATTTATATGGTTTTACTCCAGTATGTTTTAATTTGTGCCTTTTTAAAGATCTTGCATATGTTGTTTTATACTCACACATATTACATTTATATGATATGTTTCCAGTATGTTTTAATTTGTGTTGTTTTAAATAACTTGCGTATATTGTTTTATACTCACATATATCACATTTATGTGGTCTTTCTCCAGTGTGTTTTAATATGTGTGTTTTTAATTGTGTTGCAGTTATTGCTTTATACTCACACATATAACATGCATGTGGCTTTTCTCCAGTGTGTGTTAAAATGTGCTTTTTTAAACATCCTGCATATGTTGTTTTATACTCACATATATTACACTGAAACGGTTTTTCTCCAGCATGCGTTAATGTGTGTGTTTTTAATTGTTTTGCCGTTATTGTTTTATACTCACACATATCACATTGATATGGCTTTTCTCCAGTGTGTGTTAAAATGTGTGTTTTTAAATGAACTGCTTCTGTTGTTTTATAATCACACATATCACACTGAAATGGTTTTTTTCCAGTGTGTCTTATTTTGTGTTTTTTTAAAGAACTTGCATATGATGTTTTAAAATCACACAATTCACATTTATTCGGTTTTTCTCCAGTGTGTGTTAATTTGTGTTGTTTTAAAGCACGTCGATACGATGTTTCAAAATCACACAATTCACATTTATATGGCTTTTCTCCAGTGTGTGTTAAAATGTGGCTTTTTAAATTTCTTGCTTGTGTTGATTTATACTCACACATAACACACTGGAATGGCTGTTCTCCAGTGTGTGTTAAAATATGAGTTTTTAAACGGTGTGGTTGTCTTGTTTTATACTCACATATATCACACTGAAATGGTTTTTCTCCAGTGTGTGTTAAAGTGTGGCTTTTTAAATTTCCTACATTTGTTGTTTTATACTCGCACATAACACACTGTTTCAATTTGCGAGTTTTTAAATTTCGTACTTGTGTTGCTTTATACTCACACATTTCAAATTTATATGGCTTTTATTCTGTGTGTGATAAAATGTGTTTTTAAATTTCTTGCTTGTTTTGTTTTATACGTAGGTACTCACACATATCACACTACTGAAATGGTTTTTCTGCAGTGTGTTTTTTAAAGTTTTTTAAGTGTTTTTTTAATCACACTCATACGGATTTTGTCTCAGCTTTCCAATATAAATGTACCTAGTTATAAAGCTAAGCTGTATGAGGCTGAATTTTTCACAGAAAGGTGTTATTTTATGAATGCTTTTTGCAAAGTTTCAAGTTACGGAAATAAACACTTATACAAGTATAGAATATACATTATGTATAGCTTAGAGTAATGAGCTACTAATGAACTATGTACGTTAATGAGGTATATTGAAATAATCTAGAATAATTGAATTGAATTGAAAATACGGAAACCATTGAGCATTTAACTAGAAAAGAAGGAAGCACGTAGCATAGAGTAAGTAACGTAATAGCACGTAGTATTTAGTAAGTTTAGCTCAATGTATTTACTTTCTCTATGGAAGGAAGGAAACTACCGCAGCAACCAGCGTTGCCAATGCCAGTTTTCCTAATTCCCCGAATATTAAGGTGAAATTCCCCAAATTCCCTAAAAAGTTAAACCCAATTCCCCACATACTAAAAAATACAAAAATATGAAATTCAAGCAGTTTATATTGATTTTTACTCTGGCTTTTGTGCCATACGTTTAAATTTACCAATTTTCTTGTTGGTGTGAATTTGCGAATACCATTAAAGATACTATAATATGTATCGTGTTTCTATGTTGTCTGTTTCTGTTTCATCGCCAGCCATAAGACGTCCACAACTGGACGAAGGCCTCCCTCTTACCACAGAGTAAATAATAGTACTACGTACAGAAAGTTCACTCCGCAAAGGAATTGAAATAAATAAGGACTCTATCTACTAGGCAATAAAGTAGCAATTCAACTCGCACAGCGCTGGATACCGCTCACTATATTCACCTAAATATACCGCTCGCTTTCTATCATGTATGCTTAGTTACGTGCGACGAGGCTAGCGCGCGGGCGGCCACTGACTTCAGCCTTGCAATGTCCTCCCAGACGTAGTGCTGGCCGAACATACTTAAACTGCGGAGTGACGTCCCCTTGCCCTTACTAGGGGGGCTCATTTCCCCTGTTTCTGTTTGCTGTTTTGATATTATTTGAGTCACTGAACTTCCTCTCTAAGGATGCGTTAGCGAATGGAAGCATGAGAAAATGCAATATCGGTAGATTTTCCCTCCAAAATCGGCAGGTTTGTACTTTTTCAAACAAAGAACCGTACTTTCTATCCTATTTTAGAATTTTCTAAAATTGGTTGGAAATCGGCCCAATTCGGTATTTTGGTAGGACGGCCCAAAATCGGTAGAAATGCCGAAAATCGGTAGGTCCGAAACCACTGGCACAAGTAGTAACCGAATAGCAACTTTTGGATTTTGGAAACAAATCTTATCCCACAGCATTTTTAAAAACTAAGCACTAGCCAGTAGAATTAGGCATCACCAGTGGTATCAAGTCACTGTTAAGCGAAATCCAGCATTGAGACTAATACTTTTTTTAACGGGAAATAGATGTAAGTTTGACCACCAACTCACCTGATGGTAAGCGACGATGGTGTGGTCGAGAAAGAAGCATATTAATCTCGAAGATATCTATTCACTTTCGTCTAAGAGATGCTTTAAGGTACAGTTCTAAGAAAACAGCAAAGCTGGTAAAAGTTCCAGATTCTTGCAATACACAACTAAATAATAGGTCTTTACCTATGAAATTGCCGTTCTTCAGTACTGGTCATTTCAAATAGAAAAAAAGTTAGGAATGTCTTTGTATTCTGAATTCATATTAATGTTGTCTTAAAAACATGACATTCTTTTTACAAACTCAGTCTTTTGTTTATTGATTAGCGTTGTATTTTCATTACATTTGAAAATTTTTCGTCATAATGGATACTTTAAAAATTCGTGTAATTATGGAATATGAGTTCCGTCGTGGCACCAACGCGACACAAACGGCACGTAACATCAAAAATGTTTACGGAGAGAACTGTACAAACGAACGCACAACCCGTTATTGGTTTTCCCGGTTCCGTTCTGGAAATTTTGACTTAAAAATGAACCTCGCGGTCGTCCGGAGACAACAACAACAATGATGAATTAACGGCGATTGTGGAAGCTGACGAAACTCAATCTACAGCTGAGCTAGCAGCAGCTTTTGATGTTAGCATCAAAACAATTTTGATCCATTTGCGATAAATAAGCAAGGTAAAAAAACTTGATAGATGGGTGCCCCACGAACTTAACGATCGCCAGCGCAACGTACGCGTCGAGACCTGCCTCTGTAGGAGCTTGTTGGTACCTATAGTAGATATAGCCCTCCTACCTCTGGCTATACTACGTCTTGCAGAGTCTCACTAGCGGCGGTAATTAATGGTGTAGAAATAATTACAATCACGGAATCATGTGAAAATGGTTTTATTTTCACCGATACAAACTAAACAATGTAAAATCAACTGACATAGTGTGTATGACATAAATAGACAATGCAAACCTTTCAATTTAATAAACAAACTTAAGAAACTCTTTTCAACACTCCTCCTTAAATTGATAACAGTCTGACATCTTTCATCTCACTCATCCATACACACACATACATCTCTATTCACACTCACTTCACCATCCATGAAGCACACCATTCAAATTTCTCTCTTGGTAAAGCCTTTGTTAGCGTAACTGCTGGCATTCGCTTGCTTTCCAAATATTTTAAATCAATCACTCCATTATGCAAACATTCTCTAATGAAATGATACTTCAGATCAATATGTTTGGTGTGATTATGATGTACTGGATTCTCAGCGATTGCGATAGCTGACTGGCTATCACAATAAATGTCAATTTTGTTATTCTTTCCTGTAACCTCAGTCATCAATCTTCTCAAAAAAATTGCTTCCTTAGCTGCTTGAGTTAGACTGACATATTCTGCTTCTGTACTAGAAAGGGCAATCACTTGCTGCTTTTTGCTCTCCCAAGATATTGCTCCTCCAGCAAACCTGAAAACGGATCCAGAATACGATTTTCTGTCATGTCCTCCACCATGATCTGCGTCAGCAAACCCTTCTATTTGCCTTCCAGATTTTCTGTAGAACAAACCACGATTCTTAGTTCCCTTCAAGTATCGTAATACCCTTTTCGCTGCCTGCCAGTGCTCCTCCTTAAAACAGTTATTAAACTGACTCAGGAAACTGATAGCATATGCAATATCACCCCTGGTGCATACGGCCAGATACATTAGTGATCCTATCAACTTTTGATACGGTATATTAGTGGGTGGTATATACCCTTCCTCTTCAGGCTTAGTCAAACGTTGACCAGGTACTAAAGGTGTGCTAACTGGTTTGCAATCCTCCATTACAAATTCTTTCAGAAGCTTCTCGATATAAGCCTCTCGATCCAGTTTTATCCCACTTGTAGTCTGTTGAACTCGCATACCAAGAACAAGCTCTGCTTTTCCTAGATCTTTCATATCGAAACTCTTCATCAACTGTTTCCTGATTTCTGTTAATTCCTTTTCATTGTTCCAGAATATTAACAAATCGTCCACATAAACAGCGATTATCGTCCAACTGTTATTGGATCTCCTCATATAAATACAAGGTTCACTCTCTAGTTTCTTAAAGTTAATTTTGTTGAGAACCTCATCCAATTTTAAGTTCCATTGTCTAGGAGCCTGCTTTAGCCCATATAATGATTTTTTAAGAAGGCACACATAGTCTTCTTTTCCTATTTCTGCATACCCTTCTGGTTGTGTCATGTACACAGTTTCGTGTAAATCACCGTTTAGAAATGCAGTCTTGACATCCATATAGTTAATTTTGAGACCATGTTCCGCTGCCAAACCAAGAAGCAGCCGTAATGACCCATGTCTCACCACTGGTGAAAATGTTTCGCTATAATCTAGACCTCGTTTTTGTCGAAATCCACGTGCGACCAGTCTAGCCTTAAATCGTCTCTTATTTCCCACCTCGTTTTTTATTCGAAGTACCCACTTTGAATCAATAACATTTTGTCCTTTCTCAGGTTTCACTAAAATCCATGTATTGTTTTTCTTCAAAGCATCTAACTCTTCTAGTATAGCTTTTCTCCACTCTTCTTTATGTTTACTATTCAATGCTTCTTGAATGTTTAACGGTTCTTCGCTTATCTCATCTCCTATTGTTGCTTCATAAAGGACGTAATCTGGAAATTCTTTCAGCTTGCGATTTCTCAGTGGATATCTTCTCTCTAGGTTTTGTGATTCTTCTTCACTCATATTTGCATCTGATTCACAATCTTCAAAGTTATCTTCTCCAACAGATTCTCGACGTATCTCTTCTCGGGAAACTTCATCAACTTGAGTTTGTTCCACTCCAGGAATCTCCTCTCTAGAAACCTCCGCTCCTTCGTTTTCTGATGATTGTTGGATATCAGTCTCTTCTGGATTTTTTTCAACGTTTTCTTCTTCGGTCAGTGAAAACATCTCCTGCAAATGCTCTTCTGTCTTCGCTTCAAGATACACCTGATTTTCAAAAAATACCACATCTCTCGCTTTAAGAATTTCATTTGTAGAAGGGTCCAAAAGTCGATATGCTTTAGCATCATCAGAAAAACCTGTGTGAATTAGCTCCCTGCTTTTTGGATCCCATTTCCTTCTCTTTTGTTTAGGGATGTGCATAAAGGCTTTGCACCCGAAAGTCTTTACATTGCTAAGATCACATTTCTTTCCAGACCATTTCTCTTCTGGTGTCTTATTTTTAACAGCAATCGTCGGCGATCTGTTTTTCAAATATACAGCGTGGTGGACAGCTTCCGCCCAAAAACGCTTAGCCAATCCAGATTCTTGTAGCATGCTTCTAGCTTTCTCACAGATTGTACGATTAGCTCGTTCCACAACGCCATTTTGTTCTGGAGTATATTCGACAGATAGTTGGTGTTGAATACCCTGATTTATCAAGTAATCATCCATCCTTTTGTTGACGAATTCTGAGCCATTATCCGTGCGCCAAATCTTCAGTTTCTTGCCACACATGTTTTCAGCCAACTCCTTGAACTGAAGAAATTTCTCAAAAACTTCACTCTTTTGTTTCAAGAAATATACAAAAGTTTTACGCGTAAAATCATCTATAAATGTCAAGACATAACGACATTTAGACACAGAAGGCTCTTCCATAGGTCCACACAGATCAGAGTGCACCAAACCTAGCACTTCATTGGCTCGCGTAACCTTATTCTTCTTATTGAAAGGTTGCTTAGTTTGCTTTCCCATCAGGCAGGGTTTACATTCAAGTTGGTCACTAGTTTTAGGAAAACTTACCCCTGTTGCCATCTTATCTCTAAGCAATGTGAGATTTCTCATACCAAGATGTCCAATCCTTCGGTGCCACAGCATCAACTGATCACTTTCTGCTGCTGATGTAAGTGCGGAACCCTGAGAACAGTACTTTATTTTATAAATCCCACTATCTACAATTCCTGCTCTTTGTCATGCCTGCTCTTTGTCATGCAGGAATTGTAGATAGTGGGATTTATAAAATAAAGTACTGTTCTCAGGGTTCCGCACTTACATCAGCAGCAGAAAGTGATCAGTTGATGCTGTGGCACCGAAGGATGGGACATCTTGGTATGAGAAATCTCACATTGCTCAGAGATAAGAAGGCAACAGGGGTAAGTACAGTACAGTAACATTTCTCCAATAGTCATTTCTTCTATTTCCTTAGTTCGTTTCTTCAGTTTGACTTTGAGATATTCAGGGCAGTCCAGTTTCAAGGCAGCTTCAATATTTGAAGAGCAGGCCTTGTAAGCTTTAATAGCGAGTAGCACAGCAGATATGTTGCTATATGCTAACGCCACTTCTAAGGAACCATTTGGAGCATACCCCAAAGCTTTATTGTAACAAACAATTGCTTCTTTATAGGCTCTTTTTTTGTAATGGTCATTTCCCTCTTGCCGGTATTTATTAGAAGCTTCAGTTGACTTTGGTTCTGCAGAGCGGGATAGTTTAGCCGGCAAGTCGCTCCTGTTGAGAGCCTTGCTGCCGGCTCTGACTACGGCAGCTAAATCTCGGGCATCTATTGCTCGCTTTACATTTTCGAGCTCGCCCATCACAGCGAGCAATGTTATCTCGAAATTGGTTACCATTTTGTCCATTGTCGTAGACATTGCTGTAATGTTAAATAAAATATTGTGGTCTCTATTTGCCACTTTTTCACAATCTATGTATGTCACAGTTAAACATGCATCTTATATCTTAACTATTATTAACAACCCCAGAAACGGGAAAAGACAAAGAGGACGTCAAATAAAAAGATGGGAAGATGATCTACCAAGGGGATGGAGAAGAATAGCTTGCGATAGAAAAGTGTGGAAGGAACTAGGGGAGGCCTATGTCGACAACCTGAGAAACAACTTGATGCTGAAATTAATATCTTACACTTATTGTTTTTTATTTATTTATTATATACTTAATTTGTTATTATAATATATTTAAGTTACTTATGGTCAGAGAATATAGGCTTTATCTATCTATCTAATATTATCAATTCAAAAGTAACTATTTCTCTGTCTATTTATTCTTCACCTTAGCAAATCTTGATGTTCGGTAATTATTAAGAAAGCTAAAACTGAAATTCTGAAAACGGTTGAGATGAAAATTTGGGTAGACGTAGGAGTAATTATATCATTATCATCAACAGCCAGAAATCTTCCTGATGGTACTTCTCTGACCATCAAATAATTAACGCAGAGTTCATGTGCGCTGACCTTTTATGTAGGTTAGAAATAACACAGAAAATATTGTAAAAACATTATATTGGAATTATTTCTACAAGCCTTGACAACAGCTTCGTTGTCAATACAATACTCTAAATTGTTTTAAATTCGAAAGCCAAAGTTGTCTTTTTAAATCTCTATCAAAAAGCCAACCTGCCTTTCACATTGACATTAAGGTTACACATTTCGTAGCAACACCTCTTTGCTCCAACACTCCTCCTTAACCTTATGTCCATTCTCGCACCTGTCATGCTTCTCAAACACGCATACCCATACCTCTCACACACCACTCAAACTTCCCTCTTGGAAGTGGTTTTGTTAAACCATCTGCTATCATGCATGCTGTCTCTTTATATTTCAGTATGACATGATCATTCCCAATTGCTTCACGCACGAAGTGATATCTCACATCAACATGTTTGGTACGTTGGTGGTGCACTGGGTTCTTCGCCATTGCGATAGCAGACTGACTGTCAGAATAGATGGTCATGGCATCATCCGATTCATAGGCCTGTCCATCAGATATCTCTGCGATAAACCTCCGCAGAAATATTGCTTCCCTAACTGCTTCTGACAGGGATACATATTCAGCCTCTGCTGTGCTGAGAGCTACAGTTCGCTGTTTGGTGCTCTGCCAAGAAACAGCTCCACCTTGAACAAGGAATACTGATCCAGAATATGAACGACGATCGCTGTCTCCAGCGTAATCGGCATCAGCGTATCCTTCAATCAATTCTTGCTGATTTCCTCTTGTGTATCTCAAACCCAAGTCTTTCGTCCGTTTGAGATACCGCAGCACTCGTTTAGCGGCAACCCAATGTTGTTCCTCAAAACATTCATTGAATTGGCTCAAATAGTTCACTACGTGAGCTATATCCGGTCTTGTACACACTGCTAGGTACATGAGTGAACCTATTAATGCTCGATAAGGAATCTTATCGTCTGCTTTCTTGCCATGTACAGGCTTGTCTAGCTTTTGTCCTGGTACTGCAGGTGTGACCACTGGTTTGCACTCTTCCATATTGTATGTTTTTAAAATTTTATCTACATACTTCTCCTGATGTAGCTTAATCCCAGTAGCATCTTGCACAATATGGATTCCCAACATCAATTCAGCCTTACCAAGGTCTTTCATGTCAAACCTGGACATCAATTCCTTCTTAACCTTAAGCATCTCTTCCTTATTATTCCAGAAAATTAAAATATCATCGACATACACAGCGATGATGATTATTTTGCCTTCCTGTGTCCGCATGTAGACGCATGGCTCATTCTCTGATCTCTTAAATTTTAAGTTTATCAGCTCCGAATGAAACTTAGCGTTCCATGCTCGTGGAGACTGCTTCAAGCCGTACAATGACTTTTGTAAAAGACATACATATTCTTCTTTGCCTTTTGCCTCAAACCTCTCCGGTTGTTTCATGTACACGACTTCATTTAAATTTCCATTTAAAAATGCCGTCTTTACGTCCATTTGATCAATTTTCAATCCCATTTTAGCCGCTAAAGCTATCAGCACTCTCAAAGAACTGTGTCTGATAACGGGTGAAAAAGTATCAAAGTAATCAACGCCTCTACGTTGACTGAAGCCTCTCGCAACGAGTCGTGCTTTATAACGAATCTTTCCCCCCGCCTCTTCTTTGATTCGAAATAACCATTTCGAATCAACGATGTTGCTCGATCTCGGTGGCTTCACTAATGTCCAAGTATTATTCTTCTTTAGAGCATCTATCTCCTCCTCAATTGCTTTTTTCCACTTCTCTTTATCACTGCTAGATAAAGCTTCACTAATCGTACGTGGAGAATCACTTTCGAGTGCTTGGTATGTTATATGATCTGGAAATTCCTTTTGTTTCCTCTCTCTTAACGGATATCTCCTCTCTATGGACGGTTCTGGTTCTGGTTGCAGTACCTCTTCGATCTCTTCATTGGGTTCTAACTGCAGATCCTCTGGTTCCTCGTCATCTCTCCCATCAAGAGATTCCCATTCATCACAACTTTCCGTTTCATTGTTGTTTGATGCTTCATTAGGATAAGAATGTGTACTTGTTTCTCTTAAAGTCTCATTATGTTCTTGAGATTCATCTTCAGTTTCCATATGAAACTCATCTTGTTGATATTCAATGTCACTCCGTGTATTTTCTCTTTCAGTGTTTGTTGATTCTACTGATAGATCTTCATGTTCAAAAATCAAAGGAGTCTCATCCCTTTTCGAATCTGAAGTTCTCTCAATTGAGTGAAATTGGTTTTCAAAGAAAACAACATCTCTTGCTTTATGAACAAGCTTGGTTTCTGGATCAAACAAACGATAAGCTTTAGAATCTTCGCAGTATCCAACATGAAGCAACTCTTTGCTCTTCGGATCCCATTTAGTGCGTTTTTGATTGGGGATGTGCATAAACGCTCTGCATCCGAAAACTCTAATAAACTTCAGATTTTGTTTCTTTCCAGTCCAAGCTTCTTCAGGAGTTTTATTCCTAACTGCTATCGTCGGTGACTTATTTTTCAGATAGACAGCAGTCTTCACAGCTTCCGCCCAAAGCTTATTGCTTAATCCAGCTTCTTGGATCATGCTCCTTGCTTTTTCAACGATTGTTCGGTTTGCTCGTTCTGCTACACCATTCTGCTCAGGTGTGTATTCGACGGTTAGCTGATGTTTCATTCCGTACTTCTTCATGAACTCTTTCATGCGAGTATTGACGTATTCTTTGCCATTATCGGACCGAATTGTGATCAATTTATTCCCAGTCTGTAGTTCCGCAAAGGTCTTAAACTCTTCAAGTTTATCAAATACTTCACTTTTACATTTTAGAAAATAAACGAAGGTTTTTCGCGTAAAGTCGTCAATAAACGTAACGAAGTATTTAAATCCGCTGAATGACTCGACATTCATTGGCCCACAGACATCTGTATGTACCAGCTCAAGTACATTGTCTGCTCTGTTAGCTTTACTGCTTTTATTAAATGGCTGTCTGGTTTGTTTTCCCTTCAGGCAAGCTACACACTCTAGTGTAATAGAACTGTTGGAAAAACTTACCCCTGTCGCCATACGATCACGTAATAGTTTTAGGTTACGTACGCCTAGGTGACCCATCCTTTTATGCCATAGCTCCATCTCACTGACAGTAGCAGTCGCCAACGCTGTGTGCTCCAAACTTTGCTTCAATTTGTACACACCATTCTCCTCTACACCTGTAAGTAAAGGTTCACCAAGTATACTGCAGTTACTACTTTTTACTATGTTAAAACCTCCTTTGAAAAACACAACATTCAGATCTTTCTTAGTTACAGCACTCACACTGAGTAGGTTTGAGGCTAAACCTGGAACAAACATCGCATCAATCGTAACATTAGGTTTTTTACTCACCACTGTTCCACTTCCTACACCTTGCAGCCTTTCTCCATTCGCACAAGCCACAGTCACGCCCCTTTCATACTGCTTCAAATTGTGTAACCATTCGCGTCTTGAAGTCATATGGTTGGAAGCTCCAGAGTCTACAATCCAAGAATCTTCTGAAGTTGAAGTCGCCAACGCCAAAGCCACAGAAGCTGCATCGGTCTTCTTGCTTCGATTCTCTGGACAGTCTCTCGCTTTGTGCGGTCCGTTACAAATAAAACATTTCAACGTCTTCTTTTGTTTTTGTGCAGCGCTCGAATTCTTCTTATTCGATAAAAGAGCTTGACTGTTTGTACTCGTAGCTGTATGTGTATCCTCCATTTGGTACAGTTTTGTTTTAACATAATCTGTAGTAATCTCAATATTTGAATTTTCAATTGCCAATCTCATAGCTTGAAAATTTTCCGTTAAACCTTGAAGTATTAGGGCAGCCAATAATTCGTCGTCGATCTCCTTTCCGAGGTCACTCAGTTTTTGTGCTGTTGTCATCAATGCTGTAATATATTCTCTTATAGTCGGGAACTGCTCCAGTTTCAGACTCACAAGCTTTGATAGCAATCTGCAACGACTATTCAGCCCTTTATCTTCATATGCTTTCTCTAAAGCACACCAAGCCTCTTTGGCTGTTCTAGCTTGACGAACATGAATTAGGCACTCTGGTTTTACCATCAAACAAATCCTAGCCCTTGCTTTTTGGTCTCGTTTCTTGCCTGTCTCATCTGCGGGCGTAGCCTGCGTGTACTCCCATAGATCATCATGTACTAAATATAATTCCATCATAAATTTCCATGAGTTGTAGTTATTGGCGCCATCAAGTTTTTCAAATGAGGCCAAACTCATACTATCGTTTTTACTTACGATTTCTCCTGAGTTATATTCTCTGCTGTTTATTTCTCGGCGCGGGTCCATGACCATTGATGGTACTTCTCTGACCATCAAATAATTAACGCAGAGTTCATGTGCGCTGACCTTTTATGTAGGTTAGAAATAACACAGAAAATATTGTAAAAACATTATATTGGAATTATTTCTACAAGCCTTGACAACAGCTTCGTTGTCAATACAATACTCTAAATTGTTTTAAATTCGAAAGCCAAAGTTGTCTTTTTAAATCTCTATCAAAAAGCCAACCTGCCTTTCACATTGACATTAAGGTTACACATTTCGTAGCAACACCTCTTTGCTCCAACACTTCCACACCTGGACTAAAACCTTCCTCTTAATAAGGAGGTTTGCCATAATCCCCTGCTTGGCAGGCAGCTTGGGGATCGCGAAATGCTCACCACCATTAACTGAGACAATGCTGCTGCCTGTCCTCTAGTGGTGGATGCAGATCAAAGCAGCTATAAAAGTAGGATGTACATAACAGGTTCAATGAGGCATAAGTATTTATACCATTTTGGCCTAGCTGGTACAAGGAAGCATGGGTTTGTACTACTAGGGCACATGCTTAAGGAAAAGGTCTCATGCCTTTACTTATTTAGTTCCTAGTCACACTATAATAAACTCGGACAATAAACGCAGTAAGAGTCAGCAAGTATTATTTTAATTTCTAAACGATGATGTTAAATTTTAATATAATACCCAGCGACGGTGATAATGGAATTCATTTTATCCCAGTATATTACTCTGCTGTATGTTTTATCACCTTTAATCTAAGATGTTTATTTCAACTCACTGTCTTTTACGATACTCAATACCTACGATAATAATAAAGTAAGTACCAAAGACTGTCTACTTACCAACGGTTAATTCAGATTATGTTCCTTATATACGAAATATCTGCATACACTGCGAGAATGTAGCGAAATTTATTGGTAGACGTCGTGTAAACTCGTCTCCTAAGAAAAATATGCAGTTAGTTTTAAAACTACCTCCAAGTTAAACTCGTTTGCGATGTTATTCAACCGAATGCTGCCGTAAGCGCCAACCAGTTTCACCAGTTTCACTTTATGAATTATGAATTAATAGGCATCCAAAATGCTTTGTTATTTTCAAACCAAAACTTAGACCAACTTCGACAAACTCAAACGAAACTCATACCCAAAGAGTTCATACCCGTTACTTACTCTATGTTCATACCATTACCATCTCATACGAAAATAACGAAAATACCGGTTGTTTGTTTTAAAATTGTTCATAGCCATGGATACTAGTCCTGCAGCCGAATACTTTTTAATCTAAATAAACTTTTGGCCATGGATACATGTCCTTAAGCCGCATTAGATAAAAATAATAATCATTACGAAAGATTTTAAACCATAAACATGTAACTTAACAGCCTTACTTAAAAACGCCGCTCCAACTTAACACTGCTTAAGATGCTCTGTCAACTTCTCTCTGACATGAAGTGTCACGTGCAAGAACAAGACAGAGAAGTTTAAGCAGTGACTAAGTTTGAACGGCGTTTTTAAGTAAGGCCATAAACTTGGGAGTTTTGGTGGGAACACGGAAAAATCATGTCGTTGCATTCTATTATTTTCTTAAACTTGTTTTTTCGCGAATTAATGATTAAAAATGGTGGGGGGGGGGGGGGGGGTTTTTTTATTGAGTGTTGAATTACTTGCACGAGTGTGGGCAAGTGTTTTCAAAACTCCGTAGAAGGTCATAGCTCACAGTAAAGTCGCCACAACTCTATACTAGGCCAAACGCAGACACTAGTCACATATCTTGAATGCCGAAAAAGTGTTTATTTTTTCTTAGTTATTGGCAACGCACGTTGTGCATTCTGCCAGTGTCAAGTTTATGAATATTCCAGATTTTATATCAAGTCGAATATGTCATGAAATCACAGTTACACAAAATTAGTCATAGTCGGTCATTTGGAGCCCCCATGAAAAAACGTATTCTCTCTTGTTAGAAAAAGTTCAAAGGAGATTCCTACGGTTTATGTATAAAAAGTTGTACGGATATTATCCCTTTCTATATCTATCAAAATACATACTGGGTGCTACGGGTTTTAATTCACTGGAACACGTCACACGCACGATCTACTACTGACCATGTACAGAATCCTCAATGGTGTGCTGGACTTAACCACACTACTGACCGAGGTAAGTACTGACAGGCAGTACCCGACTATCTAGTTCGTTTCCGTACTGGTAGCGTGCCTTTATTCTGCCCTGTGCCACCGCGCACAGTAGCGCGAGAATAGTCCCCCATCTGCCGAGCGCAGCGGCACCTCAATGCACTTGTCTCCTCACAGCCACAAGTCGACATATTTGCCGACAAATGGCCTGTGTTTATCAAGAGTTCCTTGAAGTACAGCGAGGAAAACGGAACATTTTGAAAATGTATAATGTTGTCGTTGTTGCTACATTTTCTTTGTTTTGTTTATTTTTTTAAAGTTTTTTTTTTTTTAGAAGTGAATTGTATATTACCTTACATAATTATAGTAACTTTTCCCTAAAAAAGGGAGAAATCCCTAAAAATGGAAACACTGCTTCAAATCACCACGTTACATCTAAAAAAGAATTTTTTTTCTTTGTTTTTGGCATCGCTTTTTTTGCATTCTGCCAGTCAGTTTATGAATTTGTAAGTTTTTATAGTAATCATCAAGTCAAATATGTCATGAAATCACAGTTAGTCACACGAAATTAGTCACAGTTTAACTCGTTGGGATTTTTCTTCCCATCGAGACTTGTTGGGAAAACCTTTTGGAAAAAAAGTTTCATCAGTAACAGGGACTCGATGGGAAGGATGAAATCCCATCGAGTCAGATCTCTAAAAAGCTTCTAGTAAAGTTGCCATGGCTTTACTAGGGTATGATTAGACTTGACCGTGACTTACTGTGTGTGACTTGGACTGTGGCTAAGACTCATTTAAATAGAGTAAGACGGATTGATGAAGAAATATGTTTTTGCCTCAAGGATTAGTCCACAATCCAATCAAACCATCCATGAACATGAACAACCATGATTCATCCTTGACCCATCGATCCATACCTAAAGGATTTTTAATAGATCCATGGCCATGAACAATTTTATAACAACAAACAATCAGGAGATCAAATAAACATTATGTTTTATTTGTTGTTTTAAATTATTCGGTTTGGTATAAACTTTGTAGGTTCTGATTTTCTGATCATTTCACCCAAAGCAGTTTTGAGGTGTATTAGTAAACAGTATTGCGTCCAAGGTAAAGAAAACATCTAATTAATGTTGGACGAAATTAACAATATCGGTGAAGTGGCAGCTCAGTAGGAGACGGGCCGCTTCGCATTCCTGAGTTGGCCGGTTTACATCCCGACGCCTCGTACCAATGGGTTCTTTGGAATTTATGTACGAATTCAAATACCAGTGGATGACCACTGGCTTTTCGGTGAAGGAAAACATAGTGAAGAAACCGGCCTTATGTCTAGAGAAGAAACTCAGTGGCGTTTTTAATCTACATATCCGCACTTAGCCTTATCCAGTTTGCTGGATAAGCCGTAGCCGTAGCCTAGGCCGTAGCCTTATCACCCTGAGGTATGATATTGGGTAAAACTTAAAGCAAACGCTCCTAAAACGTAAGCAAATCTAAGCCGAATCGAAGGTAGAAATGCAGGGGTCACGTTCGATGGGTCCAGAACACAAAGCAGAGACGTTGGAAAGCGCAAAAAACAATACCAATAATATTCCACGCTCGTGAGCGAAAACAAACTAAAACGTAGTAGTGTTGCATTTCCCTATGAAACAAACTGCAAACTGCAATGAGTGACGAGTTTTTTGCAGAGAAATTTACTAGGTTTTTTGTTTTTAAACGAAATGAATTGTTTTACAATCAATGTCACATTGACAAGTTTGACATAAACAATTATAAACGACTTCACGCCATCTATTATAGTTTTTGGAACTAACACTTTTTTTTAAATAGAAAACGCCTCATTCGACAACAAACCCAAACTAGGGAAAACCCTAAATTGAAAGTGGAAACACTGATTAGTTTATTCGTCGTGGATATCAGTGGATATTACGTAGTATTTACTTACTCTATGTCAGTGGATATTTTAAAACAGAAGAAAATAAATGTGTATAACGCTCAGATACAAGTACTTTGAAACGACAAAAATTAACACACACTGGAGAAAAACCATTTAGATGTGATATGTGTGAGTATAAAACAAAACAAGCAGGATATTTAAAAACACACATTTTAACACACACTAGAGAAAAACAATATGAGTGTGATATATGTGCATATAAAACAACACACAGGAAATTTTAAAAGACACATTTTAACACACACTGGAGAAAAACCATTTAGATGTTTTATGTGTGAGTATGCAACAACACAAGCAGGAAGCTTAAGAAAACACATTTTAACACACACTGGAGAAAAACCATATAAATGTGAAATGTGTGAGTATGAAACAACACGAGCAGGACTTTTAAAAACACACGTTTTAACACACACTGGAGAAAAACCAATTAGATGTAATATGTGTGAGTATAAAACAACAGGAGCAGGAAATTTAAAAAGACACATTTTTACACACACTGGAGAAAAACCATATGAGTGTGATTTGTGTGAGTATAAAACAACACATACAGGAAATTTAAAAACGCACATTTTAACACACACTGGAGAAAGACCATATGAGTGTGATTTGTGTGAGTATAAAGCAACACAAGCAAGAAATTTAAAAACACACATTTTAACACACACTGGAGTAAAACCATTTAGATGTAATATTTGTGAGTATAAAACAACACAAGCAAGAAGCTTAAGAAAACATATTTTAACACACACTGGAGAAAAACCATATAAATGTGAAATGTGTGTGTATGAAACAACAGAAGCAGGACATTTAAAAAGACATATTTTAACACACACTGGAGAAAAGCCATATAAATGTGAAATGTGTGACTATAAAACAACACAATCAGGAAATTTAAAAACACACATTTTAACACACACTGGAGAAAAACCATTTAGATGTAATATTTGTGAGTATAAAACAACACAATCAGGAAATTTAAAAACACACATTTTAACACACACTGGAGAAAAACCATATGAGTGTGAAATGTGTGAGTATAAAACAACACAAGCAGGACATTTAAAAACACACACTGCAAAAAAAACATTTCAGTGTGATATGTGTAAGTATAAAACAACACAAGCAGGAAGCTTAAAAAGACATATTCTAACACACACTGGAGAAAAACCATTTAGATGTGATATGTGTGACTATAAAACAACACAATCAGGAAATTTAAAAACACACATTTTAACACACACTGGAGAAAAACCATTTAGATGTAATATTTGTGAGTATAAAACAACACAATCAGGAAATTTAAAAACACACATTTTAACCCACACTGGAGAAAAACCATATAAATGTGAAATGTGTGAGTATGAAACAACACGAGCAGGACATTTAAAAACACACATTTTAACCCACACTGGAGAAAAACCATATAAATGTGAAATGTGTGAGTATGAAACAACACGAGCAGGACATTTAAAAACACACATTTTAACCCACACTGGAGAAAAACCATATAAATGTGAAATGTGTGAGTATGAAACAACACGAGCAGGACATTTAAAAACACACATTTTAACCCACACTGGAGAAAAACCATATAAATGTGAAATATGTGAGTATGAAACAACACAAGCAGGAAGCTTAAAAACACACATTTTAACCCACACTGGAGAAAAACCATATAAATGTGAAATGTGTGAGTATAAAACAACACGAGCAGGACATTTAAAAACACACATTTTAACCCACACTGGAGAAAAACCATATAAATGTGAAATGTGTGAGTATGAAACAACACGAGCAGGACATTTAAAAACACACATTTTAACACACACTGGAGAAAAACCATACGAGTGTGAAATGTGTGAGTATAAAACTAAACGTGCAGGACATTTAAAAACACACATTTTAACACACACTGCAGAAAAACTATATGAGTGTGATTTGTGTGAGTATAAAACAGCACAAACAGGAAATTTAAAAAGGCACGTTTTAACACACACTGGAGAAAAACCAAATGAGTATGATTTGTGAAGATAATACATCACAGTCAGAAAACCTAAAATCACATATCTTAACACACACAGGAGAAAACCCATATAAATGTGAAATGTGTGATTTTGAAACAGCACATGCAATATATTTAAAGCAACACAAATTAACTTACAATGGAGAAAACCCACAAGAGTGTATGAATATAAAATAAAGATGTCAATACGAGTACTTGCTACTCGGATAACGAGGGTTACGTACCACCACAAGTACAGAGGAAATCCGCGCCAGTATCTAACGAATATTCTATGAAAGCTACCTATTACGATTTACGAGATATACGTCGTTATAGAGAAAATTTGCGCACGCTACTCTTTTATCGCAACCGTTTTGTTCGTCCTTGTGGTGGCAAGCACTGCGTCCATAAAAATTGTACTCCCTAACGTAGCGTAACGGCTGTAACGTGCTTTCACTTATCTGAGGACTGGCATCAATAAGTAACCCTAGCACATTTCATAGTAACTCCAGAAAAGGACGAAGTACGTACCTAACGATAGAAAAAAGGTAAAAACTGTAACATCTTGTCCAACGTAAATTGTAACTCTTTTTTAGGGTTCCTTACTCAAAGGATGTTCAACTATACCCTATGACTAAGCAATCCGTCTCTGTTTCTCTATAAATATGTTAGTTTGTCTGTTTTGATTTCAGTTTTTGGGAACTAAACAATGATATCTACACTAATATTATAAAGAGGAAAACGTTATAAATTTGTTTGTTCGGGGTAATCTCCGAAACTACCGAACCGATTCTAAAAAATATTTCACTAATAGAAAGCTACATTATCCCCGAGTGCTATAAGCTCTATATTTTATTCATATACATAGAAGTCCACAGCACAAAATAATAGTTTTAGCAAGACAAGATGGAAAAGAAATGGCGTAATGGCTGCTTTAGCGGCTTACGCTGGCTAAACGGTTAGATAAATGTTGATGTATTGTCTTTGATAAATAATATGTCTAGATAGGGTCTCGTACTGTTTATGAACGAAAACTGAGAGGCCAATATTATTTTACTAATGTGCGTGGCATCCATGTCTTACACTCGCGTTGCACCATTGTCGTTGTTATAGTGTGCGTGCATAAGAGGCTAACAGTTAACCGCTATTTTTTTCGACTCGTTTAGGATCTATCAGTCTATCTAGACATATAATTTATCAAAGTGTAATGTTATAGAAAAATGTAAACCTAAAGTAAGTCTACACAAAATTCCGCGACACCATTTATTTACATTTAAATATTTTTTCCATGACCACGATTTTCTTTCATATTTGTACCCTTTATAAAGCTCCATATTGATTTACCTTATACAATGTTGTATATTACAAGTTTCAAGGACTAACTGGAAGGTTAAAAGATGTAAAGGATGCTGGAGAAGAACCAGAATATCGCCAAAAAAAACCCAACATAAAAGGGCGCTTCTGGCTAGTGGTGGTGATAGACCACTTTCTCCATTACAAGATGAACAAAAAACAAAATAACAAAATAAAATAACAATGAGACTGCTGAAGGAAGAATAAGCTTTAAAATTTCAGTATCAGAGGCAAGAATTGCGCCATCAAGAGCTCATGCACAAATTAGAAATAGAAAATATTAATGATTGTAAAGAGAAAAAAGAATGGGATTTGAAATTATATTTAAAAATTACATACTTTTATTTAAGTAGGTACCTACAATTAATCACTTAACTAAAAATGGTTTTCTATAAAGTTCCTTCTTGCTATGTTTATTCCTCTTAGTGTTTCTGGTGGGTTTTATAGCGTTGCCCTCTGCTGACGTACATAGGTAGGTAGGGAATGATTTGTGCACTCTCATTCATGTCAATGGCTTAAGTACTGCTACCTACAGCCATACTTAATTTCGTATACATCCCCAATACGTATATAAGTATTCTATCAGCTATCTAGTTTCCATATTACAAGCTTTGCTTAGTTTGGGGCTAGATGGCGCTGTGTGAAAAAATGTCCACCAATATTTATTTATATTTAATGATATTTTAGGAGGGAGATATGAGATATCGCGTACTGAAATGGCCCCTTGAAGACGGCCTTTAGGACTGTCTCCTAACTGTCTCGCGCTCACTCAGCGAGAGACAGTCCAACGTACGCGCGTCTCTGCGAGACGAATGTAATTTCCTAAAAATGCCAGGATGCGCGTATAGAAGCTTTGGAAATCATTATGGTACAGGCAATAAAGCCCAAGGAATTACATACCACCTGTAAGTAGGCATAAATATGTAATTTTTCCAAAGTATTTCAAAATTCTAATACGATTTCTACTGCAGAAAATCACGTGCTTTATGAGATAGAAAAGGATAGCTAAACGTTTACAATAACGCGTAGGACAAGGATAGCGAGCGCGGACATGAATCGTGAGTTCGTGACGTATTACATGTCAGAGATGAATTAGATCAGATATGAAATTTCATTTGCGACTTCATCATCATCAGCCCGGAGACGTCCACTGCTGAACGAAGGCCTCCCCATTAGACCGCCACACTGTACGACAACCTGCCATTTGCATCCACCGGTTGCCCGCGACTTATTTATACAATGTCGTCGGTCCACCTAGTGGGAGGCCTTCCTACGCTGCGTCTTCCGGTTCGCGGTCGCCACTCAAGAACCTTTCTTCCCCCATCGGTTGTCAGTTCTTCGAGCGAGATAGTACGCCTTACGCATTTGCGACTAAGTACCTACTTTTCTAATATTTAATTTAATATATATACCTATATTTTCTTTTTATTTCGTTAGTTGACAGGTATTCTTTGCAAACAATTTATACAAGATTGTTCAATTTAAATGTACAAAAACATTAAATGACGTATGATGGCAAAGATAATATGTTGTATGGTAGGTAAACACGTGTTTTATTTTTATTAAGTTTTCTTCCGTATTATTTTATAATCAATAAGTTTACACATTAAATTAATAAACAATTTTAATTCATTACATTTTTCACTACACTTTCTATAACCATTGAATCAACGAACTATTACCTGATCAATTTGGAAATTCGACCATTAGTATTATTAGGGCTCATTTAGTGACGGAAATAACAGCACAAAGATATTTTTAATAATGCTTGATACGAAATATTATCTTCGTTGTCCAGTCGCTTCGATAAAATACTAATATTTGTTCCAACATCGTTGCGCGCTATCCCTTTTGCTCGCATGAATGTGCTATCTTTCTTACTCCGGCGCAACTTGTAAACATAATCTAACTATACAAGTACATATATCAACTGACGGCACGAGAGTCATTTTCAAACGTTGTTTTATTACGCTATGTCGCATCTTTCGTAATCTTTGTACATCTCTCTTAGAAGGCATCTAAATCTTTGTTTCCAAAGACCAAAACACCTTCAGACGTGAAGTTGCACGTGCTAGAAAAGGACGAGAGAAGTTTAAGCAGTGACTAAGAGAATCGAGATTATTTTAGGTAAGGCCGTAAGTGTACAACATGATCGGCCTTACCTAAAATAATGAAAAATGTTTGAAAATGACTCTCGTGCCGTCAGTTGATATATGTACTTGTATAGTTAGATTATGTTTACAAGTTGCGCCGGAGTAAGAAAGATAGCACATTCATGCGAGCAAAAGGGATAGCGCGCAACGATTAGTATTTTATCGAAGCGACTGGACAACGAAGATAATATTTCGTAACCTTCTCTAACTTCTCTGTCCTTTTCTAGCACGTGCAACTTCACGTCAGAGAGAAGATGGCAGAGCATCTTAAGCAGTGACTAACGGTTGAAAAGTTTTTTTAAGTAAGGCCGATAGAGGTAGGAACTACCTCTATGGTTGTACATTATAGACACCCGAATAAATACTTTACTATCTCTTTGTTATTACGTTTATCAAAACAAAAGTTCTGGTAAAAATTCGCTGCAAAAATTGATTTTATAGTTTATACAAACTCAGTCTTTAAAGTGGTTAAAACGTGGTGATTAGAAGTGGCGACAAATTAAGGAAGTTTATTCGTCTAAGGGTCATGAGTATGATTTTAAAACAGAAGGAAATAAATCGAGACACGATAGCATACTGGAGAAAATCCTTAAGTACATAAACAACATGTGTGATTAAAAATCAATACGAAAAGTAAAACCACATAATTATGTGTGATTCACTGTAGAAAAACCATTTCAGTGATATAAGCGAGTTAAGCAACATGAACAGAAACATTTATATAATTAATAAATAAACTGGAGAAAAACCATATGATATGAGTGTAAAATGTTTGAGATTAAAACATCACATGCAAGTACTTTGAAACGACACAAATTAACACACACTGGAGAAAAACATTATGAGTGTGATTTGTGTGAGTATAAAACAACACGAGCAGGAAGTTTAAAAAGACACATTTTAACACACTGGAGAAAAGCCATATAAATGTGAAATGTGTAAGTATAAAACAACACAAGAATGAAATTTAAAAAGACACGTTTTAACACACACCGGAGAAAAACCATTTAGATGTGATATGTGTGAGTATAAAACAACAGGAGCAGGAAATTTAAAAAGATACATTTTTACACACACTGGAGAAAAACCATTTAGATGTGATATGTGTGAGTATAAAACAACAGGAGCAGGAAATTTAAAAAGACACATTTTTACACACACTGGAGAAAAACCATTTAGATGTGATATGTGTGAGTATAAAACAACAGGAGCAGGAAATTTAAAAAGACACATTTTTACACACACTGGAGAAAAACCATTTAGATGTGATATGTGTGAGTATAAAACAACAGGAGCAGGAAATTTAAAAAGACACATTTTTACACACACTGGAGAAAAACCATTTAGATGTGATATGTGTGAGTATAAAACAACAGGAGCAGGAAATTTAAAAAGACACATTTTTACACACACTGGAGAAAAACCATATGAGTGTGATTTGTGTGAGTATAAAGCAACACAAAATGGAAATTTAAAAACACACATTTTAAAACACACTGGAGAAAAACAATATGAGTGTGATTTGTGTGAGTATAAAACATTACAGTCAGGAAACTTAAATCACACATTTTAACACACACTGGAGAAAGACCATATAAATGTGAAATGTGTGAAATGTTTGAAACAGCCTATGCAATATATTTAAAGCAACACAAATTAACCCACTCTCGGGAAAAACCTTATAAATGTGACATGTGTGAGTATAAAACAACACAAGCAGGAAGTTTAAAAATACACATTGTAGCACACACTGCAGAAAACCATTTCAGTGTGACATGTGTGAGTATTAAGCTTTACATTGCAGGAAGTGTAAAAATACATAATTATGGAGAAAATACATACTTACAAATAATTAAGACTTGATTTTAAAACATCACATGCACAAACTTTAAAATTTATTGTCCCTGGTGAAAAACCATATAAATATGATTTATGTGTAGGTAAGTATAAAGATGTTAAGTAATTATTTAAAAAAAAGTGCAAGAATGACATTTTAGATAACGGCTGATAAACAGAATAGAAACAATATTCACCAAACAAATAAACGACTACATTCCTGTTGTGCTTGAAAAATTGCGTAATTCTGGCTCTTGTATCAGTTTTTTCGAAAAATCTACCTTAGGGTAGCGATTTTCGGGCAAATTGTACCAAATTTGGTTTGCTTTATAAAAGTTACCAGAAAAACGCATACCAAAGTTAGTTTTTTTTCAAAAACTAAAAGTTTGTGGAGCATCACAGGAGTAGCACATGGTTTGCAGGGTTGCAAACTTAGGTATAAACTAACTCCTAGGCGTCCTATCAAAAATATTAACAATCTATGAAAAAAACAATAGGCGTGTGGCCTAATGTTTAATTTATGACAAATAACAGGCTTAGTGATGAATATAACTAAATACATTACACATACTGAAAAAATAAATTGTATTAGCTGATAAATCTCTGAGATATGAGCGTTTAAAGTTTTAGGTGGGGATAGAGAAGGGATGCTCTATCCCTTTCTCGCAAAGCACGTGTTAGTATAGCATTTGTATGCCGCGCCTGAGGCTTGACGTCATAGCTCAGTATAGCGCGCTCTCTGTCTAGCTTGAAATTAAAATACTTCGAACTTATTTATTTTTGAATTATTTTAAATTTTGTTTTCGTTGATAGGCTCTATTGATGATCAGCTTTTTTATGAGGTAATAAAAAATTTGTAGTCATCATGCCTATAAGATAAATAAATATATATTTGTGGACATTTTTCACACAGTGCCACATTGTGCATCTAGTCCCATACTAAGCAAAAGTCACAGAGCTAAAATGTATAAACTATACAAGGCAAAAGCTTGTATTATGGAAACCAGATAGCTGATAAGATACATGCACGTTTGCAATTTTTTGTGTCGATTTTGACTGGTTTAATAAGGATTTGTGTTTTACATGAATAACTATTAAAAACGATGTTTCAACTTTTGTGTTTATATTTAATTGGAATAAAACTTACAAATACCTACCTAATTTGTTTTAATCACAATATTTCCAGTTCATCATTGTCATCATCAGCCCGGAGACGTCCACTGCTGTACAAAAGCTCCACACTGTACAACAACCGGTGCTTGCAAATAGTAGTTTGAGCGATTCCCAAGCCGCCTGCCCAAGCGTGGGGATTACGGCAACCCCTCCCTATTAAGGGGCCTCCCCCTTCGTCCAGCAGTGGACGTCTTCTGACTGTTGATGATGATGATGAATACGAAACTGCTCTGCTTTATAAAATGGCTTACCCATAAGAATTGAGCTAATATATAAAGAGTCACAATCACTAAGTGAAAACAGTAAAAAACCGTCCAAGTGTCGTTGTACTTTCCTATACGTGAATTATATAGTTCACAAAATTGTTCTAATTTAGACGTTATGTCGTTTGTATAGTGTTCAATGTATGCTTGAACGCTTGTGTCTTATCGTAGTTCAAGTCGTTCAAAAAGTCGACGCACTGCATAGCGTGCGCAGGTTTTGGCGCGGTTTTTTTCTGCATGTTTGTGACTCTATCGATATTTGCTCAATGCCCATAAGTAATACGACGCATTCTGCGATACGGCTCCGGCACTATACAATATTACATCCTTGAAAATGCCAAGTTTTCGGTATCATAGTAGGTACCTGAGCTGAGGTGTAGAAGACATCACATGTCATGTTAAATCTCTTCACGAGACTTTAAACAAAAATTGCTCAATTTCAAGTTAACTCTTCACACCTCCTCTAACATAAGTTTGAACGGCCATAGGATACTCGCAAGACATCCTAAATGCACATTTTCGCTCAGAGTGAGAACTCCTTCTTTCTACGAGCATCTAACTATATAAATAAACTGGAAGACTATCCCGAATTTGACTTATTTAATTTGTCAGCGAACTAGATAAAACCTAAAACTGCAGCGTATGAATACCGGTGTAGTTCAATAAAAATGGTTATTTTATTTTCTCAAATTCGGCTTAGTATACCGACACGTCAAATTAGCGACATACAGAAAGGTTCTCGCGCTGCGCTGCTGGTTTGGCATGGCTTAGTATACCAACGGCTTTACTTAATAACGCCGCACCGTGGCCTCCCGATCACGCTGGCCTCGTCACACGTAACTATGCATACGTGATAGAAAGAGAGCGGTATATCTAGGTGAATATAGCGAGCGGTATCCAGCGCTGTGCGAGTTGAATTGCTACTTTATTGCCTAGTTGATAGAGTCCTTATTTATTTCAATTCCTTTGCGGAGTGAACTTTCTGTATATAGTACTATTATTTATTCTGTGGTGATGTGACGTGTTCAATAGGCATGACGACTACAATTTTTTTATTACCTCATAAAAAATCTGATCATCAATAGAGCCTATCAACGAAAACAACCATGTATCAGATGTGGGAAATGACGTAAATCATGTTGGTGTTCTTAGTAAATAAATAAACAAAATTTAAAATAATTCAAAAATAAATAAGTTCTAAGCATTTTAATTTCAAGCTAGACAGAGAGCGCGCTATACTGAGCTATGACGTCAAACCTCGGGCGCGGCATACAAATGCTATACTAACACGTGCTTTGCGAGAAAGGGATAGAGCATCCCCACTCTATCCCCACCTAAAACTTTAAACGCTCATATCTCAGAGATTTATCAGCCAATACAATTTATTTTTTGAGTATGTGTGATGTATTTAGTTATATTCATCACTAAGCCTGTTATTTGTCATAAATTAAACATTAGGCGACACGCCTATTGTTCATGTTGATGTCGATATTATAATAGATAATTTATTAGTAAGGGGTAAAACAAGGGTGACGTCATTTTAATCTACACCTAATAGCGCTTAAAAAGGTATGGAATAAAATAACAGTTAGTACAAGTAGCTCACCTTGGAATGTCATCTAAACGAATGGAGACTCTCATTCTGTGGCAATAAAGTTCTTTTGAGGTTTGTCAGGCTATCGACGATATATATGAGTTGCTGATTTCTAAAACAAATGTTACCTTCTTCTTTTTTAATTTGAAAAATACCTTGTTTCTAAGAGTACAAGGTTCAAATTACGTTGGAAGAAAGTTTTAAGAAATGTTAGAATTGCTACCAAGTTAAATAAAAAGCACGCTTATTGAATATCTTAGATTGAGCCTACAACCGATCTACCTAATAAGATCCATTTTACGAGCAAGTGTGATGAAAAAATATTATTCCAAGTCATAAGTTATCTCTATTAGCTCTATTAAAATTGCTGTTCGTTTGTCTCGCTAAAACTGGAGAACGGCTGGGCCGATATGGCTAATTTTCATCTTAAAATATTAGTGGAAGTTCGGGGAAGGTTTAAACGGTGAGTAAACGGCTGGACCGATTTCTATGAAATATTGTGTTTGCGGAGCGGGTCATAGTAGCGAGGCCGAAGGCCGAGCTCTACTCGTAAGAAGTAGCGGGTATCAGCTAGTATAAAATAAATAAATGTATAGAAGATTTTTTACCGGGACGGATTAAGGTGTTTAATTTAAAGTAAGTAGGTAGGTAGTCGGGTAATTATTTATTTCACTGATTATTAAATAATCGCTGAAATCATAAGGAAATAAAATGCCAAATGTATTGCTTATAAAATTTATTAAACAGTAAAAAGGCACAGCGACATGGACTTATAATACTGACACCATGCAACATACCCTTGTGATGAATAAAAACAATCTAGTCAATTTAATAAATAGAGTTATGTTCTAACTTAGTATACTAACTATAGTTAGGGTAAACCCTAAGTATGAGTCTTGATAGTTAACATTTACAAAATTTCGTTTAGACAAGACGATCGAGCTCCATACAGTTTTTGTTAAGCGACCCTAGCAGTAACTGCTGCAAAAACAATGTATGGTTGTATTGAGTCTATCTACCGACGCGTCTTTAAACGTAGATAAAGACGGAACAAAAAACAAAGTGTTTTGTCGCAAATAAAATTTAACTTTATCACGTTCCCGTTGTAGGTCTCGACGCATGCAACTGAGGCGCCCGCGCAGCCCGCAGGTGCCGCGTGACGTCAACGAGCCAAGCGCTACAGTACAAAATCGATACTCTGTCTCATACAAATAAAGTATTAATGTGCATGCACTGAAAATGCGTTTTTTACGAGAGTGAATCTGACCTTGTCTCACGTAACGTATCACAACTCATACTAAAGGTACTTCATAAGCAGATGGTAATAACTGGCAAAAATAAACGGAATGTACTTAACTTTTCAATGTCTAGATATTTTCATACATGTTTATGAACAGAATACATGGTAGTTAGTATATGTATACAAATAATGTAATAGTACAACAATATTTTAAAATATCTCAGTGAGTTCAAAAGTTGGATTTCTTTATAATAAGTATCATCAAAATACCTAAATAATTATTATGTAAGTTATAACCTTATTTTCACTTATATTTGATCTAAAAGCGAAACTATTAGCATTGCAAGCACTAATTTTGTATCAATCAATAAAAAAGACAATTTTTCATCGAGATAAATCACAACGAGTCATAAAAAAGTTTCATCGAGTAACATTATTCCTTTTTTATTATGAAAACTGACGTGGTTTTGACATATTTTTGTTTTATTTATTCGGGAATACTCACGTTTAATTAAATCGGATACTCCGACTATAGTTTCGATCACATCCGGTGACCTTTTTCAAAGAGTGAAAACAGAGCCCGACGCGCGTGCAGCTGCGTCCTGCTTAGCACTGAGTATCTGATTTAATTAAACGTGAGTATTCCCGTATAAATAAAACAAAAACATTATTACTTGATGGGAGAAAAATCCCTACGAGTCATACTGTGATTGGTTTTGGTGCGACTCGTTGGGAACCCACCCAACGACATGTCGAACAAGTCATGTAAACAATTTGAATGTCCAACATGATTTTTTTTCGGTGAATCTCTAATGAACCAATCGATAAATACCTTCCTGCTGCTTTATGGCAGATGGTGACCGACCCAGGACTGCCAAGATGGAGGAAGAATTATTTTTAATGACAATATATTTTTTACAACACAGACTGCAGTTCAATGGGGATCCACACTGCGATTTTTTCCCGCTAGGTAGCATTTAGTCGATGCGGCCATATTCAACTGTCAATCTTATGCATTTTGTTATTTTTTCTACAATTTAATGGTTTTACTCTTATTAGACTCGGATTACCAGGGAGAACCCGCGTGTACTGGTTTGTACAGCAACCCTTTGTCTCGCTAATTAAAGCTCTGTCCAACATAAAATGTAAACAACTATCTAACCTACAAATCTATTTTCAGGCCGTCAACAGCTGCATAGATTCTTAAAACAAGGCACAGTACCCAGTATTTTTCCTTGGACTAGATTATCGACAACGCCCTCCCGCCAGCCCGCCAGAGCGCCCGCCAGCGGCGAAAAGTTTTGCCTGTGTTGCTGTCATTTGATTTAGATCGTAAATCGCCAATGTACCGGATACAGTGAGTTTAATCGCCTTCAAATTGAATTGCAATCTACTTCTTAAAAAACTATTTTCAGTAAAAATGTTTCTGGCGCCATCTCTTGGCAACTTTGGGCTGAATAACAATACCTAAATATGTTGCCGTAATTAATTTAAGTAAATAATAAAACAAATATTTACAAGTGGTAGTGCCCGCTATTTACGGTATCCTGCGTGCTGTTTTATGTTTACATTTTCCGATTGCATAAAAACGATTTTTATTAGATTTTCTCTAGTTCTAAAATATTAAGAGCTGGGCAAGCGCTAAATGGTAAACACCGGACATAACAGTATATTTTGATATTGGCACTGATCTTGCATTGATTCTTATACAGGCTGTTTCAAAACAGGGATATAATACTTAAGATATACATAATTATCGAACTATGAATATATAAAAGAAAAAACAAGAAACTTTTTTGTCAAGACGTTTTTCTTAATTGTTTTCTTTTCATGATATTAATTGTTATTTTTAATATATGACTACTTTATTGATTAATAAAGTACTACATTTTTGGCCTAATATAAATATTATGAATTTAACTTATTTTTGAAGTTAATTATACTTAGTATTAAACTTTCATCACATACTATATTTTCAGATAAAAGTCACATAAATATGGTTTTAAGTAACTAATAAGTCTTATAAGAACTTTCAATATCAATCAATATTTCAATAATATTATTTTGTTTTGAGACACTCTGTATAAGATTTGTTTAACTATCAACAGTTTACATTATGGCAAAAATTATAAAATAGTAAATTGTAAAATGGAATGACCAGAAATGCAAAAAAATATTGGTCCACATAGCACAGAATATTTTTATTTTTCCAAATTTTGTGACTAAATCCTAAAAAGTATAAAAGCTATACAACAAGTTATCTTATAATGAAAAACTTATGAACAGTCTATTATTACATAGTGTAGATATTTTATATGAAAATATATACTTATTTTTTATTTTGCTTAAAAGTAGGCTTCAAACATTTTATTTATACTAGCCGACGGTTGTGAAATCATAACCTATACATAATTCTAAGTTCAATATAAATATAGTATGTTTACAGGTATACCTAATAATGTATATTTCCGTATAGTACAATACATATTTATAAAAATATATGTATTTATCATTATTTAAATAACTAGTGGCAATGTGTAAAAGTAGTTATCGCAATTGATATAAGAGGCATGCAATTTTTTTAGGTAAAATAAATTTGCCAAAAGTTAGTCCTATATTTTCGTACACAGTCGATATAATTAAATTACTAATACAATTTATTAAGTGTGTTATAAGTGACGCTAGTTGGAAGATTCTTACACAACCTACACAAGTTTCTTACGTCTTCCCAAATGCCTTCTAGAGTTTGTTAAAATATAATCATATTGACTCTAGTTATAAGTTTGTTACGCAGAGAGTGACGCTAGTTGTAAGTTTGTTACACAGAGAGTGACGCTAGTTGTAAGTTTATTACACAGAGAGTGACGCTAGTTGTAAGTTTGTTACACAGAGAGTGACGCTAGTTGTAAGTTTGTTAGACATAGAGTAACACTACTTTTAAGTTTGTTTCACAGATGTTAACGTGATGTGGAAGATTCTTACACAATCTACTTTCGTACGTCATCTACCCAGCAGATTACGAAAGTTTGGTAAACAGATATCATATTGACACTAATCATACGTTTGTTACACAGAAAATGACGCTAGTTATGAGTTTGTCAATTAGATATTGAAGCCTACAACTAGATTTTTAGAGCTAGCTTTTGTGTTTGTTACTCAAATATTGACGCTAGCCGTAAGTTTGTTAAACAAATATTGACGCTAGTTATAAGTGTGTTACTCAGATATTGACGCTATTTATAAGTTTATTAGAAAACTACGCTTTTTGTAAGTTTGTTACTTAGATATTGACGGTAGTTAAAAGAATGTTACTCAGATATTGACGCTAGTTGTAAGTCTGTTACCAAGTTAATCATCTAGTACTGTTGGTGTTGGTCGTAGTGCGCGACGTAGTTGGCAGGCAGCATGCCGGCGCGGCCGGTGCGGATCACCTGGCCCGTCATCCAACCGGAGTCGATCGAAGTCACGTTGGAGATGAGGTCGCCTTCGCGGAATGACACCTGTAATAATCAAATGACAATTTAGTACTAATAATTTGACTGCCTTGTAGCTCAGTTGGTAGCATGTCTGCCTTCAGATCTGTAGCCGTGAGGATCGAACCCACGCCTGGTTCGATCCTCGCCCGGGCCCAAAAATTGTGACGAACATAGATGTTTGTTCTGTGTCTGGGTGTAGTATGTATTATAAGTAGAGTATGTATTTACAAAAAAATAAAATAAGTATTCTATCAGCTATCTGGCTTCCATAGTGCAAGTTTTACTAAGTTTTTAAAGCTTAAACAGGAAGAAAAATTATGACCTCCGGCAGGACTCGAACCTGCATACGAGCAGTCTCTGCCTTAGATGTCAAATTTTCCCAAACTGTTATAAGCTACCAACTAAAGCGTTGGTGGCGCCATCTGTAATTTTTTGTAACATGCAGGCATTTTGTTTGTCTTATGCAGGTTCGAGTCCTGCCGGAGGTCATAATTTTTCTTCCTGTTTAAGCTTTAAAAACATAGAAATACCATAAGTGTGGAATCACTTCACACAAAAATATTCAAAAAGTTTTACTCAGTTTCGGGATAGATGGCGCTATGTGAAATGTCCACCGACATTTATTTATTTATATTTAATAAGGTGTTAAAAAGAGTGAGGAAATGGCTGCTTACACTTGATTACGATGCTACTTAGTCCTTGTTTATCATTTAACCATGAAAAAATATGTTTAATACCTACTAGGTGTACTATCCCAAATTAATCTAGAACAATCTATACCAGCAGGGGTATTCACAACTCAATCGGAAAGGTTTCCGTTCGGATCCACATTATCCGTCCCAGTCAGATACATTCAGGAAGGCAGAGACGGAGAATGACAATGCGTGCCAAAATTTACTATATTAATGCAGTCGCGGGCTATAGCCGGCAATAAAAAAGCTTATTTTATTTGCCTAACCATTTATTAGGTTACGTGTGAAGTTCAGTATTAAAACAAAGTGAATTACTCATCTGGGGAGCAAACGTAAAGAATGTCTCATATCCCATGCATATTGCCTCCCGAGGCGAAGCCGAGGGTGACAAACATGAAATCTGAGGCTTCTTTACTTGCTCCCGTGGTGTGTATACGATTTTACGTGCCGCTGCGGGGAGGAAGTGGTTTCTTTCGCTTCGCGTAGCGGGGCCAAAGTAGCCCCGCAAGCACGTAAAATAGATAATTTTAGTTACCTATGAAGTTCAGTTACTTAATTATCTGAATAAATAAAATTTTAATTTGAAAATCAATTCATAACTGGGGGAGTAACTGCACTCCTTTTTAAAAGCCGGTTGAAAAAAATAATATAACAGTAGTGGGATTATTGTAGATATACATACCTCATCGCTGTCGTTCGCTTCGTAGTCGTACATAGCGATATAAACATTCTGTGAACGAAAAAATAATACGAAATTAGATATTTTATAATACTTATTACTTCCCTATTGACTGCCTTATAGCTCAGTTGGTAGTATGTCTGCCTTCTGCCTGAGCTGTAAGGCGTAAGTTCGATCCCCACGCAGGGCAAACATTTATGTGACGAACATAGATGTTTGATCTGTGTCTGTCTGGTGTAGTGTGTATTAAAGTAAGTATCTACAAAGAAAAAAAAGTATATAGTAGTATTCTATCAGCTAACTGGTTCCCATAGTACAAGCTTTGCTTAGTTTGGGCACAGAATAAATAATAGTACTACGTACAGACAGTTAACTCCGCAAAGGAATTGAAATAAATAAGGACTCTATCTACTAGGCAATAAAGTAGCAATTCAACTCGCACAGCGCTGGATACCGCTCGCTATATTCACCTAGATATACCGCTCTCTTTCTATCCCGTATGCTTAGTTACGTGCGACGAGGCTAGCGTGCGGGCGGCCACTGACCTCAGCCTTGCATTGTCCTCTCGGAACGGAGCGCCGCCCGAACATACCTAAACTGCGGAGTGACACCTGATTTGGGGCTAGATGGCGCTGTGTGAAATGTCCATATTTTTTTGTTTTATTGATATTTTGTGTTGGAACTTAGTAGTAGGACGACAATGTAAGCCGTGGTAGCCTAATCGAGAGACCGCTCGGTAGTGCTTGGCGTTTTTTGCTGAAATGCTTTTAAAAACCAGTTACTCTACGAAAAACGAACGAACTGTTTCATGATTATCGAAGATCCAGTTACTATAAAAGCGGAACGCGGATAACAGTTACGTGAAACGAAGAAATTACTGACGAACGACAAAACGAGAAGACATTATACAACTAGATAACGCTTATTAGGTTCCATCAGTTCAGGCGCCAATTATAAGTCCTATTTTAAACGCTTAAGGTTTATAATTGCAAGCAAAGCAAACCAGTTTTATGTAACTGAAATAGGTTTAAGGTAAGTGCTTACTCTATGTCCAAGGCATAAGGTCCACTATTGTTTGAACTCTACAAAAAACGATAACCAGTTTAAAAACGAAGTATACGAACAAGCTAAAATTAATCTTAAGGTTATATAAATAGAGTTTGAATTTGGTTGTATACACAAACCAGTTACAAAAGAAACTGTTTCTGGCAACCGTTTCTTTAGCATGAAGAACGCTTACGTTTCGTGTAACGAAAATCATGTAACGACCCAGTACTACCGCTCGACTTGTAATCGTGAGGTCGCGGGTTCTAACCCAGGCCCGTACCAAGGAGCTCTTTGGAGTTTTATGTACGGATACTCATACAACTGGCTTTTCGGTGAAGGAAAACATCGTGAGGAAACTTGCTTACGTACGGAGAAGAAATTCAATGACGTATGTGGATCCATTAACCCGCAACTGGGCCAGCGTGGTGGATACGGGCCATTCGCTTTTTGAAGGTAGGCCTAAATCTAGAAGTGGACGTCTTCTGGCTGATGACTGGCATACGGCAAGCAGAAGTATGCAATCATTACTGTGTTTCGGTTTGAAAGGCAATGTTACCAGAGAAATTACTGGGTATGAAAAGATTTAACATCTAATATCTCAGGGTGACGAGCGCAGTGCAGTGTCGCGCAGGAATTATTAGCAAGTTCACAATTCTGGGACTGCTTCTGTTTTGGGCCGGTCATCACCAGGCAAACGTCCAGCTCGTATCGTCTCTCGATTTTATACAAAAGCGCTCGTGGCTTGTCTCGGTGATTCTAAACGATCACCGATGTTAAGCAACGGACGGTCCGGTCAGTCTTCGGATGGGTGACCGTGAGTGGCATTTATTTCTGAGCGTTACCGTGGGTCGGATAACACGTTAAATTGTTGGTCCCGGTTGTTTGTTCTAGTTTCTATAACAACAACAGTCAGCCATGTCAGAGGCCTTCGGGCGGCACATTAACTCTGACTAGGGCTGGCCACTCGGCCTATACGAACTTACTTACTTACAAAATGCTTAAAAGTTACCTGGTTAGCTTGACTCTGTGCCTGCCTGGGTGACTGCGGTAGTTCGTTAGCCAGCGGGTCTAGCTCCGTGACGCGACCGATTTGGCGCGTCTGTTGAGATTGGCTCGGTTGGTGCGCTCCTACAAAATAAATCAAACTCAAACCACTGATATTATAACAGTATTACATACGGAAGATTGAAAAATACTTAATTTAAATATATAAAAAAAAAAAACTACGCTCCGATAGAAAACGCATCTAAACAGTTGAATCTCAATTATTCTCACCGTATGCATAAAACGCTAAAACTTATTTCAAACCTATTTTCAGCCGACTTCAAAAGAGGTGGTTCGCAATTCGACTGCATGTTTTTTTTGTATGTATGTTACACGATTACTCCGCCAATTATGAACTGATTTTGATGATTCTTTTTTTGTTTGGTAGGTAATACTTAAGAGGTGGTCACATATATTTTTTTATCGAAATCGGTTCAGTAGTTTGGTTTTTAAATCAAAACTACTAGAAAATATGAAGATGTCATCCAGGTATTCGCAGTTGAAGTCGTTTGTGTTTTTTTTTAAAAGGCTTATTATTGTTCAAAAGTGTTTTGTCTAATTTCTTTCGAATTCCGACTTGAGTTAGAAAAAAGAAGACATTTTTTTTAAATTAAAATAGGTTTGAGATACTTTTTACGTTTTATGCATATGACGGTTAATATATTTTTAAAAAACTAAGTTATGTATTTCTAAAATAATAGGCGTTTTAAAAATCGGGAAAAATCGAGAAGTCTAAAACAATATATTATACAAGTCTTATTAGTCTTATTAACACGCCATCATATGGTGTTTATTATACATCATATACATCATTTTGTTAGCATCAAATACCTAGTTTACTTCTCTTCCCATATGAATGTATATTGAGCATTGAGCATGCAAATTGAATCTACTAGATACAGAATTTTGTACTTTGAAATTAAATTGTAAATTATGATTAATAATAATTATAGGACAGCCACCGGTGGATGGCATCGTAGCAGCCGTAACACAGGGTATCCTAGCACGGCTGCTAACGTGACCAATAGATGATTAGTACAATGTTAATAAACGTTAATTTCTATTTACTAAGTTAATTTAATTTTAGTACCAAGATATTGTACATTTTGTTTGTGATTGAATAAATTATTATTATTATTTATTATTATAGTCATTAAACAAAATAAAAAAAGAAAGAGGTGTAGACTTTCTGTTTTTTTTAAAATGCCTATAATTTTTAAAATACATATAACTAGTTTAAAACAAAATACTTAAACAATTTAAAAAAAATAAGACTTGTAGTAACGGTATTTAATACACCATCACATGGTGTAGATATACACTATTTATTAAAATGCACCTAGATCTTTGTTTTTTTGGTAACTATTATGACTTGTATGTTTTTAAAGCTTAAACAGGAAGAAAAATGTTGACCTCCGGCAGGACTCGAACCTGCATACGAGCAGTCTCTATGGGTTTCAGTCCCAACTGCTTGATGCTTTAAAAACATAGAAATACCATAAGTGTCGAATCACTTCATACAAAAATAATATGACTTGGTCTATCACCCGCTTCCGGCTTGACGTCGACTTCTAAGACACCCTGTATAATAATAGTTTGATGTCATCTAGAAACGCAATAAGTGTATTAACATAAACAATAAATAGGTGTAGTACCAAAGCTGTACGTGATTTTGTGCAAAAACCACTCGCTCTGTGCCGAACGAATCTATATTTATTGATTTTATTTCTCGTAAGAGCGAGGGATTTGTGCACAAAGCCACGTGCAGTTTCGATACTACCCAGGTACCTATGTTTATAGTTATGGTATTAGCTTGTCCGTATTTTACCGCAATATTAAGAATTTGGTTAATCACAGAACGCCACAGAGTCAAAACACATCACAAAATGAATAATAGTTCGAAATGGTATGTGATGGAAAGTGCTATCAGTATGAATGGTCATTACTAGGGAGCAGACGCTGGAATCGGGCACAAGGCGGGTCAGGGTTGATTCCATAGTAACCAAGGGCGGATCCAGGGAGGGGGTTGTGCCCCCCCCCCCTCCCCAACGGTTTAAATATAGCAAAGAACTAGGAGATTTATGAGATACCACTTTAATAACATTCGTTTCTTTTTGTATAAAAAACATGTAATTTCTCATTATTTAATCTTTATTAAAAGTATTTACGAGCCTGCGGGGCTAAAGTGGTAGGGAAGGGAACCACTACCTCCCCGCAGTGGCACGTAAAATCGTATACACACCACGGGAGCACGTTAAGAAGCCTAAGATCTCATATACAAGAGATCTGAGACATTCTTTACTTTTGCTCCCTAGGTGAGTAATCTACTATTTTTATAGTTATTCTTGAGTGTCATTGAAAAATAATCAATACCAAAGAGCATAGGATAATACATGGCATAAAGCTGATGTAGAAGAAAAAAAACAACCTGGATCCGTCCTTGATAGTAACAGTAGTAATGGTCACAATGATGAATACAACCACCTCCTGTCGGCTAGAACAACCGTGTAACCCTATACATAAAAAAAAATGCCGTCCGTTGATAAGAATAGTGTCTTTATAAATTTCTACTCTGTAACAAAGTCGTCAAGGAAATTAATTAAGAGTCTTTTAGTAGAAACAAAACAAACCTCTTTTGTCACTTGTGCTGTTGTAAATAAGAGTGGCGGAGGCCCGCTGCGTGTTCGGCGGAGCCCTGGGCCCGTCGCTGAGCGGGTCGTAGTCCTGGATCCTACCTATCTTCTGCTGCTGGCCGTAATTGTAATCCTGGTATTGGAACTGGTAATCATCCCTTGTCGGAGGAGCCTGATTCTGTTGATAGAACTGACGTTCTTGCTCTTGAAATTGACGATTCTGGTGGGCCGTTACATTCTGATGGGCCGAAACATTCTGATGGCCAACATTTTGGTGCGGCAGACTTTGATTCTGATGCATGTTCGAATTCTGGCCCACATTCTGATTCGAGTAGCTTTGCGGTGGCGGAATCAAGTTCTGATGGTTGGAGACGCTTTGATGCGACGTGTGAACACTCTGGTGTGGAACGTTCTGCTGTGTAACATTCTGGTGTGGAGCGTTCTGGTGTGTAACATTCTGGTGCGGAACGTTCTGATGTGACACATTCTGTTGTGGAGCGTTCTGATGGCTCGGAACTTGGTGGTTGTAGTTCTGGTTAGAGCTTGTGTAGGGCGTTGGCTGGTAGGTCGACGGTTGGTATTGACTTACGGGCGTCTGGTAGTGACTTTTGGGGGGAAGGTGAGGTGGGGGAAGCATTTCCGTCGCGTAGCTGTCGATCTGCTGGTGATAGTCGGTCGGGACGTCTAAGGATGATGATGGTTGATTAGAACACTAATGCGGATGAATTGTGTTTGATCAGAAAAAACTTTTTATTATAACAAGTACTTAGACTTTTATTATGATATACTTTGGTTTTGACACATTTTTGTTTTATTAATACGGGAATACTCACGTTTAATTAAATCGGATACTTCTACTATAATTTCGATCACATCCGGTGACTTTTTGGGCTGAAATGAGATTTGCCTCGGAACGCAAAAATAAATAAAAAATAGCTTTAAATCTCACGAGCAGCAGCTCTCTCTATCTGGCGCATAGGGCGGCTGCGGATAACGCTGAGATAGCAATACCTAATCATTAATACCTACAACGCTAAAATAGTGTTTGGTGCAGAATCCTCTTAACATCATGACAAAGCAGTCAAACGCCATTCAAATATCATGTCATAGTATTGAAACCTTGAACTCAATTACCTTATTAGCAGTAACGGCCATAAATAAGTCATAATTATCCTTAATTCAGAGGAAAAGTACAATTATAGGCATTGCTATAATACCTACTCATTATTTAAAAAAATACTTAAATAGACAGTAATTAATTTAAAAATAATAGTAGACTCAAAACGCAGGAAAAATGCTGAAATAATTAATAATTGCAGCTATGACTGCAATTAGTTTAAAAAGTCGCGTCGCGTCGTTTTAGTGTAAATTGTTTTGCAAGTAAAAGTAATTTTATATTGGCTCAGAGACCAGTCTATTGTCTAAGCCTAGAATAAACCGATTCAATCGCGACTTGCGAGTTTTTGGAGAAACTCTATCTGGAAACACCCTACCTAGGAGGATACCTGGGAGTTTTACTCTATCGTTTGTAATGTTATTATCTTAACAAAACCCATAAAAAAAAAAAAAAAAAACCGATTTTCGAGTCATAAAACACTGTGCACCTGCCCACGACCAATTTTCTAGAATTTCTAGAATTGCCTTTTTATGACATAATGAAATTTGACGTGTAACTTTATTTTACATTTTTAACGGTAGTAACTCACGTTTAATTATTGTATTGTAAATATAAATACGTGAAACATATAACATCATTGATAAATACAATCTGTGCTAGTTTTTCTCTGATCAAACACAAATTAACATAGACATTTAGTTAGCGAAAAGGCCTCGCCACATAAACACATTCGCGGTGATTGCACCACTCTCCCACGGCACTACAATAAACATTATGTGCATATCAAACCATGTAAGATGCGGTGGGAACGATGCTCTTGCAAATTGTTACAAATTGGGTTAGTATTGTTTCTACACAAGACTAACGCTAAAGCCTAATTACCCCAACAGACTAGACTACGAGTTGCGCGGAGGTATTAGGCCGGAAGAACCATTGTACTCGTCATTATGGTTTTTTTCTGCAGTGGAGTGACGAGACTAGCGTTACGTTCGCCTGGTGGTAAGCATCACACCTGCCCATAACAGTAGCAGTGCCCGAATTGTGAACTTGCGAACGAAATCCTGCGTCGTACTGCACTGCGCTCGTCACCCTGAGATATTAGATAGATACCAAATCTTTTCATGGCCAGTAATTTCTCTGGTAACATTGTCCTTTAAATCGAATCACAGTAATGCTTGCACACTACTGCTTGGCGGTTGAATAACTGGTAAAAGTAGGTGGTACTTCCCCAGACGGTTCTGGAAGTTCATGTGTATCTGGAGTATGTATGGAGGAGTATATATAAAATTTTGCAAGAGCATCTAACCAAATGACACATTAAAACACAACCAAAACCAAATCCATATATAATTTAGGATCACAGAGCTGATATTCTACAGAAACTGCCAAAGTTACGGCCTTTGAGTCAACTGTATGCACATTTTGCACGTCACACTGATAATATTATAAATGCGAAAGTTTGTCGGTGTGTAAGTGTATTAGTTTTTCACAATGTAACGGCTGAAGGGATTTTGATTAAATTCGGTAGAGGTAGCTTATAAAAAACATAATTTACATACTTAAATATAATAAATAAATAATAATAATATAATAATTAATTTACAACTTAATAAAACATAGGCAATTTTTTTATTCCATGAATCGCGGGTAAAATCACGGGGCGTTGCCCAGCCAAAATCGCAAAAAAACACCATAATGTCACCATACCCATAATATTAATCACCATTATAATAGTGATTTGCGGTAACAGACAGACTTTATAAAAGTTTTCACTTTCTTCAGTAGTTGGGTGTAAAAATAAAAAGCTAAAAACTCTCTGAATGACGCTAAAAATCGCATTAAAATATGTTGCGTAGTTTCTTCGTGCATATACCCAGCGGCCGCGGATTCGGGAGGAGGAGAGGGGGCCAAATGCCCCCCTAAAATCAAAGTTAAGCGAAACCTCGGCTACAGAAAGAAAAATATTTTCAGCTTCTCTAGTGAATCAGTCCCGAGTGTTGCCTAAAATCAAACGGCCCCCCGTTTGATTTAAGCGAAACCTTGGCTACAGAAAAAAGTACATTACTCATCAAGAGCAAAAGCAAACAATGTCACAGATCTCGTGTATCTTTGCCTCCCGAGGCGAAGGCGAGGGTGACAAACATGAGATCTGAGGCTTCTTTACTTGCTCCCGTGGTATGTATACGATTTTACGTACCGCTGCGGGGAGGAAGTGGTTCCTTTCGCTCCCCGTAGCGGGGTAAAGTAGCCACTTTAGCCCCGCAGGCACGTAAAAACATAATACATTTTAATGTTTAATGTAGTAGCTTCACTAGTGAATCAGTGACTAGTGTTCGTGCATATCCTTTGGGCATATCTATAGAATATCATCTCTGTGGTTAGGACAGTTATCCCAGTTCCGAGCCGTATCTCACCGACTAGTTCTCCGTTCTCGTTGATAAGCCTCTGCTTCTCCATCTGCGCCTTCTTCTCGAGGTCCCCGTGGTACGCCACGTTCGATATGATGCGCGTGTTGGCTTTGATCCGCAGGGTCTCCGGGTCGTCTGCCACCTGGAAACATTGTTTTTTTAGGACGAGTTCACTTTTAGCTACCTTAGTTCGCCAATTTATCTAATAAAATATACATTTTGAATAACAAAACAATACTCCTCATCATCATCATCAGACTGAAAACGTCCACTGCTGGACGAAGGCCTCCCTTTAATAGGGGGGATTGCCATAATCTCCACGCTTGACAGGCGGCTTGAGGATCGCAGAATGCTCACCACCGTTAACCGAGAGGACGCTGCGCTGCTGCCCGTCCTCCTGTGGTTCGAAATGCAGTTTTAGGACATACACAGAAAATACTCAGTTTACTAAAATGTAATATACAAGCCTACAACCCTGTTGTAGGCTTGGGGTGTACTAAGCCGAATGGGGGTCATTGTACTCATCATTGTGACCAACTTTATAAAGGGCCACCCCGATATCAGGAAAAAAAACAGCTATTCCATGAACTTTTTCTATGAAACAGCAATTTTTTTTACGCGATTTCGGATTTGGCCCTATAGTAAAACTTGTTCACAATGATGAGTAGAATGACCCCCTTTCGGCTTAGTACAACCCAAGCTTGTGACCCGATATATATTCAATATACCGGAACACCGGAAAAGTAGAAACGTAATATAAGACGATCGACTCGATAGGAAATTTATCAAAGGTGACGCTGAAAAATGTACTTCATCGCCTACTAAGAGTTTTTAAAGGTAAAAACTTGTTTTAGTGACGAGACGAGCGATACGTTCGCCTGGTGGTAAGCGTCACGCCTGCCCATAACAGTAGCAGTGCCAGGATTGTGAACTTGTGAATACAACACTGCGCCGCACTGCACGGCGCCCGTCACCACTACACTATGTGTGAGCTAACCTGTGTGAACTTCCCCTTGCTCTTCTCGAAGGCTGCGTGGTACTTGACGTTGCTCTGTATCTTAGTGTTCTCCGCTATCCGCTTCAGTTCTGGCGTCTCAGCCATTGTTGTGTGTTTTGCTTTTGGTACATGTCTGGAATGGACACAAAAAAGATAATAAATATAAATAAAAAACTTTTAAAAAAATACAACCGACTTTAACTTCGAATACCTGGATGACATCTTCATATTTTCTAGTAAAAAGGATTTAAAAACCAAACTACTTAACCGATATCGATGAAATTTATATGGGAAAAAGAATCATCAAAATCAGTTTATAATTGGCGGAGTAATCGCGCAACATATATACAAAAAAACACACACACACATACAGTCACATATATTCAGTCTTCAAAAAAGGAGGTTCTTAATTCGACTGCTGTTTTTTTAATATTTTATTTTTATTTTTTATATGTATGTTACGCGATTACTCCGCCAATTTTAAACTGATTTTGATGTTTTTTGTTTGTTTGGTAGGTAATACTTCAGAGGTGGTCCCATATACATTTTATTGAAATCGGTTCAGTAGTTTGGTTTTTAAATCAAAATTACTAGAAAATATGAAAATGTCATCCAGGTATTCGAAGTTGAAGTCAGTTGTATATTTTTTTTTAAAAGCGTATTATTATTTGTGAATACATACCACACAGACACAGAACAGACATCTATGTTCGTCACATAAATGTTTGCACAGGGCACAGAATAAATAATAGTACCCCTGGGTGGGGATCGAACCCACGCCCTACATCTCTGAAGGCAGACATGTTAACTGAGCTATAAAGCAGTCAAACAAATGATGTCACAAAAAAAACCTTCTCTAAAAAAACTCTACGTTCTATGTTCTTTATCGTTTATGCTATTTACTAAAGCATAATACTTATCGCGGAAACGCTAATACGGGGCGGGTCCATAGTCATTAATAACACATTTTAATTAAATATAATTACAAACAAATAGGCGAGCAATGCGGTGTAAAGCAGTCGATCGCGTGACATGACCGTTGCGGAACAGTCAAATTCGAACACGTGCGATCATGTCACTCTGCGCAGCGACGGTGATAATGGAATGGACGGCCTAGCGCTTGCAAATCGTTCGAATTAACAAGTCAACACAATCAAGCATACCTAGCTAAAAGTAGGCATATTACATTTGCCGGAAAATAGAGATTCATTTATTTTATTTTTATTTTTATTATATTCGGAAAACGTACAGTGTTATTTAAGCTATAGTTATAACAAGTATTATTACTAGACACCATTTACGTGTTTTCGAATTTAGAACCTAAATTTACTTGTTTGCTACAAAAGATGAAAATTATAAAAGATAATGCCAGTTGCAAAGTCTTACATATTGATGAATAATATACAAACAGTTAATAATAGTTAAGAATAGTTAAGAAGTGCCGTCAAACCAATTATCAGATATTAAATCACGGACTTTATTTGGAGAAATGTTAAACAAGTCAAATTCAGGTAAGTCCAGGTTATTGACAGTTGTCGAGGATCTAACAAAGAAAGAATATAGAATAGAATATATAGATAGCGAATCTAATTACTGCATGACAAAAAGAGGAAACATGTATCTGTCTATTGCTCTAGAATAATCACGAGCATTGACGAAGGAGTTCCGAAGTCTCTCTGTCTCGTAACATTACCGATCGTCTCAAAATGGCGATTAACCTTACATATTTATTGAAATTAATTGCAGTTGTGACAAATACAGTGATTAATGTGTATTTACTTGTGGAATGTGATCCCCAAATTTTTATTGCGAATATTAGTAGTTTTCTTACACTTGGGGAATTTACACGAAGGCATAATTTGCATTTATTTGTATTGTTGTATCGTACGGCTCGCATGTCGCAAAGACAGAGTATGACTGACGCGAGTGGAGAGCTGGCGCTCAACACATAGTCTTCAAAATCCGTGCGCTACTTCCCGTCCATTCATTTTATCATTGTCGCTGACTCTGCGTGATTGAGGAGAGTAACAGAGTTCTCTCATATACGTATATCATAGACATTTTCCTCTCTAGAATAGATTTAAAAGGTGTCTTCATGGGCTATGCTTGTACCGGTAGGACTCCACTGCAGAGTCCGACTGGGGAAGTACCACACCTTTGTCAGTTATTCAACCGCCAAGCAGTAGTGTGCATGCTGTTCCGGTTTGAAGGGCAATGTTACCAGATAAATTACTGGGTATGGTGAGATTTTACATCTAATATCTGAGATATTAGATGTAAAATCTCACCATGGTGACGAGCGCAGTGCAGTGCGGCGCAGGATTGTGTTCGCAAGTTCATAATTCTGGCACTGCTACTGTTAGTGGCAGGCGTGACGCTTACAACCAGGCGAACGTCTTGATCGTCTCGTCACTTGAATGTATAAAAAAACCCCTTTTTTTATTTCAATTTGGTACAGTGAGGTACTTTTATGAACGTCAGATCTTTAGCATTTTACTAGTTTTTGGCAAAATCGATCGCGTGATGAGTCGCGGGACAGTTAACACTCGAACACGTGCGAACATGTCACGCTGTGTGATTGTGGAGAGCTGGATAGCAGTTTTACTCATATTCATGTATCATAGTATTTTTTCCTTTCAAACAGATTTACAAAGTGTTATTTTGGTCATGCTTGCCGAGATGGCATTTCATTCATGTTTTTAGCATCAGCCTATTATACACTGCTCCACTTCTCTGCTAGACATATGCTTCTATCAAGGTTTTCCACGGAGCAGGGTCTTTGGCTTTCCGCTTACAACGACAGCCAGCTGCCAGCTACATAATACATATTATCACTCCATCATCATTTATTTATGCAATTTACAACTATCCTCACAGGATTTACCCAATTCAATAGTGTACTCAACATTTTAAGAATAAGAACAATAATAATAATTAATAATATCAGCGATGTATCAGCATCTTATATTATGTATACGTGTGATGTATGCGGTCGCAGGGTTTCCTACGCTTAAGTTTCCCGATCCGTGGTCTCCACTCTAAACCACGTCTACCCCAACGGTTATCAGTTGTGGTTTCTGAATTACAGACGCTTGTCTGTTTCCTAATGATCATTTTTGTCAGTTTGGTCACTATAGCAGTTCTGTTAAGAGTCTTAAGCAGTTGTTTCGAAGCTTTTCTCTCGTTCGTTATCTCTCACCTTGTAAGTCTGTATAATTGACTTTATCTAGAATCTTTAACAGTTTCGCAGAGGTCGCATTTTAGCTGCATTTACACAGATGTGTAAAACTGGTCAAGGTTGGTTTGACGGTTTATTTTAACAGTAATACATAACAAAATTAAGATCATACCTAGATCAGAATTAACGAAGGCTCTTCAACTATAACATATTATATATTAATGCGTTACAGTTTACAATGGAACGTTACAGAAATATGAAATGTATTTTGGAGTTCATAAAGATGTGTTTGCGCTGACAGATTGGGTAATGATGTGAATTAGTATTCTTGTGGTGTTTTTAAAGGTACTGTTATGAAGAAAAGTGCTAGAAGAACGTATTGTAGATTGCAGTCATAGGTAGCTATGATCTGATCAGATTGAAGTTTTTTACTATTATCGTGCAAACGTGAAGGCGTGGTTGTCTACTGGGAGAACGGTCGACCTCACGCAAATTCGCATTTCTAGGGCTCCGAACTGTGCTAGAATGGTGCCTAACGGGATCCTATGAAAGCGACTCCCATGGGCGCGCCAGGATTACTTTCAGGGAGATGCATAAATAAATATTTCTCTTATTGAATACATACCATAATCCCTGTAGTCTATATTTATTGAAAAGGTCACGAACTTTGGACAGCAACCTAGACGCCTTCAGTTTTTATTCAAACAATGCTTTTTTTTTTGCTACTAATTAATTAATATTGGAATGACTTTTTTTAATATTGACTTGTAATTTAATAATTATTAATAAATATGTTTATCTGTTTATCATTACTCATACTCGGAAAGTAGGTCTGAAGTGCCTGAGGAGCGGGTTAAAAGTAATACAGCCAGAAACATTACAGCCCTAGGGAGAATCACTTTCAACTGACAGTGACAATTGACAGGATCTCAAATTATAAAAAAAATACTAGTTCTATTTTCACATAAATTTGTGTTGAACCATGTTCCAGCTTTTTTTTTTCTCTTCAGAGGATTATGGTCCCGCAATTATCGTGCATTTCCCAGTATCAGTTCATGTTTATAATTTTAGATTCCTTGTATTCGTAATTAAAAAGCACAGTGTTTACCTCGGGGTTAAAGACTTATTATTACTTTATTACTTAGTCCCCCGAACTATTAGTGCTTGAGCGAAGCCTGGGCGCCAAACCTCGGTCTTGAGGACTAAATAAGTTACTTTCACCCCTAGGATAACAATGTACTATTGTTTCTGTGTTTTTTTTTCTTGAAGTGCACCCCCTTGCACCCTGCTGCCGGCGGCGCCCATGGCGACACCGTTTCATCGTTCATATACCAAAAACTCGTACGATATAAATAAATATAAACTTTTCATAGGTGTCGTGACGCAGAACGTCACTTTCGCTAAATGTCATCGTAAAAATTTGGTCACGATGGCATAATGTCACTTTCGCAAAACGTCAAAACGCCAATTTCGAAATCATTTCGCGTCATTGTTGCAGAATGTCATTCAAGCCATATTTTCTCCTCGAGACCTCGGTTAAGTAAATGTTACAGAAAAGATTTCCTTGTAATTTTCAATTTCCTTTTTTTGAATTCATGCTTTTAAGGATGCACCGCCCGACGGCTCGACCTCATCGGTGGGGGGTGGCTAAAAAGCATGCTCTCTTCATCAAACACAAGTGTGGGAAAGGGAAAAAGAAAGATACATTTTTCATGTCCACCTTTGGCTGCAGGATTGTGATGAATAAACTACTGAACTAATTTATTCTACTTAACTAATGCTATTTGAAATTTTGATGGACTAAACTATGCCGCTTGATACATTATTTTAGAGTTTTCGTACTCTTTATATTATTTATTTACGTCCAAAGTAGCGTTAAAATTGACCTAAATTACAAGATGTTTCCTGGCTCATAGCTTTCATTTATTAACTTTTTACTTTCTTATCAATTTACAATCCTAGATAATGAAGAGACAAATCGATATAATACTTAGTCTTGGACCTACAACATTACATAGTGGAGTAATATCACTTCCCCATTTCTATGGAGAAGTGACCGGCTTGTTTACTCTTAAGTAATTTTTTTGTCAAAGCATTTATTACGTGTCTGTACAAGACAATGAAAAGTGTGAGTCAATGCGGACGGGCGTTCATTTAATTTCACTTTCATTTAGCATGCGGCCTACAGTTGTACCGGCCACTTTGTTTCATGTTATGTTGACATATTGTATAATGTAATAGGTATTGAATACTATTGGTGTATTATGTAATTCCAGTATTGTGTTTGGGTCTTTTGGTGTGATAACGGTTACGAGTTTTACTTTTACCGAACAGCTCAAAGATTTTCTTAGTGTCATAGGTTTCGAGCATATACCATTGGAGATGCCAATGGCGATATCATATCACACATCAACAGCCGGAAGACGTCCTGCTGGACGAAGGCCTCCGCCTTAATAGGGAGGGGTTGCCATAATCCCCACGCGGACTAGCGATATGCCTACATAATAGGGAATATGCTTGTGTTTTTTTACTGACTCACAAAAAAGCTGACTAGCAACAAAAATCATTGAAAGTTTTTTTTATACGTGCACAAATAACGAAGTTATAAATAAAATATTTCATGTTAGACAGAGTACTATACTGTTTTTTTTAAATATTTGGTATTACTATTATACTAGGTTTATGACGTCAAAGTCCACGATTCCAAACGAATTCTATACTAGCACGTGTTTTGCTAGAAAGGGACAGATGACTCCCTCCCAACTACTTTGAACACTTATATTTCAGAACTTTACCAGCCGATATCAATAATTTTTTCGACGTAAGCATCAGATTCAGTTAAACTCCTCCTTTCTCCTTTTGTACCTTAATTTATTTATGTGTACAATAAAGAATTAAATAAATAATAATAAAATATCTCTCCACTTATCCTATTATTTTTAATAATTGAAACACATGCATATTCCCTATTTTCTGACACTAAGGGGGCCGTTAACTCGCATGGCACAATTTCAAGTAAATTTTCCACTAATAAAACAAATTCTTGTGCGTATGAACGCACTCTAAACAAACTCACACGAAAGGGGTAAATGGTCACTCATCACTGACCATTACCTTTTGGCAGAGGGGTAGCCTCTTGGCTCATCTATCACCTCCAACGGTATTATGCTCTAAGTTTACATTTGCAGTGGGGTTTTAGAACTCCGTACCAGAATGATGCCCATTACCAAGCCTACGCCGTCTGTCCTACCTTTAATGGCCTAAAACATTTTTAATACAATTGCTAATCAATAAAAAAAATCGAAGCATGATGGGGTTCTCCATGAAACATGTTCTTTATGTATTTTGCCACACGTTAAAAACGGTAGGTAATAATCGAACTCTATTCCTGTGGTATCTAAGGGGATGGGTCAATGGCCATAAGGTACCATCTGGTACCCCGCCCCTAGCCCTACTCCGCTACTGCCCCACGGTTTCCCTCTTGATGATGATAAAACGTAGCCTATATGGTATTCCGGGAAATAACCTACTTCCATTCAGAGTCTCATCAATATGTCGGTATGAGTATGGGTATGTAACAAACATACACACACATACCGACATCTCATTTTTAATATTAGTGTGTTAGTGTGTTATGTCCATTTTTCCTTCATGACATACTAATAAACCTAACTTAGTATACTTACAAAGTACCTAACAAAGTATTCCACATCTATGTCACGTATGAGGCATTTTATGACGTAATAGTAAAATGCCTATACTTTACAAATGCGATACTTTGACCGTAGTACTATTATGTATTCAGTGCTTTGGCTCTCGACTGTCGTCATAGGAATCACCGCGTTTTTTTCAAATTCATATAATAGGCTAGATGACTGGTTTTTTTAAATTGTGTTATTAAAATGTGGCCCATAAATATAGCTGATTAATGAAAAGAAAATGAAAATCTGATCAAAAATAAGCAACTTATAAGCATTTTAATATCATGCTAGACAGAGAGGCGAAACAGCAAATCGTGACGTCACTTCTCTGTACGCCATATAAATTCTATTCTGACAAGTAAGGCGTGACGTCATTTTTTGTTTTGTGGGAAAGGGACAGAATTGTCTCTACCAAAAACTTTAAATGCTTATATATCAGAACATAAATAACCGATTTAAATTATGTTTTCAATAAACATATTATATTTACTTAAATTCTTAATCAAATTCTTTTTTCAACGATTTAAACATCAGTCATCTACCCTATTAACTAGAGGTCGCGACTTCGTACGCGTACGGAAGAAATACGGCCCGCTCCCAAGATTCGCCACGTTTTTATCCCCCCCAAATGGTTGGCCCCCATAACAGCAACAGTGTCAGAATAGTGAACTTGCGAACAAAATCCTGCGCCGCACTCCACTGCGCTCGCCACCCTGAGATATTAGATGATCAAATCTCTTCATACCCAGTAATTTCTCCGGTAACATGCTTGTACACTACAGCATGGCGGTTGAATAACTGAAAAAGGTGTGACTGGGAAAGGCGGACTCTGCAATAAAGTCCTACAACTACAATATTAATCCGTAATTATTTAATCCACAGGCAGTTGAAATCGTTGAAATTCGTGGACTGACGGACAGACACGGCAGGTTTAGTGATACGGACCCGTTGGAAGCCCTTCAGCCCTTTAGCTATGATATCCAATAGACAAGTATAAAAAAAATATATTATATATTTTTTTCCAGTTATTTTGATTTAAAAACCAAACTACTGAACCGATTTCGAGAAAATGTATATGGGACCTCATCTGAAGTTGACCTACCAAACAACAAAAGAATCATCAAAATCATTTCAAAACTGGCGGAGTAATCGCGTAACACACATACAAAAAAATATTGAGAACCTCCCTTTTTTGAAGTTGGTCGAAAACTAGTTGCTGCAAGCTAGCTCCCAGCCCAGTTAACAGTATAGACAAAGCTAAATACTCACGATTCACAATAAGGCAGCTTCCCGTAACCTTTGTACGTCCTCATGTTGAGCGTCATGCCGCACTCCTGGCACTTGAAGCAGCCCTTGTGCCACACCTGGAAAATAGTAACGTCACCTATAAGTAAAGTTAAGTCAAGACTGCCTAGCTCAGTTGGTAGCATGTCTGCCTTCAGTCAGAGCTGTAGGGCGTGGGTGCGATCCCCATCCCCACCCAGGGCAATAATTTCTATGACGAACATGAATTTTTGTTTTGTGTCTGGGTGTAGTATGTGTATTTACAAACAAATAGTATATAAGTATTCTATCAGCTATCTGATTTCCACTTTGATGAGAAAGAGAGCTAGATCCTCCAAGGATTTCCATAGTACAAGCTTTGCTTAGTTTGGGGCTAGATGGCGCTGTGCGAAATATCCAGCAATATTTATTTAGTGTTTAATCAGTTTTTACGAGGATTGACCACTAGAATAATATTTCAGACTCATAATAGTTTTAACAAATTTTGCGTTTGCAGATTAAGTTTAGTCACTGATCACCAAATCCAGAAATATAAAGTCACACGATAGTAGGTTTAGGTTTTTTTAGATCAACTTTGGACCCCGTTTTTTCCGTGATAGGCTTGCGTTTGTAAATGCCACTTACGGCCACCCATCCACACACTGACCGGTTTGCATTATTATGCGGGACGAATAAGTACATTTTAATGTCATGTACGAATATGCCATAAATCGCCCGTAGCTATCTTTTAGAAACTAGTCAAACTACGCCACGAGCGGACGAAGTTAATCATTTAGAAGTAGGTATAGACCCTGGTACGCGTAACTAAACCGTTAATTAAGTTATGACGTTGCCAATAGTGGAATGCCCATTGTTGGCCGCTTCACCTTCCATTGTCCACATGGAAACCAGGTCAGCTGACGGCCGCTCGGAGAAAGGGGCTAGGGACTGAGGTTATTGCACAAAACTGCTGCGATAAGACTCTTGAGCCGGATTCGGTCAAATATATGCACTCTGCCATTAAATGTTTTTTCTTTCTGTTCTATAAAGCTGCGTGGCCTAGGCGAAGCCAGCAGTCTTCAAGTCGAAGTGAATCGGATTTCTTCCAGGCAAGCGTGCTTCTAGCGTAGACCACATCTTCTCTTAAGGATGCACAAGCTCATAACTTTCATGTTTAGTAAGTTTTTACTTTCTTATCAATATACAATCCTACACTAGATCATGAAGAGGCAAATCGATATAATGCTTAGTCTTGGACCTACAACATTACATAATGGATTAATATCACCTCCCCGTTTCTATGGAGAAATAACCGGCTTGTTTACTCTTAACATTAAGCGAGTTAGAAACCCAAATTCAAATTGAAAAATTTGCTAAGCATTGCCCGTATTTTCATGGCTACGTCTGTGCAACCACGCGGCAAGAGTCAATGTGCTTAGGAACATAGAGCGTGACGGTATTGTCGCCACCCGTTACGTTGTTTCGGGATAGAGCGGATTATATTCTAATAATGGAAGTAAAAGTATAAAGGCTTGCGTTTGATCGTCATACAATATGTATGGGTGTCTTTAAATCGCGAGTGATTCAGTTTTTTAAAGATATAATAAATAGGCTTTAGTTTGACCGCCATCTCGCCAGAAAATGAGCGAGGATGCGATCTACGAAAGAGCAAAGATACCCAAAAGAAAGTCTGATTCCTCCTACCGAATTCTACCATTGGACGCCTGTTTTATAAAGCTACAAGTACAAGCTTACAATTGTACTAGCTTCTTGTACCAGTAACTACAAATTACCAGTTACAGGTAGGTTTGTCTTTAATTAACTTATATACAAGTTCTTGTACTTGTAGTTTGTACACTGGTTGTCTTGTAGTTTTAGTACAGAAATATAATAGTACTGTTTTAGAAAACGCCGTAGATACTCAATATTTTTTGCAGTGTTGCCAGTTTTTCACTACAAGTACAAGACTTGAATCTGTTTCTTCTAGGCAAGCGTGCTCTACCATAAACCTTATTTTTGCGATCTCACGGAAAATGGAACATAATCTTGCTTTAAAAATAACTGACTCTATCGGGAAACACCCACTCGTATCTCAGGGAAAAAGGCTGTCAAACGGAAGCTTGCTTTAAAAATAACTGACTTTATCGGGAAACACCCACTCGTATCTCAGGGAAAAAGGCGGTCAAACGGAAGCTTGCTTTAAAAATAACTGACTCTATCGGGAAACACCCACTCGTGTCTTAGGGAAAAGGGCGGTCAAACGGAAGCTTGCTTTAAAAATAACTGACTCTATCGGGAAACACCCACTCGTATCTCAGGGAAAAAGGCGGGTAAACGCAAGCTTGCTTTAAATATAACTGACTCTATCGGGAAACACCCAATCGTAAACAATATGTAAGTAATTGAATAGTGTCTGTGAGACTTCAATGGCAAATCGTGATCGCAGTGAAGGGCATTCGAGACGCTATATGACTGACCCACTTAACTCACAATACCGTACCTAGGTCACCTTTGAATTGCTACATGACCTAGGCATTAAAAGCGTTTCAAGATGGATTTTTTAATCTTATAATAAGCTACTAAGATCAGGGCTTTAGTTTCTCAGGGTGATGAGCGCAGTGCAGTGCGGCGCAGGATTTCGTTTGCTAGTGCTCAATATGGCACTGCTACTGTTATGGGCATGTTGCTTACCAATAGGCGAACGTTTCACTCTACACGTTTCTCCGCTTACTACTTAAAAGAAAATTTTGTAACTTATCTATTTTTAAAACCACCACAATGTGGATACCGAAGGTCAAAAGGCCCCTCGGCAGGCCCAAAACGAGATGGCGGGACGAACTCGATGCCCACTGCGACGGCTGGACCACTAATGCACTCGACCGCGAGGAATGGAAAGAGGATTGAAGAGGATTGCCCTGCAGTGCGACAACTATGGCTAAAATAATAATAATAAATAAAAATTTAAACATTGTTTTAAACTATCACGGTTGTTCACTATTGTTCTATTATTATTATTATTTACGGGATATTTACCATGATTATATTGTGAAATGAGCTTCCGATATTTCGGCGCGTAAATAAAAATAGAACTAAAATATTTTTTATGGAATACTAGAGGTCGCCCGCGACTTCGTCCGAATACGGAAGAAATTCAGCCCGCTCCCAAAATTAACCGTTTTCTTTTAACGAACAACTCCTCCCTTTCCCCCACTTAAATCGTCCCTGTCGAAAAATATTGATAACGGCATTTTTTATTTTAAATGAACTATCCAAATCCAAATTTTCGTGACTTTTTAGTAACGAAAATTTCAAATTACAAAAACAAAAGACTGTCATACAAACGTTTCCCCCCCTTGGGAGACGAATTTCAAAAATACTTTTTTTCTTGGTCATTTATGGACCGATTTTGAAAATTCTTTTTTTATTTGATAGGGCATTCTCCCGAGGTGGTCCCATATTAATTTGAAGTCGGTTGAATATTTTTTTTAAAGATACTTAGTATCTTTACTGTTTACACACAACAACCGAAAAAATAGAAAAGCCGAAAATGCCTTGGGAGCGGCCTATGTGGATTGTGATATAGGCTGATTATGATGATGATATTTTTAACTCGTCTGGAATACCCCGGACTATACAGCATGGTGGTTACCCTACCAGCGGGACACTCCCAACTTATTGATTGATTTAATAATTCAATTGTCCATCATTCAACCCAATGATGACTACCGAAACTCATTTGAATAACGATTTGATGTTATTATTTTAATATTCTGTTCGGTCACGTTTCGCTGGACGACTTGTCTTTGGACCTCTACTGTTGTACGTACAGCTCAGCTTAGGAAACTTCAAAATTGGACATCAGCATTTATTATAACCAACCAGTGCTTCCAGATGCACTGTAATTTTGAACTTTTTACTGTCTACATTGTAATGAAAAAATTCAGTGTAGGGACTCTACTGTAATTTATTTTGCTTTGATCGATATGAATTTCTGTATTTTTTGTTTTAATATTACTACTAGTATAGTATTATATTATCTTTGATGTGATTTTTATAAGTATAATGTACAACCCGGTCACAATATCTGTGCACCTGACCTCGTGACGTCATATCGGCGGTCTGAATACGGTGTGAAAAAAAGTTTTTTCGAGAAATGTGGAGGTAAAAAAAATTACTAACCTTTTCAAATCAATTTATTATTGATGAAGGGTTTGTTATTAAAAAACAATAATAACAAAAATAACAATAAAGCGAGGTGCACAGATATTCTGACCGGGTTGTAGGTAGGTAGTAATCAATTTTATAGTAATCAAAATCATTGCGTAAAACGAAACGTAGTAAAACGAACTTATAATATTACTTGCTAGGGATAGTTTTTGGCGGGAATGCGGACAAATCATGTCGCCGCATTTTATTATTTTCTAAAACTTTTTTTAATGTTATGTGGGCTTGTGTTTGACTGGCATCTCGCCAGATGTAAAGCGAAGATGCGGTCCACGATGGAGCACGCTTGCCTTGCCTAGTAGAACCCTCTATTAACTCGCCACTTGAAGACACCCAGATTGGAAACTTGTGTATTTTCGTGTGATGATGTATAAAATAGTGGTGCTATATTTAAAAAAAATACGAAAATCAAGAAGGATACATTATTTTCGAATATAGAATTCAATCAAATAAAATAAAGACTGTTTTGCTCTCAATATCTAACAATACTTCCTACCGTAATTTCACTGTATTAATTTTTAGAAAACTACTGTTTTTTTTTTGGAATATACTGTATTTTTTAGCTGGAGGTACTGTAATTTTACTTTTGCGATCTGGAAGCACTGTAACCAACCATATGATGATGATACAAGACTACAAGACTTCGGAACAAAACATAATAATTTTTTGTTTCGTTCGCAACTGGTTACGAACGTCCCGTTTCTGACGCAGTTAAAGAGACCAAAAAGACGTAAATAAGTGTGTTAAACACACTTGTTACCATAAACAACACACACATTTTTTTGCACATTCGTTTTGGTCTCTTTAACTGCGTCAGAAACGGGATTGACAACTGGTTACGAATGAAATAAATAATTATTATATTACCATAAAAAACTACATTAGATCGAATAGATGTATTATTAATCGAAGGACGAGCATGACGCTCTCCCTATGGTAAGAGATATAGTGGTTCTATCTATACAAGAATGAATATAGTGCTAGAATGACTAATGCATGACAATATTACCTAGTATAGTCTTACTGTCTTATGCAGCGACGGTGATAATGGAATGGACGGGTCCAGCGCTTGCAAATCGATCAAAAGTAACAAGACTACACAATCAAGCATACCTAGCTAAAAGTATGCTATTACATTTGCCAGAAAATAGAGATAGCGAAACTAATTACTGCATGACAAAAAGAGAACACATGTATTAGAAGTTTGTATTGTCGTATCGTACGGCTCGCATGTCGCAAAGGCAGAGTATGACTGAAGCGAGTGGAGAGCCGGCGCTCAACATATAGTCTTCAAAATCCGTGCGCTTATTTCCCAGTCCATTCATCTCATCATTGTCGCTGGTCTTTATGCATAAAACACAAAAACGTATTTTAAACCTATTTTAGTTAAAACGTGTTTTGTCTTCTTTTTTCAAACTCATTTCGTAATTCGAAAGAAAAAAATAACACACTTTTAACTAAAATCGTTTTAAAAGCAGTTTTAGTGTATTATGTCCTTCCGCCGTTATTCGAGGCCTTTTAAACAATATTGAGATGACATCTTCCGGTTTCGGCCGTATTTTAGTCGTTGTAGTTCCATTTAACGGCGAAAATATGGTAACTTCCGGCCGCCATGTTCACCAGGTGCCCCTCCATAGGAGCTTCCTTCATTGGCGTCTTGATTTTCGAGCCGTAACATACATTTAAACGCTGTTAGCGTTCGTAATTTTTTTTTATATAGCAAAATTATTTAAAATCTACTATCGTTTGTAGAAGTGCTTATAAAAGTTGTAGTTTCAATCGTATTTTCTAATATTTGTACAGTTTTTTTTTTTTGTAAAAAGGTTACTACCCTCATAAAGTGATTTTTAAGTAATTTATTACTGAAAATGTCTGAAAGTGATGAAAACGTGCGCGAGTGTATCACGTCGTCATCGTCATCCACTAGTGATGATGAGGACCCGCGAAGCCATCGTAAGCGAAAACGGTCGCGCAGGGACGAGGGAGGTCAGAAAAAGCGTAAGGTATTAGAACACCTTGCCGAACAAGTAAGTCAAATCCAAAATTTTTTGGCTTGTGCATACCCTTCTCCGGGTTGGCACCCGGTCGATCCTGGGTATCATCCTTCAAGAGAAATCAATGTAGACAGCCCGGCGCCAAGTCAGCTGGATGCGCCTAGTAGCGAAGTGCCTGCCGAGTCCGCCCTTCAGTTTAAATTTGAGTTAACGACAAATTTAAAAGAACCCACAATGCAAAGAGCCTCTTCTGAGCATTTGCGACTGTTGAATTCATTACAACATTTTAAATCTGAAAACTGGACTAACGTCCGCTATTCGGAAATCCAAAAATCGTATAATGCACGACCGGGGTTCGTCGATCTGGAGGTGAATGATGAGATTAAACAATTTGATAGGGCAAACAATCTGATTGCAACGGATAGGTCCTTGGGTGCGATTACCCATGCGGTCATTATGCAGAGCGACGCTTTAAAAACGGGGGTATCCGAGTTACTGCAGTGGGTTCATGATAGTGGTGAAGTTGACAAAGACGCGTTGGCAACAAAAATTAAAGAAATTTTTTCAGGTGATTTTCAAAAAATCTCGCTTGATTGTTTGCAATTGCTTTGTGGTCGCCGAGCCGACATTATCGAACAAAGACGAGATGCATTTCTGAATTTAGTAAAAGACAAATTTTTAAAAACAACGCTGAAAAAGATACCTCCGTCTTGTGATTTTTTGTTCCATAAAGAAGAATTCTCTGAGGTGTTAAAAAATAATGGCGGTACTGGTAAAGTTTTTTCAAGACCCTCCTTCTCTGCGCAAGAGAAGAGAGTTTCATCTGGATCTCAGGCTGCGCAACCTGGACCCAGTAGCTACAACCAAGCCGGTCGCAACACAGCACCGCTTGCGTTGCGATACCACACTCCACAGGGGGCTAGGCCATTTGTACCAATGCAGTCATATACTCCTATGCAATCGTATGCATCCTATTATGATTTCCCAGCCCACGCTGGAAACCAACGGTTTTTTCGTCCTCAACATAAGCCACAGTCGTTTACCGCAGGTCAACAGACCTCGGCCAATTCAAGAAAACCAGCATATCAACAAGGACTCTCCAGTCAAACCACTGCAACGCGTGGCAGAGGAAGAGGCAGTAAACATTTTTGACAAAACGCAACCATTCCAGGGGGGCAGGTTAGGGACGTTCGTGGATGCGTGGATAGAGTCTGGGGCACCGACGCCCTTGCTGAATGTAATAACAGGGTACAAAATTCCGTTTCAAGCACAGCCGCCGCTTGTACTACCGCGACTCGCCAAGGGCCGCTATCAAACTGTTCCCTCTTGCGAAATGGATCAGATTATAAACAATTTATTGATAGAAAATATTCTGGAGTACGCCCCCGAAACACCCAGTTTTTTATCCACCCTGTTCTTAACCCCCAAAAGCGACGGTTCCATGCGCCCTATTTTCAATCTAAAGAGACTGAATCAATTTTTAAAAGTAACCAAATTCAGACTTATCTCAGTTCATCGAATTCCAGACTTTTTACAGCCCAACGATTGGATGGTAAAAATCGATCTTACGCAGGCCTACTACCACGTGCCTGTAGCTCTCTCCCATCGATGCTTTCTAAGAATGCTATACAGGGGTCAACTACTCCAAATGACCTCTTTGCCATTTGGACTTGCAACCGCTCCCAAAGTGTTTGCGTCCCTTTCAAACTGGACAGCGGAAATTCTGAGGAAAAAGGGGATTCGAATAGTAGTCTTCCTCGACGATTATTTAATTGCATGTCAGGACAGGTTGAGGTTAGTGGAGCAGACGCAGACCGTTCTCAGGACCCTCCAATACTTAGGGTGGGTTGTCAACACCGCCAAGTCAATTCTAGTCCCTCAGACATCCCTAGAATACTTAGGTCTAGTATGGGATACGTGGAAGAACAGGAAAAGCTTACCCGAGAAGAAGATTCGAGGTCTGCGTTCTTCTATAACGAAGCTACTCGGGCAACAAAAAGCGACGCTTCGCGAAATTCAAAGCATGGTCGGAACCTTGAATTTTGCCCGGCTAGCTGTTCCTCAGGGTCGATTGAACTTCCGTTGTCTCCTAGCACATTGCAACTACCTGCTGCGAAGCGATTCCGAAACGAGAACTCCTCTTCCTTCACTGCCAATCGGGGAACTCGAGTGGTGGAGGCAGAATTGCGACAAATCGACTCGCCTTCATCCTCCGTTGTTGACTCATTTTCTCACAACAGATGCAGCCGATTCTGGATGGGGAGCAGACCTAAATGGCGTCCAAGTACGAGGCAACTGGTTAAGCGGAGAAGAGTCAGTTCATTCGAATCAAAAAGAAATGTTGACTATTCTAAAATGTTTGTATCAATTCGGTCCTACTCTGAGTCATTCGTCAGTGTTGCTTCAATGCGACAACAAATCGGTCGTAGCCTACCTAAGAAACGAGGGAGGAAATCGATCGGAACAATTGATGAGTCTGACTTATCAAATTTTCAAAATTTTAGATCGGTTCGACATTCATTTAGTCCCTCACCACATTCCGGGAAAATTCAATGGTGTCGCAGATCGTCTATCTCGGAAGTTGATACTCCCCGAGTGGCATCTACTTCCTGCGTTGACAGAGGTGGTTTTTCGAAAATGGGGTGTCCCGGAAGTAGATCTGTTTGCGTCGGTACGTGCCCATGTCGTACCAAAGTATGTCAGCCTAGATCAGACGGACCACGCGGCCTGGAGATACAATGCGTTTGCCTGGGAATGGAAATTCAAGCTAGCGTGGATATTCCCCCCACCGAACCTTATACCGAGAGTCCTAATGCACCTCAATCGAGCGAGAGGCTTGTATCTAATAGTAGCGCCGAAATGGCCCCAGGCGTTTTGGAGAGCGGATCTGAAGGCTCGGGCCTTAGCACCCCCGTTCACAGTCCGTCAGTTAGAGTCCAAGCTAGTAGACCTGTCGACAGGCCTCCCACCGCCGAAAGTAAAGGAGTTGACGCTGGAAATTTGGAAATGTGGGGGTGGTCTGAATCAATAAGGTCATGGTCCACACAGCAAAAATCGTTACTGCGGGCAGGTTGGCGGAAATCGACCCTTAATACATACAAACCTGCGTGGGCAAGATGGTTAAAATGGTGTCAGAACTTTCACGTTAATCCTACAAATCCTTCGGGCTCTGAATTGGCACAATTTTTGGCCGACCTCCACCTTAAAGAAAAATTAGCATATAGAACAATTTTGGTCCACAAGTCTGTGGTTTCTACTTTATGCTCTACGGAAGATAGTGGCCAGCTTAGTTCTAACGTTTTAGTTAAACAAATCTTAAAGTCCATCGCTACGAGTCATGCTAAGAAAACACATACCGTAACAAATATATGGGATACAAATATTGTTATTTCTTGGTTAACAAATCGTACACTTCCTTTACAAAATTTGTGGGAAGTCTCACGACGTTGTGCTATTTTACTGTTACTTTGCTCGGGACGTAGAGTGCACGATCTCACACTTTTAAGTGTTTCGGACAGTAACTTCATAGACAATAAGGACGAGAACTGTGTAACTTTCTGGCCTATATACGGATCTAAAACTGATTCTGCATCGTATACTCAATCGGGTTGGAAGTTATATTCAAATAGAAAGTATCCTAATATTGATCCTGTGGTATGGGTAAGAAAACTGATACAGATGGGTAGTGATAGACGTAAGGAAAGTAATGTGAATAATCTTTTTGTAACAGCCCGAGGGCCCGCCAAAGCTGCCTCTCGAACTGTAATCGCGGGCTGGGTAAAATCTGTTTTGTCCGATGCCGGTGTCGACGCAACCCCCGGAAGTGTCAGGTCAGCTGTAGCATCTAGGGGTTGGATTGATAGAGAACCATTAGATACAATCTTAGCAAGAGCGAATTGGAGGTCAGAAAATACATTCTCAAAATTCTATAAAAAAGAAATAATATCAATACCTAGTACTAGTTCAAATAGTCTTTCTTTAGGTAATTTGTTTGAATCTGTAAGATAGTTCATAGTATGTACATTTCATGTAGAATAATGATATGTAAATATAATCAAGTACTATTAGTAACCTGTAGGCATTATTACAATTATTGTCGATTATTCTGTCTGTAATCACATTGGCGTCTCGTTCACCAGGCGATAACAAACAATGTCTCAATATTGTTTAAAAGGCCTCGAATAACGGCGGAAGGACATAATAGCAGAGTTTTACCTACCATTAAAACTCATATTATGTCCGGAGCCTTATTCGAGGCCTTACATTAAGTTCTGCCTGGTGTTAGTTAAGTTAGAAATAAGTAGATTATTGAGAACACAATGAAGGAAGCTCCTATGGAGGGGCACCTGGTGAACATGGCGGCCGGAAGTTACCATATTTTCGCCGTTAAATGGAACTACAACGACTAAAATACGGCCGAAACCGGAAGATGTCATCTCAATATTGTTTAAAAGGCCTCGAATAAGGCTCCGGACATAATATGAGTTTTAATGGTAGGTAAAACTCTGCTATTATGCATAAGACGGTTATTATATTATAATAGTGATATAATTATAATGTGTGTTATTACGGTTAATTACAAAGTAGCAAATTTATAAATATAAAATTCCAGTCCACGCAAACAGTGCAAAATGCGATCGGGGTCGCGGGTGACTCACTGGCGAATTATCGCGATGTAAACATCGAGTGTGCCTATTTAGTATCTATAGGTATTTCGTACTACTTAGGACGTAGACCGAAGTACTACCATCATAGATGAATAAGGTACGAATATGAACATTTTAGGTTCAAAAGTCTGGACATATGGGCCTGGGTATGTCCTAAAACTGCATCCAGAGCCACCGGAGGACGGGCAGCAGCGTCCTCTCGGCTAACGGTGGTGAGCATTCTGCGATCCCCAAGCCGACTGCCAAGCGTGGAGATTATGCATGGAGAATAGGGAGTTGCGATGAGGAACTTACGGGCGTAGAACAGAATTTGCGGATAGCGAGTGTGTTCACACTTATTTGGTCAGTCTGCGAGCGACCGCCTCACGTCACCAGTCATTCAGGTTTACAAAACAGATGTACGACTTTTAGTGTTTTTACGCAGTAAAAGTCAAAAGAAAATGGATGGCTGCGTTTGTTCTCGCACATAATATAGAGGCAAACATTCCGATGACATGATTGGCGTTTCATTTCATTCATAAGTAATTTTATTTGTGGTTTGTTTATGAAATATGTAACGTTTCTTGATGTTTTTAACTAACTGTTTTTTTTATTGTCCTATTAAAATGTAGCCCATAAATATAGCTGATTAATGAAAAGAAAATGAAAATCTGATCAAGAATAAGCAACTTATAAGCATTTTAATATCATGCTAGACAGAGAGGCGTAACACCAAATCGTGACGTCACTTCTCTGTACACCATATAAATTCTATTCTGATAAGTAACGCGTGACGTCATTTTTTGTTTTGTGGGAAAGGGACAGAGTTGTCTCTAACAAAAACTTTAAACGCTCATATATCAGAACATTATTAACCGATTTAAATTATTTTTTCAATAAACATACTATTTTTACTTAAATTCTTCATCAAAGCTATTGGTTTCAACGATATAAACATCAGTCATCTACCCTATTCTAGATTTGGACGACTAGAAGGATATCTTGAGATTATCTCCTTCATCATCATCAGCCCGGAGACGTCCACTGCTGAACGAAGGCCTCCCCCTTAGACCGCCACACTGTACGACAACCTGTCATTTGCATCCACCGGTTGCCCGCGACTTTTACAATGTCGTCGGTCCACCTATATATATATATATATATATAGTGGGAGGCCGCCCCTACGCTGCGTCTTCCGGTTCGCGGTCGCCACTCAAGAAGTTCTTCCCCATCTTTACATTTCTATTATTATTTAGGGATTTACCGTGATTATGTTGTGAAACGAGCTCCTGATATTTCGGCGTTGCATGCACCACGTTCACGGGCAGACTGAAGAATGCGGGTTGGACAACATAATCACGGTAAATATCCCGTAAATAATCTTAGAAATGTAATGAATAACCGTGACAGATTATCTCCTTTTACTATGAAAACTGACGTGGTTTTGACACATTTTTGTTTTATTTATACGGGAATCATCATCAACAGCCGGAATACGTCCACTGTAGGACGAAAGCCTGAACAAGACGAAAACGTGGTGAATTTTGGGAGCGGGCCGAATTGCTTCCGTACGCGGACGAAGTCGCGGGCGACCTCTATTAACTTATAATCAGCGAGTTATGAATATGCCAGTGCTAATATTGCATGCTTATTAGAGACAAGTTTGTTTTCGAAGCTCTTTAAGAACAGAATATATTCTGTATCCTACAGAAAATATTCACGGGAATACTCACGTTTAATTAAATCTCTGTAATAACGGGCTCTGTTTTCACTCTTTGAAATAGGTCACCGGATGTGATCGAAACTATTGTCGGAGTATCAGATTTAATTAAACGTGGGTATTCCCGTATAAATACAACAAAGGTCTCCTTGTTGCCATTTCACCATAATAAACCTACTTCGTTACATAGTAGGTACAGCAGTCCCTCAAATCGTACGATATTACACTAATTGTTTCAAAGTGCCTATAAAATTAATCATTTCTAGTAAGCAACCGAGTTAACTGACGTATTACGTCAAAACACAGGCCATCTGGAGTGGCCGGGTGACCGGTGCCATGTATGGGTGTATGTTATGCAGTCACCGCTTGGTGTGGCCAGGGCCACCTGAGAACTCGCTCGTAGCTTTATTTGTACAGGTGATGTTATTTTCACTTGACTACGCAAAAATGAGCGTTACGATTTACAGATTCAGCAAACATCTTCGTCGCAAATCCCGTAAAGTATTGCAACACACATCGCGTTCAATATTGCCGCGTTTAGCAATTCTGCATATGATCCTATGATTTGCAAATGATTCTATTACGGAATTCGTTAGTTTGACAGTTTTCTATAGAAAGTCAGTAAAATGGTCGATGAAATATGAATTGCAGTAAGTCAACTAGCAGATTCGTTGGAAGTTACTCGAGAGTAACTTTTTACAATTCATTCTGCTAAGAATTCATAAGATGAACTGCTTTTAGGGGGTTTGCTTAATGCGGCCATTTTAGACTCCTGTTCTTTCGAAGTCTTGGGCTTTCTTGGGCTTTCGCAGCTTATAATGCGTCGCAATGATATAACGTCGACGGTTTGTTAATTCGTGATTGAGAACAATCGCGTTATCGTTATTCGTAGTCTGTTTTTCGCAGTAACGGAATAAAGTCATT